>OZ038379.1:64117636-64827341 GCA_964036045.1 Eutreptiella sp. 'Long Island Sound 2002'
CCTGCCAGGTGTTCTCCGCCAGAAGCAAAGCGTATGAGCAGTTGGACAAGTGGCAGTCGTGGTGGGGGACGTACGAGCCTGATGAAATTGTCGTCCTCAACCCCGACCAAAAGACCATTAGGATTGCCCTTTCAAAGCCACCAACCCCGAAGAAGGAACCAGCCCCAAGGAGAGCCACCAGTACAGCCACCAGCCCCTCCACAAGAAGGAGAGGGACCTGCTGAAGCTGCAGCACAAGCAGAAGCACAAGCTGCAGCTGCACAAGAAGAAGAGGCACCAGCCCCAGCAGCAGCTGCACAAGAAGAAGACACACCAGCCAAATCACAAGAAGAAGAGGCACCAGCGGCCAAGCCACAAGAAGGAGAGACAACAGAAGGAGGAGGAGCAGCCCCGAAAGAAGAAGAGGAACCAGAAGGAGCAACCCCACAAGGCGACCCAAGTGCACAAGAAGAACAGGACGCAGCCCCAGCTGCAGCCGGGGCAGAAGACCAAAGGGCAGCATGGGAGAAGCAGTGGGAGTCTGAAGTGGTGGTCACAAACATATAGGAGACCACTGGATGATAGTGCGCGCTATACCTGATATAGCGCGCGCCGTGAGATCCGTAGCGCGCGCTGTAAATCTTTTGCGCGCGCTACACTGTTGTTGCCCATGAACACCTGTAGTGTTGCACACTTTTCCAAACCTTCAGAAACTGTTTTTGCATGTGTCTTCGGATGGGTGAGCAACAGGTAATGTTCTCGAAAAGTAAGGGGTTCTTGAGAAACACAGAACACTGGAAAAGGTCTGGTTTTGAAACATTTTCAGTCTTGAAAAACAGGACAATATAGCGCGGTGGAGCGCGCGCAATAGGCACGCTACAAAGGTCATATTTTTCAAAATTTGTGCGCCCTATAGAAAGAATGCACCATTGCGCGCCTACAGGGTATACCTGATTTCTCCACCCTCCTCCCCGTGACTCCCATCGGCCTTGACCTCACCAGTGATTCCATGCTTTCCGAAACCCAAAATCCCAATTTCCTGCAAGTCCAATCCTTGGGAATACAATCCAAACAAATCCCGGAGGTACACCCTTGGCAACCCTTGCAATAAGAACCCAACACTTGACGAATGTAATTGAGTGAACTTGACCAGTGCAGTCCAAATGATTCATCACCAAATGGAGTTGAGTGTGACCTCATCAATACATGGACATGATCATGGAGAAGGGAACAAATGAGACAATGTCGGGCAAAGGGAGAGGAAGAAACAGAAGTATAAGTGAAGCCATGGAAAAGAGTATGCGATTATCGAAGACGATGTTGCATCCCTACTCCAAGAATCGATTTTATGTACCATGCACATTCAAACTACGGACATATGACGCCATGGGGACACAACCTCGGTTCAACACATTAAGGAACATGACATTGATTCACGGGGGTCATGCGCGACAGAATGACATCAATGACGTCCATATGTCACATGGTGGAAGACAAAGAAATGATACACGACAGATTGGCATCATCAGATCCAACGTAAGCGTGGCCCACATGGCCCATCCTCACCCTTGCCTACAAGACGTCAAAAACTGGAATTGAGAAGCATGAGCTCCAAATATGAGGAATGTTTCACCGTGGATCAAGTGTGACACCATGGCCTCCATGAACACAAAGTGCGGCATGGCCACGCACATGACTTGTCCACACTGATGAATCACCAATGATCACAAGTGAGGAGCTTGCACTGAGAATCACCAAATATGAGCCAGGAGAGTGACCTCATGGCAAAACCTGACACCTGGCATGTGTGACACAATCCATATATCATCATGCTGGCAATGCCTCGGTACTTCACACCGGACGCCGGGTGCCTATCACTTAGCAATCACATACATAATGGCCAGCAAGTGAACAGACTTGGCGGGTGTACTTGCTGATCGCGAACAAGACATTAAGAAGGGCCAGCCCACCAAAACTCACGTGTTTAGTGTCTGCAGCATACCAATTGCTCGGCTCCTGCGGTTAGAGTATCACGAACCAAAGGCACAAGCAAAACGTAAAGCCAACACACGACATATGCCTCATGCCCCGACATGCTTGAACACGCCACTCAGTCCCATCACCTGGTGCCTAATTGCTTGGGAACGGAAGGCAATCGCAAACAGAAATTGTCATGTGCATTAGAAACCATCCACACATGGATGGGTGAAACCAATATTGCCTAATTGCATGTTCCTGTGACACCGAACCAATTCAATGCATGCTACTTGGTGAGAGATTGAGCAAGAGTGCTTGGGTAAGAAGATGCCCCGGGTCACATGAAGAGACCTAGACCCGGCCTGCAGAGAAGGTGCATGGAGAGATATCCCGGGTCCAAAGAGAGCATATCTGACACATGGTGAGATTGTCCTATCCCAAGAAGAGATTGTCCCGTCTCCAAGAGAGATGGTCCCGCCCCAAACCAGGCCTTGAGAGAGATGATCCCGCCCCAGTCCATGCTCGCATAGAGAGACCCTCACCCATCCATGCCGAGGAGAGAGAGCCTAACCAATCCATGGCCGAGGAGAGATAACCTAACCAATCCATGGCCCAGGAGGGAGCACCTGACCTCACCGAAACCCACTCCCGAGCGCATAGCCTAGCCCTGATCCATGGGAGCATGCATATTGAGAGAGACTAGGCATGACCCATGTAGGCATGCATGTACTTGAAGTGAGAATCACCGACATAGATTGCGGATTATCCGTACACCCAATTGCCAAATCAAATGAGCTATCCTCATGCCATGACATATTTCATGTGGACAAAGGAGGGATAGTGGATCAGCAACCGTGTTCCACCAATGATATGAATTCACCGAAGGTCACCGGAGTAAGACAGCAAATGAGACGTTAACAACCAGAACATAACTGCAATTCTCCACCTTTAGCATGTTTACCCGTTGCACCTGCACACCACATCTTCAACACACACAATCACCAAAGGTTGACCGTCGTTGATTCCATGTAAGATCAAGTTGTCATGACACATGCAAAGCAAACGAAAGATAAGTCAAAGAATGAGGAATTGCTTTGCCTTGCGCAGCAACGACCGAGGTACTTTCTTCCCTTCCGGTGCGCCTACCTCAGCCACATCCGCTTCCACTTCATTTCCACTAGGACTCCTCCAGCTTCCATACACGTAGGCGTGGCACTGCGGAAGCAGACGCGCCAATTCACGTGTACAATTCTCCTCACAGAGCACGCGCACGCCAACAGGAACACGAGAACGGGCGCGCGCACCCACAGCAGGCCTGGTCTGAACAAGAAATGTTAAATCCTTCATCCTGTGGTTTCTAAATAATATAACTTCGGAATTCTCCTGAAATTATATCCGAAATCGCTGAAATCGCGGAAATCGCTCAAAAAAAGATCACTGCAGTCAATTGGGATCCGAACCGGCTTCACGAGTCTTGGGCAAGACAGGGTGTTGCTGCACTCAAGAGGTTACCTAACAGGGCTTTAGCAGTACTTCAGACGTCAGTGTTGGGGGGTTCGTACCGCCGGGCGTGCGGTGGGTCTTAGCGTGTCCCCTTGGGCCGCTGTGGTAATATGCTGTGGGCGTGTTTCTTTCCCCCCCCAGAGGTGTGGGGGGGGGGGGGGGCGGCCGTGTTAGGCGGACGGTTAGTGTTCCGTGCCTTGGTGTCGTGGTGTGCTTTGGTGTGCCGTGTTGTGCTGTGCTGTGTTCTGCTGTGCCGCGCGGCGCGGTTCCGCGCTGTGCTGTGCTGCGCTCTGCTCCGCTGTGCCGTGCGTGGCATGTCGTGTGGTGTTGTGCCTTGCTGTGCTGTGGCGAGCTCTGTTTTGCCGTGCTGCGCCGCGCCTGGTCGTGCTGTGCTGTACAGTGTTGCGCGATGGTGTGCTGTGCTGTATTGGGGTGTGGTGTGCTGTGTTACTTTGTGTAGTGTTGTGCCGTGCTTTGCTGTGCCATGCTCTGCAGTTGGTGAGTCGAACCGTTGGTTCGGCGTGGGGTGGTGCCGGCGCTGGTCAGACTGGTGGCATTGCTGTGTGGGTCGCGGGCTCGGGTCATGTCGCAGGCTGGTTGCTCGTGGGCGTAGTTTGGCGTGGAGTGGCTTGCTGGCTGAGTGCAGCGGGGGGTCTGGGCGTGCCGTCCGGTCCGATGGGACAGGTTGGTGTCCGTGGGGTTGCCCTCCCTTGATCCCGTGCCCTCTGTGGGTCCCTGTCTCTAGGGGTGTACCAGGGTCCGTGTGGTGGGGTACCGTAGCCTCCTCAGCTTCGTTGGCTCCCTGCCTCCGTGTCGTCCCGCGTCTTTGGTGCCGCGGCGACGTCTCTTTCTCTCTTGTGCGCGTGCCCTTGTGTGAGTGTTGTGGCCCATGCGGTGGAAAGTGGCCGGGGTCCTAGCCTGGTGATTAGGGTGAGGGGGCAGGTTCTCGGTGGTCCCTTGTGTTGGCGTGACCCGTTGTGGTTCGCGCGCTGTCGGATCCGGGCTGCAGTGGCGCGTCGTGGTCAGCGTGTGCCTCTGGGGTTGTCTTTTGTGTGCCCCGGCGTCCTGGTCCCGGTCCCGGTGTTCCCTGGGGGTCTCGCGGTGTCGACTGGGTGTGGAGGGGTGGGGCGAGGTCGGTCCCTCTGGTGTGGTGTATCCCGCCTCCTTTCGTCCTCACGTCCTCCCCCTCCTGTGTTTGTGTGGACCCTGCCTTGTCATGCTCCCAGTGTTGGCGGCGCGCCGGTGGTTCCTTGCAGCCGCCTTGTGGTCCTTTTTTTGTAATACAAGTCCAAAGCCACAGCTGCAGTGTTCTCAGGAAGCAAGCCCAATATACATTGAGTCACCCACATCCCCAAGTCAAGGGTCAGCAGGTTGGCAGGCTGGGGTCACGGCGGCGGTGGGACGATGCAAGGTAGTAAATAGTGCTACAAAGTGGACATCACAGAAGTGGTCGCCCCATACTCCATGCCCGGGGGCAGTGGCAGATAATCTGGGGGTACTGTCTGGGCGGGTTCCTGTCCTGAGCGGGTATCCCATCATACGTGGAAAACAGAGGTACATAGGTCCGGAGACATGGGGGACCGGTGGGGGGGGGGGGGGGCTGGCAGTGGGCGACCAGGGCGCGGTGGGTCGCCCACAGGGGAAAGAAGAAGATGGCATTCCACTCGCATGGTGTAGGGGTGGGGGTCGGTGTACCATGGGAGGGCCAACCTGCCAACAGTTGGCGAAAAAGTAGAGACAGAGAGGGAAACCGGGGGTGCACACAGGCGTGTTTACGGGGGGGGGGGGCGGTATCATACGCAACTGGCTGCACGACGCGTTGTGTTGTGCTGGACGTGAAAGAGGGACAAGGTTGATTGTTCCTTGCAACCGTGTTGTGTTGCCCGCAGTGCCTTGTGCACGTGGGTGCGTGCCCATCCCCTGGCGAGGTCGGCGGGGGGTATGGGGGGGGAGGGCTCCGAGCCTGAGGTCCTGGAGCGGGAGTGGCGGGAGTTGGGGGTGGGAGATGTGTACCGGTCGCGCGGGGAGCAGGAAGCATGGCGCGGTTCGTGGGGGGAGGGGAATGGGGACATGGGACGGCCATGGCGGCGTTCATGGCGCTTGGGAGAGCAGAAGTGGCCGGAAGTGAGGCCCTGGGGAGTTGTGGCGGCGTCTCGGGGAGCGAAAGCGGTGCGAGGAGGGCCTGCTTGTCGGAGCATCAAGAATTGTCCAAAATCGATGGCAAAAAATAGCGTTTTTGACCCCTTTTGAACCCTTTTTTGGTCACTAATCACCAGCCTCAGTATGCAGGCTATCCAAGTGCAAGTATGCACACAATGCTTGCTTTGGCTTAGTCTATGCAATGTGATCATGGCATATTATAGTTGGTTGGTAGTTGTGCGCCCGTAATTTGTGATTTGTGGTATCCCACTAAGCATACGGGCTTTCCGCCTTGTCAACCGAATCGGTACTATTCTTGGTTCCCATCAACGTGTTGATGCATCTTCCCAAGTTGGGAAACATTCAATCCTGCTATTGGGCTTGTGAACGTGCCTCCAGAGTAAGTTTGTTGTTTTGTGCTTGTACAACTGTCGTTTGTGGCTGCAGCTTGCACCCAGTACCGATGTGGGTTTCGAACCTTTGCCAACCCACGTTCAAGTTGTGTTTCAATAAGTTGTTGTGGTGGTGTTCAAACAGTGCGCCGGCCAATTGTTGGAACGGCCGCCGGAACCAATTCGTTGCAAGCATTGTCGGATTTCTTTTTTTTTAGCTCACGCAGCAAGCCACCCTGCGCTTGCTACTCCCCGGGCGTGTATTTGGTATATTGGTTGGTTGGTGGGTTGGCTACCTACCCTCTCTTTGTCTTGACATACCCGGTCCCTGCCTTCCTTGTCTCTCACTATCAGCTTCCCCTGCCCATCTGCTTTCCTATGTGAATGTGACTATGATGACTACAATTAGTAGCGCATCAACCTCTCTACAGGTAGGTTTCTCTATTGCCGTCTTGTTGTGTGCTGTTGGGGTGGGAGAGTTGGTGGGTCACTGGATTAGGTAGTTAGTATGTTGTGTGGATTTGGTTGCGAGCCATGTGTTCAGGTGTTTGTGTGTGTGTGTGTGTGTGTGTGTGTGTGTCTTTGTTCAGCGAAATCAATCTCCTCGCCCTCCCTTGTGTTGTGCCAGATTCATCATGGCATGTGATGGCCGCCGGTGGCCTTTTGGCCCATACCCACAAAGGGGCTAGGCGGAGAGCGCGTACTGCGTACCCGTTTGTTGCTGTGCCCCCTACCAAAAAAGGAACTAGTATTTGATCTTGTTTCCTGCGCTGATGAGAGGGCTAGCTTTTGATGTTGTCCCCAACCGGAGTAAAGGGGCTCAGGTTTGATGTTGTGCACCGCACCTATAAAGGGGCTCTGGTTTGATGTGGTGCCACGCGCTAATAAAGGGGCTATGATGTGATGTGGTGATCCACTCGGGGTACTGGATGACGATTATGGTGCCTCAGTATGGCTTGTGGATGACATTTCTGCTGCCCACGCGGGCCTAGTGCATTGTGGTTTGAGGTTTGAGGTTTGATTTTGCGGGTACTAGACGCCTTTCGGCCCCAGGGGGCCACCTGGTCGGGCCAGGTGATATCCTCCCCACCAGGTCCTAGTGGGGGGCCCTCCAAGACGCACCTCCTGCCTGGTGGCGGAGTCCCCCGGGTTCACAGGGCTTGGAGCCCCGTCCCTCCCCGGCTTCCCCGTTTCGCCACTCCCCGGTCAGTGCATCAAGTCGCAGCCGTGGCTGCAGGCGCTTACCCACCGCGTCGCCCCCCTAATGTGTGGTCGCCCGGGGCGCGGGCGCCGCCGGGCCCGTGCTACTGGCTTGTCGCCAGTGGGACCCCCTTGGGCTGGTGCGGAGGCTGCCTAGCCTAGGGGTTGGGGCATGGCGCAGTGCGCCACCACTGCCTTGGCGGGTGCAGTGCCCCGTCCGTGCGTGCGCGGCGCTCGCGGCCGGTTCGGGGGGCTCGGGCCGGTACCTGGTGTTGTGTCTCTCCCGTTTCCCGCATCCCGCCCCCCCTGTCCCACGCTTCGTGTGGCAGGCCGTCCGGTCCGGGTGTCCCTTACCCTCGCTCGCTGGTACGCCATTCCACGTGGTCTGTGCGTTCCGCGACCTCGGTCTGGTAGTCCCCGAGTGCCCTTTGCGTGTGTGTGCGCTCGCGCTCCCGCGGGGTCCGCCCCCCCCCCCTGGGTGGTGTGGCGTGCGAACCTCTCGCGGTCCCGGCACCGGGGGCTGGTAGGGCCGTTCCAGGTGGTCCGTGCCCCTCCGCGTGTCCTGCCCCGGTCCCTTGCTCCGTCTGGCGTGCTTGGAGGGGGCGGTCCGGTCCCGGTTCCCCCCTACCTGGCTTTGGGCTGTTGTTGCGAGGGGCGTCTGAGGTCAGGCCCTCCCCCTCCCCCGACTGCCCGCCCACTGCGCGGGCTGTTGGGGTCCGCTACCCACGTGCTGTGGGCGGGGATGTGTGGGTGTGGGGGCCCAACACTGTCCCCTTGGCCTGCATGATCTGTGGGGGCTGCGTGCCGCGGGGATGGTGTGGTGGGGGGCCGTCCCTGGGGGGGGGGTGGTCTGCCACTGTTCTCGGGGGCGTCTGGTGTCAGGCATTGTCCCTCCCCCGACCGCCCGTCCTCTGGGGCGGGCAGCCGGGGTACCGCGACCCGTGTGTTCCGGGTGCGGTCGGTGCGGGCGTGGGGACCCAGCACCGGTTCCAAAGCCTGCGCCCTTGTGGGCGGGCGTTGCTCGCTGTCGGGGTGGCGGATCGGGCGTCCCCGGGGAAGGTGCCTTCCACCGTTGTGAGGGGCGTCTGAGGTCAGGCGCTCCCCCTCCCCCGACTGCCCGCCAACTGGGCGGGCCGTTGGGGTCCACCACCTACGTGCTGTGAGCAGGGTGTGTGGGTGTCGGGGCCCAAACCTGTCCCCTTGGCCTGCATGCCCTGTGGGGGCTGCGTGCCGTGGGGGTGGTGGCAGGCCGTCCCCGGGGGGGGTGGCCTGCCACTGTCGTGAGGGGCGTCTGGTGTCAGGCGCTGTCCCTCCCCCGGCCGCCCGTCCTCTGGGGCGGGCAGCTGGGGTTCCGCGACCCGTGTGTCCCGGGTGCGGTCGGTGCGGTTGCCGGGACCCAGCACTGGCCCCACGGCGCGCGCCCTTGCGGGCCGGCGTTGCGCGCAGTGGGGGTGGCGGAAGGGTGTCCCTGTCCGCCGATGTGACGGGTGTCTGGGGTCAGGCGCTCCCCCTCCCCCAGCTGCCCGCCCTCTGGGCGGGCTGCCGGGGCCCGCTACCCACTGGCTGCGGGTGCGGGGGGGGTGCGGGCGTGGGGACCCGTCACCAACCCCACAGCGCGCGCTCTTGCGAGCTGGCTTTGCGCGCTGTGGGGGCGGCACGAGGGCGCCCGCCTGGGGCGCGTCCTGCCTGGGTGTGGGGCGTCCGGGGTCGGGCGCTCTGCCACCCCCAACTGCCTGCCCTCTGGACCAGCTGCCGGGGCCCACTACCCACTGGCTGTGGGTGCGGGGGGGTGCGGGCGTGTGGACCCGTCACCAACCCCACAGCGCGCGCTCTTGCGTGCTGTGGGGGCGGCATGAGGGTTCCCAGGGGGGGGGCGCCTCTTGCCTGGGTGTGGGGCGTCCGGGTTGGGCGCTCTCCCACCTCCGACTGCCCGCCCTCTGGGCGGGCTGCCGGGGTCCACTACCCACTGGCTGTGGGTGCGGTGGGGTGCGGGCTTGGGGACCCGTCACCAACTCCACAGCGCGCGCTCTTGCGAGCTGGCTTTGCACGCTGTGGGGGCGGCACGAGGGCGCCTGGGGGGGGCCCCTCCTGCCTTGGTGTCGGGCGTCTGGGGTCGGGCGCTCTCCCACCCCCGACTGCCCGCCCTCTGGGCGGGCTGCTGGGGCCCACTACCCACTGGCCGTGGGTGCGGGGGGGTGCGGGCGTGGGGACCCGTCAACAACCCCACAGCACGCGCTCTTGCGTGCGGTGGGGGTGGCATGAGGTTGCCCGGGGCGGGCGCCTCTTGCCTCGGTTCGGCGGTCCGGGGTCGGGCGCTCTCCCACCCCCGACTGCCCGCCCTCTGGGCGGGCTGCCGGTGCCCACTACCCACTGGCTGTGGGTGCGGGGGGGTGCGGGCGTGGGGACCCGTCACCAACCCCACTGCGCGCGCTCCTGCAAGCTGGCTTTGCGCGCTGTGGGGGCGGCATGAGGGTGCCCTGGGGGGGCGCCTCTTGCCTGGGTGTGGGGCGTCCGGGGTCGGGCGCTCTCCCACCTCCAACTGCCCGCCCTCTGGGCGGGCTGCCGGGGCCCACTACCCACTGGGTGTCGGTGCGCGGCGTTACGGGCGTGGGGACCCGTCATCGACCCCACAGCGCGCGCTCCTCCGAGCTGGCTTTGTGCGCTGTGGGGGCGGCACGAGGGCGCCCGGGGGGGAGCCCTCCTGCCTGGGTGTGGGGCGTCCGGGGTCGGGCGCATACCGGACCCCGACTGCCCGCTCTCTGGGCGGGCTGCTGGGGCCTACTACCCACTGGCTGTGGATGCGGGGGGGTGCGGGCGTGCGGACCCGTCACCAACCCCACAGCGCGCGCTCTTGCGTGCTGTGGGGCTGGCATAAGGGTGCCCAGGGGGGGCGCCTCTTGCCTGGGTGTGGGGCATCCGGGGTCGGACGCTCACCCATCCCCGACTGCCCGCCCTCTGGGCGGGCTGCCGGGGCCCACTACCCACTGGCTGTGGGTGTGGGGGGGTGCCGGCGTGGGGACCCGTCACCAACCCCACAGCGCGCGCTCTTGCGAGCTGGCTTTGCGCGCTGTGGGGGCGGCATCAGGGTGCCTCGGGAAGGCGCCTCTTGCCTCGGTGTCGGGCGTCTGGGGTCGGGCGCTCTCCCACCCCCGACTGCCTGCCCTCTGGGCGGGCTGCCGGGGCCCACTACCCACTGGGTGTGGGTGCGGGGGGCTGCGGGCGTGGGGACCCGTCACCAACCCCACAGCGCGCGCTCTTGCGAGCTGGCTTTGCGCGCTGTGGGGGCGGCACGAGGGCGCCCGGGGGGGGCGCCTCCTGCCTGTGTGTGGGGTGTCTGTGGTCGGGCGCTCTCCCACCACCGACTGCCCGCCCTCTGGGCGGGCTGCTGGGGCCCACTGCCCACTGGCTGTGGGTGCGGGGGGGTGCGGGCGTTGTGACCCGTCACGAACCCCACAGCGCGCGCTCTTGCTTGCTGTGGGGCGGCATGGGGGTGCCCGGGGGGGGCGCCTCTTGCCTTGGTGTGGGGCGTCCGGGGTCGGGCGCTCTCCCACCCCCGACTGCCCGCCCTCTGGGCGGGCTGCCGGGGCCCACTACCCACTGGCTGTGTGTGCGGGGGGGTGCGGGCGTGGGGACCTGTCACCAACCCCACAGCGCGCGCTCTTGCGAGCTGGCTTTGCGCGCTGTGGGGGCGGCACGAGGGCGCCCGGGGGGGGCGCCTCCTGCCTGGGTGTGGGGCACCCGGGGTCGGGCGCTCTCCCACCCCCGACCACCCGTCCTTTCGGGCATGCGGCCGGGGCCCGCTTCCCACTGGCCGTGGGTGCGGTGTGCGGGCGTCCGGGCCCGGCTGTCCTTGGCACCTTGTCCCATGCTGCGGTTCGTCGTGTGTTGTGCGCGCTTCCTGGGTTCGCGGCACCCGGTGGCCGTTGTGGCTTGGCACCTTTCCTCGTGCCGTAGTTGTGGCCAGCGGCGTGCCTCTCTGGCGTGCCTCGTGGCTCCTAGTTGGTGCGCCACTCCTCGTCCGGTTCGGTCCCTTTCGGTGCTCCGGTCGGCTTTCCTGTCGCCGTGGTGCCTTCCCCCATCCCGGGGGCTGTCGCCCCTGGCTTTACTTGGTGGCTGCGCGAGGCATGTGGAGGCCGGCTGAGAACCGGGCTCATTGTGCCTGCCGCTGGCCCCTGCAAAGGCAAGGGCGCTGAGGGCGCTCCGCGTCTTACCCGTTCGAAGCCCCGCGATGGGGTTGTCCCTGGCGGTTCCCTCCGGCTTCGGTCTTGGGCTGCGTGCGCTGCGGTGGTTTGGCGTGTGTGGACCCGGTCACTGACGCGTCCGTTTTCCTGTACCATCCGTCTTGCGACGGGGGACTCGGCCGGTGCACAGGGGCTGTTTCGTGTGGACGCCGACACCGCCCCTTTCGGGTCGGAGGACGCCACGCCCGGGTCCTGCGCGTGTGTGCGTGTGCGTGCCCTGCTTGGCCGGGTTGGGCGGGCCGGCCTCCAGGGCGCGCTTTGGTGCGCCTCACCTTTCCTCTGGCCGTTCTTGGTTCGCTCTTTGCTTGTTCGGCCCCCTCTGGGCTGGGGTTCCCCCGTTTGAGGTTGTTGTTGGCTTTTTTTGTTTTTTCTTGTTTCCTTTCCCCTTCTCCCCTCCGTTGCGCCCCCGTTATGTCCTGCTTTGCCTGTTCTCCGGCTCTGGGTGCCTTGGGGGTGGCACGAGGGCGCCTGGGGGGGGCGCCTCCTGCCTTGGTGTCGGGCGTCTGGCGTCGGGCGCTCTCCCACCCCCGACTGCCCGCCCTCTGGGCGGGCTGCTGGGGCCCACTACCCACTGGCTGTGGGTGCGGGGGGGTGCGGGCGTGGGGACCCGTCAACAACCCCACAGCACGCGCTCTTGCGTGCGGTGGGGCTGGCATGAGGGTGCCCGGGGGGGGCGCCTCTTGCCTTGGTTCGGCGGTCCGGGGTCGGGCGCTCTCCCACCCCCGACTGCCCGCCCTCTGGGCGGGCTGCCGGTGCCCACTACCCACTGGCTGTGGGTGCGGGGGGGTGCGGGCGTGGGGACCCGTCACCAACCCCACTGCGCGCGCTCCTGCAAGCTGGCGTTGCGCGCTGGGGGGGCGGCATGAGGGTGCCCTGGGGGGGCGCCTCTTGCCTGGGTGTGGGGCGTCCGGGGTCGGGCGCTCTCCCACCCCCAACTGCCCGCCCTCTGGGCGGGCTGCCGGGGCCCACTACCCACTGGGTGTGGGTGCGGGGCGTTACGGGCGTGGGGACCCGTCATCGACCCCACAGCGCGCGCTCCTCCGAGCTGGCCTTGTGCGCTGTGGGGGCGGCACGAGGGCGCCCGGGGGGGGGCCCTCCTGCCTGGGTGTGAGGCGTCCGGGGTCGGGCGCATACCGGACCCCGACTGCTCGCTCTCTGGGCGGGCTGCTGGGGCCCACTACCCACTGGCTGTGGATGCGGGGGGGTGCGGGCGTGGGGACCCGTCACCAACCCCACAGCGCGCGCTCTTGCTGGCTGTGGGGCGGCATGGGGGTGCCCGGGGGGGGCGCCTCTTGCCTGGGTGTGGGGCGTCCGGGGTCGGGCGCTCTCCCACCCCCGACTGCCCGCCCTCTGGGCGGGCTGCCGGGGCCCACTACCCACTGGCTGTGTGTGCGGGGGGGTGCGGGCGAGGGGACCTGTCACCAACCCCACAGCGCGCGCTCTTGCGAGCTGGCTTTGCGCGCTGTGGGGGCGGCACGAGGGCGCCCGGGGGGGGCGCCTCCTGCCTGGGTGTGGGGCACCCGGGGTCGGGCGCTCTCCAACCCCCGACCACCCGTCGTTTCGGGCATGCGGCCGGGGCCCGCTTCCCACTGGCCGTGGGTGCGGTGTGCGGGCGTCCGGGCCCGGCTGTCCTTGGCACCTTGTCCCGTGCTGCGGTTCGTCGTGTGTTGTGCGCGCTTCCCGGGTTCGCGGCACCCGGTGGCCGTTGTGGCTTGGCACCTTTCCTTGTGCCGTAGTTGTGGCCGGCGGCGTGCCTCTCTGGCGTGCCTCGTGGCCCCTCGTTGGTGCGCCACTCCTCGTCCGGTTCGGTCCCTTTCGGTGCTCCAGTCGGCTTTCCTGTCGCCGTGGTGCCTTCCCCCATCCCGGGGGCTGTCGCCCCTGGCTCTACTTGGTGGCTGCGCGAGGCATGTGGAGGCCGGCTGAGAACCGGGCTCATTGTGCCTGCCGCTGGCCCCTGCAAAGGCAAGGGCGCTGGGCGCGCTCCGCGTCGTACCCGTTCGGGGCCCCGCGATGGGGTTGTCCCTGGCGGTTCCCTCCGGCTTCGGTCTTGGGCTGCGTGCGCTGCGGTGGTTTGGCGTGTGTGGACCCGGTCACTGACGCGTCCGTTTTCCTGTACCATCCGTCTTGCGACGGGGGACTCGGCCGGTGCACAGGGGCTGTTTCGTGTGGACGCCGACACCGCCCCTTTCGGGTCGGAGGACGCCACGCCCGGGTCCTGCGCGTGTGTGCGTGTGCGTGCCCTGCTTGGCCGGGTTGGGCGGGCCGGCCTCCAGGGCGCGCTTTGGTGCGCCTCACCTTTCCTCTGGCCATTCTTGGTTCGCTCTCTGCTTGTTCGGCCCCCTCCGGGCTGGGGTTCCCCCGTTTAAGGTTGTTGTTGGCTTCCTTTGTTTTTCCTTGTTTCTTTTCCCCTTCTCCCCTCCGTTGCGCCCCCGTTGTGTCCTGCTTTGCCTGTTCTCCGGCTCTGGGTGCCTTGGGCCTTGGCGTCTTGCCCCCCCCCTTTTTCTTTCCGTCCCCCCCCCTCTGTGCGCCCCGTTATCTCCTGCTTTACGTGTTTTCCTACCTGGGTTGCCCTGGGCCTTGGCATCTTGTTGCCCCCCCCCCTCTTTTTTTTTTGCCCCCCCCCCCCTCCCTGTTGTCTCTGGTCGTTCCTGCTTTCCGGTTGCCTTGGGCCTCTGCGCCCCCCTTCCCCTTTTTTTTTCTTTTTTTTTTCCCCTTCTTTTTTTGCCGGTTGTGCGGTGCGGGGCGGGTTTGTGTGTCTTGGGCCGTCAGGTGTGCCTCGGTGGTGCTGTCCCTGTCGTTGCTCTGTGTGCGCTGGCCTGTGTTGTGTGTTGTCGGCTGTCCTCTGCTGTCTCCTGGTTGGTCTTGGTGTCGTGCTTCGGTGGTGCTGTCCTTGTCTGGCCGCGTGACTCGCCGTCCTGTGGTTCGGCGTGGTGTGTCTTGGTGTGTAGCTGCCCTGTGTTCTGTTCCGTTGCGCGGTGCTGTCGTGTGGTGGTGTGCTGCCGTGTGGTGGTATGCTGTCCTGCCCTTCGGTTTGTTTGCGTCGTTGCCTGTGCCTGTTGTTTGTTTCTTGCCGCTGCGCGTCTGCTGTGTGTGTTCTGGGTTGTCGTGCTGTGTGTTCCCTGTCCTGCGCGTTCGTCGTGCTGTGCGCGTCGTCTGTGCCGTTTCTGGTGGCTGGTGTTGTTGGTTCCTGGTGTCATTGCCCTTTGTTGGGGGTCTGCTGGTGGCTCTGGTTGCCCGGCGTTGTCGTTTGGTGGTGTGTGTCGGCTCTGGTGCCTGTGTCTGGTCTGGCCGTCGCTGGGCGTCTTCCCTGTGGTGTCCTGTTCCCCTGTGCTGTGTTCTGTGGCGCTGTGCTGCCGTGTGGTGCTGTGCTGTGGTGCACTGTCTTCTTTTTTTGTTTATTCTTCCTGCTGGTGGCACTGGTTTCCTGTTGTTCCCCGTTGGTTCTGGGCTCTTGGCCGGTTCCGGGTCGTTTCTGTTTCTGTGCTCGGCCTGTGCGGTGCTGTGCTGGTGTGCCTGCGTTGTTGCTCTCCTTTCGGTGCTCTCTTGCCCTCGCGGGGCTGGCTGGTGTTTTGTGTTGTTGCCTTTCGTGTTTGTGTGTTTGCTGTTGGGCCTGGCTGTCCTCTGTTGTCTCCTGGTGGGTCCTAGTGGCTCCTGGTGTCGTGTCTCGGTGGCGTGCTGTGGTGTGTCCCTGGGTGCTGTGCTGCGCCGTGTTGCTGGGGGTTGTGCCGCCTGGCGTTGCGTTGTTGTGCACTGTGTGGTTTCGTTTTGCTCCGTTTGGTGCTGCCTTGCGCTGTGTTGTGTCCTAGGGCGCTGTCCGTCGTCCTCGGGTCCTGTGCCTTCTGGCGCCGTGTTTTGTCTTGTCCCCCCGCGCTGTGTATGTTTTGCTGTGGTGTGTCACTACCCACTGGCCGTGGGTGCGGGGCGTTACGGGCGTGGGGACCCGTCACCAACCCCACGGCGCGCGCTCTTCCGAGCTGGCTTTGTGCGCTGTGGGGGCGGCACGAGGGCGCCCGGGGGGGGGCCCTCCTGCCTGGGTGTGGGGCGTCCGGGGTCGGGCGCTCTCCCGACCCCGACTGCCCGCTCTCTGGGCGGGCTGCTGGGGCCCACTACCCGCTGGCTGAGGTTGCGGGGGGGTGCGGGCGTGGGGACCCGTCAACAACCCCACAGCGCGCGCTCTTGCGTGCTGTGGGGGTGGCATGAGGGTGCCCGGGGGGGGCGCCTCTTGCCTGGGTGTGGGGCGTCCGGGGTCGGACGCTCACCCATCCCCGACTGCCCCCCCTCTGGGCAGGCTGCCGGGGCCCACCACCCACTGGCTGTGGGTGCGTGGGGGTGCCGGCGTGGTGACCCGTCACCCACCCCACAGCGCGCGCTCTTGCGAGCTGGCTTTGCGCGCTGCCGGGGCGGCATGAGGGTGCCCGGGGGAGGCGCCTCTTGCCTGGGTGTGGGGCGTCCAGGGTCGAGCGCTCTCCCACCCCCGACTGCCTGCCCTCTGGGCGGGCTGCCGGGGCCCACTACCCACTGGGTGTGGGTGCGGGGGTCGCGGGCGTGGGGACCCGTCACCAACCCCACAGCGCGCGGTTTTGCGAGCTGGCTTTGTGCGCTGTGGGGGCGGCACGAGGACGCCCGGCGGGGGCGCCTCCTGCCTGGGTGTGGGGCACCCGGGGTCGGGCGCTCTCCCAGGCCCCACCACCCGTCCTTTCGGGCATGCGGCCGGGGCCCGCTTCCCACTGGCCGTGGGTGCGGTGTGCGGGCGTGGGGGCCCGGCTGTCCTTGGCACCTTTTCCCGTGCTGCAGTTCGTCGTGTGTTGTGCGCGCTTCCCGGGTTCGCGGCACCCGGTGGCCGTTGTGGCTTGGCACCTTTCCTCGTGCCGTAGTTGTGGCCGGCGGCGTGCCTCTCTGGCGTGCCTCGTGGCCCCTCGTTGGTGCGCCACTCCTCGTCCGGTCCGGTCCCTTTCGGTGCTTCGGTCGGCTTTCCTGTCGCCGTGGTGCCTTCCCCCACCCCGAGGGGCTGTCGCCCCTGGCTTTACTTGGTGGCTGCGCGAGGCATGTGTAGGCCGGCTGAGAACCGGGCTCATTGTGCCTGCCGCTGCCCCCTGCCGAGGCAAGGGCGCTGGGCGCGCTCCGCGTCGTACCCGTTCGGCGCCCCGCGATGGGGTTGTCCCTGGCGGTTCCCTCCGGCTTCGGTCTTGGGCTGCGTGCGCTGCGGTGGTTTGGCGTGTGTGGACCCGGTCACTGACGCGTCCGTTTTCCTGTACCATCCGTCTTGCGACAGGGGACTCGGCCGGTGCACAGGGGCTGTTTCGTGTGGATGCCGACACCGCCCCTTTCGGGTCGGAGGACGCCACGCCCAGGTCCTGCGCGTGTGTGCGTGTGCGTGCCCTGCTTGGCCGGGTTGGCTGGGCCGGCCTCCTGGGCGCGCTTTGTTGCGCCTCACCTTCCCTCTGGCCGTTCTTGGTTCGCTCTTTGCTTGTTCGGCCCCCTTCGGGCTCGGGTTCCCCCGTTTGTGGTTGTTGTTGGGTTTTTTTGTTTTTTTTTTGTTTCTCTTCCCCTTCTCCCCTCCGTTGCGCCCCCGTTGTGTCTTGCTTTGCACGCTTTCCAGTTCTGGGTGCCTTGAACCTTGGCGTCTTGTCCCCCTCCCTTTTTTTTTTCCCTCCCCCCCCTCTGTGCGCCCCGTTATCTCCTGCTTTACGTGTTTTCGGCCTGGGGTGCCCTGGGCCTTGGGATCTTGTTGCCCCCCCCCCTCTTTTTTTTTTTTGCCCCCCCCCCCTCCCTGTTGTCTCTGGTGGTTCCTGCTTCCCGGTTGCCTTGGGCCTCTGCGCCCCCCCTCCCCTTTTTTTTTCCTTTTTTTTTCCCTTCATTTTTTGCCGGTTGTGCGGTGCGGGGCGGGTTTGTGTGTCTTGGGCCGTTGGGTGTGCCTCGGTGGTGCTGTCCCTGTCGTTGCTCTGTGTGCGCTGGCTTGTGTTGTGTGGTGTTGGCTGTTGGGCTGGGCTGTCCTCTGCTGTCTCCTGGTGGGTCTTGGTGTCGTGCTTCGGTGGTGCTGTCCTTGTCTGGCCGCGTGACTCGCCGCCCTGTGGTTCGGCGTGGTGTGTCTTGGTGTTCAGCTGCCCTGTGTTCTGTTCTGTTGCGCGGTGCTGTCGTGTGGTGGTGTGCTGTCGTGCTCTGCTGTTTGTTTGCGTCGTTGCCTGTGCCTGTTGTTTGTTTCTTGCCGCTGCGCGTCTGCTCTGTGTGTTCTGGGTTGTCGTGCTGTGTGTTCCCTGTCCTGCGCGTTCTTTTTGCTGTGCGCGTCGTCTGTGCCGTTTCTGGTGGCTGGTGTTGTTGTTTCCTGGTGTCATTGCCCTTTGTTTGGGGTCTGCTGGTGGCTCTGGTTGCCCGGCGTTGTCGTTTGGTGGTGTGTGTCGGCTCTGGTGCCAGTGTCTGGTCTGGCTGTCGCTGGGCGTCTTCCCTGTGGTGTCCTGTTCCCCTGTGCTGTGTCCTGTGGCGCTGTGCTGCCGTGTGGTGCTGTGCTGTGGTGCACTGTCTTCTTTTTTTGTTTTTCTTCCTGCTGGTGGCACTGGTTTCCTGTTGTTCCCCGTTGGTTCTGGGCTCTGGGCCGGTTCCCGGTCGTTTCTGTTTTTGTGCTCTGCCTGTGCGGTGCTCTGCTGGTGTGCCTGCGTTTTTGCTCTCTTTTCGGTGCTCTCTTGCCCTCGCGGGGCTGGCTGGTGTTTTGTATTGTTGCCTGTCGTGTTTGTGTGTTTGCTAATGGGCCTGGCTGTCCTCTGTTGTCTCCTGGTGGGTCCTGGTGGCTCCTGGTGTCGTGTCTCGGTGGCGTGCTGTGGTGTGTCCCTGGTTGCTGTGCTGCGCCGTGTTGCTGCGGGTTGTGCCGCCTGGCGTTGTGTTGTTGTGCACTGTGTTGTTTCGTTTTGCTCCGTTTGGTGCTGCCGCGCGCTGTGTTGTGTCCTAGGGCGCTGTCCGTCGTCTTGGAGTCCTGTGCCTTCTGGCGCCGTGTTTTGTCTTGTCCCCCCGCGCTGTGTGTGTTTTGCTGTGGTGTGTTGCCCCGTGGTGTTGTTCGCCGTTGTGCTCTGTGCCGTGTGCGCCCTTGGGTGTCGTGTTGTGCGTTTCCTGTCGTCTCCGCCCTGTGCGGTGTTGCTGTGTGGCCCGCTCTCCCTCGCTGCCCTGTGCTGTGCCCTGTCGTGCTGTGCTGCCGCGTGGTGCCGTGGTGTCCTGTCCTGCCGTCTTGTTTGGTTTGTTCCTTGCGTGGGTGTGGTTGTACCTACTTGAAAAACCGCTGCAAAATTTCGCCAAATATTTTTTTCCTCTTTTTTTGGCTTTTGAAAATAAAATAAAATTATACACAACCCAACACACTCGCGTGCAGCAAGACCATGTACGCTGCAGTGCCTTACGTGCTACCCGTCGTTCTTGATATTCTCGGCCTTGTACTTGTGCGTGGCGTCGTGGAGTGTGTTGCCGTCCATTGCTAAGGGTTAACCGCGTTCCCCCAGGGCAGCTGCCTGAGCTGCAGGGCAAGGGGAGTGATGGGCACGAGGGTGGGGAGGGAGGTGCATGGAGAGAAAGAAGATAAAGGCCGCAGGGCGCGACGTGAGGGGTTGTGGCGAGTTATTGAAAATTTTCGAGTTTTACGCGCTGCTCGTGACGCGTTTTTCTTTGCGCCTATAGCGAGTTACTCGACGGCAGGGACGGCGTTGGGGTCCTACGAGCGTTACGGTGCTTACAGCATTAAATTGTCACCTGATTCACGTCGAAACTTTTTCTGTCGCGTTTTTACGCATTTCGCAGCGCGCTTTTTGGCCTAAGCGTTTTTTTGCTAATTAGCTTTATTTTCAGCTATTCAGAAAGTTTTTTTGTCGCCTTTTACCTATCTTTTTATTTCGTTCTGGGGCAGGGCCCGAGTGTGCGCGACCATCGTCCTTCCTATTTTTTTTTTTTTATATAATACACGATCTGAGTCCCACGTGAATGTCCATATCAGGAGAGGGCCAGCCCATCATACAACTTATAACCTCATCCCATAAGGCAGGGTCAGGGGCTACGGGGATGGCCGCTCGGACGTGCGGGGCAGAGATTGTTGCGGTGCAAAAAGAGAAGTGTACATGGGGGTTTCATGGGGGTTGTCGCCCTCTCGCGAAGCCGCTAGGGCAACGCAGCAACCAGGGGTACCTCCCACGTGGGGAGCAACCCAAAACAGGATTCCCATCTCATCAGAAAACAGTGTACAGTGGGTAGGAACAAGCATAAACCTAGAAGGGTGCCTATGTGCTGGTGTGGGGGGTACAGACAGGGATTGCGTGGGTTCGGGGGTGCCACTGCCCTTCCAGGTGTTACGCGTCCGGGTCACTGCCTGGTCGGCCACACAGTGGTAGAGCCTCGGAGAAAAAATAGACAAGGGGAGGCTCCCCACACGCACCGCTGACCCCAGTGGGCAGCCAGCCCAAACAGGGGGGATCCCTCTGCGAAAAATAGCCAAAGGGAGTACTTGGGGAGGGGGAGACAGTCTGGATGAGGGTGAACCAGGGGGGCAGGGGTTGACCACAAACTCAGCACAAGGGCAAAACAAGACATTCAGGTGGAAACAGAGTATGAGGTCGAAAGGTGAAAGGCCTGAAGTAAGTACATGCCATGGGGCATTGACTCATTTAGCTTAAGGAGGTCGCCTCAGGTCTGGGGAAGCTCAGCACCAAAGCGATGGCAAAGAGTGCGGCAGGCTGGCCTGAGAAAGGAGAGAGAGGAATGAATAACTGGGCACAAGCAAGCAGGGGCACTAAACTATCGTGGCAGGGGCATCCCAGTCTCGAGGCGAAAAGGCATTGGGCTGTTTTGAGGTGGGCGGGACACTGGATTCCAGCACAGCTGTGACAAGATCGAGTACCGAGTCCTGAAAACGGGAAATGGCTTTCCTCGCAGCGGTTACACCTCCTATTCTAGCGGCAAGGAAGCGGTAAAGGGTAACAGGGACAGCGAGGCGTCCTGCGATGCGTAAATCAGCCTTCTGGGCCAACCGACGCCAGATGGAGGCATTTGCATGGGGGGGCCAGGCAGCGATCCATTTGGACACCAGGGGGTGGTCCTCCGCACAGTGTGCAAGCATCCCGTGGACACTGAGGTTGTGTTGGCGTCCACAGTGTGCGCATGCGTGGGGTGGCAGTTTGCCAGACCAGAAGGTGGCAGAGTGGGCATACCCTAGCCTAGACTGCAGCCCAAATAGCCATTTGTACCAGGCCAGGCGCCGGAATCGCAGCGGCCTCCAGGAGAGGGGGTGGAAACCAGCGTGGGTGTGGTGGGGCGCAAGGTCGTGACTCCAGACCTTGTGGGGTGGCAGAACCAGCTCACCGTGGCGCACCACGTCCCACGGGGTTTTGGGTCGGGCAGGGGGGGGGGGGAGGGTAGGGCGGTGCCAATCTTGGCATATTTGTCTGCAGCTTCATTGAATTCATGGCCACAGTGTCCCTCGACCCATTCAGGGCTTTGAGATTTGGCGGTGGTGCCCTCTCTGACAGCCTGGACCCAATATGCTTGACGGGTGGGGCGACGTTGGCTGCGAGTAGACGCTATGGCTCCCTGACAGTCCAGCTTCAAGCGGTCTCCCTCGGCCGAGAAATGGGACCCTAGCAGCAACCCTACCAGCCCTGCTTTGTACGAATTAGGAACCCCCGGGACGCGGCACACTGCGACAAGGCCGTTGGGCATGATGGCTGCAGCACCAGATGAGGGTGGGGACCCCATTTTACTACCATCTGTGTATGTGCTATCAGGGCGAAGTGCAGTGGGTAGAAGGTAAACAACCAAGCCACAGACCGACATCACAGACACGGCCTCGCGCTGAAGGCGGTGGGCGTCCCATGTAACGGTAACGGGTGGGAGGGTGAACGTTGGTGCTGGTCCAAGCAGGGCCAATGCCGATTGGAAAAGCACAAAAGGGGTTATGGGCAGGCGGGGGTGGACAGGGAATTCCTGCAGGTAGGGGTTCCGGTGCAGTGAGTCCAGGAGGCGGGTGGGATGTAGGACAGGGAAGTATCCCATGCCCAGTCCTTTGGACCGATGCGTGTACAGGGTTTTTGTAGCGATCAACGTCGGCAATCCCACAACTCCTAGCACAAAACGTTCGAAAAGGGAGGTGAGTCGGTGTAGTTCTGTGACCATCGTCCTTCCTAGTGCATTGTATTTGTGGTGCCCTAGTGGGGCTTTCGATCCCAATGCCCCCACCCCGGGGCACACCCATAGTGCACTTGGTACGCATGGCGCACGCGAGAAATGACATCGATTTTCTCGTCTGTTTTTTTCCCTCTGGCGACGTTCCCATAACATGTTTCATAGACGTTGAGGTGGTGTTCCAGCAGCAATCCGAACACTGCCGGAATGTTTACGGAACAAGGTATCCGAGCCTTTCCGGAACAAATTTGTTTGTCATTGATAACATCCAACCACATACCACAGATCATTGAACAAAACGTACTGCACCAACCACCAACCACAGACCACAGATCACCAACCGATCATCATGGCCCAGAAACCACCAGACCACACCTAGGATTTTATGAGGTACCGGAATCCCATAACTGAACTGTCCAAAAACTGCCGCGATCGCGATTTACGGCCCGCCGCAACCCCATTTTGCCGAGGTTTTGGTGATTTGTGCCGAATCTGTGCGCATCTGACGTGATTTAGATAGCGCAATTGGTGAAATACGATGTTATCTAGCTGCTGTATTGAAATAGCGTCGATTGCATTACCGGATGTCGCAATAAACCCAAAATACCGCAATTTTTGCCCATTTTTGCCACTTTTGGGCCATAAATGGACGACAGACCGCAGATCACCAACCATCCACAACGATCCATAGACCAGCCAACCACAACCCATTGCACCACCCTCACACCACAGAACACAGACCACAGATGACCAATCCTAGACCACAGACCACAGAACGCAGGACAGAGACCATCAAACACAGACCACATATCACTGACCACAGCCCACTGCACCAACCTCAGGCTACAGGCTATACTCCAAGGACCAGAGACCACTAGAGACCACTCACAACCCACAGCTGACAACCAACAACCCAGTGCTCACGGCCCAGCATCCACAGCAAACCACGCCTAGCCCATAGCCGCACATCCCAGACCGACAACCAACCACCGACGACCGAGGGCCGACCACCGAGAGCCCGCCGCTCAGCAGGCACAACCCACAGCCCACCAACCAGAATCCAGAGCCCAGCACCCAGTATTTTGCACTTTGTTGCTTCCTGTGTTGTCATCGGAACAACCCGGGAACACTGCCGGAACAAGTTTGCAGAAGACCACCGGAACAAGCAGTAGGCAAAATGGACAAAGCGCGGGCAAAGGGCTGACTGCAACGTAAGTTATAGGTTAGATGCCCGCAAGGGCGCATTGGGTTAATATTTTTGCGTCTTCCTCACCTAGTGTTCTTGGGTCAATGGGGGGCTAGGAGTGCCCTGGATCTTTGCGCATGCTGCGCACCGACATTAGTAGGAGAGCCTTCGCAGTGGTCACGAACACCATAACCGTCTACCGGAAGACAGACTCTGAGACTGACATGGGCGACGGCCCGGCATCCTCGTCAGGTTGGGCAACCCAGGGCATCATCTTTCAGTGGCGTGTGGCCCAAGCAGCGTGCACTCACACCACAACCGCAGCCAGTGCAGGAAGGCCTTCGACCCTTGCCCCTTGCCCATGGCGTACCTCGAAATCCACCGTCCCCCTGTCTCCTAATCTGTCTTCCGGGAGAAGCATGTGGACTGCTTGCCCTCTTCATTGCGCCGCTGCCGGCCCCTTCGTTGCCACGGGGAATATCAACTTTGTTTCATCCCGTGTCATCGATTCTCCCCTGCGGTACCATGCGCCCGGGATGGCCCGCACTGTCCATTTTGTTCCTGTCTCCTGCTCTGCTCCCCCCACCCTTCGCACCTATTCTGCTGCCACATTGGCGAGGGCTGGTACCTAGGTGCCCTGTCTCTATCACTCCGGCACTGGCAATATACTCTACATGCCGTCCTCCCCGGGGAACGTGTAATGCCACATGTCCCCTGTGTGCGGCTGCACGTGGTACGTGCGGTTGGCCATGCGTGCGGCCCCCGCATCCAGCGCCATTTTGATGGCCTCTGCAGCCTTCAGGGTCATCTCCTCCCGGGACGTGTACACCACCTGCTGCCCCGTATGCCCTTGCCTAGTGGGCGCCGGGGCCAATGCGGACCCTGTGAACTGTGCGCGCACCCAGCTTATGCCCCTTCATCCTGCTGGCAGCTCTCCGCCCGAATGCTTTCTTATCAGCACCCCATCTCCCTCGTCAGCCCGCGGGGTCATATGCCACCCCACAAACGCTGTCACCCCGCCGCTACCCTGTGCCCACCCTTCCACCCTGCCTCCATCCACACCGTAGTTGGACCGCTCTATCCGCCCCCCATTGGGCTCCCAAGTCCTCCCTGTGCTGCAGCTCTAACACCGCCTCTCCCACTCCTGGCACTCACAAGTCCAGCCCTCTCTCCTGCTTCCTGTTCCATTCACCCCTTCCCGCACCCTCCGGTACTTCCTCATACTCCATTCTTTGCACCTGCACCTCCAGTAATCCCTTCCCCCCGCCTCGCTGCTTCCACTCACGTGCGCTTTCCTCTCCCACCTCCCTTCGTTCTCGCACCGGAAACTTCTGCCCCTGGTACAGCCACCCCGCACCCCCTCATGTGTATCTGCTCCTGCTGCACCTCCTGCCACACTCCCTGATCGTTCTGCCCCCCTGCCTAACTATCGTCCACTGGTCCTGGGCTACCTCCCCAGCCCTCACCACCTCCACTTCCATCTCCACCTCCTCCCCGTCTGTCTTGTCTCTCTCATCACACATACGAACACCCCGAGCCAGGAATGGCGGGGCGCAGCTGAAATCTGACCCAAGGCACACACACCCAGAAAGCAAAACATAGCCAGGATTGGTGGGGTACAGGTGGAGCGCGCACAACCCAACACCCCAGCCAGGACTGGCGGGGTAAAAGCCAAGACCCAAACAGACACACACACACCACAAACCCCAGCAAGGACTGGCTGAGTTCAGGCGGAGCACGCACACCAACACACACACCCCAACACCCCAGGCCAGCAATGGCGGGGGGCAGCGCAAACCGGAAGCCAGGCACACACACCCAAAGCGCACACCCCAGCCAGGATTGGCGGGGTACAGGCGGAGGGCGCACACAAACACACACACCCGGACAACCCAGCCAGGAGTGGCGGGCTCAAAGCCAAAACCGGAACCGACACGCACACACACCACAAACCCTAGCCAGGACTGGCTGGGTACCGGCGCTGCACGCACACCAACACACACACCCCAACAACCCAGGCAGGAACAGCGGGGCGCAGCTGAAACCCGGACCCAAGCACACACGGCCATACCACACACCCCAGCCAGGATTGGCGGGCTGCGAACGCCAACAGACACAGGCCACCACCCCAGCCAGGACTGGCCGGGTGAAAGCCAAAAACCAAACTAACGCACACGCACCACGGACCCCTCCCAGGATTGGCGGGGTAGAGGCGGAGCACGCACACCAACAGAAACGGCCCAACACCCCAGCCAGGAATGGCGAGGCGCAACGGAAACGTTTACCAACCCCGGACGCCCACTTGGTCCCTAGTTTCATCTTAAGAAGTTTATCTTCTTGAGATGAAAAATTCATCTGAAGATGAAAAGTAAGAAGAAAAATAAGAAGAATATTCTGCCGGAATATTCTTTTTGGGTTCCACCTTTTTGCCTAAACCTTTTTGCAGTTTTTGCAGTTTTGTTTACAGTTCTGGGGACTCTTTGCACCTTTGCAGTTGTAAACATTTACATTTATCATTGCAACCATAAAGTTGATGGATTGCTTGATTTATCATTAGGATTCGCCCAAATCAAAAGTCCACCCCCTATTTTCGGGCACATCCCCCTTTTATTTGCCCGTTTTTGTTCACAGCGATGGTAACCGCAATTCAACAACTACAAACAGCAATCAAGAAGATAACACATCAATACTCAGCTTATGGTGACGATGCTGCCACGTTACTAGCGGCTTGCTCTGATGGTTCTACTCTTGGTCGCTCCCTATTCCACCAAATCAACAAGAAAATGCAACTCACCGGGAAATTTTGAAGTGCTGCATGATTTCACAAAACCTTTGTTTAGCCCTTTACAAGCTGTGTGCTTGATTGTGGCACTTGGCCTCTCCCGGGCAAAATACAGGCACCTCCTGTCCTTTGCAAGTGCCAAGCAGCAGGCGTACTTCAATGCCACCGGGGTTCGTGTTCCCAGTATGTTCCCGGGTCGACGGACTGTGGAGGACACATGGAATGCTCTCACAAGCCTTTGTGCATTGAAGGCACCTACATGGTACAACAACACCGTCTCAATTTCCTGGCCACTCGAAGAATGGCTGGAATATGTGCAGTCCCAGGATGCTATCTGGGACACTGTTGCGGACCCGCAGGATGGTATCACATTGATTATCCGAGGCGATGGTTATCCGGTTGCGGGATGTAGTTGGAGGGAGTTAAATGTGTCCTTCATGGACCATGGTTGCCATGCAAGGACAACCAGCCACATGTGGGTGCTTTCACTGGCCTATGCAAGCAATGAGGACATCGAGGACCTGAAGATTCTTTGGAAAGCCAATGTGGAGGTGATGGTTATCCGGTTGCGGGATGTAGTTGGACACAGTTAAATGTGTCCATCATGGACCATGGTTGCCATGCAAGGACAATCAGCCACATGTGGGTGCTTTCACTGGCCTATGCAAGCAATGAGGACATGGAGGACCTGAGGATTCTTTGGAAAACCAACGTGGAGGTGTTTTGCGCTGCATTCTTCTGAATGTTTCATTGTAAAATGAATTTTTCATCGTAAGAACAAATTTTGAGAAGGAAAAATTCTCTCTTCCCTACAGGCCATTCAGCAAATCTTGACGACTGGTTGCATTTCTCTGCGTTGTGGCATGGTGCCGGGTACCTGCAAGTTTGGTGGCGATTTACCGTTTCTCTATGGTATCCTCGGACTCAGTACCACTTCGATGGTTCCTTCCCCATTCTCCTAGATAACACATCAATACTCAGCTTATGGTGACGATGCTGCCACGTTACTAGCGGCTTTCTTTGATCGTTCTACTCTTGGTCGCTCCCTATTCCACCAAATCAACAAGAAAATGCAACTCACCGCAAAAAACGAAGTGCTGCATGATTTCACAAAAACTTTGTTTAGCCCTATACAAGCTGTGTGCTTGATTGTGGCACTTGGCCTCTCCCGGGCAAAATACAGGCACCTCCTGTCCTTTGCAAGTGCCAAGCAGCAGGCGTACTTCAATGCCACCGGGGTTCGTGTTCCCAGTTTGTTCCCGGGTCGACGGACTGTGGAGGACACATGGAATGCTCTCACAAGCCTTTGTGCATTGGAGTCACCTACATGGTACAACAACACCGTCTCAATTTCCTGGCAGTCGAAGAATGGCTCGAGTATGTGCAGTCCCAGGATGCTATCTGGGACACTGTTGCAGACCCGCAGGATGGTATCACATTGATTATCCGAGGCGATGGTTATCCGGTTGCGGGATGTAGTTGGACACAGTTAAATGTGTCCATCATGGACCATGGTTGCCATGCAAGGACAACCAGCCACATGTGGGTGCTTTCACTGGCCTATGCAAGCGATGAGGACATGGAGGACCTGAAGATTCTTTGGAAAACCAATGTGGAGGTGATGGTTATCCGGTTGCGGGATGTAGTTGGACACAGTTAAATGTGTCCATCATGGACCATGGTTGCCATGCAAGGACAACGAGCCACATGTGGGTGCTTCAACTGGCCTATGCAAGCGATGATATTTGGTCTGATGTGCACCAAGATTTCTATGGGTGGGAAAGGCAGAGAACACCTGAGGAGGACGCACAATGCAGAGGCAAACTGCCTGTTGTACAGGCTGGAAGGGGAGTCAAATATGAACCCATGTTTGACACTGATAGATCATCATTTTCTCCCTTGTATTCTACACATCATGATGATCTGTGGCAAGCTGATCTTATCTATTACACGCAAGGTTGCACTGGACTTGCCCAACGACGGGGTGCGGCTGCTGAAAGCGACGTTCAAGGCTGCCAACATCCGATGGGGAGGGTTGCACAAGGAGTCTGCACCAGATGGCCAGGAAGTCCAGCGTCTGCTTTGCGCTTGGGATACAGTGGCACACGTGTTGAGCATTCACAGATCTGCAGCAGATGAGGCTGTGCGGCAACTGGGTGAAGTACTGCGCGAAGTGTATCACGGCTTGGAAGATCAGGTGGAGCTAGCGGCACGCAACTTCAGGTTGCATTGTGGTCCCCATTCCAAATCGTCGTATCTGTACATCCTCATCCATGTAAAGAAAACCATCATCACCGAATGTCGCAACTTGGGAGTGGGTCTGGCGATGTTTTCAAACGACCTGACAGAAACCATGAATGCAATTATGAAGGGAATATACCTCCAGCACAGCAGCAGAGGGGGTGGTCCTGCAACAGAATATGGATTGGGTGAAGCCTTTGCACTAAGACAGACCAGTCTGCATGTTTCTCTATTGAATCATGCACATCTCGAAGCCCATGGCGTGCCACGACCCTGCACATCACGTCTGGCATCACTGGATCGCTCAATACAGAACCCAAAATGGACCAAGATTTCAAAGAATTTCTGGATTTCAAGAAGTGGAAAGAAGTATGCTGTGAAAATAATGATGATACTAACAAAAATGATAATCAAAATAATTTTTTCAAAAAGAAATATTGAAACTTTTTTCGCCGGGAAAATTCATCTTAAAATTTCTTCTTAAGAAGAAAATATTCATCGTAAGAAGGAAAATTCGTCGTACGAAGAAAAAATTCGGAAACAACAGAAAGAATTGCGAAACCGAAAAAAAAAGTATTTTTTGCAGACAACGCCATTTCTGCCACCTCAGGCCCAGAAACAAGCTCCGTCAGCCACGGTGACTTCAAGCAAGGAGCTGCCAGCTGCAGATCAATTGGTTCACACACCAACAGAATTGGCTCAGGATCCTGTGCGACAACTTGACCTCAGTGCCACGGACAGCCCACGCAGTGCACTTGGCAGCCCCCTTTCTGAAATGTCTGGCTACAGGCTATCTGGCCATGAGAAGGTGGTTCTGGAGGAACGCCACGTGAACCCAATGTTATTGAAGTGCCTTGAGGATGATGTTGATATTGCACATTTACACTGACCCTACCATGGTGCACGTGACACTCAATCATGCTTTTGGTCGTTGTCGGAACAAGCTTACGAAGCAGCACCAGAGCATGAGCCTGGATGCCTGGGTTACAGCAAATCAGCTGGCTGGCCAACGACCTTTTGGTGTCCCATTGACTGAAAAGCGGAGAAATAATCCGGCCCGTCAGCCTCCAGTGCCTCCGACCGCCCTGCTAAAATTATTGGGAGTCATCTGGAAATTACATGGAGTTGTTGAGCTTCGTGCTGAAGCGGGGGAATGGATGCTATGGTTTTCCAGCAGCCCCGCACCTGACATTTGGAATATTCCTATCCCTGAGGGGAAACGGAAAGGGAGACCTCCAGTAACATCTGCATCACCACCTGCTATTAGATCGACATCTGCACCATTACAAGAACCAAGTAAGCCTCCATCACCAGTAGCAGCAGCACCAAGTTGGAGCGCGGCGTTGATGGCATCCGTGACTGCTGGACTCCAGGAGGACGCGACAAAGCAGCGCCAATATGAAGTAGGCAACCTGTGAAGAGCTGCACGGGTAACGTGCGACGATTCATCTTAAAAATTCATCGTAAGACGAATAATTCATCGTAAGAAGAAAGCAATTTGTCGTACGATGAAACGGTACGAAAAATGTCGTTCGTTAATTGCTCTATCCTCAGGTTGAAGATATTGAGCGCTCAGCTGTAAGAGTTCGATTTGTTGTGGGCAATATTGATACTGACCTTGGGGTTCAGCTTGTTTCTCACTGCGGGAGGCATCCTAAATTCACAGAGAAGTGCACCCGCTCGAACATTGGGGATGCTACAAGCATTGGAGACCAATGCAGGGGAAATCAACTTGCCCAAATTTTTGCTTTGCTTGCCTCATCCCAACTCTCTCTTGACTTGTTTCCTGAATCTTCCAGGTTACATAACCGTTTTATGAGGTTGTCAGACGCAACCACGACATAGCTATGTCGTAATTTCTTAAAAAAATGGCATTTCTATTTCAGAAGACCACGTTCTATTTCAGCGCATTTGTGCTACTTTTAGTAGCAAATTTCTATCTTTGAAAGGCCATGTTATAGCCCCCGCTTTGCGATTCCTCGGAATCTGTAACCATGCTCAACGTGTGCCAGATGCACTGGTGAAGTTGGTTCCCCTCGAGGTTCCGTCTTTTTTGAGATCTGAGTTTTCGGGTTGTTACTAAAGATAGTGGCAATCAAAAAGATTTCTCTGCCCGACCATGCTGACATCTCGTGGAGTTGGATAAATCCGCGGATACCCACAGCCATGGAATAGCAGTGCCTGGTCAAACGGTGCTATCGGTTTCCCTCCTGCTTGCACCAGGTACAAAAGAGCTGCTAAGAAAAGAAAACAAAAACTGGGTCCGAATCTCTCCGGGGTCGAAAATGTTTTTCCTATATTTTATTCAGCATTGGGCACAAAATTTTGGGGGTCGCGGATGCAGCGGTGATTGCAGTTCGCCTCAACAAAGCCGGACGTCAAATATCTACAGTGTTTTTTAGGTTTTGTCATGTCTGTACCTTCTGACCTGGTTGGGCATGGTAGACGCTCCCCAGGATCCACAAGGAGCGAGTATACCCCTTCACATATCCCTGGAGGGTAGATATGTTCTAGGGAGGGGGGTCACGTGTTTTCCATGCCCTTCCCCTTGAATGCGTTTGTGTTCAACGGTAGCTGCTTCATGGTTTTATGCCGTGTGCCACTTCGAAGCAATCGGCCGACAATTTGAGTTTGTGTTACTTTCATGCAATTTCGGGCATAGAATTGGGGGTATTCTATTGTGGAATCGCTTCTTAGTCAACAGGATAGATATTTATGACCTGCAGCAAATGAGTCCAGGGCCTGTCTGCGCGCGCCTGGTCGCCTGGTTTGCCTGTTGCGTGCGCGTGCTCTCTGTGACCCAGCCCGTCTTTTAATGCGGGCCGAGCGACTGAAAACTCTTCTGAACGGGAGCTAATAGTGTTAGATCACTCCTTTCACCAAAGAGGACGCAAGTCAGAGGCAACGTCAACTCCGGTGGATGATAGAAGGCCCGGACTCAGTATCTGGCTAAGCCCTGGTGTGATGCCTCCGCCCACACCAGCAGGCCCCGTAAAAGAGGATCGGTACACATTAATTGGCGCATTTACCGCATCATTTGCCACGCCTACATTTATGCGGGATCACGAGTGCCTTGCACCCAGGGAAGCCCGAGTGGAAGAGGAGATTAATTTGGGGTGGCTGAGGTAGGCGCATGGGAACGGAAGAAGGTACATCTTTCGTTGCTCCCCAAGTGAACTCTTCATTTTCTTCTTGTGCTTTGGCTTGTCACTCTGCCACGTCACTCCGCTGAGTTCCTCAACCAACCTATGTAACCTATGTTGCAACAGACATCATCTACTTTGAATACTCATAAGTGTATGAATCATTGAACTCAGTGTCTTGTACATTAGCTCCATTCCTGCTTCGTCTTCATTACAGGAAGCTTGACAAGCATGTTTGAGTGTTAGACAATTGTCCTATCTGATGATTCCACATATTTGGTTGCATGTCCACACCCATTCATTTGATCCATTCAAATGACCTTGCAAGTGTGGTGCTACAGTGCTTGGTCAGGTTCACTTCAGCATGTCATGTTTCGGTTCATTGCTTGTTTGTTGAGAAAGGTCATTGTGTGGCGATTGCATACTTGCTGAATTTTGTGCCTATTGCCTCTAATGAGATTGCCGAAGGTTGTTGCTACTCAGGGCGAGGAGGTAATTTTGTCTAGTGCTTTGAGGTTAATGTCAGTGGGTACCTTTTAAACTTTGTGTCTATTTGATTGCCGAGTCTCTCTAACCGCACGCTCTCCCGAGAAGTCGGTCGATCCTTTGCAATCAGGTCAAGCCATGTGAGAGTGTAGACTAACGGTTTGCTTTCAGTTCAACATGTCAAGGGTATCTTCTCGTGGAATCTGGTTTGGGTTGTGGTCGGCCTATGGCGTAGTCTAGATCTTGTTTCTGTTTGACCCTTGCCATGTGGTTGAAGGAGCGCTTACCTTTCCCTAAGATTCGAAGTCAGGTTTCTACCTTATGTGAACTTGGGACCCTCTCTCTCCACGTGTTGAACAAGGCAATCGTCTCTCCTCTCCCAAGTGGTTAGGTAATCTTCTCTCCTGTAGGGATAGGGACGCTCTGCTCTCCTCTTGGGATAGCAACATTCTCCTCTCTGGATAGGGACACTTTCCTCTCATCCTGGGATAGGGACGTTCTCTTCTCCCCATCCGATAGTGATTCTCTTCTCCTATTGGGATAGGGACATTCTCCTCTCCGCATCGGATAGGGAGTCTCTTGTGTCTCTGTGGGGGAGGGACTCCAAGTGCGTGCGAAATCATGTCTCCTCAGACATGCTCTCCAGGATTGGGTTAGGGGAAGGTCGAGCTCTTCTGGACAACGATTGGTGAAGGTGTGTCCTGGGACATTGGGGAAACCTGCTCTATGTATGTGCTCTCTTTGGGGCGGGACTCCCTCTCTTTGGGATAGAACAATTTCCCCACAGGTATACTCTCATGTGTATTCCAGTATACCTTCTAATTGGATTCCGTTATGGAAGGGATGTGGCATGGGATGGGGTTGGGAAGTCTTCGGGAACCAGGTCCATGTGAGCCTAGGGAGGACATCCCGGAAGATTTCTTGGTCGTTGATCCATGGTTTTGGGATGCTTTGGCATGATCAAGCACAATCTTTCTCTCTCCGTCCATCCATTGAGCGCGTAGAATTACAGGTCTCCCAAGGGTATGAGATCAATTAGTTTATCAGTTTATTGAGGCCAGCCTCTCCATGGCTGCATGTGCATGCTCGCCAGTGAGTGCCTCTCAAATCTCGCTATTGCTTTGCCATTAACCTCAACTGTTGGTGAAGCATGTAAGGTGCTGCATTGCGATGTTGTGTGGGCATGACTGTGACCTTCAGGACCACCAGCAGATTGGGAGCCATTTTTTGTAGCTAATTATGTCTGACTGTTTTGTATGTTATTGGATTTTCGTGTACATACCTTTGTGTTCTTTTATGTTAGGCGGCAAAGGTTGTATGTTTGATTGTGTATTGCTCACGAGCAATCAGGATGTGCATTCCTTGTTGATGGTCAATGCTTTGATTTGTGCACCCGCGTGTTTGGGGAAGGACCACCGCCTAGGAGCCGCGTCAAGACACCCTCACCAATTCATTGCTGAAGAGCGAAAACATCACCATTACAAAATCCTCCGAGCTTGCTTATGGAGAGGCACTTTTGCCTAGCCATGACCCATGAGAGCATGCATATTGAGAGAAAACCTAGCCGGACCACGGCCCTGGAGAGCATTCATGCACTTGGACTGAAGCTCCACAACCTTGACCAAGGGTTATCCCTGTACCCCATTGCCAAACTAACTAAACTCATGCCCTGCTCCATACTGACAAAATAGGGATAATGGATCACCAGCCTAGTTCGAAAAAATATCAGACATCATCATTAAGACACATCCTGGAGGTCAATGGAGTAAGACGGCAACAAAAAAACGAGATGTTAGCATCAAAGGTTAGCATGAGTGCAATTGTCCATCTTTAACATCTTTCCCCATTGCACATGCAGGCAGTATGTTCAACACACGCCATCTCCAAAGATTGACCCCCTTTGATTCCATAGAAGATCAAATTACTAAGACTCACACTCAACACAAACAAATGATATGCAACAGAATGCAGAGTTGCTTCGCCTTGCTCGGCAACGACTGAGTTACTTTCCTCCCACCCGTTGCGCTTACGTCAGCCACCTCCACTTGAACTCCTCTTCCAGTAGGCCTCCTCCAGCAACAAGGGACTTGTGATCCCCAAAACACATAGGCGTGGCAAATGCCAAAGCAAATGCGCCCATTAACAACCGAACAAGTATCATTCCCCTCCAGGGGGACAGCGGTTATGGGCAGAGTGAAGCCGGTTCGGACCCCCGTGGCCATCTTGGGGTCACTTGGGGTGTGTATCTATGTGCCGGCAAGCCGCCATTGGCTGATATCATACTCTCCCATCCACCTGACCCAACCCGATGTGATAGTGTGATAGGTTTGGCCATTCCGGCTATGAGCGGCCACATTCAGTACCGAGGCGCCACCAGCGGAGATCTATATATCAGAATATCAGGAATCAACAGGGTTTTATTATCATAATGTTTCCGTAATTTTTCAGCCTTTCGTTCTGATGGTCAATGTATCGGCGACTGTCAGTTGGCTCGCGATTTTGCGTTCACCGATTGGTTAACTGTTATTTCCAGATATTTTGGCGGAAACTCCGATGAAGGGTCAGATTCCATCAGTAAAGGGTTTGTTGCTTCCGCAATTTTCTAAATATGCACTCGAAATTTTATTCTGAATTTTTCGCGATGTCGAAATCGGATTTTCGACTTCGACATCGCCGCACTTGATTTGGTCTTCTTCGAGTGGTCATACTCTTTTCCCTATGCCCAAATAAGTTTTCCTGTATACTTGCCACCCATTTGACTTGGAGATATAAGGGAAACAAAAGTGAATCGTGGGACCACTTTGAAGAGCCATATCTACGCGCGAGTGTGAGGAAAGAGAAAAAAGAAGGTTGGGTTGCAAGCGCCTTGGTCTCAACTTAATTTGAAAAGCATCAAATGACTTTGGTGTGTACACATGCCCTGCTGTAGCAAGGGATAGGGGTGAAGAGGGTAGAAAGTGATATATAACTCTTCGACCGTGCAACCGAATCTTTTAATGCGACTTTCGAGTGTACTGCATGAGTGTTGGGGTCGCATAGCAACTTTTTTTGGGTTCCTACGTATTTTTAACGTGAAGTTATGTCCATGGAGGGTCATGCCATATCATGGTGGGAGCCACTTTTGAGGGTATGTGTTATATGCATGGTATGTGTTTCAGTATGCTCACGCCCATGTTATATATCTTCGTGTGGCCGAAAAGATGGGGAGCCACACGTGACAAGGGCTTTGCCCATGTCCCAATTGTGGAATTCAAAGCGCTAGACTAAGTCTACCGCATATGTATTGCTCATGGTATGTTTGGCAAAGAGATCCATGAGTGCACTCCCATTTTCAAGGGCCATGTAGATATGAGCAGCGAAGGTATCTCCATGCGCCAGATTGGGGATCCAAGTGGAGGAATTGTTCGCAAATGGTTCCAATCATTTGTGTATTGAACCATGAGCGGATATCATGGGTGAGCATAGAGATATACTATCATGACAACTTTGTATTTGGACATATTTTCATGTTTTTGACCTCATTTTCTGCTCATTTTTGTGTTTTATCTGCTCAACTGGTCGGCTAACAGTAAAGTGCCTAGAGATCTGTGAACTATGGTATGTTGCTTATATGTTGGCATATGCTTCGCTGTTGCACCTCAATATATGCCGGATCACGTGGTCATTTTGGCTTGGCACATGAGGCCTCACAAAACTAGGTCTCATACTCATGAGCTGTCTTGTGGAGCATGCCATGTACATAACTGGAGAGGTTTCGGAGCTAATGATGGGATATTCTTGGGCATCGATCTCTGGTCTATATCACCCTTGTATCGTACTTTCCGGTTTGACACATGCGTGGAGCATTTGGATATTTGCCGCATGCACTTTTGAGTATATAATTGACTTTTTGGCATAATGGTGTGATTTGCCTGCTTTTGCCATGTTGTGAGGTCATCAGCATGGGGCAGTTCTCCAAGCTCAATTGACTCCAAGTCCAACCAAGGTTATGTCAGGGTAGGGCATGGTCCTGAGTGCCATTCTAGGCCATGATACACCACCTCCCCCATTGGGCTAGGATTTATAGGCTTGGGAGTGAACACATTTTTGGGGTTTGTGTTGTGACTTTTGACACATGGCATTCAGCCATCTCAATTGACCTGGTTCAGGGCAATATGTGGATGAGTCAAGGGAACGTCTTGAGTCCAGGGAATGAGGGGTTTATGGCTGTGAATGTGTATGTTTACCTCTTTCCCCAACTTTGCTTTATTTGTGTTCATATGCCAATTTCAGGGCTTTCCTTCTTGGTGCAATTCTTGTACATGCCCGCCACCGTGAGACGACCGGTGTGCTGAACGGATGCCCGCAGCCTGATTTGGATTGTGAATTGGGTTATTGCTGTATTTGTGGGATCTGGTTGTTTTTTCAGGGTTGAAGGAGGATTTTATTTCTATATTTTTGGACTTTGGACCCTTTGGAATTTGAGGAATGCAATCACTTATCCGCAGTAAATCAGCAGGGGTTACAGGCGGAAGGGGCATAGCGGGGGCCGGTCCTGGTAGGGACCTTCTTTATGGTAGCAGAGCCGTACCTGCTGCCCCTACCTACCGCCGACCCGGGGACTGGGGCCCTTATGAGCCCTGCCCAAGTACGCCCCGGGTGCGTATTGTGGACTCGGTGGAGACCACGCCTGAGATTGGAGCCATAGAAGAGCCAAGACGTTCAAGAGCATGGCGAACTCCGGAAGGTGAAGCCCGAAGAGAAGTACGACATTCGGGAAGAGGAGGACTTGACATGGAGGATCTGGTCTCCATGTGTGAGCGCCGCTGCTGAAAGGCATGCAACCTCCGCTCCGCCGCGGAGGACTCTGAGGAGGCCTGCCATTCAGGCAGCAGTGGAGGACGGGCCCGGCGCTACCGGAAGCGTGGGTCACCCAAGTCAGCGGCAAGGGACGCCGGGGCTATGGATACGGACCCCAGCCCGGTCAGCCTGTGGGAATCCGAGGGGCACTCTGAGGGCTATCAGACAGCCTATGGGCCACCCTTGGAGTCGGAGGAGATGTCCGCGCCGACCGCCCGGGCGCATACAGCCCCAGAGCCCGCCCTGAAGCACGACGCCGAGGGCTTGGAGAGGCCAGCCAGGGCCCGGACGGCACCTGTGCCCCGGCACACGGGACCAGAGACGGACGCCATAGGCGATACGCCCATGGGCGATGAGTCTGAGGCGCCGGGAACCGCGGGATGCGCTGGATCAGGCGGAAAGCACGCCGCGTGCCACTGCGAGCACGTGTCCTTCCTCATGGGCAAGTACCCGAAGATGGGGATGGACGCCATCGTGCACACCTCGACAGCCTGGACAACGCGAAGGACGGCCTAGAGACGGACGTCGCGGGGATCCTGGATGACCAGTGGGCCGCGGAGAAAGACATGGAGGAGCTGCGAGCGGAACGGGACCGGTACCGGGAGAATCTGGAACTGGCCCTGGAGAAGCAGCAGCGAGTGGTGGACAGCCTCCTCCACCTGGTGGAGGACATGTCCGGACACCTGAAAGGGCTAGAGGAACTACAGCCCCTCGCCTCGGGTCCGGAGCTCCCGGCAAAGCCGGCCGCGGAAGAGCTGGTGGAGCGGGTTAAGACCCTCAGGAGCGCCATGGATAAACCCATGGGCGGCCCTGGAGAGACACCCTACGCGCCTCCGCGTGTTGACCCGGGTGCGCTGCCGTTTGTTCCCATGTTCAGCGAATCCACAATGCTCGGGGAACACACGGCACCGGCTGGGTCCATGCAGGAAGGGCACGTAACCACGGACCCGAGGAGCCTGACGGTACAGATGTCCCATGCCGCCCAGGATCTACCGGTCATGACGAATATGGTAGTCTATGCGGAAGAGGAGATCCAGATCCAGAACCAGACCATGCAGGGGCGAACCATGGGAAGCGCCGACGGACATGGTCGAGGCCATCCAAGCGGAAACCTGTGGGCGAAGGACCCCAATACGGGGATATGGACGGCCGATGGAGCAAGTCCTTCCCGCATTCCAAACCCCATGGGTTCAGGCCCAACTGGACCGCACCCCATGGAGGAGAGGGATGTACGGGGAGTGTACTCACACCCCCCGGCCACAGGTGGTATCCGTCTCGGTGGACTGGTGGCTGGGGACGTCGGAGACGCCATCAGGATTGACGACCTCAGGGGAATCAAAATCCCCTACTATGATGGCAACCCCTCCAACCTGAACGACTTCATCCTGGATTGAGAGGACTTCGCCGAGGAGGTCGTCGGCGAGATGCGGGGAGCGCCGCGGGACAAGTGGGTATGTCGGACATTCCCACACCGGCTGGCGCAGGACCTGAAGGAGGAGCTGCGGGATCAGATCCGGGAAGGATTGATCCGTACGGAGCAGGCCTGCCTCCAGTGGTTGGAGGATGAGGAGCGGGTGGACGCTCTGAACCGGAAGCTGGAGGACTTGTGGTCCATCCCGCTGCCGCTGGACCGCGGTGAGTTCCGGGTCCGGGAGTGGAACCGGTATCTGCGGAAGTATCGCAGATGCCTCAAGCTGGTGGAGGACTCGAACGAGGCCAGCGAGATCCGCCACCTCCTGAATGACGTCCTCCCCGGCCACTGGAAGAGGCGAGTGGAGGACGAGGAGAAGAAGCGCGCCAAGAAGCGGGTGGCGGTGCTGATCATGGCGGCAGAGGATACCCATGCGGGTATCATGGAGTTCTTCAGGAGGAACCTGGGCGAGCCCAACCGGATGTTGGGACTGAAGAACGCCGTGTACGTGGAGGTGTTTGGAGACTCCATGGGGCAAAGGTTGCTGCGCCTCAACAACGTGGAGTGGAGGCGCGGGGAGCTGCTGAGGATGCAGGTCATCTTCGCCCGCATGAGCCTGGACGGGATCGTGAAGTACATCACGGTGGAGTTGAAGCTCAATGCGAAGAACGAGGCCCACGTGCAGGATCGACATGGTCATCGAGAAGGATTCTGCGGAGGATGGTAGTGGAAGTGGCCAAGACCACTGGTCTCAGGAGGATCACGAGGAGGCCCATTTCTTCGCGTTTGTGGCGCACAACGTGAGGAACCATGGGCAGGATTGGTCCAGATGGACCCAGGTGGGACCCAGGAAGGGCAACGCGCCAAGGAGGATCGGGAACCCACCGCTCTCGTTCCGGGAGTACAGGTCTCAGCAAGACGGGTGTTGGGTCTCTTATGGCAAGGGAAACAACCATGCACACGACCACCGTCAGTGCAAGGTGTATGAGGCGGACAAGAAGGCCTACTTCGCCGCCCACCCCGAGAAGAAGCCCAAGGAGCAGCGGATTTCCGATTGGAAGACGAAGGGCGGAGACGGGGGAAAAGGCCAAGGCAAAGGCGAAGGAAAAGGCGGAGGAAGAGGCTATGGTGGTGGACCTGGCCAAGACCGATGAGTGAGGTCGATCGAGGTGGTTGCTGAGGACATGTTGAGGACGTTGGAGGAACTCAAAGCCCAGCAACGTGGTCGACAAAATCCTGGCGGATCGCAGCCGGAAGGGGCTGCGGGAAGTCAAGTCTAGAGGAGCCCCCACGGGAGTGGGACCTCGGAGGTCTCTCCTCCGAAAATCAGTGGAATCCCAGAGAAAGTGAAGGCACATCGGGTGCCGAGGAAGGCTCCAGAAGAGCCAAAACCACTGAGTTTTGCCACTCCCAACCCCTGGAGCGCCCTGCCAAGGGAACTTTATGTGGGTAAGGGACGTGGCAAGAAGGAAGGTGCGACCACAGAGAGCCCCGTGGACGGGCAAGACCAACCCAAGATCTACACCATCCGTGATCATACCCTCGAAGTCCTGATGCACCCGGACGTGCTAGAGTTGCATGCCGTGAGAGTCGTCCATACATCGCATGGCGACGAGCGGCAGTTGCACTTGAAGGTGCGTGTACGGTGCGGACAAGAGGAATTGGTGGTGGATGTTCTGGTGGATACGGGTGCCCAGGTGAGCCTGGTCTGGAGAGGGTTGTTCAAGGAGGAATCCTTGCAGCCCAGCCGGAGACCGGTGCGCCTTAAGGTGGCCAATGGAGGGATCATGGGTGGTGGTACCCATGAGGCCACTATCAGTATGGAATTCTGGGAACATGAGCGCTTGAACCGCCCTGATCAGGCGAAGAGAAGCACTCTATCCGGGAACTTCTATGTGGCCGACATTACAGATTGGGATATGATCATGGGGTATGACTTCATGGTGGCAAACGCCATTGGAGCCCTTCCCCATCGTGCAACGCTGGTCCGGGAGGATGATGAAAGCCTCAAATGGTTGTTAACGGACTATGCATGCGGATCATCCTAATGGAATGCTGAGGAAGAGGATCGGATCGTCCAAGCGGTGCAAGCTGTGGGTGCCAAGTCCAGAGGAGACCGTGGAGTTCAGCTCACGGAGTATGAAATGGCGGCACAGGTGTATGCCAGGATGATCCAGACGCTGGGAGCCGAAGCGCCCGAGACGGACGTCTTCGCTTCCCGGGATGCCCCACCTTTGCGGAAGTGTAGGAGGCATTGGCATCGAGGAGACTCAGCCTGGCATAGGCATTGGGGTTTGAAGGAGTGGGGGCCCATGTATTGGCATGGCTCCCTGGATAACACCAGACGTACGGTGGAGAAGATCATCGCGGATAGGGCGAAGGGGATCCTGGTCATAACCGGCATAGGATCCAGCCCATGTTTGCTGGATAGTCTCAAGTCGACGCTGGACTCCATCACCCTGAACGAGATGTCATTCGGGCCAGAGGAGGAGTTGTTCATCGACGCCAAGGGTGTATCAATGCCCTCCCAGGGTCAAGCGTGGGGTACCAAGGCTTTCCTGGTGGATCGGGCGCAGGCCCAACCCACAGGTGATGAAGCATTCATCCGTAGGGTGGAGGCAGTACCCATGAAGGTCATGTTTGAGCCCAAGGAGGGGACGGATCAGCCAATTGATGGCATTGACGTCCTGTCTCACGCCGAGATCGACGACGTCGTCAACTACATGCGGATGGGGATGCACGACCGTGTGGCAGCCAAGAAGAGGCGGGCCATGGTCACATCTCCGCATTGGTGGGATGACAAGATGTTGGTCACCGGCAAGTACGAGAAGGATGAGTTCGTGGCGAGGGTCATGGATCACATCGCGGACCAATACGATGGTCCGGTTGGGTCAGACCCACCGACGTGGGGTTTTCCAAGAGTGGGAACCAGTAGCGACAAGCACCAGCCCGAGGCCGCGAATTTTCGAAGATTATCGGTGGGAATCGCGACCCACGACGATGAAGACAGCATATCGGACGAGGAGAAGTCAGACTCGGACCCAGAAGAGGCCTATACCGCAGTGCGGTCGGTTGTATCGATACCGAAGCAAGCGGCTGAAGAGGCTCAGGAGAACCCAAAGGTCGCCGAGCTGAAGGAGAGGCTGATCAATGCCTATCCGCGGCTATTCAGTGGCGTCGCCAACAAGAACCCTCCAGATCGTGGGAGGTTTGGTACAGCGAAGATCAAGCTGAAGCCGAACCCCAAGATCTATCGTCGGCGGGAGTACCAACCTCAGGGCGATCGGGCCGAGGCCATGAAGAAGCTGTTGGCCGAGTTCATTGAGCGGGGATGGATCGAACCCTCCGACAGTGAGTGGGCCAGCCCAGCCTTTATCGTGCCCAAGAAGGAGAAGGGCGAGTGGAGGTTGGTGGTTGATTACAGAGGTTTGAACGAGCAGACCGAGCATGACTCGTACTCGCTTCCCCTGATCGACTCCATCCTCCAAAAACAACAGAAAAAGCGGACCTTCACGGTGTTAGACCTGAAACACGGTTATCACCAGATGCCGCTACACCCAGACTCCAGGCCCTGTACAGCGATGTCGACGCCGCTGGGGCCCATGCAGTGGAAAGTGGTGCCTATGGGTGCCAAGAATGGCAACGCCGCTTTCCAGCGCATGATGGAGGACCTACTCGGTCCTGTCTGGGACTGTGCCGATCCCTTCGTGGATGACATCATCATCGGGTCCGGCACGGAGAACATGACTGAGGACGAGCTCATCGACGCGCAGGAGAAGGATCTGCGCCGAGTGCTCAGCGAGTTGGACAAGCACAACATGGTGTGCAAGCCCACCAAAGCCTCACTCTTCGTGAAGGAAGTGGAATTCGCGGGTCACGTGGTTGGTCACGGGCAGCGCCGTCCCATGCCTGGGAAGCTGGCGTCCCTGCACAACTGGGAAAAGCCCCAGACCATAAGCGAACTCCGATCCTTCATGGGGTTCTGCAATTACTATTCGGGCTATGTCTGAATATATGCAGAACTGTCGGGGCCGCCACAAGATGCTGCAAGTGGGCAAGTTCGATGGCCGGAAGGGGAGCAAGAAGAAGCTTTCCTGGACCCCTGAGGCTGAGGATGCGTTCAACGGCCTGAAGGAGCGACTCCTGGGGCAGTTGGGGCTGTTCCTGGTGGACCCGGACAAAGGATTCGTGCTACGGACAGACGCCTCGGACCATGCCGTGGGGGCAGTACTCAAGCAAGTCCGGGACGACGGGACTCATGTTCCCGTGGCGTTTTGGAGCAGGATCCTGGCCGAGGGCCAACGCTGAAAATGGACCGCGAGGGAGAAGGAGACATACGCCATTGTATGTGCGCTCAGGAAGTGGTCTGGCCACATCAGACTGCAGCCGGTGGTCGTTTGCACGGACCACCAGTCCCTACAGAGCTGGCACAAGGAGCATGTCGACACCCCCTCAGGACCAGCGGCTAGGAGGGCCCGATGGCACGAGACGTTCGCCAAGTTCGACCTCAGCGTCGTGTACGTCCTGGGGAAGGACAACACTGTGGCAGATTGCCTCAGTCGCTGGGCCTACCCCGCGGGCAAGGCGTGGATGGACATATCCAGCCATGGCGACGCCGAGGAGACCGAGGAGGCCAAGCGCATCATCGAGATGGAGAAGGCCATGGAGCAAGAGGGGGTCAAGTGTTTTGTGGTGATGGCAAACAGTACAGACCTGGCCAAGTTTCGGGGCGCCCGAGTCCAGGCTATTCGAGAGGAAACACTCGAGCAGTGGATGGTGGCCCCTGTAGAGCTAGTCAGGTCGGTGCTCACAGAGGACTGGTTGGATGACTATGCGGCATCCGAGCACTGGAGCAAATACTGGAATGCCGTGAGCGCTCCGTCGGACGACGAATGGCTGGAGGGCTTGACCGAGGATGGGGACATGTTGTTCCTCAAGGACAAGCTGCTGGTGCCCGAGAACCGATTGGAGGAGCTCATTGACCATTGGCACAACGCCCAGCTCATGCACCCTGGCCGGGACAAGATGCAGCAGGACCTGGAGTGGCGTTTCAAGTTCCTTCCGGGGTACTACGCCATCCTGGATAGGTACTGCAGCGACTGTGCCGTGTGTCGGGCCACGAAGAGCCCCAATCACTCCACAGCGGGCAACCCGGTGTACACGGCTATACGGGAGGCCCCTATGCGGTCCGTGGCCATGGATGTGTTCACCATGCCTGAGGTCACCGTGGACGGAGAGACCTACGACTGTGTCATCCTGGCGGTGGACAGGCACAGCGGATTTATCATGGCAGTCCCGGGCAAGAAGTCCAAGAAGAAAGACAAGAAGGACAAGCATGGAGTGGGGCTGCAGGCCAAGACCGTCGCTAATGCCATGATCAGGCATTGGCTGACGATTTTCGATGTCCCAGCTGTCATCTGCAGCGATCGGGGCAGTCAATTAGTGGTGACGTGGTTCAAGACGATGTGCAAGCACATGGGGACTCGGCACGCCAAGACCGTGGCATACCACAGCTGGTCGAATGGCTGGGCTGAGGTGGCCGGGCGGCAGATGTTCGAGAAGTTCCGTCAGCTGCACATCGACGAACCGGGCCGGACTTGGTACAATTCGCTGTGGAGGGTACTCCAAGCGTATCACGACCTTCTGGGGCCCACTGGATTGTCGCCCCATCGCATCCTGTTCCTACGGGATCGAGTGTCACGCACTCTCCCGTGGCTGAACCATGGCAAGGTGGCCCGGGATGCAAATGCCATGATGGCTGAGGCGGACGACACGGCGACCAAGGTGTGCAAGGCACTTCAGGACAGGCATGACAAGAGGGCCAAGTACTTCAAGCAAGGAAAAGTCCAGAAGTATGCTCTCCAAGACACCGTGTGGGTGGAGCGGCACCACAAGGATGTCCTGTCCAGGCATCCGCAGGCATCTTGGTATATGCCGGGGGTAATCGTGCGGAAGGTCGGGCAGGATGTGTATGCGGTTCGCGTGGGGGATAACAAGATCCTGGACCGCGACCATACCCAGCTTCGTCCCCGAGCACCAGACCCCAGCGGACGTCCCGTCACCTTCGAGTTCACGGCCGGCGATGTGGACTCGGACGACGAGGGTGAGGACGACGACTTCACCGCCGAGAAGATCCTGGCGGACAAGCCGGACCCGGGGACGCCTGGGGGGAGGCTTTATAAAGTCCGTTGGAAGGGATCCGCCGCATCCAGGGACTCGTGAGAGCCTCCGAGCAGTTTTGTGCCGAGGTACACCACGGTCTGGATGGACTACCTGAAGAAAAAGAATATTTCTTTGGCTGTCAAGGACGTGTTGGTCCACTTGGTTGCTGCAGTAGCACCGTAATGGATCCCCTTTGGCATTTTGTTTGTTTCTGTACTTGGGGGGACGGGTGAGGGCGTTCATCCGGGGATTTTTCAGCTTTGATTGGCCATCTACCCCCTTCATCCGATCTCCACATATATATTTCATTGTGGTATACTTATTTAGGTCGACCGACGACGTTTCTCTATCTTTGATCCCCTTGGTCCATGTTGTAGATCAAGAGGAGACCGGATATGGTGTAGAGCACCGATTTTCAGTGTCCTCACCCCTCCCTTGGGGCATGGGGGATGCCTACGACGTGTGTGGGGTCTCCATGTGTCCTTGGGACATGGAGGGAAGGGTTGGAGCCCATTGGGGTCCTCCCGTCCTCTTTTCAATGACTTCCGAGCGGTAACAACGCTCTGAGAAGGGGGGTGAAGCCGGTTCGGACCCCCGTGGCCATCTTGGGGTCACTTGGGGTGTGTATCTATGTGCCGGCAAGCCGCCATTGGCTGATATCATACTCTCCCATCCACCTGACCTAACCCGATGTGATAGTGTGATAGGTTCGGCCATTCCGGCTATGAGCGGCCACATTCAGTACCGAGGCGCCGCCAGCGGAGATCTATATATCAGAATATCAGGAATCAACAGGGTTTTATTATCATAATGTTTCCGTAATTTTTCAGCCTTTCGTTCTGATGGTCAATGTATCGGCGACTGTCAGTTGGCTCGCGATTTTGCGTTAACCGATTGGTTAACTGTTATTTCCAGATATTTTGGCGGAAACTCCGATGAGGGGTCAGATTCCATCAGTAAAGGGTTTGTTGCTTCCGCAATTTTCTGAATATGCACTCGAAATTTCATTCTGAATTTTTCGCGATGTCGAAATCGGATTTTCGACTTCGACATCGCCGCACTTGATTTGGTCTTCTTTGAGTGGTCATACCCTTTTCCCTATGCGCGAATCAGGTTTCCCTTATACTTGCCACCCATTTGACTTGGAGATTTGAGGGAAACAAAAGTGAATCGTGGGACCACTTTGAAGGGCCATATCTACGCGCGAGTGTGAGGAAAGAGAGAAAGAAAGGTTGGGTTGCAAGCGCCTTGGTCTCAAGTTAATTTAAGGAGCATCAAATGACTTTGGTGTGTACACATGCCCGGTGTAGCAAGGGATAATGGTCAAGAGGGTAGAAAGTGATATATAACTCTTGGACCGTGCAACCGAATATTTCAATGCGACTTTCGAGTGTACTGCATGAGTGTTGGGGTTGCATAGCAACTTTTTTTGGGTTCCTATGTATTTTTAACATGAAGTTATGTCTATGGAGGGTCATGGCATATCATGGTGGGAGCCACTTTTGAGGGTATGTGTTATATGCATGGTATGTGTTTCAGTATGCTCACGCCCATGTTATATATCTTCGTATGGCCGAAGAGATGGGGAGCCACACGTGACAAGGGTTTTGCCCATGTCCCAATTGTGGAATTCAAAGCGCTAGACTAAGTCTACCGCATATGTATTGCTCATGGTATGTTTGGCAAAGAGATCCATGAGTGCACTCCCATTTTCATGGGGCATGTAGATATGAGCGGCGAAGGTATCTCCATGCGCTCGACTGGGGATCCAAGTGGGGGAATTGTTCGCAACTGGTTCCAATCATTTCTGTATTGAACCATGAGCGGATATCATGGGTGAGCATAGAGATATACTATCATGAAAACTTTGTATTTGGTCATTTTTTTATGTTTTTGACCTCATTTTATGCTCATTTTTGTGTTTTATGTGCTCAACTGGTCGGCTAACAGTAAAGTGCCTAGAAATTCGTGAACTATGGTATGTTGCTCATGTGTTGGCATATGCCTCGGTGTTCCACCTCACCATATGCCGGATCACGTGGTCATTTTGGCTTGGCACCCGAGGCCTCACAAAAATAGGTCTCATACTCATGAGCTGTCTTGTGGAACATGCCATGTACATAACTGGAGAGGTTTCGGAGCCAATGATGGGATATTCTTGGGCATGGATCTTTGGTCTATATCACCCTTGTATATTACTTTCTGGTTTGACACATGCGTGGAGCATTTGGATATTTGCCGTATGCATTTTTGAGTATATAATTGACTTTTGGGCATAATGGTGTGATTTGCCTGATTTTGCCATGTTGTGAGGTCATCAGCATGGGGCAGTTCTCCAAGCTCAATCGACTCCAAGTCCAACCAAGGTTATGTCAGGGTAGGGCATGGTCCTGAGTGCCACTCTGGGCCATGATACGCCACCTCCCTATTGGGCTAGGATTTAGAGGCTTGGGAGTGAACACATTTTTGGGGTTTGTGTAGTGACTTTTGACACATGGCATTCAGCCATCTCAAGTGACCTGGTTCACGGCAATATGTGGATGAGTCAAGGGAACGTCTTGAGTCCAGGGAATGAGGGGTTTTTGGCTGTGAATGTGTATGTTTACCTCTTTCCCCAACTTTGCTTTATTTGTGTTCATATGCCAATTTCAGGGCTTTCCTTTTTGGTGCAATTCTTGTACATGCCCGCCACCGTGAGACGACCGGTGTGCTGAACGGATGCCCGCAGCCTGATTTGGATTGTGAATTGGGTTATTGCTGTATTTGTGGGATCTGGTTGTTGTTTCAGGGTTGAGGGAGGAATTTTTTTCTATATTTTTGGACTTTGGACCCTTTGGAATTTGAGGAATGCAATCACTGATCCGCAGTAAATCAGCAGGGGTTACAGGCGGAAGGGGCATAGCGGGGGCCGGTCCTGGTAGGGACCTTCTTTAAGAGGCACCGCACCAGGGATTGGGGGGATATTTATTCTGGACCTTCTATCATCCACTGGAGGTGCAGTAAGTTCCACTTCACATTCATTTGAGCAACAGGATAGAATCTAACACTATTAGCACTCGTTGGGAAGATTTTCAGACGCGCAGGCGCGCATTGAGGAACAGAGAGCATGCGCACACAGCCAGGAACACGCGAAGGGCGCACGCACACACAGCAGGCCTGATCTGAACGAGAAATGACAATTCCGGCATCCTGTGGATTATAGATAGCATGATTTCGGAATTTTCCGTAATTCATATCTGAAACCGCTGGAATCGCTGAAATCGCTAAAAAATGGAACAGAGTGCAGCACCAAGGCATAGGCTGGGCAGATCAAGGATAGACCAAAGCAACGTCATCGACCGGTCTCCATATAAAGACCACAAACAGGTATATGATGCTTGACATGCACAGCATTAACTCCCTGCATGATCCGAACTCCCACTAAGGGACATGTTAGCATTGGATCACCTTCAGGAGACATTGACACTGGGGGTAGGGGGACAACATTGCATCGTGAAAAGTGTAGACACAAACGATGGCGAAGTTTTTTTTCTTTTATTCTTTGGTTATTCTCTGTTCTTTTTTGGGGGGGATCCCATTTGCCGAATTGGACTCCAGGTGCGAGATGAGCTGAAACGGACAGCGCAATTGTGTCCAGCTAGCAAAAATGTGATCAATGATCTGGTCAGAATGCCCCAAGGTGCCCAGAATGTGGAGAAATGAGAGAACAGTTTTCTACCAAAAATAGTAACAAATGATTCAGAATTAGCACAGACAAAAATTGAGATCTCCAAAGCGAGGGACCCTGGAGAAAATTGGAACTCAACGATGCAACTGCGATGCATATCGCGTGGCTGCGCATTCAGACGAAACGCGAAACAAGGACTGTAGGAACGAGTTCTAAAAATGAAAGTCTTGCTACTAAAATAGAACAAGTGTGCTCAACATGGAAGGTAATGTCCTAAAACGTGAAATACCACTGAGGGGGATTTGGCACCTCTTGTGGTACAGCAACCTCCAAATTGGTCCACTCCCTTCAAAGAGTGACCAAAACAAAGTACCAAAACAGCAGAGAGTCACTTTCCGAGTGTCTTTTTTTTTTCGATTCAGAAAAATGGACAGTAGATTTGGGGTCCTGGGCATGATCCATCGTAAATAACTGCATCCCTGTGGAATTACTCAAGCATCCAAATCGTTCATTGGGCAGTATTCAATTTCCGGGGATTTCTACAATTTCACCTACCCACCATCTTCGAAAAGACAACTTGTATTTCATTTTCAACAAGCAAGTCCAAAGACGCAAAAGCCGCTCGATTTCTCCCAATGGATAACTCAAACAGCGCATTTCCCGTCCCCAACAACAAAGACGATCGTCCTCTAAAGGATCTAGTCCCCAGCCTTCCCATGGGCAAAAGAGGGCAGGACTGGATAACGGTGCATCAAAAAACCTACAACACGGCCCACTACACTCCTCTTCTGGAAGCATTGAAGTATGCGCATTCAAAAACAGATTTCACGCTTTGTGCCGGAGGGGTAGACGAGGTGAATTATCCTTTCAACGATTCAATGGCTAACAGTCTAATTGCCACAAAGCCTATCAGCCTATCCCCATCGATCGCATGGGGCCAAAACCGAGCTCAATCCATAATTGAGATGTTCAACAACCCAAATCTTCAGTCTTTCTATTTTGTACCTTGCACGGACAACAACTACGAACAAGCCAAAGAAGACAATCTTCCCACTATGCAAAAAGATGTCGATGATTTTGTGCTCGCGCTCTCCTCCACACCTCACAACGTGAAGGGGGTTGTTGCACTACCCGGGTTTGAAGACCGATGCGTTCCGGCCAATCTCATGCTCCTCGATTACCGAAACTCCATCCAAAAACTTGCACCCTTCATCGAAAATGTCAAGATCTATAGCAATGTGCACCTAAATCGGGCCTTTGTAACGGAACAAGAGGTTGAGCTACGTCCTTCCAACATGGCTGCGGATAGGAACCTTATTCTCTCGTTTGTCAACAACGCGGGCCCTCGATATGCATTCCAGCCTCAACGACAAGAACACACCACCACCATTTTACAAGCCCCCGAAAGGGAAGGTTTCCGCACCCTCTCACGAGCAAAAATCCGCTAAGTACATCAAGTCCCGGATCAACCTCCCACGTACCTCAGGGTCTCACTCTCGGCAGTAGCTCTAGGTCAACTCGACCAACAACCAGTCCATGAGGATGCCTACCAATGGTTCAACAAAAAATTATGGGGGAGCCCCGGATGATGTCACCGTAACTTCGGAAAATGCGGCATTCCAACGAGGGTCCTTAAAATGGCAAAAGGCATCCCTTCTTGGAAACAACTACGCCCGTGTGGACATAGAGATGTCCAAAGATGACGCTTTGTCTTGTGCTAAAGACATCATCTCTCTCACCAAGGACAAAGCCGAGCCAACATTTGCGTTTCCACTATTCCTCACGCTCCCAAATGATGCTCAGGGTTATACGGTTGTCTATGCCATTGCCACGAAAAGGGTGAAGACCGCAAGGAACGACAAAGGCCGCATTCCCATGCTAGAGCTCATCGACATGGCCAAAAATTCAACCGTTTATGGAGCTTGTATAGGTCTGTGCCCCTGGACACCTTGGTCGGTGCTCTTAGCATTTGACAACTCAATGCTCCATGACACTTTCGAGGCAAAGTCGCCCACACTCAAAGTGTACTGGTCTCTGATCCAAGCCGGGTTGTATTGTGTCAATGCCCATACAATGAAACCATTCGCCGTAACACACGACGCCAATGATCAACCTATAAAGGAACAAGCTCCCAAGTTCAATCTCCAAAACGAGCTAGAGAAACTCAAGAGTGACTCAGTGGCATTGGCTGAGGCTAACAAGGCAACTACCCATTTGGATATCCTCCTCACCGCCGCAGCCTTTGGGTTATTTGAAAAAACCTATGCACGCCGGCCCGCAGCCTCCATCTTCACAAAGCAGGTATATGAAATCCACTACAACTCTCCGAACAGCGTCTATCTCTGCGACGGGCTCAATGTAGATGGCATCTCCTTTGCGGGAAGGAAAGGTCCCAACAACCTAGCAAGAGACAAGCTCATCGAAGAGATGAAAGAAGAAGCAAAAACACAAGGACACGAAAACGAGGCAAACGACGAAATGCTCATGATCATACGGGCTGGCATCAAGCTTGGGGCGGATGAGCAAATGAAAAGTATCTTGCAAGGTCCCGCCCTTATTCCAAAGGAGCCAAAAGGAGAGAAGGGCCCTCCCGAAGAAAATGTGGATGACAAGGGCAGCCAAAGACAAGAAGACCAAACAGAACAAGAAGATAAAAAGCAAGAGGTATCATTCCTGATTCGAGACCGAGGTGGCAAAGTGATCGGTGGCCTTCCAACGCACACTGACATGACATGGATGTGGGGCATTGATGTAGAAGCTCAAGCAACCAAAAAAGCAAAAGGGCTCACGGCATTCATTCTATGGATCATCATTGAAGCAACCACGGTGCAAATAGAGGAAACAACGGTGAACCTTAAAGAAGTGATGGTCATCTTGAAATCACATGTCCCGCACGGTTCCTCTCTGCAAGATCCCAAACACCTGTCCCGAAGATCCGTCACCCATCGAGGATGGGGGTCCCTTGCGATTGATGACACCGATCACGAGTCAGCCCCATCCCTCATGACGATGACACTGAGTGACGACCCCTACCCCTCTGCGTGGCAAAAGTTCAAAGTGAACGAAGAGTGCGTTTGGTTAAAGTCACTAGATGATGTTTTTAACATCATTCAAAAGGACTTCACACAAATCACTCAAGGCAAGGCCGATTTTTCGAGCAACACTAGGCAAATACACAACGCAGGTCTCGGCTATGATCCAAAATCCCCAAACAAGCCGAGTGGGCAATTTGAGAGGAAAGAATCAAATGAGGCTCACATGCAAGAATTGGGAACTCACCTCCCTTTCAAAGACATCGAGTGGACAAGCTCCATGTGGCAAAAGTTCATCAAAGCAAAATACCAAATGCCTCAATCTGCACCGACCCTGACGAGCGGGTCATAACTTCCTCACCAAAGCCCTGAAAACCCATGAGCTCTATGCACCTTACATACAGAGAACGAAACACGCCCGCCCCGCCCGCAAATACTCGGTCAAATTTTCAAGAGCAAACAATCCGAGCCCCCACTCCCTCGCCACCACGCACCCTCAACCCCAAGTCACGAATCCACCACCCCCGCAACCGTCTCCCATCCAATCCCTGAGAACCGTATTGCCCGATTCCCTTCCTGTGCCTGCCATCTTTGCCAATGCTGTTCAAATCACGCCTAGTCATAAACTTGGTGAAACCGTTCCGCCGCCCTTCCTCCAATCTCTTCACTCTGAAACAAAGGAAGCTTTGAACGAGTGGTTCGAGAATTCAACTCAAGCCTCCCAACCTCGTACAATCCCAGAAGGTCTTACGAGTACTTCGGCTAAAGGTGACGAAGTCAGTAACATCCGCTCACCCCCACCTACCATCTTTCCCTCTCAACCACTCACCTCGTCCCCGCCAAAAACTACTTCCAAATTCATGCGCTTCCTTTCTCACAACACAAGGAAAACAAAGAAACTGGAAGGCTTAATCATATCGTGGCTCCACGAAGGGTATGATGTCCTCTGCCTAGGCGAAATCATTCGAAAGCCGGACCTTCCCTTTGTATGGAACTCTAAGACTCAGGATATAAAAACCTTTTCTTCATTACATCCGGACAAAAAATGGGGAGCGACCATTGTACTTGGGTCCAAGGTGTCTCATTTCGCAGCTAAAGTCGAGGTTCATACGACTCCTGGGCTTATTTCTGTGGTTGCCTTACATCTCCCAGGAATGCACCCTCTCTTGATTGCGTCCATATATGCTCCACCCGATGACCCTTCTGCAAGGGAAGCCATAGCAAAGGAATTGGACAGGTTGCTGCTCATCTTTCCCAATTTTGTGTGGGCCGGCGATTTCAATTGTGCTGTTCAACAAATCGACACCACGGCGGTCACTCCAAATTTTTGGCCGTGGCTTCGGGAACATGTGCTCATTGATGGCGACATAAAGGATAGCTTTCGCATGTTTCACCCAGATAGCAAAAGCTACACACGATACCCCAACAACATACATAGCTCCCAAGTTCGCAATGACTACAATTTTTTCTCAGAAGACATTTTGGCCCACTTTGGAATCTCCCTCCATAGTGCATCCATCCTTCAAGACAAAACATCCGACCATTATCCTGTGGACGCTGTTGCGCAGCTACCCCTCACCCCTCTAGACGATGCTGATATGCATAATCCCACCAGATTCCGTGGCCTCACTTCAAAAGAAACCCAAGCATTCCAAACATCCATCCAACCGCTGACCGAGTGGGTGGAAAACAATCCCCCCTCCCATTTCTCCCAGGAAGAATGGTCGTCACATGCCAATCATATTTTCCAACAAATTTCCCGGGCATACCACAGCATAACCGCCCCCCACCAAAAGCACCGAGCTACACAAATCGAAAAGGAATTTGCCAAAGCTTGCTCATCCCTACACTCGATAGGAAGCAACCGCTCAACAGCTCTGGATGCTCTGCAACGACTCGCAGTAAAGTGGAGAAAGAAAATACAAGAAAAGCAGAAAAAGCGCTTACACTTCTCTCTGGTACGGCATAGGAGGATCAAAAAAACGGTTCAAGACACACTCAACCCCCCTACCAGGGACAGAGTAACATTATGGGAGACATCCGAACACGAATCGGTGGCCTCTGTACCAGCTCAAGTTGGAAAAATTTTTGCCGAAGCAATGGCCAACCTCAGAGGCGATCCCAATTTCCGCCCATGTCCTGACCTTGTGCGTGATCTAACCCGCCACCTCCCCAGCTGCCCCAAAGAAACCACGTCTCTCCCTCTTCCTGAAATCACCGACGAGTGGCTCCAGAACAAACTGAACCGTGGCCCTTCCACAAAGGCCACGGGAGAAGATGGTTTGAACTACTATGTTCTGAAACTTGCCGGATCTTCCTACTTCTCCTGGTTGCGCTCATGCATGCATGCTGTCCTCAAGAACACCGCCCCCCCTGAATGGTCACACGCCCTTCTCGCACTTTTATTCAAAAAAGGAGACCCCAGAGACCCCCAGAATTATCGCCCTATCTGCCTCATCCAAAGTCTTCAAAAGTTGACAGCTGCTTTTCTCAATGACCAGCTCGTACAATTTTCAGAGAAGTTTTCTCTCATTCACAAAAGCCAACATGGGGGTCTCAAAAATCACAGATGTGGTGACCACATCTACGATGTAGTAGCCCGCAATATACAAATGGGAGGCCCGGCCTATCATCTGTACATTGATTTTAACAAAGCATTCAACAGTGTCCCGCATGAAACGCTATGGTCGGTCCTAAGAGCCTACCAATTACCCGACTCCATGATCGAGGCTTTTAATCATCTTTATTCCAATCCTGTTGATAAACCAGTCGTACACGGCACCCCTCATTCAAGCTACAAACTCCAACGTGGTGTCCGTCAAGGGTGCCCGGCAAGTCCAACCTTATTCATTTTATTCATCAATGTGTTACTTTTTAACATCGACCAGCTTTCACTTCAATCCCCCCACTCCAGCTTGCATGCTTTTGTCGACGACATTCTTTTCCGAAGCAATTCAACAAAGGACATGAAAATGATTTTTAACTTTTTCGACACCACGGCTCGGGCCTTTGGTATGGACATGAATGTGTCCAAAACACAACTTCATGCCCTCTACGGCGCTCCACAGACCACCATCGAATCTTCTGCGGGCTCGCAATTGAGCACAATAGATCCCGATACAGGCCAACCCTACAAGTTTTAAAGATACCTTGGTGTCTTTTTTTTCACTTCGGAAGACGCCAACGAGCTGCACAGCTTGCTTGCGAATAACGTCAGGTCCTTTTTCGACAGACTCTCCCCCCTCAATTTGACCATGACCGAACTCACCTCCCTTACAAATTGCCAGCTCATCCCCACACTCCTTTTCCGACTACTGGCGAGCACCCTCCCCGAAGACAACATCGAATTGCTCCACAAACTCATATGGAAAAACTTGTCCAAGCACGGGAAAGTCCCAGCCAACACATCAGCAAAAGACATCTATCAGCCCAAACAGAAGTCCGGTTACAATCTCACCCACTTTCGCCTCTCATACCATGCCCAAATTTTCAATTAGGGCATGCGCTACTACATAGGAGATGGCCCCCCCCAAACACAAAAAGGCGTGGTTGAAGCCCTGATGTCGCCTGAACCAAATATCCTTCAAGAAAACTTCGGCGCTAGCATCGATGCTCTAGGGTACAGGGTCCACGGCTTTGGACGACTCAACCCCTGCAAAATATCGGTGCTAAAGGAAGGAGAAACAGTGTACGTCCCCTTCGGAGAAGAATACCATACTGGCACTGTTCACCACCGCCCCAGGTGCACAATCGTAAGTTTCGAGGTCGACAAATCCGATGCGGTGCTAACCGACCACGACTACTTCACCCTCACCCCACCCCCCACTCTTCCGTCACCTCAGTACCCAGACCCAACACACCAATCTTTGTGTCCCCCCCTTGCCTTCCTACCTCCCATGCGCATCCCTCCTCCCATGGGTCTTACAGTAGAATCCACAGATGACCTGGGTGTCAGCTTGACGGTTCCCACTAAAATAGTCCCAACAGACCCAGAAACACTTCAGCAGTGGGGCTGCACTGCCCTGGCTGAAGCACGACGGCTACCAGTGCAACTGCACTCCGTGTGGGCTTACCTCGATGGTTCTGCTTTCTCCTTCAACGGGGATAAAGTAGGCTCAGCGGCTGTAGTGGCTTACCAGGACACCACAAAAGCTTATGCATTTCCCTGCCCCTACGATACATCCGAAGAGTCCGAATTCTGGGCATTAGTACAGTTCTTGCGGCACCTCATAAAAACCGGGTTCAGGGGAAGCATTGGCATATGTATTGATAATAGCCAGGTGGTCCGAATTGCTGACAAAGTGCTTGGGAAGTCTCTCCCCATCCCTTCCACGTCCAACCACGGAACTTGGGCCTCCATCCTGGACGCCACCTCCCTATTGGGCCAGGATTTAGAGGCTTGGGAGTGAACACATGTTTGGGGTTTGTGTAGTGACTTTTGACACATGGCATTCAGCCATCTCAAGTGACCTGGTTCAGGGCAATATGTGGATGAGTCAGGGGAACGTCTTGAGTCCAGGGAATGAGGTGTTTTTGGCTGTGAATGTGTATGTTTACCTCTTTCCCCAACTTTGCTTTATTTGTGTTCATATGCCAATTTCAGGGCTTTCCTTTTTGGTGCAATTCTTGTACATGCCCGCCACCGTGAGACGACCGGTGTGCTGAACGGATGGCCGCAGCCTGATTTGGATTGTGAATTGGGTTATTGCTGTATTTGTGGGATCTGGTTGTTGTTTCAGGGTTGAGGGAGGATTTTATTTCTATATTTTTGGACTTTGGACCCTTTGGAATTTGAGGAATGCAATCACTGATCCGCAGTAAATCAGCAGGGGTTACAGGCGGAAGGGGCATAGCGGGGGCCGGTCCTGGTAGGGACCTTCTTTAAGAGGCACCGCACCAGGGATTGGGGGGATAATTATTCTGGACCATCTATCATCCACTGGAGGTGCAGTAAGTTCCACTTCACATCCATTTGAGCAACAGGATAGAATCTAACACTCTTAGCACTCGTTGGGAAGATTTTCAGACGCGCAGGCGCGCATTGAGGAACAGAGAGCATGCGCACACAGCCAGGAACACGCGAAGGGCGCACGCACACACAGCAGGCCTGATCTGAACGAGAAATGACAATTCCGGCATTCTGTGGATTATAGATAGCATGATTTCGGAATTTTCTGTAATTCATATCTGAAACCGCTGGAATCGCTGAAATCGCTAAAAAATGGAACAGAGTGCAGCACCAAGGCATAGGCTGGGCAGATCAAGGATAGACCAAAGCAACGTCATCGACCGGTCTTCATATAAAGACCACAAACAGGTATATGATGCTTGACATGCACAGCATTAACTCCTTGCATGATCCGAACTCCCACTAAGGGACATGTTAGCATTGGATCACCTTCAGGAGACATTGACACTGGGGGTAGGGGGACAACATTGCATCGTGAAAAGTGTAGACACAAACGATGGCGAAGTTTTTTTTCTTTTATTCTTTGGTTATTTTCTGTTCTTTTTGGGGGGGGATCCCATTTGCCGAATTGGACTCCAGGTGCGAGATGAGCTGAAACAGACAGCGCAATTGTGTCCAGCTAGCAAAAATGTGATCAATGATCTGGTCAGAATGCCCCAAGGTGCCCAGAATGTGGAGGAATGAGAGAACAGTTTTCTACCAAAAATAGTAACAAATGATTCAAAATTAGCACAGACAAAAAATGAGATCTCCAAAGCGAGGGACCCTGGAGAAAATTGGACCTCAACAATGCAACTGCGATGCATATCGCGTGGCTGCGCATTCAGACGAAACGCGAAACAAGGACTGTAGGAACGAGTTCTAAAAATGAAAGTCTTGCTACTAAAATAGAACAAGTGTGCTCAACATGGAAGGTAATGTCCTAAAACGTGAAATACCACTGAGGGGGATTTGGCACCTCTTGTGGTACAGCAACCTCCCAATTGGTCCACTCGGTTCAAAGAGTGACCAAAACAAAGTACCAAAACAGCCCAGCTGAGGAGAGCACAAAAAACAAATGGCAACTTCATAATCCCCGTAAACTCCAAAATATATTCCACAGACTCCCATATAGCAGGGGTGGTGCTCACGCCAATGAACTTACCAAAGGCTTTATTGAAAGAGATAAGAAAGACCAGTGGGTATTGACAAATCTTTATTCGTGGGCATCCCCTGAGCAAGCGGCGATCGACAGTGGACACAAAAAGCATGAACACAGTCCAAGACTGATCTGGTTTCTATATGCTCGTCACATGTCACATAACCTAGGATGGCAAGTATTTCACAGGCTTTGAGCCACGGTATGTGCATCCCTGCGGCACATTAATGACAAACAAACAATCGAGTCAAGGGTTCGGCAGGCGTAATCTCAATTCCATTCGTGCATAACCAAATGCACCAAGACATCCTTGACATCCAGCCTAATCTCCTTTTTCTTGAGATAGTCCACCAACATTGTGGTATACCTCGGCACACGACTGCTCAGAAGCTCCCACGCTTCCAGCAAAATGGCAATTCTTTGCCAGTGAACCTTGTACAGCCTTCCCCCCGCGCGGATGGGCCCAGCTTGTACGTTAGAATGCGCTCCACGGTATAGTCATCCTCCTCACTGTCATCGTTGAAGTCCAGGTGTCTGGCCGTGAACTGAAACGTCAACGCTCGTCCGCTGGGATTCGTCGCCCGTGGTTGAAGCTGCGTATGGTTCCGAACTAGTATCTTGTTGTCCCTCACCTGGACGGCGTACACACCTTGTGGTGTCCTCCGCACGACGACTCCTGGCATATACCACGATTCCTGCCAATGCCGGCTCAACTCGTCCTTGTGATGGTGCTCTAATCAAATGGTGTGCTTGACTGAGGGGGGTAGATAGGTATCTTCGTGCGCTCGAGATGCGTCCTTTGACCATGCAGGAAGAAGGCCTTCCCAGAGGGCGTGGTCCTGTTTTCCTCCCGACGTATGTCAGATGCCCCGTAAGCCGCTCCCACAGGTGTTTTGGAAGGAGGTATGGCGGCCAGCTGGTCCAGGTGTTGTGATGCGTATGGGGGTCCCTACTCCTCACGCTAGGGTGAGGAATTCAGGTTTCAGGTGGCCAATACGCCCGACCGTCCCAGTCCAGGCCCAGAACAGATTTTACTGAATTTCCTGGCCCAGAAATGCCCTTTTCTAACCCGAAGAACTTTCTTTCCCGCCCGCGTGCGCAGGCGACCTCTGTCGCCGGTGCCTGTGTTTCTGTTAATTTTTGGGAATTTATTTCCCCATTCTTTAAGGGTTTAATGGTTTATTTGTAGGAATAGTCATTTCAAGAATATCCGCATCTTACAGCACTAAGATCGCGCAGATCCGTGAGGGTCAAATTTTGCGTTACAGGGCTGATTGTTGATATTTGTAAAAATCATTGAATCGCTTTTATATTAAAGTCATATGCCCAGATTGTAGGGCATTCCTCAGTGTGTGCACGCATGCTTTCGTTTAGCGTAAAGTAAAGGCGTAGCGGCGCTGACGTGTTGAGTGGCGAGCGACGCAAATAAGTTTTTTTTGGGCCGAAATAGCTGTGTCTCATTGCGTTTGAGCCCCCTGAGCTTCAGGACTGTCCCCTCACCGTGTAAACAGTCCTAAGATGGACCCGACATGTTGTACTGCGTTGTGTTTTGTGATGACAGGGACGTGACATTGTCGCTATTGGCTGATGTTTTGTGTGATGCTTTTGCCTACTTGAGCCTTACCCTAACCACGTAGTAGGTTTGCAACTTACTACTCCTCCTCAGGTACGTAGGTAGTTATTTTCAGGAGCTCGGGATGCCTCCTTTGACAACGCCGGAAGAAGGTCTTACCAAGGGAACGTCCTGTATCTCCAACAGCCCTAGTTCAGGTGCCCCTTAAGCCGCTTCTGCAGGTGCTTGGGAGCGCAGTGTTGCGGCCACCGGGTCCAGGTGTCCGAGGTGGCAGGGTGTCCCGACATGTGTACATTGGTAGGACCACATGTCCCCACCTGTGGGCAGCAGCTCTGGGGGGCTGCTGAGCCTTTTACAGGGGGTATTCCCCCGGCAATTCTACGGTACGTCCGCCTCACTCCTGTGGCTTGAGTTGCGGGGCCCCGCTGCTTCGCAGGCGACCGCCGCCTGGAATGTGTACCGGCTCGCCTGTCACCGGTTGCTTCCATGGCTCCAGCTGACGTTTGCCATGGTCCCCGATGCAGCCTGGCCGGGCTCGGACCAGGGACCTTGGGGTACCACCCCTGCTGCTGGCCCGCGGGGTCGGCTGGGTTGCCCCAGTGCGTCCAACTCTTGGGGTGTGGTTTGTTGTGGCCTGTCCATCTGCTGCCGTACGTGTGTGCGCGCGTGCGGTGTTTGCTCGGTGTGTTGTGTTGCGTGTGCATTCTCCTTGGCAACTTGGCTCTTGTTTACTGGTGTGCGCGCTCGGTGTGCTGTGTGTGCAGTGTCCTTGGCCACTTGGCTCCTGTTCACCAGTGTGCCCGCTTGATGTCCTGTGTTGTGTGTGCATTTGCTCCTATTCATCGGTGTGCACGCTCCGTGTGCTGTGTGGGTGGTGTCCTTGGCCAATTGGGTCCTGTTCACCGGTGTGCCCGCTCCGTGTGTTGTGTTGTGTGTGCGGTGTCCTTGCAGACTTGGCTCCTGTCCACCAGTGTGCCCGCTCGGTGTGTTGTGTTGTGTGTGCGGTGTCCTTGGCCACTTGGCTCCCTTTCCCCGGTGCGCACGTTCGCTGTGCTGTGGATGCGGTGTCCTTGGCTCCTGTTCACGCTTGTGTCCGCTCGATGTGTTCTGTTTTGTGTGCCGTGTCCTTGCCCACTTGGCCCCTGTTCACGGGTGTGCACGTTCGGTGTGTTGTGTGTGCGATGTCATGGGCCATTTGGCTCCTGTTCAGGTAGGTAGGTAGGTATCTTCGGGAGCTCGGGATGCCTGCTTTGACATTGCAGGAAGAAGGTCTTACCAAGGAGACGTCCTGTCCCTCCCACTGCCCTATGTCAGGTGCCTCTTGAGCCGCTCCCGCATGTGCTTGGGAAGGCATTGTCGCGGCCACCCGGTCCATGTGTCCCAGGTGGGAGGGTGTCCCCACATGTGTCCATGGGTAGGGCCACATGCCCCCTCCTTTGGGCGGCCGCTCTGGGGGGCTGCCCAGCTGTGTGGAGTATCTCTCACCACAAGGGGTATTGCTCCCGCTTGTCTACGGTACGACCGCCTCACCCTTGTGGCTTGAGTTGCGGGGCCACTCCGCTTGGCAGGTGGCCCCCTCCTGGACTGTGTACCGGCTCGCCTGTCACTGGTTGCTTCCATGGCTCCGGGTGACGTTTGCCATGGTCCCCGATGCAGCCTGGCCGGGCTCGGACCAGTGGCCTTGGAGTACTGCTCCTGCCACTGGCCAGGTGGGTCGGCTGGGTCGCCCCAGTGCGTCCGACCCATGGGGTATTGGTTCTTTCCTGTCCCTCGGCCGCCCTACGTGTGTGCAGTGTCCTGGGCCGCTGGGCTCCTGTTCACCGGTGTGCCCGCGCGGTTTGCTGTCGTGCGTCTGCGGTGTCCTGGGCCAGCTGGCTCCTGTTCACCGGTGTGGTCGCTCGGTGTGTTGTGTTGCATGTGCGGTGTCCTGGGCCACTGGGCTCCTGTTCACCGGTGTGCGTGCTGTGTGCGGTGCGCGTGTGCCATGGGTGGTTGTGTCCCTCTTCCTCCCCCCCTAATTTTCGGTTTTTTTTTTCGGAAAAAAAAAGAAAAAACAAAAAAGAGAAAAACAGGGGCGCGCGTACACTGCAGGCACAGGCACGGGCAGCTGGTGCGGCAGTGCAATAGCGTTGTGTCCTCTGGCGTGTGTCGCCGGTGCTGTGGCGGCGGTCGCGCCCCAGGGGCGCGGCTCGCGCGTCCTGATGTACACGGGCTTGGGTCAGGGTGGGTTTGTTGAGGTGTCTCTTTGCTTCTGGAGCTGGCTGGTTAGGCGGCTGTGTGGGCTGTGGGTGTGGGCTGTGGTTACGTTGTTCCCTCGGCGGTCTTGGTTAGGAGTCAAGGGTTAGCGGTTTCAGGGTGTGGCTCGGATTTGATTTGTGCTTGGGTTCTGGCTCGGTTAGGCGGTTGCGTGGGGCCGGGCGTGTGGGTAGCGGCGTCCATGGGGTCGTCCCTGCGGGCCGGCCGGTGGCCGGTGGCCTCACTGGGAGTCCCACACGGGGGGGTCGACGGGCGTGCCGGGGGCGTACACAGCGTGCAGGTTTTGGCAGCAGCGGGCGCACGTGCAGGGCGTCGGCGTGCCCGATGAGGACCTCACTGATGACCGAGGGGTCGGCGGCAAGCAGTATGCGATGCCCGGGAGGGGTGGCGGCGAGGAGCGGGAGAAAGTCCGCGGCCCGCGACGTGGGGGCGAACACAACGTGGGCCGGATGCGGCCCCGGGAGCGGTGCCGGGGGGAGCGGGACCACAGGACGGCGGTCTACTGTGAGGTGCCAAGTGGCGCGATGGTGGAGGAGCCGGACTAGGGCGATGCTGTGGCGCAGTGTGTGGGGCTGGGTGCTGGGCGGCGTGGGGACGTGCGGCGGGAGGGGGGGGGGGCGGGGCGGTGGCGTGGGAGGGGGCACGGCGGAGGAGTGACGCCAGCGACGTGTGTGTCGTGTTTAGGGTGGAGAGGAGCCCACGGTAGCGGGCCTGGGTTCGGCGCCTTTGGGCGTAGTGGTGCTCGTTCTCGTGTGCGTTGGCTTCCTTCGGCGTCCGGTTCGTTTGGTGGCTTCTGGGCGGGGCCTGGCGTGGTGCCCCGTGGTGGTGGTTTGCTGGGTAACGGGGTTAGATGGCGGCGCCGCTGGCCGGGGGGTCAGGCGCGTCGTGTTGTGTGGCGCGCAGGGCTCCTGGGGTGCTGTGGGTGTCGCCGGTGTCGGTGCGCCGACGCTTGTGGGGTGGTGAGGGGGTGTGTGCGTGCGGGGCTGGGCTTTGGGTGATGTCCCACAGGCGAATGCCGTCTCGCTGCGTTTCCTGGAGGGTCTCTTGCAGGCGCCTGAGGACATACAAGTGGTCCTGGGGCGCGGGGAGGTTGCGGGGGTGGACTCCCAGGGGGTGGAGCGCATCGGCCAGCATGGCTTCCCATGCGGCCTGCGGCATTCGGCCCCCCGCCGGCCGGAGGCAGCAGTTCTTCACCGACCCCTTGCGGGGCCGATGGACCAGGCCCTCGAGGGAGGGCTCTCCCCGGGCCCACTTCCGCAGCTCCCAGAGCTGCGTGTGGGTCCAGCGCTGCCACCACTGTTCCTGGGCGGGCCTGCGGTCTTGGGCGGAGGAGTGGGCGTGGGTGGGTGTGACGGGGTCGTGGGCACCGGCGGCGGCGGCGGGCCTGGGGGATTCCTCGTAGTCCTGTTCCGTGGGGGTGCGTGGGGAGTGGGGGTGCACGCGGATGTGGACCCGCGACTGTGCGCGTACGGTCTCCGCCTCGGGGTTGGGCGGGGATTCGCGGCGGCGGCGGTAGTGGGGCATGCGTTGCATGTGGGCTGTCATCGAGGGCCGGTAGGGGGGCGGGGACGCTGCTGGTGGACCCTGGCGTCGTTCTGGCTTGGTCGGGAGCGGTCCGTGGGCCTGGGGTGTGGGCTTTGAGAGGTTGCGGGACGAGGTGCGTCGCGCCTCGGCCGCGGCGCGCTCCGCCATGAAGGTGGTGGCGGTGGCGTCGGTGACGGTGGGGGGGCGCCGCGCTGGGCGCTGCTGCCTTCGGGCCTGGGACGGCTGGGGCCGGATGTCGTAGAGGACGTCCTCGGGGGGCCGGGCTCGCGCTGCTGTCATGGCACCAGGGTTTGGGCTTGGGTTTGGGCCTGGCTGCGGGCTGCGTGCTGACAGGTTTGGGTGGCCGTTTGGCGGCGGTCTTGGGCTACGGCTGGGTCCCTGGTGTGGGCTTCGTCGGGGCGTGGGCCTTGGCGGCGGCGGGGCTGCTCGCGGTGGATGCGCGTTTTGGAGGCTCGTTTGAAAGGTGTCTCCCGCGGCCTGGGGGTTGGAGTGCTGGATGAGGACGTGGTGGTGGTGGTGGATGAGGTGGTCGTGGTGGTGGAGGTTGTGGAGTCGGAGGCGGAGGAGAGGGCTGTGGGAGACGGCGGAGGGTCCTGGGCCTCGGGGGCGGGCTTATGACGCTGGGTCCTGTAAGTAGCGAGAAAGAGGGTGCAGGTTCGGGCACCGGGCGTGTGCGCGCGTTTTCCCTGGTGATCCGTGCGTGCTGGTGCTGGCGTGGCGGCGTTGTCTAGGCTGCGCGGGCACGTGGGTTACCCGGGGGGTGGCCATATCTGCTCCAGGACGTGCGGGTGTGTTTGCTGGAGGTAGTCGAGGGTCTGGAAGAAGCATCGCTGGATGCCAGGCATGTCCTCCTCTGTGAGGTGGGGGTAGTTTTGGGTGGGGGTGTGGGGGCCCGGCCACAGCAGCGTCATGAGGCGGGCTGCCAACATGTACGGGCATAGTTTTAGGGTGGTGGGGCGTGGGGGGGTGGGTCCCCTGCAGTTTGGGGGGGCTTCCCGCTGCTGGGGGCGCAGCGTGACCACCCAGACCCATCGGTCCGTGGGGATCCCCGAGGTCCGTTGGGTCCACTTGGCGAGGCAATACATCGCCCTACCAAGGCCCTGGTAGCCGCTGCGGATGGAGAGCAGCGTGTCCAGGGATTTGGGTTCCCACGTGCCCCTGATGTAGGGGTCGTCCGGGTCGTCCCCCCTGGCGTACGTGTCGGGGCCTGGGTTGTGTGTGGGGGGGGTGTAGTCGGCGGGGAGGAGGGAGTCGGTGCCGTGTACCACCCAGTGGTCTGTGGGTGCGTCGTAGGTGGTGGTGGAGAGGGTGTAGTGCAGATTGTACATGAGGGTCATGTACGTGGAGGGGGCTGGCTGCTGCTCGTCGGGAGTGGGGATGTCCCCCGGGACGTGGTGCCGGAAGTTGCTCAGGGAGGCCATCCGGGCTACCCATGTTTCCCGCTCCCACTCTTTGGTGCTGTCAGGGGTGGCGTCGGGTGGGGGGTGGGCCATGTCGGGCTCGTGGTAGCGGGTGCGGCCCTTGGTGTCCACCCGCCCCGGCACGGGGTGTCCGACCAGGTGTCGCCCCCAGTCGATGTGGGGCACCCAGATCCGGCTCCCCATGGGGGGCGGGCTCTCGCCGTCTGGGGTGGCGCGTGGGGGGCGCTCGTGTCGGGCGACGTGGAGGAAGGCGTCGAATAGGAAGTCTCTGACGCCTTCCGCCAGGGTGGCCGCCTGGACCAGGGTGGCTGCCCGGATGGGGGTGCTGGTGCCGGAGGTGGGGAGGTACAGCACGACGTCCTGTTCCCCGAGTCCCCGGAGGTGCTGCCGTACCGCTGCGGGGTTGTGTAGGGCGTAGGGTTCGGCCGGTCGGGCGACTGGTGGTGCGGGGTGTGATGGGGGGGTGGTGTGGGTGGGGGGGGTGGTCGTCGTTGTCGTGCGTGGGGTCCGGTGATGGGGTCTCTTGTGACGGTCGCGGGAGGGGGGATTCGCGGTGGCGTGTGTCGGCGGGGGTATCGACATCAATTGGCTGGTGCTGGCTGCCGCGTGTTGTGTCCGTGGCCTGGTCTCGGGGGGGGGCGGGGGGGGGGTGGTGTGGGGGTGGCGCTGTTGGTGGTTGGGGGGGCGGGGGTGGGTGTTGTGCTCGCTGGGGATCTGGGCGTCCCTGTTGGTCGTGTGGGTGTTGCGTGTGTGCGCCGTGCGGCCCTTGTGGTTCTTGACTGGTTGTGGTGCCGGGCTGTGGGTGGGAGGCGGCCGCATGAGCGGCAGGGTGGGGCTGTTGTCCGTATGTAATGTGTGGCTGCTGGTTGATGGTGCTCGCTGGTATGGGGTGTGGGTGGGGGGGCTGCTGGTGGTGGTGGGGTCGGGGGGGCGGGGGTGGGTGTTGTGCTGGCTGGGGGTCCAGGCGTCCCTGTGGGTCGTGTGGGTGTTGCGTGTGTGCGCCGTGTGGCCCTTGCGGTTCTTGACTGGTTGTGGTGCCGGGGTGCGGGTGGGAGGCGGCCGCATGAGCCCCCGGGTGGGGCTATGGTCCGTATGTGATGGGTGGCTGCTGGTGGATGGTGCTCGCTGGTATGGGGTGTGGGTGGGGGGGCTGTTGGTGGTGGTGGGGTGCTCCTACTAGGCCCTGGTGTTGCTGGTGTGCGTGCGCGGCTCCTCGCGGGGCCATGGGGGTGTACCGTGGCTCCTATGTCGTGGGCCCGTGTAGCGGGGGCGGCGCGTGGTGCTGGACCGCGTGGTGGTGGTGTGGAGGGTGTGCCGGTTGTGTGTGGTACCCCGGCGTTGGTGGGTGCGGTGGCAGGGGCTGGTGGTGGTGGAATATGTGATGGTGTGGTGCGGTGATGTGTGCTATGTGGGGTGGGTGGTTCGCGGGGCCTGGTTGTGCTGGGGCGTGGTGGGGATGTAGCTGGTGGGGGTCGCTGTAGCTTGGGGGCATTAGGGGGTAGGGGTTGGGAGGGACGGGGGCGTGGTGGTGGTGTGGGTGGTGCCATGTCCTCTGGCTCTGCGTGTATGGTGGTCCTGGCCTGGTGTGGACGTGTGTGGGCGGTGGTAGCTGACTGGGCTGCAGGGTTTCCGGTGCTGCGGTACGGTGGTGGTGGTGGGCGCTGGCGGTGGCGGTGTTGTTGGTGTGCCCCGGGGGTCTTGGCGTGGGGTGGTGCGGTGTGGCTGGACCCGGGCTTTGGTTGGGGCGTCGCGCCCTGCTGGCGGGCGCGTTGGCGGGCCCCCTGACCTGTCTTGGTCTTCTTGGCCTGGTGGGTGTCGGGGGCGGGTGAACCCCCCTGTCCCTTCGGGGGCGACGGGGAGCGGGCGTGCCAGCGGTGTGCCTCTTGGAGGCTCGTCTTGAGGCCTCTGACGTAGGTTTCCTGGTCCGTGAGGCCCATCCGCGTGGCGGTGGCCTCGTCGGGGGCGGCCAGGTGGGCGTCCCGAAAAGACGCCCAGCCCTCCGGGGGCTTCTGTTGTGCGGGGTGGGGGTGGTGTGCCGGGTAGAGGAGTGCGCTGAGTGGGTAAGGTGTTCCCTTCCGTCGGCCGAGGGCGTGTTTGAACCGGCGGCAAGTGATTTGGAGGTAGGCTGCTATCTCCTCTGGTGCCGTGTCGCCCCACGCTTCCGGCGTCAGGGCTGCTGCTTGGGGGGCCGGGAGTTGTGGGTCTGGGAGGTGTAGGTCTCGGTGGTGGAGGTATAGGGCGAGGAGGATGTGGCGGGCCGCCACGTTCAAGCCGCCTCCGCTGTGGCGTAGGGGTGGGCTGTGGGGGGACAGGGGTATGCTGCCCGTGGCCATGGCCATGGTCCATGTGTGGTCCGCCGCGTCCGCCACGTAGTACCCTCCCAGGTGGTCCCGGAGGGTGTCGGTGAGGAACCCGAAGAAGCTGGGGTGGCTGGCGGGGGGGGGTGCGGCTGGGGCCGCGGGCTGCTCGCGGTGGTGGCAGTTGAGGTCCCCGCAGTGGGGGCAGCGGGTGAGGCGGTGCGCGGCAGAGGCATAACACATCTTTATCTTAGTATTGGCCTATCCAAAAAGGGGTGACAAGTCACTTTGACCCATAAAACCAAGCATTGATCTATGAATGTTGTGTGGACCCCTGATCCTCCAACTGATTGATCTTATACACCATTTCTTGGACTGATTGAGGCGCTGACATGGATCTAGAGCCTATACAGTTTCCTATATTTTCTCATGAAGGCTCAGCTATCCTAGTGGTCTGCACCCTAGGGGGTGTGGCACCTCTTTTTGAGAGGTCCTGGGTTCAATTCCCAGTCAGCCTAGCTAAGTAGGAATATCCCATGTGACATGGCGGTGACCTCAGTGCCACAAGCCATGCCACCCCATCACCTGTGCGACCCAAAACAAAGAGGGCCCATCTCTAGATGGCACTCTAAAAGTGAGGAAGCCCATGTGGGCAGTTTTTCCATGCTTGTAGGATATTTTCTAACTATCTTTTCATAAATCTGTAGTTATTATGATTTTTCTTTGTTGTATCACTATCTCCTTTGACTGCAGCCCTTCATGTTGTGGATTTGATCCTGTGGTCCTTTGCCTTGCAACCGTGGGTAGTTATTTGTGTTGATTTCCTCCAATCCTATTTGTTTGGAAAGCCTGAACTACGTCAAGAAGCAGGAGGAGCAAGCAGGGGCATCAACAAAAAAATATGATCAAAGCAATCAACAGTGAAAGCCTGTTTTACCCTTCTGGTAGCAGAGAATTTCAGTCTTTGCGTACCTGCAACCCCGTGCAGTACAACCAGTACGTCGAGACTGACTCCACTGAGGGGCGAAGATATACAATAAGGACACTAAGGACACTGCCGAGCCGACAGCGCCCTCAGTGACACCAGCCAAGCCAGCGCCAGCGCACAAACCTGCTGGTGAACTTCGACCTGAGGAGCCTGTACCTTCAGTGGCCTTTAGTGGGCTGCGGAATGATTCTCTGGAAGGCTTGAGAGCTGCCTTCAGTGGTCTCTCCGTGCGAGGACCTGAAGGCAAAGAGAAGGAGAAGGAGAAGCAAGCAATGGACATGGGAGCCGAACAGCTACACGCTGGAGATGGATATGGACCATCCAACGAGTTGCCCTTCCAGGACACACCTGAGGAAAGCGCTGCCAGCGCTTCTGATTTCCCTGCAGTACCCTCTTCAATAACCACTACACTCCCAGCCACATGTCCAGCTACATCCTCACCCACAACCACTCCACCTATGGCTGAGGGTCTAGGCTTACTGAAATGTCTTACCACACCTATGGTGTGACTCCAGCCGCGACTGTGCAACCTATGGCAACTGCAGTCAGCGAACCAGTGGCATTCAGCTCGACCCACACCGGTGCGCCTGAGCCTATGCCGCGCCGATATCAGGATGGCTATCATAGACCTGTGGCGGGTGTCTACATGACTCGGATACCTGGCTATGTGGCACCCGAACCTGGCTACACTATTCCTGCACCTGGTTTCACTTCCCTGGATTGCCTACTTGGCCCTGAGTCTCTCGGAGGAAGGAGTAGAGAGTCTGGAAGTTCCTCCAACAGGTCTTTGACGCGGTCGGAGATAAAGGGGGCTCTCCGAGGAGTGCCCTCTAAACTTGTTGGTGATCTCACTAAAGAGATTCGGGCTAAACTGGAGCCCCTGATTCCTCTTCAAGCGTCACCTACCATCGTGGGAGTTATACCTCACCGAGTACAAACCAATCACCTCGTGGCGGGGCTCACGAATACCCTAGGAAGCCTGAGGAGCCGACCGATGCCGACCCCTGCTGTCATGCTGGGAAGCCCATTTATACGAAGAACTGCAAAGCCCCCCTACAGCCACGTGGAGAATTCCATGAGAGCCGAGCTGGACCGGTTGGGGCTGACAGCCCCAACAGCAATAGTCGACCTGCAGCACCCCGGCTCTAGTGACGTAGGCGGAGACCCCTCTGACGATGAGCCACCGTCAATGACTTATGCTTCAACCTCAGATGACGACGGCCCTGAGGACCCTGAGAACCCAAGCGGGCGGAGAAAGAAGAAGATTAGGAAGACCAAGCGCCCTGAGGGACGCAGGTCTCAGGAGGCTAAGGCAATGGCCACCTCCAAAATTGTGGTGAACTTGCCTGAGTTCACAGGCAAGGATCTCAGCGAGTTCGCTGAGAACTTTGGCCGGTTCCTCAGGATGACCGACCAAACCGGTGCTAGTGGGCGACTCAGGTGCGATCTTTCCCTGCAGTGCTGCAAGACTAAGTACCCCAAGAAGCAGGTCAAGCAGATCATGACGAAGTCCGCCAACTCCGCCGACGTGTTGGTTGCCTTGGAGAGGCAGTACCCGACCTACGAAACCGACCTCTCCATCAGCGCCGAGATCCAGAACCTGGCCTTGCTGCCCAACAACCCCAAACCAGCCAGGATCTCCAAGCTACTGGCCGACCTGGACCACTGGGTGGGGCGACTGACGCCCGGTTCCTACGGCAGCGACGAGCTGCTCTTGTGGTTGGTGGCTAAGCTCCCTCGGGAGCTGTGGGAAGAGTGCCGGTCGACGGCAGAGCGCAAGGCAAGAGCCCTTAACTACGAGGATTTGACTGTGCTACTTTTGGAGCGGGCGCTGGAGAAAGAAAGCAACCAGCACCTCAACGCCTACCATCCTGGAGGAGGGGGCTCTGGGAGCCAAGGCCGTGGGTATCAGGGACACCAACCCGGACAGGGGACTACCCCCAAGAATGCTCGTATCATGAGCAATGTTCAAGATCTCTTGTGGTGTGATACCAGGGACGAGCAGGGTTCCCTGCTTCATGCCCCTGAGGGCGATCAGCATGACTGATTCGTGGTCCAGGAGAAGAAGCAGGAGACCAACACCGGCGGCAAGGCGGAGCTGCCTGACCACTACAGGTGTACCATCACCTGTGCGTTCTGTGGGAAGAGGAAGCACTAGGCGGATGAGTGCTACCATAAGCAACGCCTATCCGCGAAGCTTAACACCGAGAACGCTAGTGGCAAGGGCGGTGGCAAGGGCAACGCCAACAAGGACAATGGCCAAGGCATGTCCAAGGGGAATGGCAAAGGCGTAGGTGGCAAAGGTAAAGTTGGACGAAAAGGCGGCGACCGCAAGCCTAACAAGGACAAGAACGCGAACCTGTCCGGGGGGAACCCAAATCCTACGCCAGGCGGGAGTCCTGAGCCCTCAGGTGGGCAACCCAACACAGGACCTACGACCTGTTGCCAGACGCAAGGCCAACAGGAACAAGTGACCAAGCGTGCGAACAAAGATGGGGACCAGTCCAATGCCCGCAAGCGCTCGAGCTTCATGCGCATGGCGCGTAAACTCCAGAAGAAGGGGTTCGAAGTGACCTGCCCCGCGGAGTTCTGACAGGGACGCTCCGGGGGGCCTACAGACCTGGTTATCTGGGTACGTATCTGTCTTGGGGGACGTGAATACCTGGGGGTACTGGATACTGGGGCCACCACATCTATTGTGGCCAAGAAAACGTCACCTTGTGAGGACCTGAAGAACATTCTGCCTACCGCAGCCATCTGCATGGGAGATGGGCATGTGGTGCACAGTTGTGGTGACTGTGAGGTCGAAGTGCCTATGGCTTCTAGAAGTATTGCCAAACGGTTGTACATGATGGACACCTGGGTACTGACTTCTTCGTCGAGCACTCCCAGACTCTATCCCTCACCCTGCAATCACCCTACGTCCTCCAGGTGGGCCATGGTGACGGCTGGGAATCTGTACCTCTGGAGCAGTCTGAGCATACGTCTAGCTACTTGAGGGTATGCAAGAGGGAGCCTCCAACCATGATGGTCGCCTCCAAGACAGAGGACCATCAGCTTCTGGGTGATGTCCTAGACCAAGGTCTCAGGGAGTTGGGATACTCCCGGGAAGACCTGAAAGTGGAGCTATTCACGAGCGACAAGCAACATGTCCTGGACCTCTACTGCAGCAAGGGAAAAAATTGCTGCTATAAATTTTACTGGCCCTCTTTCGGGATCGCCTACGGGAACCAAAGATTCAGTGAACTGGGGAGAGTCCTGAGCAAGGTGGCCCTGGAACGTTCCCGTATGGTCCTGTGCTCTCCCGATTGGGGAGCCCATGGGGGAAATGAGTACTGGCGTACTCTATTGGACAAGCTGACGCTCACCTCCATCCAGCTGCCGGATGACGTCAGCTACGTGCCTCTGGGCCGCAAGACGCCCATCAGGAAAACCTGGATGGGGTAGTATGCTAAGCGTGGTGGACGGGAGTCTAGCCCCAGTGCCCTCGGAGGATCTGAACCCTGCTATGGTCCGGGAAATACAACGTGAGAGCAGCGGCTTCACCCTGGACGTCCTGAAAAATCAACTACGACCTCGAGACGCCGTGGAGACTACTCCTGGGGGAGACGAGTACTTCGTGTGTGACACTGTTGTTCCCAACTCCCCCTGCCGTGTTTCTAATCCTGATGTAGTCTCAGATTGTGGGCTATCCGAGCTACCAAGGTCTATACACTCTGATGACGAGACTAAGCATGACGCCTTCTTCGTGCAGACGTGCGTGGTGGAAGTGGAGAACGCCGAGTACGCTGCCCCACTGAAACCCCATACTCTCCATGAGGGGAGAGGAGCCCCTGGACGAGCAGTTGGACCCCCGATCCAGGCTAAGAGAGTACGTGGACTCCAATAGGAGATTGGTGGCAAAGAAACTATGCTACGCTAGGCCTACACGCCGCTCATGGCCGTTGAAGCAAGGGTCTATGTGGGGATATCTCCCAACTGAAGGAGGACCCAGAACAGAAGATTACCAGCTGGCAACAAGAGGTGGACCTGAAGCTCATGAAGAGCGTATGGGGTGCCCATGTGAGGACCCCAGAAGAAGATGACCTCTCAGAGGAATGCGTATGCGAACCCCCTCGAGTGTGCCTATGTTGTCACCGAGCACCTGGGACTGTGGAATGAGACCTTCTCTACGGCTTTCAAGGACTGAAGGATACAACCAAGGACGCAGAGCCGGTTGATGATCACCTCCCTGCTTCTATACACCAAGGGGCAAGCAATCTACACTGTGACGAGTCCATGGAAGACAAGATCAAATCGTTGGACCCTAGAGTACAGAAGCTTATCAGGAGCTACCTGGAGGTATTCGGAGAACTACCCCCTCCAGCATCCTGTGACAAGCTGGTACAGATGGACCTCAAGCTGAAGCCCGAGTTTGTGGGTCACAAGATAAGAAGGATACCCTACCCGGCTCCTAAAGAGGCCGATGGGAGAGAGCGACAGATACAAGAGTGTATCGACGCTGGCCTGGTCCTGGAATACAAGAATGGGGACTACCCCCAACACTGCAGCCCCTGTTTCCACGTGGATAAACCTGGGTCAACAGCCAAACGGCGGGTAGTGGACTATGGAGAGCTGAACAAGAAGACGTTGAACCACTCAGGGTCCACTCCCAATATGGAGTCAACCCTCAAGAAGATAGCCTCCTGCCGCTACAAGACGAAGATGGACAAGCGAAGTGGATTCTGGCAGGTGGACCTGACGCCCAACACCCAGGAACCCCTTGCCTTCATCACCCCTGAGGGGAGGGTGTTCAAATGGAAGGTCATGCCCTTTGGCGTCGCTAACGCACCCGCTCTTTTCGAAGAGCTGATCAATGAGATCCTATCCATTCCAAGAAAGATGTCCTTGATTAATGCCCTAGATATTTTGATGAAATCCTGCAGGTTTTGGAGTTGAAAACCCAAACCAAAGCAGCAAGTAGAGCATGAACAGGATGTGGATCGAATCAATGAATAGTTTTGAAATCCAGTGTAACACAGAACGGCTGCAGATAGGCAATGCAGGTATAAACACAAAGATTCAATCACAAATGGATAATACAAAGGATTTTATATGACAACTGGACTGACTCTGCCCTACAGGATAGCATCAGGCACTTCATGTGCACTCTTTTGGGTGAAATGGTGCTGGTTAGGAATGTGGGGCAAAGATGTCAGGCCAACACAGAAAATGAATTGGCCAAGCAACTGAATTCAGAAACAGTTAAAAGGTAGAACCACAATAAGTGGTAGAAACAATTGAGTATAGGGGTCTTGGGGTGGGAGACCACTAGGCTTAACGTCCAAGGCCTAAAGCATGAAATGCCTATTTTATTTCGGTATATCCACCATGAAGGAAGGTACCTCCGCTCAGTTGAGTGGTAGGGGTGAACTTCATCGGGGGGCTAGGGTTACAACCCTAGTTACTTTGGGAAAGTGTACTTTAGGCTTCAAAAGAGGGATAAAAATACCTAAGTTAGTCTTAGCATCAACAAAAGTGTTTTAAGGGGGGCTTCGCCTGGATCAAGCCCTCCAAGAATAACATGGCAGTCACTTTTCCTTACTCCCCCCTGGAGTACTAGTTAGCTAAGCTAGTAGGACCAAGGAAAAAGGCCCAAATATTCCCAACATTACCTCAGAAAATGCATAAAACCTACCAAAAACATCCTCATCAGTTCATAGAAGCCTATCACACTGTAGGTACCCTCGAAAAACAGTGTAATGTACCGTGAATGATGTCCCTTCGATTGGGCATTCCCCAAATGTCGCCGGCGTGCCACGAAACCTTTTGGTAAAAATTTGGGGGTAGTGGGGTTTGAACGCAGGACTCCCTCTCTAGAGCACATGTGCTTGCCCACTAGGGCACAGTCGACCGCTCTGATGCGGATGGCTATCGCTGCATAAACAGCGTTTTAGTAAACGTCCTGACCAAGGGCCAGGGCGGAGCAATACTCCCAATGGAGGACACAAATCTCCAGGAGCTGAAAAAAATAGAAAATGTAACAAACAGGGAGTGATTCTTGCGGTTTAGCGAAAGGAGTAGCGATTCAACAAGTCAAATCGCTCAAAAATGATGAAATCACGCGAGAAATCGTCATTTTTACACCAAACCCAAAGTCCCAGACAAGCGCAAAGGAGGCAGACTTCAAAAACAAGGTTGCCCAAGCGTAAACAGCTTTTGAAAAAGAAGGTATGAGCCGTAGTTTTTGAAGTTCCAAAGGAAATTTTTGCACAGTTGCATCAAATTTTTTATAAACTTTAGGGAAAAGTAGTCAAACTCAACCCACACCACAGAGCAGATAGACAACCCACCTCTCAGGTATGCCAGTGTCATCTCACACGCATGCATTGCGTTCGTGTTGGTTGCTTCGTTGTCAACGCTGTGTTTGTTGGGGGTTCGGGTGCTCATCTTCTCTGCTCTGCACAGGTCAAAACAGGAATGAAAGGTATGCGATGCGAATGGAGCACGCAGCGCGCACGTAGGGTTAGAATATGCGCTGTGCTCGCGATGCATGTGCCTAATTGAGTCATTCACACGCTGTGACGCTTTCCCTGTACCCCAATTCATCCTGTTCTCTCTTCACAGGTAAGAAACAAAAGTGTTTGCTCGTGGGTAGCCGTAGCTTTAAAATAGGGTTGCTTAAAACGCTTAGGCTTGTTTGTAACCCGCAAGAGGGTTGTTTTGCGTTCGCTTCACTTCGGAATTCACACGATGCATGGTGAGTAAGGTAGGTAAGCCCAGGAGGAGCTCACCTCCTGGTTGAGTCAGTGTGGTTATGGTTCCGCCTCCCTTCCCTGCATGCGTGCACATGATGCATTAAAGGGATTTGACAGTAGGCCACGCGAAATGCGCACGGTAAACCTTGTTTAGGTTACCCACGGGCTCCTCAGTACGTTCTTTAAGAGAACCTGAGGAGTCTCTTAACGCTTGCCTGCTTGACAGGAGTGTTTGAGGACAGCGTATTATAGGTCACACTGAGAAGCATATAATACATGGAGTGTGGCTTGGTTCCTCAGCCGCAAACACCCCTTCATTGGCCTTTGCTTTACAGGTGGGAGAGGTTCAGGGTGATTGGTGCACGCAGCAGCTGCCTTCGGCGGCTATCCCATTTTTCTGCCCGAGCTAAACAGGGGCGCTGATCACACAATCAATTGACTGTGCCCCAGCCAGGAGTGGCGTGGGCAGTTAGACTCCATCGACATCTGCGCTGTGCACGCAACAAGAGCACCCCTTCCCTCCAAGCCCTAGCAGGGAAACGTGTTGTGACGTCTCTATTAGGCCACAGTTGCTTAGCAGCGCTGTGTTCTCTTGTCTTCTTCACAGGTAGGTCATTAGGATCCGAGACTTCATTGACAGCAAAACCAAGTAGCTTGTGTAGGGGTTAGGGTCAGCAGGCCTGGCATGAGTTGAGTGCAGGTGATGAGTGCTCACCTCGCCTTCAAAGGCCGGTGCTGGCGTTAGTGAGTGGTGTGTAGTGGTGTCTCCTGTCCCGCGTGCTTTTCCTCTTGGGCAGGGGAGTGCGTTAGCTTTTGGCCCTTAGCAAAAATGGGCGTTTTGTATGCCCTTAGCACACTTGGCCACCCCTCCCCTCTAGTAGGTAGGGCTTTTGCTGTCTCCCCCCAAGGATAGGTGTCAGCACAGAAATTGGGCGCCATAGGAGTGGTAATAGTACCTGATTAGGACCTCCGGTCCGACGTCAGCGAAGCCCGGTCTCCGGGTGGCACGCCGGGGAGGGAAGTGAGACACACACAGACATACGTAGCACACATAGGGGTATGGTAAACCCTGTAAGGAAGGGTAGAACCCCATGGGTCTGGACCAGTCAGGGGTCCTAACTGTGGGCTGGCTTGTCCCCAAGGAGGGAAGACACACCTTGCCTCATAACACCTTGCTTGTCATTCCCCCCTGGTGTAGTAAGCCACTGTTCTTCGTTGGCTCCCCAAGGTCATTACATCAGGGCAGTCCCCATGCAACACGTGGTCAACAAGGCATACACCCGCTGGGTGGCTGCAATCCTGATAAGCGGCCACCTGGCCCACGCTGGAAACTGTAATATCTCCGTTGATCTTCAGCCCCTTGGAGGTCTATCTTTTTTCCGCAAATCCTTCAACCTCAGTGATGGACATCCCTACACACTCTGTTGGATCCCAGATACTTGGTCCCAAGTTGAGTGTTCCCACGCTGCAATGCACAGAAGGCTGAAATCGTCAAAGACATTAACTGATAAGCTATCAGTTCTGTGCAATGCAGCAAAATGTAACAAACAGGTTACTACATTACAGAATGGTACAAAACTGAATAACCGGCGACAAATTTAACTATCAAATCTGACAGAAAATGTATGTACAATTATTTCTTTAACTCTGTGCTCCGTCAACAATATGCTCATGCGCTCTGCTGCGCCCCGGGGCACAATTTCAATCTTCTTAAAATATTAACATTTCCTGGCAAATCAACTCAAAATTGCCCTCACTCATTACACCCCCTTCCTAAGCTTCATGTACATTTGATTTACAAATAAAAATGTGCATGACAAGCTGATATAAAAATTTAAAATGAGTGTGGGCCTTTTCTGCACCCCCTTCCTAGGCTACCTGTATCCTGGAGGGGTGCCCAGAAATGCTATGAATTCTCGTCGCTCTGTGTCCTGTTTGTTTCTCCACTATTGCTGCTTTTCCAGAAAATCCAGAAAATTTGCAACTGTGGAAAACAAAACAAGGTGTACACAGCACAGCAAAATATAACACAAATGTAAACTGCTGTTGAAACACTGTAGCAGTTCACAGGGGGATTTAGACCCCTGTCGCACCCATATAGACGGAAGATGCCTCAGGGCACAATAGCATAATCCCTCTGGGACAAGATCCAGAAAATAGACACTCAGTCCAAAAAATCATCACCTTCACCAATCTGATATCAGGCCTCCCCACAGCCAACTGCACCACCAGCAGGCCAGCGCGAGGGCGCCGCCATCGCTGTAAGGGCAGCGCAAAAGGCAGCCGCCATCCATGGCACTGTCAACCCGGCTTGGCCACGAACCAAAAAAACAAAACACATGAAGCAAAACAATAAAATAATAATAACAATTGCTTAACTGACGGTCAGTCGTCCTCTTCGGTGGCGTCGTCCACCTTTAACACGACGTACCCGTCTCACTTGTCCCAGCGCCAGTGCTGACTCTTCTTCAAAGCCGCGTCGGATCATTGCCTCTTTTTGTTGAAGGCCGCGACGCAACACGACTTCCGAATCCAGGAACTCAAGCTCCATCAACTCCAGCGCACGTAAATGCTGCAAGTCGGTTATCTGACAACGTGGCTTGCTCTCAGACAGCTCCAGCTTACATAGTGCCAACTCCCATGCCTCCTGCAGCCCTTCAGTTTGCACATAAACACCTGTGAACAATTGTTCCACCGGCCGAACCCCTTGTTCCTGGCGCAACCTTTTAAGCTCGACCGTGAGCGCTTGCACACGCATGTCTTTGGCAATAAGCTGCTTTCTGCTGCTCTCCAGCACTCTGTCCTGGAACTCGATAACAGACTCCTTCACTGTAGTGCATGGCTCACCTGGTAGTCGGCGTACGGCTCCACTGGGCTTAACGCGTTGCAACTGGGTCAGCTGTTCCTGCGCAATCAATGACTGCTGCTCCAAATCGCGCACTTGTCCATTCAGATCCAACAGCTTGGACTCGTGCTGTTTACAACGGCGCTCCCAGTTAGGGTTTCTGCGCTGCGCAACAGACTGCTGGCAGGATGTGTACCTCTTGTCATTGGCGTCTCGTTCACGCCTTGCAAGATCGTGTTCCTTGCGATAGCGTTCGCAGCGCTCTTGGTTTGCGTCTCGCTCTTGCTCTGCAGCATTACGCTCGATGCGGTAGCGCTCGCAGCGCTCATCTAAACTCTCAGGCATAAATTGAGAGAAACAGGGCGATGTTTCGGCTACCCTGCTTGAACTGTGCTCGCAGAGACTTCTGCCCACCAATAGCGTTCACGGAGGACTGTCCTTCAGAATCAGTGTTCGCACAGGACTCAAGAATGTAAATCGCAGATCGTACAGAACAATGAGACGATGATCTCGCACCGCTGGTCTGCACACCCTCCGCAGCTCAAAACTTGCAACAGTGACTATTGAGCAACCGCCGCAAACACTTGAACGCAACAAGAGCTGTTCGTACGTGACCAGAGCAGATCCGGCAGTGAAGGCAAAAAGTGACTGTGAAGGCAACTGCGACGGAAAGTCCGTGGTTGAAAGACACAGTACGGTAACCGAACTAGATAGCTTGTAATATCTCCGTTGATCTTCAGCCCCTTGGAGGTCTATCTTTTTTCCGCAAATCCTTCAACCTCAGTGATGGACATCTCTACACACTCTGTTGGATCCCAGATACTTGGTCCCAAGTTGAGTGTTCCCACGCTGCAATGCACAGAAGGCTGAAATCCTAAAAGACATTAACTGATAAGCTATCAGTTCTGTGCAATGCAGCAAAATGTAACAAACAGGTTACTACATTACAGAATGGTACAAAACTGAATAACCGGCGACAAATTTAACTATCAAATCTGACAGAAAATGTATGTACAATTATTTCTTTAACTCTGTGCTCCGTCAACAATATGCGCATGCGCTCTGCTGCGCCCCGGGGCACAATTTCAATCTTCTTAAAATATTAACATTTCCTGGCAAATCAACTCAAAATTGCCCTCACTCATTACACCCCCTTCCTAAGCTTCATGTACATTTGATTTACAAATAAAAATGTGCATGACAAGCTGATATAAAAATTTAAAATGAGTGTGGGCCTTTTCTGCACCCCCTTCCTAGGCTACCTGTATCCTGGAGGGGTGCCCAGAAATGCTATGAATTCTCGTCGCTCTGTGTCCTGTTTGTTTCTCCACTATTGCTGCTTTTCCAGAAAATCCAGAAAATTTGCAACTGTGGAAAACAAAACAAGGTGTACACAGCACAGCAAAATATAACACAAATGTAAACTGCTGTTGAAACACTGTAGCAGTTCACAGGGGGATTTAGACCCCTGTCGCACCCATATAGACGGAAGATGCCTCAGGGCACAATAGCATAATCCCTCTGGGACAAGATCCAGAAAAAAGACACTCAGTCCAAAAAATCATCACCTTCACCAATCTGATATCAGGCCTCCCCACAGCCAACTGCACCACCAGCAGGCCAGCGCGAGGGCGCCGCCATCGCTGTAAGGCCAGCGCAAAAGGCAGCCGCCATCCATGGCACTGTCAACCCGGCTTGGCCACGAACCAAAAAAACAAAACACATGAAGCAAGACAATAAAATAATAATAACAATTGCTTAACTGACGGTCAGTCGTCCTCTTCGGTGGCGTCGTCCACCTTTAACACGACGTACCCGTCTCACTTGTCCCAGCGCCAGTGCTGACTCTTCTTCAAAGCCGCGTCGGATCATTACCTCTTTTTGTTGAAGGCCGCGACGCAACACGACTTCCGAATCCAGGAACTCAAGCTCCATCAACTCCAGCGCACGTAAATGCTGCAAGTCGGTTATCTGACAACGTGGCTTGCTCTCAGACAGCTCCAGCTTACATAGTGCCAACTCCCATGCCTCCTGCAGCCCTTCAGTTTGCACATAAACACCTGTGAACAATTGTTCCACCGGCCGAACCCCTTGTTCCTGGCGCAACCTTTTAAGCTCGACCGTGAGCGCTTGCACACGCATGTCTTTGGCAATAAGCTGCTTTCTGCTGCTCTCCAGCACTCTGTCCTGGAACTCGATAACAGACTCCTTCACTGTAGTGCATGGCTCACCTGGTAGTCGGCGTACGGCTCCACTGGGCTTAACGCGTTGCAACTGGGTCAGCTGTTCCTGCGCAATCAATGACTGCTGCTCCAAATCGCGCACTTGTCCATTCAGATCCAACAGCTTGGACTCGTGCTGTTTACAACGGCGCTCCCAGTTAGGGTTTCTGCGCTGCGCAACAGACTGCTGGCAGGATGTGTACCTCTTGTCATTGGCGTCTCGTTCACGCCTTGCAAGATCGTGTTCCTTGCGATAGCGTTCGCAGCGCTCTTGGTTTGCGTCTCGCCCTTGCTCTGCAGCATTACGCTCGATGCGGTAGCGCTCGCAGCGCTCATCTAAACTCTCAGGCATAAATTGAGAGAAACAGCGCGATGTTTCGGCTACCCTGCTTGAACTGTGCTCGCAGAGACTTCTGCCCACCAATAGCGTTCACGGAGGACTGTCCTTCAGAATCAGTGTTCGCACAGGACTCAAGAATGTAAATCGCAGATCGTACAGAACAATGAGACGTAGATCTCGCACCGCTGGTCTGCACACCCTCCGCAGCTCAAAACTTGCAACAGTGACTATTGAGCAACCGCCGCAAACACTTGAACGCAACAAGAGCTGTTCGTACGTGACCAGAGCAGATCCGGCAGTGAAGGCAAAAAGTGACTGTAAAGGCAACTGCGACGGAAAGTCCGTGGTTGAAAGACACAGTACGGTAACCGAACTAGATAGCTTGTAATATCTCCGTTGATCTTCAGCCCCTTGGAGGTCTATCTTTTTTCCGCAAATCCTTCAACCTCAGTGATGGACATCTCTACACACTCTGTTGGATCCCAGATACTTGGTCCCAAGTTGAGTGTTCCCACGCTGCAATGCACAGAAGGCTGAAATCGTCAAAGACATCAACTGATAAGCTATCAGTTCTGTGCAATGCAGCAAAATGTAACAAACAGGTTACTACATTACAGAATGGTGCAAAACTGAATAACCGGCGACAAATTTAACTATCAAATCTGACAGAAAATGTATCTACAATTATTTCTTGAACTCTGTGCTCCGTCAACAATATGCGCATGCGCTCTGCTGCGCCCCGGGGCACAATTTCAATCTTCTTAAAATATTAACATTTCCTGGCAAATCAACTCAAAAATGCCCTCACTCATTACACCCCCTTCCTAAGCTTCATGTACATTTGATTTACAAATAAAAATGTGCATGACAAGCTGATGCACAGACAGGGTAGGTGCAGTGCTCAGTAAGCAGTAGTCTGTGAAAAACCAACGGCCTTCGGCCAGGGGGTGGTTGTCACGGGGGGCTAACGGTCCTGTCCTGCGATGCAATGCGGGGCAACTGTGACAACTGCTCTTACACCCATACACAGGCACATCTGCAGAAGAGTGCTCACTGCACCTGTCAGTAGACTGACACAGGGAAATTAGTTTTCCTTTTTACGCTTGGACATAGTCTCAGCACGGGTTAGGAGCTGACCCTCGTTGTTTTTAACGAGGTAGGTGCGTAAGATGGGGTTGATACTCCCGTCTGGTTGTATGAAGGCTGACATGGGTTCCCAGGTCGCCTCAGATAACCCATAGCCATCCCACAGGGTTAGAAATTTCCATCCCTGTTTATACTTGTGGCGAGCAATACCTGCAACCACGTAGTAACCATCGACTGCCATCTCATCGGCAGTCATCTCTTCGAGTTTGTCTGCCTTATCCGGACTGGCAGCGTTCTCTAGGTCTATACGCTCGACCTCACTGTCGCTGAGGCGCCACTCATCCCAAGACAAATCGTCAGTGGAGTGATAGTGCCTCACCTGTTCAGGTGCACACAGCAGTTCACCACCTAGACGTGGACTGCACCTGACATGGATCCTGGATCCATCTATCCTGATGATATGATAGGGTCAAAAATAAGGTTCCTGTAGGCAGTTACATGGCCAGGAGGGTAGGCGTGAATGGTGTACCAAAACAAGGTCACCAACCTTGAAGCTGCCAGATCGCCGTAAGCGGTTCCGTCAGCTCAGTTCACGGTCACGAATGTGTCTCAGGTTACTCCCAGCCTGGTCAGCCAGAGACTGCTTGTGTTCCAGCCAATCTCCTACAGGGCTCTTGAAGTCCTCAGGTAAAGGGGGTTTTGAAGAACCAAGCAGGTCGTCCTCCACGGAACAGTTCGTGGGGGGTGAACCCGGTAGAGGAGCTTCGCAGTGAGTTCATGGTCAGCACTGCCGGGGGCACTAGGCGTACCCAGTCCTTGGTACGCTCCTGTTTTATCAGGATTCTTAAGTTTTGCTCCACCACACGGTTCTGTCTCTCACAGAGGGGGTTAGACGTGTGGGTATAGGGCACAGCTGTGGTTACCTCCACGTTGAGGGCATTTAGCACTCGTTTGTACCACCCAGTGTCACTGCGGATGCGTGCATCCCCATCAGAGTGCACCTGCCTAGGTACTCCATAGGGTTCGAACCATTGTTCGACCAAAATTTTCACAGTCTGCTCACCTGTGATTTTCTTATTGCAAGGGAACACACGGGTGAAGCGAGATAGGCCACAGGTGACCACTAGGCAACTATCATAGCCGCCGAAGCGTTGTAGGCCGTGGATGAAATCCACGTAGAGAAGAGAGTTAGCACAATAGGGTATGGGTAAGCTGGAGATCAGGCCCCTATCCCTACTGTCGCCCTGCCTGCTGGCATGACAGCCACAAGCATCCACAATGGTCTGCATACGCGACCTCAGTTCAGTCAGGGTTAGACTAGAGTAGCCACACTCACGGAAGAAGTCCACTGAGCGATTAGCGCCAGTGTGACCAGAACTCAGATGGGACCACTGTAGGCACCCATCCAGTCGTGCCTCAGGCACCACAATTCGGTCCTCGTAGAAGAGGTACTGATTGTTTTTATACCACTGGTGCCCGTCAATGACACGGGGTTCGAGACCAGTGCTGAGGGTTTTGAGAATTTCTTTATACTCTGACTGATAGTCGGTTAGACTCCAACCCTCCAGGATTTCAGCAGTGCGCATGGACAGGTCAAGCTGGACATCCATACGTGGGAGAGCCTCTCTGGCGAGCGCCTCAGAGCTCTCACCTATAAGCGCATCGAAGTTGTTGCGCTATATATAGTCAGACAGTTCATTCTTTATTCCGGCGATATGATGCACTGTCAGCCCGAACAGGCTCAGGTAAGTCCACCACCGCTTTAGCTTTGCTTTCTCTGGTGGTGGGCCCTTCTGAAAAGACTTCACAGGCTCCTGGTCACACAGCTAGACAATAGGGTTAGATCCCAGGAGTCGGATTGTGACGGAAGCACCAACATACCGGCCAGGAGCTCCTGGTCATAGGTGCTGTAATTGGAACGCGCTTGGTTCCATTTCCAATTCCAGTGTCCCAGTGGCACCAGACGCCACTCACTGGTAGGATAGTCATGTTTCAACGGACCATCACGGTTCAGTCCTCTAGTACGATAATGGCAGTGGGTTAGTTCAGCGAGGTTAAGCTCCTGCCATTGGTAGATCGTACCACCCCCCCCTACATCACTGGCATCAGTGATCTGGACTATCTCGCCCTTAGGGCGGGGTACTCCCAGGCAGTTGGAGGAGGCAATCTTCTTCTTTCACTCCTGGAAACACTCTTCCTCTCTGGCGGTCCACCTCCAGGGAGTAGTTTTCTTGATTAGGTCAGTGAGGAGGGCAGAGGAGTAAGTAAAATTGTGGATGTGACGCCGACAGAAATTTCAGGCGCCCACAAAACTCCTCAAGTTGTGTAGACCCCTCTCAGGGTCATCGCGAATCTGCATGTCCTGTAGGGGCTGCATGTTAGACGCGGCTGGTTTCCACCAACCATACCCCACGTCGAAACCCAAATATTCCATCTCCTCTTTCAAAAACTCACATTTTTCGAGTTTGATTCGGATTGGTTTTCTTGACAAACAATGAAAAATTCACGGAGGAGAAGGAAATGGTCCTCTTGGGTATTAGTACCCAAACTCACGTCCTGGATGTGAGCCTCCATTTCTGCACCCCGAGAAATCAACTCCTGTACTAGAGGCCTGCGCCTCAGTATGTACAAAATTTTGTTCATTAGCTCCCTGAAGAGCGCTGGGGCATTAGCCACCCTGAAGGGCATAACCTTCCACTCAAAGACACGGCCCTTAGGGGTTATAAAAGCCAGCAGCTCCTGAGCTGCGGCGGTTAGGTCCAACTGCCAGAAACCAGAGCGTTTGTCCATTTTGGTCTTGTACCTGCATTTGGCAATATGCTCCAGGGTATTTTTCATGTTAGGAATACTCCCTGAGTGGTTCTGGGTTTTCTTGTTGACCTCACCATAGTCTACAACCAGTCGTAGGGCAGTCGACCCTGGTTTGGCAACCAGGAAACAGGGACTGCAGTGATGGGGGTAGTCTCCCTTCTTATATTCTTCAACGAGGCCAGCATCTATACATTCCTGGATCTGGCGCTCGATTTCTTCAACCTGTTCCTGCGGAGCGGGAGGACGACACCTTACTCGCGTCTTTTCAAATTCAGGTTTCAGTTTCAAGTCCATCTGCAACACTTTTTTACAAGAGAGGGGAGGCGGCAAGGCGCTGAACACCTCCTCATAGGTTATCAGCAGTTTCTTCAGTCGGGGGTCAAGGTTAAGACTCTCGAGCTTCTGCAGGAAATCATCCTCAGCATAGAGGTTGCTCTTTCCATGTTCTTTCTTTTTCTGCCGATGAGCAGTTTCGGCAGGCACAGAACCATCGTCCCACTCAGGGGGACATTCCTGTAGTGCAGAGAATACACTAGCGGTATCTCAGGATCAGGCAGCGTATAGGAATCATCGTCCTCCTCAGACCAGATGGAGGATTTCCAAGTCTGTCTGAGGTATTGCAGCCGCTCTTGGCGCTCAATACCTTCGGCCTTCAGGTACAACAGCCGCCAGAGTTCCTGAGTGTCATGCTCAGACAATGGCATGTTATTAGCAGCAGGCCGCGCCAGAGCATCAGCACTCTGGGCCACAGGTTCACCTGTATGCATAGGCTGCATGTGTAGCACTGGCTTCCGTACAGGGGAAGCGTGCTCAGGAGTTGACTGTAGATCTACCTCCTCTAGCAACAGCTGGGCTAGGAAGGCAATGTGTTTTAGGTCAACACAGCTGCAATCAACAGGAGGGATAGTGCTGGCGATCTCAGACAGCTGGTCGTCAGCATCCCCCTTTTACAGCTGCAGGTTCCACATAGTCATCAGGAGACTCACACCCTGGAAGTGTGGCAGATAGGTGCTCATGAGATCGATTTTTGAGATCAGAAACGGTCAGGCCACGATTTTCGGACATGACTTCTTTCAGTAGCACCTGGTCTAGGTCACACGGGGGTACAGGATTGAGAGATCCATCGACGATGGACAGGAAGGTGGCCCACTCAGAGGCCTGCATAGCTGTGTCTGAGTCCTCAGGCACATAGATGGGGCCGTCCGGGAGTCGCACTCTTCCCACAGTCATTCGATCTAGCATAAGGCGCCAGTAAGCATGTTCACCAGAGCAGCCCCAGTCAGGGGTGCAGATGACAACCCTTCGTCCCTCATAAGCGATTTTGGTCAGAACCTTCGCGAGCAAGGAGAAGGGAGGGTTAGCATACGCTAGGCCCATTGCTTTCCAGAAGAAACAGAAATCATTGTTCAATTGTTTCGAGCAGTACAACTGCATGATGTGCTGTCATCCAGGTTAAACTGAAGGGCCGCCAGTCCATTTTTAAGAACGTGACGGGCCAATTGGTAGTTTTCAGTACGATAGTTAGTCTTGGATGCGTAGGGCAGCCCAGACACTTTTTGTCCTGACAGCTCCAAAAGTACGGAGAACAGCCAACTGCCAAAGTCGCAGTGCAAAGAATAGGGGCGCTGGAGAGACAGCATTTTTACCTGGGGGTTTCTTCGTAGGAAGTCTGTACCAATGACGATGTCAAAGGCGTCGGTGTCCAGCACTCTGCAGTGTTGGGTCACGGTTTCATCGCCCAGGCATATAGTCACATCGACCCCCCCCTAGGAATGGATGGTACGCCCATCCCTTACTCTTATGGCGGCGGTCCTAGTTTTCTTGAAAGTGTTTAGCAGGCGCCGGGCGACTATGGAAAGTGTTGCACCGGTGTCAAGCACCGCTCGGAAAACTCGATCCCCGATTTTCACGAGGATCCAGGAAACCAAGTCCTCCTCTTCGGAGCCGCCCCCCTACTCCTCATCAGGGAACTTGACATCCACCCCTGCCGCTATGAGGGACCTGGCCATCCAGGCCAATCGCCTCTTCTTGGAGTTTTTCCCCTCAGGGTTAGCGTCATCCCCCTGGGGCCGCTTCTTCGGATCAACTGCGGCGGAACGGGGTGTAGCAGCAGGAGAGGGTGTAGCAACTGGCGCTGATGAGCGCCTCCGGGGGTTAGGGGGTCCATTTTTGCCACCCCCCTTGCCACCTCCTCTACCACCTTTATCCCCATTCTGAGGGTTTTTGGTGGGTATTTGGGTCTTCTGGCGTTCGGCCTCCTGACGCTTGAGTTTATCACTCTCGCGTTTCTTTATGTGACATTCGTATTCGTAGTGACGACGTTTGCCACAATAGCCACAGGTGATGGTACACCTGAAATGATCCTGATGGGTCACAGGTTCCCCATCTTTGGTATGCTGCTGTCGTTTCATCTGCAGCATATAGCTACTGCGTTGATCGCAGTCAGGGGCATGACAAGGCCCCCCCTTGTCATTGACAGGTTTGCAGTGGAACAAAGGGGGTGTACCTGCCTCAGGTTTAACCTCATTCATGGCACGTAGGTTATCCCTTCCTTTACCACCTCACTGGTTGGCGTTAGTTGGATTTTGAGGCCCTTCTCTTTTCGCCACGTTCGGGGGTAGGGTTACCCCCTCGACCGGAGTGCTTCCTGAGGAACTACGTATTCAGAGACTCACGCCACCGAAGGAAAGTCAGGGAGCATAGGTAGCTCCTCTATCTGTGTGCGCACACTGAGGTCAGTCTCATAGACTGGGAACGTTTTCCCCAGCCTCTGGAGTACCTCTGCCCAGGTGGAACAGGTTTTCACAATCTGTTTCACCTGTTTTTGCAAAAGGTTCTTTTTGCATGAGCATTTCAACAGTGAGCATTTGGTGGCCACATCCACATGGGAATGGCCAGTCAGCAAAAGAAACTCTGCAAATTCTTCTGCCCATCTGGGCAGATTTTCGGGGTCGAACTCCGGCAGTTCCAGCTGGATTTTCGCCTGGGCAATAGGTCTGCCCGTCTTCTGACCCCCCGGAGGTAGGCCAGAAGGTGATACGCCGGCAAGAGGTGCCAGGGCTGACAGCCCTCTTTTCTCAGTCTCTGTCACAGGCACGTCCTGTAGTTCAGCCATGGGCACTGTCCTGGCACGGGGGTGAAAGGGGCTGGGGCAGGTGACTTTAGGCAACAGCCTTGAGACCCTTGATCTCTTAAGATCTTCGGCCAGGGTACTCAGTCCGGGGGAGGGGGAGGACAACTCTGGCTTGGGTAAGGGTTCTGCAATACCCAGTTTCGCCTTAACGGCATCCAATAGGGCCGTCACATCTGGATCTTCTGATCCAGACAGAAGTTCGGCCAGCAGTTCGGCCGTATGATCCAGGGCACCGTAGGTTGGCCTTGGATGATGTTGTCTCTCAACTCGAGTTTGGCCTACTTCGGGAGCCCTTGGGGTTGGACAACATGCTCTTGGATACTCGGGTCTCGGTCGTCTTGGCAGGGATGCTGTTTCGGCCCTGTCGGATGGCGGGCTAGAGTGCGTGTAGGACCCTAGGTCTGTACCTGGTCTGGATCCGTGTACTGCCAATGGCTCCTCCCCATCTTCTCCACGAATGAATTTGAAGTACTCCTCATGGAGGATGTATTCATCCATTTTCTTCCTCAGTTCCTCGTATTCCTCAGGGCCTCCAATCGCTGTAGAGGATGATGCCGGACAGGCGTATCAGGAGACTGAGGCTGTTATGCGCCTGTGGAGATGATGCAGGCTGTCTCCACCATGGGCCGCTAAGGCCTCGGTTGTAAGGATTGTATTCTCTTCCGCCCTTCTGCGATCTGGATCTCCTTGGGACCGGGATGCGACACTGAGATGTGGCGCTCGGTACGGTGGTTCATTCATAGGGTGGGCCATGCTGCCCATTTGTACTTGGACAGTTCTTATCGGCCAGGTCCTGACGCTTGGCGTGGACATGATGAACTTGTTGTTGAGCTTTGTGTGCTGCACTTCTTCTCAGGGTCGGTTCCATAAATCACAAGGGACTGTCTCCGCTACCGGAAAGATGTCCTTGATTAACCCCCTAGATATTCTGATGAAATCCTGCAGGTTTTGAAGTTGAAAACCGGAACCAAAGCAGCAAGTAGAGCATGAACAGGATGTGGATCGAATCAATGAATAGTTTTGAAATCCAGTGTAACACAGAAGGGCCGCACATAGGCAATGCAGGTATAAACACAAAGATTCAATCACAAATGGATAATACAAAAGATTATATATGAAACCTGGACTGACTCTGCCCTCCGAGATAGCATCAGGCACTTCATGTGCACTCTTTTGGGTGAAATGGTGCTGGTTAGGAATGTGGGGCATAGATGTCAGGCCAACACAGAAAATGACTTGGCCAAGCAACTGAATTCAGAAACAGTTAAAAGGTAGAACCACAATAAGTGGTAGAAACAATTGAGTATAGGGGTCTTGGGGTGGGAGACCACTAGGCTTAACCTCCAAGGCCTAAAGCATGAAATGCCTATTTTATTTGGGTATATCTCCCATGAAGGAAGGTACCTCCGCTGAGGTGAGTGGTAGGGATGAACTTCATGGGGGGGCTAGGGTTACAACCCTAGTTACTTTGAGAAAGTGTACTTTAGGCTTCAAAAGAGAGATAAAAATACTTAAGTTAGTCTTAGCATCAACAAAAGTGTTTAAGGGAGGCTTGGCCTGGATCAAGCCCTCCAAGAAAGACATGGCAGTGACTTTTTCTTACTTCCTACGCCAAAGACCCGTGGTGCAAGAACTCATATCCCGGGGCGCCCAGGATGTATGCCTGGGAACGAATACCCAAGAGGACCACCTAATCCCCTTGGGCGAGTTCTTTGCGATCTGCCAGAAGAACCACACTAGACCCAAGCTGGAGAAGTATGAGTTCATGCAGGAGACTATGCAGTACCTGGAGCTCGACATTGGCTATGGCTGGTGGAGCCCAGCGGCCTCTAAGCCCAAACCCCTCATGGACGCTAAGGTACGACATTTAGACCCCAAGAAAGGACTTGATGATGTACGCAGTTTCATTGGGGCTTGCCACTTCCACTGCCGCCACATCAAGAACTTCACCTGCACCAGGGCCATCCTGACGGACCTCATCAGTAACGCTACTACCTGGCGCTAGGGCCCTCAAGAACAAAAACCGTTTGACGAGCTCAAGGGCAAGGTGGACAACGCCAAGTGCCTGGCCGTGCCTAGAGCACAAGGGGATATTATTCTGGTGACTGAAGCCAGCAATGTGGGCCGAGATGGAACGTTGTTCCAATGGCAAGCACCAGAGAAGGAGAAATTCGACTCAGCCATTTCCAAATGGGGTACTGATGGACTCAACCGAGACGCTATTCTCAAGCACAGCTACCCTGACAACAAATGGGTCCTGGTTCCCCTGGGTCATTGGAACTGGAAATGGAACCAGGCCCGGGGTAACTACTCTACCTATGAGCAGGAACTGCTCGCGGGTATGCTGGTGCTATCCTTTCAGTCCCGACTGTTGGAGAGTAACCCTGTGGTTTGGCTGTGCGACCAAGAACAGGTCCGCACCTTCCAGAAGGGACCCCCACCCCGAAGGCTAAGCTCAGACGCTGATGGACCTACCGGAGCCAGCTACGGCTCTCAGTACATCATATACAGGGCCTCAAGAACGAGTGTGCGGACTCCATCAGCTGCAACAGCTTCGACGACATTATTCGTGCTAGGTCTGAGGAGCTAGCCAAGGAGGCATTCAGCCGTATGGATGTACACCTGGACTTGAACATGACCATTATCAGACATCTAGATGGACTCCGACAAGTGGAGTACCTGAAGGAGTTTTAGGGATTTCTACAAACGCCTGGAGAAGCGTCTGGAACCCGTCCTGGTCAACCAGGAACAGTGCAAAGAGGACAAGATCTGTCTCTGGCATGAGGACAGGATAGTTGTGCCTAGCAACAGAATCCTGGCGTCCTCAAGTGGACCCATGAGTCCAGTGGTCATGTGGGGGCCAACCGTACCCTGGGGCTTCTCAAGCGGTGGTTCCACTCTACGTGGACTGATGACCAGCTGTGGAAAATGCTCCAGCCTATCGTGGACAAGTGCCCGTGTCGGTCCTGTAAACCTGGGGATATTAGGGACAGAGGTCTCTATTCCACTCTCCCTATCCCCAACTGTGCCAACAGTGTGCTCTACATGGAGTACACCGAGATGCCTAAGTTCGGGGGCTATGACGTTGCCCTAGTAGTAACCTGTAGGCTGACCAGGTGTACCAGGGTGTTCCCATGTACTAATCACATCTTCGGCGAGGAGGCCATCAAGATACTCCTGGAGGAGTGGTTCTGTGTCTATGGGGCACCCTAAGAGATTGACTCAGACGAAGAGGTCCGAGTACGCTCCGACTCTGGCTGGTACGAGAGAGTCCTGAGATCCCTCAATGTCCAGGTGTCAACGGGGATTCCCTATACTCATACGAGTAACCCCCTATGTGAGCGACAGATTCGTGTTCTCAAGGTTGGAGGTTTGAGGTTTGAGGTTTGATTTTGCGGGTACTAGACGCCTTTCGGCCCCAGGTGGCCACCTGGTCGGGCCAGGTGATATCCTCCCCACCGGGTCCTAGTGGGGGGCCCTCCAAGACGCACCTCCTGCCTGGTGGCGGAGTCCCCCGGGCTCACAGGGCTCGGAGCCCCGTCCTTCCCCGGCTTCCCAGTTTCGCCACTCCCCGGTCAGTGCATCAATTCGCAGCAGTGGCTGCGGGCGCTTACCCACTGCGTCGCCCCCCTAATGCGTGGTCGCCCGGGGCGCCGGCGCCGCCGGGCCCGTGCTACTGGCTTCTCGCCAGTGGGACCCACTTGGGCTGGCGCGGAGGCTGCCTAGCCTAGGGGTTGGGGCATGGCGCTGTGCTCCACTACTGCCTTAGCGGGTGCAGTGCCCCGTCTGTGTGTGCGCGGCGCTCCCGGCCGGTTCGGGGGGTTCGGGCCGGTACCTGGTGTTGTGTTACTCCCGTTTCCCCCATATCCCGCCCCGTGTTTTCCGCGCTGCGTGTGGCGGGCCGTCCTGTCCGGGTGTCCCTTACCCTCGCTCGCTGGTACGCCATTCCACGCGGTCTGTGCGTTCCGCGCGCTCGGTCCGGTTGCCTTTCTGGTAGTCCCCGCGTGCCCTTTACGTGTGTGTGCGCTCGTGCTCCCGCGGCGTCCGCTCCCCCCCCTCCCGGGTGGTGTGGCGTGCGCACCCCGCGCGGTCCCGGCACTGGGCGCTGGTAGGGCCGTTCAACGTGGTCCGTGCCCCTCCGCGTGTCCTGCCCCGGTCCCTTGCTCCGTCTGGCGCGCTTGGGGGGGGGCGGTCCGGTCCCGGTTCCCCCCTACTTGGCTTGGGGTTCGGGGGGTGGCGGTAGGGCGTACCCGGGGGGGGTGCCTTCTACTGTTGCGAGGGGCATCTGGTGTCAGGCGCTCCCCCTCCCCCGACTGCCCGCCCACAGGGCGGGCTGTTGGGGTCCGCTATCCACGTGTTGTGGGTGCAGGCGTGCGGGTGTGGGGGCACTTCTCTGTCCCCTCGGTTTGCACGCCCTGTGGGGGCTGCGCGCCGCGGGGCGGGTCCGCGGCGTTCGTGTGCCGGGGGGCGGGCTGGGGGGGGGGGCGTGCGCCGTACCCCCCTTTTGTGTGGCCGGGGGGGGGCCTGTAGGGCTGGGGGGTTGCTCTGCCTCGTTCCGTCCCTCTGCCTTCCCCTGGCAGGCAACAAAGCGGGTGTCACTGGCGTCGCGCTGTCCATGGCGGGCGTGGCCCCCCATACCACTCCGGTTCGTGCTGGCCCGCCTTCTGTGGGCGCGATCCGTGCGGCGTTCTGGCGCGTTGGCGCGGGCGCGCTCGTTCTCCGCGGCCCCTGTGGGAGCCGGCGGCTGGGGCGGGGGGGCGGGTTGCGCTCCGGCTCCTCTCTTGGGCGGGGGAGGGGACCATCCCCACTGCCTGGGGGAAGGGGACCGGGGCCCCCGCGGCTTGCGGGCCGGCGGGGGGGGGGGGGGTTGCGCAGCGGCCTCCCTGCTCCCCTTCTGGGTGGCGGCCTGCGGTACTCAATCTTGGCCCCCCTTATGTCGTCGGCGCACTCCCTTCCGGCGTGCGCGTGCGGTCGGGGTCGCGGTGCCGCCCCGGGTTGGGGGGGGGTGAGGTGCGGCCCATGGACCGCTCCCCCGGGGGCCCCTGCAGACCTGAACCCCCCCCTGCCCTCCCTGAGTGGGCTGTGGTCACGGGAGGGTCATATAGGGCGCGGCCTCCATACTGTTCTGGTGCGCCGCCGTGCGCCGCCCCCAAGCTTGGTGCGCGCGTTGCTCCGGCACGCTGGTTATGGCTCGCTCTGCGGCCGCGACCCCCGCGGGACCAGGCGCCGTGGGGCGCTGGGGCGCGCGGTGTGCAGGTCCAGCTGCAACCCCCCCCCCCGCGTCGCGGTCCATTCTGGGGGGGGGGGGTCCCCTCGGCTCCGGGGGGGCAGAGGGCCGCTCCTGTGGCCTCCAAGCTGGGAGGGGGGGAGCAGTGGGGGCGTGGGGGGGCCGCCCCCCCGCCCCCCCCGCCCTGTTGGGCGTCGGCCTACCATCCGTTGTCTCCGGCGTATACTCGTGCCCTGGGGGTTGCCGGGCGGCCGCGGGCGTCGGGCGCGGTCCGGTCGGCCGCCGATGGGCCAGTGCGGCGGGGGGGGGGGGGGAGGGGGGGGGAACCCCCCCGCCCTGGTTCGCGCCCCCGTCTTCCCCAGGCCGGCCTCTGATAGGGCCGTTCCGTTTGCGCCGTCCTGGGCGCCGCCGGTCCGCCGTCAGCCGGCAGCGGGCAGGGCGTGCGGGCCCCTGCCTCGGCCGTGGTGCCCCCGCACCCCGGGTGCAGCGGCCTCTTCGGGCGGGGTGCGGGGCCGCCATTTCTTCGGTCTGCCTCCGTCCGGTCTTGGGCCTGAGTGGGAGGGGGGGGGGGTGGAGGGGACCCTCTGGTCCCCTGGCCCCGCCTCCTGACGGCCGGGGGGGGGGGCATGGCGGTCCCGGCCCCGGGGGCTAGCCCCCCTCTACCTAGAGCCAGACCCTCGTGCAGGCCTTCGCTGGGGCCCCTCATCCCCCCTGCCGTCGTCGCGCGGCGCTGGCCGGCCGGGGGCGGCCGTGAGGGTTAGCGGTCAGCGGTTAGCGGGCTGCGGGGCAGCAGGTTCCCCTTCCCGCTCGTTGTCTCCGCCCTCCCTCCCGCGGGAGGTGGCGCGCGCTCCTTCGTCACGCCGTACCGTGGGGGGGGCGTGGGTCGGGGGGCCCAGCCCCCCCCCCCACTTTCTCGCGTCCGCCGCCTGGGCCGTCACCTGCGACTTGTGTGGGGGCTGGTGCTGTGGCGGCGGCGTGTTGCGCCGGCGGTAGCTCCAATGCGCGAGGGTGCTGCGGAAGGCCCGGGGGAGCCAGTTGTTGGCGTCCGCTCCGTGAAACGGAGCGCCGCTCCCCCTTCCAGGAAGGCCGGCCACGTCCGCTCCCTGTCGGGCCACGCCGCCTGGATCACTGACCTGAGGATCCTCTCATGGTCCTCCGGGTCTGCCCACCTCCCCGGGGGCACCTCTCGGTTTCCTCTGTTCCTCCAGAGGAGCACGGCATCAAAGGGCCGGTTCCTCAACCCCCTGGTGGTCCCCTGGTTGGCCCAGCACAACCACCCGTACACCTCCCCAACCAGGGGGAGAACCTCCTCCGCCAGAGGGTCCGGGACCGTGCCCCAGTCCCGGTCCAAGGGCCGGGCCCCCTCTGCCCCTTGCGCTGGCTCTGCCCGCTGCCCCTGTGCCTGCGGCGCCGATGCCGCGCCCCGCCCCCCCCCCCCGCCAAGGCCATCCGCGCCGGCTCCGCTCTCGGCGCGGGGGGGGCTGGCTGGTGCTGGGGTCGTGGGGGCTGGGGGGGGACGAGCTCGCCGGCGTCAGGGTCGATGTGGTAGAGGTGGTGGTGGTGGTGGTGGTAGTGGTGGGTGTGGTGGGCCGGCATCTGTTGGATGCCGGGGGGGATGCACCTCACCGGCTGCACGTCCGGCTGCGGGGGCGCCCCGCTCCCCGCCCCCCTCCCCTCGGCCCGCCCTCCCCCCCGGGCTCCCATGCCCCATCTCGTCTGTCCCTTGGGGCCTGCGGCGCCCTTGCCCTTGCCCTTGGGCCCCTTTCCGGCCCCCTGCCTGTGCCGCGGGTCCCGCCCCCTGTCCCCCACGCCCTGGCCCGCCCGCTCGCCCACCATCCCTCGCCCCGCTCCCTGCACCTGGGCGCCCTGCCCGCGCCCCTGCGCGCCCTTCCCGTGCCCTGGTCCCTTCCCGGCCCCCTGCCCTGAGTCGCGCCGTCCGCTCACTGCGCTCTGTCCCATTCCACTGCTGCGCCCTTGCTCCCCGCCGCGCGTGCACTGGCCTGCTCCTTGCGCGCGCTCCTGGGCACTTCCCCTGTCGCCTCATGTCCCCTGCTCTGCGCTCCCGTGGCTGGTACGCAGCTCTGCCTGCGCGCCGTCCCCTCTGTCCTGGATCACGCGCCGGGCGTCCCGCTGTCTTTGCAGCTGCGGCAGCGGGGGGCGGACGTGCCGCGCCTGCCCCGGGGAGAAGGGCTTTGGGGGGAACGGCTTGGGGCGACTGGTGTGGGTGTGGGTGGGGTTGGCGTGGGCGCGGTACTTCGCGCTCTCCCTGCCCACTGCTGCTGCTGCGGCGGCCGCCAGCGAGGCGCCCGTGGCCCGTGCGGGGTCCTCCCCCCGCTTGCGCGGCGTGCTGGGGGTCGCGGCGTGGCCGGCCGAGGCGGTGGCGCGGCTTGCTGGGGCCGCGGTCGCAATCCCTCGCGCGCCCTCCCCGCTCTCCTCTGCGGCTGCGGCAGCCCTCAGCGATGCGCCCGGTTCCTGCGCCAGGGCTACCCCCCGTGTCGGCGGCGTGCCAGGGCCCGCGGTTGGGGACGCGGCGTGGCTCGCTGGGGCTGCGGTGTCCGCTTCCTGCGCGTCTGGGGCCCCCTTCTGGGGCGGGGCGGCAGGGCTTGCTGCTTGGGCGGCGGGGGCGGTCACCTCGGCTGGCTCAGGCTCCTGGGCCGGCGACGGCGGCCCGACCAGCACCGCCGCCTCCGCCAGCCTCCGCTCCTCGCGCTCCACGGGGGTCTCCCCTGTCCACTCCGGGGAGACGGGTGAGTGGGAGCGGGACCAGCGGTGGTGGCGATCGTCCCGCTGGGGGGAGCCATCGGAGTCTGCCATCACTGTTATCCTGGTAGGCATGCGTGGTGGCAGGCGCGCCCTTCCCACTACCTCCTGGTGCATCAGTGCCGTGCTGTGGGCGGTGCCGTGCGGTGCTCTGCGGGGGGAGGGGGGGAGGGGGCGCGGGGCCGGCTGTGGCGTCAGCCCCGCACGGGCGGGGGCTCGCGGCCATCCATCGGCATTGGGAGGGGAGGCGGGGGAGCCACGCGGCCCACTCGTCGCGCCACAGTCCCGGGTCTGGGGCGGGGCCCAGGGCCCTGGGCCCCCGGGGGTCGTCGGATTTGCTCGGGGGGAGCCGCACTAGGTGGACCCCCGTAACGGCGGTGACCTCCTGTTTTCGCAGGAAGGTGTGTACTCCGTCCTGCGCCGCGGGCGCCGGGAGGGGGGGGTGGGGTACGGGTGCTGCCCCATAGATGTTGGTGTGGGTGATCCCCAGGACCCGCTCCGGGTCCCCGCAGGTCGCGACAACGAGGATGAGCAGGGGGGCGCCAGGGCACTCTTGCTAGAGGACCTGCCCCCTGTGGTGCGCACCCCTGGTCCTGGAGAGGGGGGGGGACAGGTCTGGGTTGGCCCAGCCGCGGGGCGCGTGCGTCGCCGGCGGGAGGGCGGGGCACCAAGTGGGCTCCCTCGGGAACGCCTCGCATACGATAGCGTACGGGGGGGTGGGCCTGGTGCCGTTATACACCGGGTTGGTCGGTCGGGGGCGGGCGGGCGCCTCGTCCGCGCCTTCCACGAACACCGTGATCTCGCCCACCTCCAGGTCCTCGTCTGGTGGCGGTAGAAGGTGGAGCGCCGCATCCAGCTCGAACACTCCCCCCGGGTATGTGGCCCGCGCCTGGTTCAGGTACGGGGCCGTCTCCCCGGGGTAGCGCGTCCTGAGGGCGTGCAGCAGGGCTGGGGCGCTGCTGCGGAGGAACATGGCGGACCCCGCTCCCATCAGCTGCAGGGTATTCCCCATGGACAGGGGCCGGCCCGACCAGTTGGACTCATGCCACTCCATCCAGTGCCCGTACAGGGCCGCCTCCGGGCTGATGAGCCCCGGCTTGACAGTGTTCACGATCCGGTGCATCGCTGGGAGCAGCGTAGGGGCCCCTGCTCTGTTCAGGGCGCAGATGGCCGGGAGGGCGGTCTCGTTGAGGAAAGCCCTCGCACCGCCCGTCAGGTCACGCCCTGCGGCAGCGTGCGCCTCGTGCGCCTCCGCCACCGCGTCCCCCACCAGGCCCTGGACGGCCGCCTCCTGCGCTTTGCGGCGGGCCCCGGCGTGTCCTGGCCCCTCCCCCCGTCGGCGTGGCATGGTACTGCGCGCTCTGCAAAGGGCGGCGGCGGGTTGGGGTCAGGGCGCGAACACGTGCGACAGGTGCGCAACGGATGTGGGGTCCTGCAGGTGCACGTGGATCCACAGAAGGGCAGCGCCCGCGGGGCCCGCGCGTTCGTGTGAGGGGGCGTGTGCCCCCTCGATGCGCCGGTGCAGGGCCTCCTCCTCTGTGCGCCTGCACGGGCCTGCGGGAGGTTCGGGCCAGGGGCACGCGGCCACCTGGGCGCACCGCGCACACCTGTTGGCGCCTGTCGACGCTGCGGAGGACACCGTGTCACATTCCCCGCGAAGCCGGCAGGTGTGTGGGAGGTGGGAGGGCGGCGACCAAGGGTCGAGATGGCGGAGCCGAAGGTCGTCCCACCTCTGTTGGAGGGGGTCCCGGATCTCCAGCAGGCGGGCGCGGACGCGGCGCCAGTAGTCCCTGCCGAGTGTCTTCCGCTGGACCTCCCGCCACGTGTCGTCGGGGAGTGTCCCGTGGTCGTGGAAGGCGGCGATGAGGTCGTCCCACGCCGGGCGGGGGTGCCCCTGGGGGGAGATTGCCATGTACACGTGGCGCCCGGTGAGATGGGGCGTCAGCGCATCCCATTGGCACCCGTTCTCGGCGTCTCGGTGGAGGAGGGCCAGAAGGGGAACATGAGGAGCAAGGGCCCCTGGGTGTCGCTCAGCCGGGACAGGGCGTCGTCGTATACCGGCCCACCAGCTTTGAAGTGCGGCACGGCGAGCTGGGTGGCCCCGTCCTCTGGGGGGTGCCACCGGACGGTGGCCGCGGCGTGTCCCCATTTGCGTATCTCCGTAGCCTGGAGTACGTTGGCGGCGTGAAGGACGATGCGGGGGGGGACGGGTGTCCTGACGAGTGAAGACACGTCCCCAGTCCATCCTGTCTGCGGCCCCGGGGCCGCTTGCAGCCATTCCCCCGTCGCCGCGTCCCAGGGGTGGTCAGGTCCCGCCCCGCGGATCACGGTGGGTCTCGGCCGGGTGTCCGGCCCCTATCCCTCGAGCGGGATGGCGGCGTATCGTTGCGCAGGGATCTCGAGGGCGCGCGTGGCGGCGCACCACCGGCTCCACTCGCGCGCCCATTCCTCACCCACGATGCGCGCCTCCCACGCGGTCATGAAGCCGCGCCCGATGATCCACGGTGGGAAGAGGCCGTCTTGTAGGTGCTTCGCGAACCCCCCCGGCAGGTCCTGGTACGGGTGGGGGCCCTCTTTGGGCGGGCACTCCAGAGTGCCATTCACGACACGAAGGGAGGCTACAAAGTCCTTGTCAGGGCGCGGGGGAGGGGGAGGGTGGTCACCCTCCGCCGCAGTGAGCCACCGGTGTGCCCGGGCCGCCGCGCTTAGGGGCTCGCGGAGGAGTTAGTCCACCCGGTGGTTGCGAAGCTCCCATGCAAAGTCCCCCAGCCGGAGCATGTGGTGGAGGAAAACGTCCACAGAGGTCCCTCCCGGCGGGTCGTAGCGGGTTATGGCGCGGAGCTGCGCCTCCGTGTCCTCGGGCACCAGTCCGGAGCAGAAGACTTCTGTCCATGTGGCGCCTGCGGAGCGCCACGAGGCCACCCACAGGGCTTTGTCCCCGGGTGGGAGGTGGCGGGCCGCCTCGTGTACCGCCTGGCGGTAGTGGGGCCAGAGGAGCCGTGTGTGGGCGCACCACACGTGCATGTGCACCAGTGAAGCCGGTTCGGACCCCCGTGGCCATCTTGGGGTCACTTGGGGTGTGTATCTATGTGCCGGCAAGCCGCCATTGGCTGATATCATACTCTCCCATCCACCTGACCTAACCTGATGTGATAGTGTGATAGGTTTGGCCATTCCGGCTATGAGCGGCCATATTCAGTACCGAGGCACCGCCAGCGGAGATTTATATATCGGAATATCAGGAATCAACAGGGTTTTATTATCATAATGTTTCCGTAATTTTGCAGCCTTTCGTTCTGATGGTCAATGTATCGGCGACTGTCAGTTGGCTCGCGATTTTGCGTTAACCGATTGGTTAACTGTTATTTCCAGATATTTTGGCGGATACTCTGTTGAAGGGTCAGATTTCATCAGCAAAGGGTTCGTTGCTTCCGCAATTTTCTAAATAAGCACTCGAAATTTTAATCTGAATTTTTCGCGTTGTCGAAATCAGATTTTCGACTTCGACATCGCCGCACTTGATTTGGACTTCTTCGAGTGATCATACTCTTTTCCCTATGCCCGAATCAGGTTTCCCTTATACTTGCCACCCATTTGACTTGGAGATATAAGGGAAACAAAATTGAATCGTGGGACCACTTTGAATGGCCATATCTACGCGCGAGTGTGAGGGAAGAGAAAAGAAAAGGTTGGGTTGCAAGCGCCTTACTCTCAACTTAATTTCGAAAGCATCAAACGTCTCTGGTGTGTACACATGCCCGGTGTGGCAAGGGATAAGAGTCAAGAGGGTAGAAAGTGATATATAACTCTTGGACCGTGCAACCGAATATTTTATTGCGACCTTCGAGTGTACCGCATGAGTGTTGGGGTTGCATCGCATCTTTTCTTGGGTTCCTACGCATTTTTAACGTGAAGTCATGTCCATGGAGGGACATGGCATATCATGGTGGGAGCCACTTTTGAGGGTATGTTTTATATGCATGGTATATGTCTTGATATGCTCACGCCCATGTTATATATCTTCGTGTGGCCGAGGAGATGGGGAGCCATACGTGACAAGGGTTTTGCCCATGTCCCAATTGTGGAATTCAAAGCGCTAGACTAAGTCTACCGCGTATGTATTGCTCATGGTATGTTGGGCAAAGAGATCCATGAGTGCACTCCCATTTTCATGGGGCATGTAGATACGAGTGGCGAAGGTATCTCCATGCGCCCGATTGGGGATCCAAGTGGGGAAGTTGTTCGCAAATGGTTCCAATCATTTGTGTATTGAACCATTAGCGGATATCTAGGTGAGCATGGAGATACGCTATCATGACAACTTTGTATTTGGACATATTTTCATATTTTTGACCTCACTTTTTGCTCATTTTTGCATTTTGTGTACTTACCTGGTTGGCAATCAGCAAGAAGCTTATGGAGAGTCGAACCATGGTATGTTGTTCATATGTTGGCATATGCTTTGGAGTTGAACACCACCATATGCCGGATCGCGTACTCCATTTGGCTTGGCGCACGAAGGATTACAAGAATTTGTCTCAAGATCATGGGCTGACTTGGGCAGTGCGTGGCGCCCATATCCGAAGGGGTTTCGAAGGTAAAGTGGGGATGTACATGGGCATTGGCCTTGAATCTATATCCTCCATGAATACTAGACTTCGATTCCATGCATGTCCTGTGCCTTCAGATAAGTGGTAACCTCAATTTTGAGCATATATGTGATATATGGCCAATATGGTGTGAATTGGCAGTTTTTTGGCATGTTATGAGTTCAAACCCATAGGTCATTTCTCTAAGCCCATTCGACCCAAAGTCCATCCAAGGTTACGTCAGGGTAGGGCATGGTCCTGAGCGCTACTCTAGACCATGACACGCCACCTCCCCTATTGGGCTAGGATTTAGAGGCTTGGGAGTGAACTCATTTTTGGGGTTTGTGCAATGACTTGTGACACATGGCATTCAGCCATCTCATTTGACCTGGTTCAGGGCAACATGTTGGTGAGTCAAGGGAAGGTCTTGAGTCCAGGGAATGAAGGGTTTATGGCTGTGAATGTGTATGTTTACCTCTTTCCCCAACTTTGCTTTATTTGTGTTCATATGCCAATTTCAGGGCTTTCTTCCTTGGTGCAATTCTTGTACATGCCCGCCACCGTGGGAAGACCGGTTTCCTGAACGAAAGCCCGCAGCCTGATTTGGATTGTGAATTGGGTTATTGCTGTATTTGTGGGATCTGGTTGCCATTCAGGGTTGAAGGAGCATTTTATTTTCTATATTTTTGGACTTGGAACCTTGGATTTTGAGCAATGCAATCGTTGATCAGGAGCATATCGGCAGGGGTTACAAGCGGAAGGGGCACAGCGGGGGCCGGTCCTGGTAGGGACCTTCTTTATGGTAGCAGAGGCTTACCTGCTGCCCCTACCAACCGCTGATCCGGGGACTTGGGCCCTTATGAGCCCTGCCCAAGTACGCCCCGGGTGCGTATTGTGGACTCGGGGGAGACCACGCCGGGGATTGGAGCCATAGAAGAACCGAGACGTTCAAGAGCATGGCGAACTCCGGAAGTTGAAGCCCGAAGAGAAGTACGACATTCGGGAAGAGGCGGACGTGACATGGAGGACCAGGTCTCCAAGTGTGAGCGTCGCTGCCGAAAGGCATGCAACCTCCGCTCCGCCGCGGAGGACTCTGATGAGGCTTGCCATTCAGGCAGCAGTGGAGGACGGGCCCGGCGCTACCGGAAGCGCGGGTCACCCAAGTCCGCGGCAAGGGACGCCGGGGCTATGGACAGGGACCCCAGCCCGGTCAGGCTGTGGGAATCCGAGGGGCACTCCGAGGGCTATCGGACAGCCTACGAGCCACCTTCGGAGCCGGAGATGTCCGCGCCGATAGCCAGGGCGCATACTGCCCCCGAGCCCGCCCTGAAGCACGATGCTGAGGGCTTGGAGAGGCCGGCCAGGGCCCGGACGGCACCTGTGCCCCGGCACACGGGACCAGAGACAGACGCCATAGGCGATACGCCTATGGGTGATGAGTCTGAGGTGCCGGGAACCGCGGGATGTGCTGAATCTGGCAGAAAGCACGCTTCGTGCCACTGCGAGCACGTGTCCTTCCTCATGGGCAAGTACCCGAAGATGGGGATGGACGCCATCGTGCATCGCCTTGACCGCCTGGACAACGCCAAGGACGGTCTAGGGGAGGACGTCGCGGGGATCCTGGACGACCAGTCGGCCGCGGAGAAAGACATGGAGGAGCTGCGAGCGGAACGGGACCGGTACCGGGAGAATCTGGAGCTGGCCCTGGAGAAGCAGCAGCGAGTGGTGGACAGCCTCCTCCACCTGGTGGAGGACATGTCGGGTGCCTGAAAAGGCTAGAGGAGCTACAGCCCCTCGCCTCGGGTCCGGAGCTCCCGGCAAAGCCGGCCGCGGCAGAGCTGGTGGAGCGGGTTAAGACCCTCAGGAGCGCCATGGATAAGCCCATGGGCGGCCCTGCAGAGGCACCATACGCGCCTCCGCGTGTTGACCCGGGTGCGCTGCCGTTTGTTCCAATGTTCAGCGAATCCACAATGCTCGGGGAACACACGGCACCGGCTGGGTCCATGCGGGAAGGGCACGTAATCACGGACCCGAGGAGCCTGACGGTACAGATGTCCCATGCCGCCCAGGATGTACCCATCACGACGAATATGGTAGTGTATGCGGAAGAGAAGATCGAGAGCCAGACCATGCAGGGGCAAACCATGGGAAGCGCCGACGGACATGGTCGAGGTCATCCAGGCGGAGATCTGTGGGCGAAGGACCCCAATACGGGGATATGGACGGCCGATGGAGCAAATCCTTCCCGCATTCCAAACCCCATGGGTTCAGGCCCAACTGGACCGCACTCCATGGAGGAGAGGGATGTACGGGGAGTGTACTCACATCCCCCGGCCACAGGTGGTATCCGTCTCGGTGGAGTGGTGGCTGGAGACGTCGGAGACGCCATCAGGATTGACGACCTCAGGGGAATTAAAATCCCCTACTGCGATGGCAACCCCTCCAACCTGGATGACTTCATCCTGGACTGGGAGGACTTCGCCGAGGAGGTCGTGGGGGAGATGCGGGGAGCGCCGCGGGACAAGTGGGTATGCCGGACATTCCCACACTGGCTGGCGCAGGACCTGAAGGAGGAGCTGCGGGATCAGATCCGGGAAGGACTGACCAGGACGGAGCAGGCCTGCCTCCAGTGGTTGGAGGATGAGGAGCGGGTGGACGCTCCGAATCAGAAGCTGGAGGACCTGTAGTCCATTCCACTGCCGCTGGACCGCGGTGAGTTGCGGGTCCGGGAGTGGAACCGGTATCTGCGGAAGTACCCCAGATGCCTCAAGCTGGTGGAAGACTGGAACGAGGCCAGTGAGATCCGCCACTTGCTGAAGGACGTCCTCCCCGGCAACTGGAAGAGGACAGTGGAGGACGAGGAGAAGAAGCGCGCCAAGAAGCGGGTGGCGGTGAGGATTATGGCGGCGGAGGATACCCATGCGGGTATCATGGAGTTCTTCAGGAGGAACCTGGGCGAACCCAACCGGATGTTGGGACTGAAGAACGCCGTGTACGTGGAGGTATTTGGAGACTCCATGGGGCAAAGGTTGTTGCGCCTCAACAACGTGGAGTGGAGGCGCGGGGAGCCGCTGAGGATGCAAGTCATCTTCGCCCGTATGAGCCTGGACGAGATCGTGAAGTACATCACGGTGGAGTTGAAGCTCAATGCGAAGAACGAGGCCCACGTGCAGGATCGACATGGTCATGGACAACGAGGCCATCGAGAAGACCGCCATCATCGGGAGATCCAGGAGGACACGGCCAACTCTGCGGAGGATGGTAGTGGAAATGGCCAAGACCACTGGTCCCGGGAGGATCACGAGGAGGCTCATTTCTTCGCGTTTCTGGCGCACAACGTGAAGAACAATGGGCAGGATTGGTCCAGATGGAGCCAGGTGGGACCCAAGAAGGGCAAAGAGCCAAGGAGGATCGGGAACCCACGACTTTCGTTCCGAGAGTACAGGTCTCAGCACGACGGGTGCTGGGTCTGTTATGGCAAGGGAAACAACCATGCACACGACCACCGTCAGTGCAAGGTGTATGAGGCGGACAGGAAGGCCTACTCCGCCGCTCACCCCGAGAAGAAGCCCAAGGAGCAGCGGATTTCCGATTGGAAGGCGAAGGGCGGAGACGGGGGAAAAGGCCAAGGCAAAGGCCAAGGAAGAGGCGGAGGAAGAGGCTATGGTGGTGGACCTGGTCAGGACCGACGAGTGAGGTCGATCGAGGAAGTTGCTGAGGACATGTTGAGGACGTTGGAGGAACTCAAAGCCCAGGAACGTGGAGGACAAAGTCCTGGCGGATCGCAGCCCGAAGGGGCTGCGGGAAGCCAAGTCTAGAGGAGCCCCCACAGGAGTGGGACCTCGGAGGTCTCTCCTCCGAAAATCAGTGGAATCCCGGAGAAAGCGAAGGCACATCGGGTGCCGAAGAAGGCTCCAGAAGAGCCAAAACCACTGAGTTTCGCCACTCCCAACCCCTGGAGCGCCCTGCCAAGGGAAGTACATGTGGGTACGGGACATGGCAAGAAGGAAGGAGCGACCACGGAGAGCCCCGTGGACGGGCAGGACCAACCCAAGATCTACACCATCCGTGACCATACCCTTGAAGTCCTGATGCACCCGGACGTGCTAGAGTTGCATGCCGTGAGAGTCGTCCATACACCTCATGGCGACGAGCGGCAGTTGCACTTGAAAGTGCGAGTACGGTGCGGACGAGAGGAGAAGGTGGTGCATGTGTTAGTGGAAACGGGTGCCCAGGTGAGCCTGGTCCGGAGAGGGTTGTTCAAGGAGGAACTCCTGCAGCCCAGCCGGAGACCGGTCCGCCTGAAGGTCGCCAACGGAGAGATTATGGGTGGCGGCACCCATGAGGCCACCATCAGCATGCAATTCTGGGAAAATGAGCGCTTGAACCGCCCTGATCAGGCGAAGAGAAGCACTCTATCCGGGAACTTCTATGTGGCCGACATTACCGATTGGGATATGATCATGGGGTATGACTTCACGGTGGCAAATGCCATTCGAGCCCTTCCCCATCGTGCAACGCTGGTCCGGGAGGATGATGAATACCTCACATGGCTGTCCACGGACAATGAATGTGGATCATCCCAATGGAATGCAGAGGAAGAGGATCGGATCGTCCGAGCGGTGCAAGCTGTGGTTGCGAAGTCCAGAGGAGACCGCGGAGTTCAGCTCACGAAGTATGGAATGGCGTCGCAGGTGTACGACAGGATGATCCAGACGCTGGGAGCCGAAGCGCCCGAGACGGACGTCTTTGCTTCCCGGGATACCCCACTTTTGCGGAAGTGTAGGAGGCATTGGCATCGAGGAGACTCAGCCTGGCATAGGCATTGGGGTTTGAAGGAGTGGGGACCCATGTATCGGCATGGTTCCCTGGACAATACCAGACGTACGGTGGAGAAGATCCTCGCGGATAGGGCGAAGGGGATCCTGGTCATAACCGGCATAGGATCCACCCCATGTCCGCTGGAGGGTCTCAAGTCGACGCTGGACTCCATCACCCTAACCAGATGTCATTCGGGCCAGAGCTGTTCATCGACGCCAAGGGTGTATCAATGCCCTCCCAGGGTCAAGCGTGGGGTACCAAGGCTTTCCTGGTGGATGGGGCGCAAGCCCAGCTCACGGGTTATGAAGCACTCATCCGTAGGGTGGAGGCGGTGCCCATGAAGGTCATGTTTGAGCCCAAGGAGGGGACGGATCAGCCAGTGGATGGCATTGACATCCTGTTCCACGCCGAGATCGACGACGTCGTCAACTACATGCGGATGGGGATGCACGACCGTGTGGCAGCCAAGGAGAGGCGGGCCATGGTCACATCTCCGCATTGGTGGGATGACAAGATGTTGGTCACCGGCAAGTACGAGAAGGACGAGTTCGTGGCGAGGGTCATGGACCACATCGCGGACCAATACGATGGTCCGGTTGGGTCGGACCCACCAACATGGGATTTTCCAAGAATGGGAGCCGATAGCGACAGTCACCAGCCCGAGGCCGCAAATTTCCGAAGATTATCGGTGGGAAGTGCACCCCACGACGATGAAGACGGCATATCGGACGAGGAGAAGTCAGAATCGGACCCAGAAGAGGCCTATACCGCAGTGCAGTCGGTTGTATCCATACCGAAGCAAGCGTCTGAAGAGGCCCAGGAGAACCCGAAGGTCGCCGAGCTGAAGGAGCGGCTGATCAAAGCCTATCCGCGGCTATTCAGTGGCGTCGCCAACAAGAACCCTCCAGATCGTGGGAGGTTTGGTACAGCGAGGATGAAGCTGAAGCCGAACCCGAAGATCTATCGTCATCGGGAGTACCAACTTCAGGGCGATCGGGCCGAGGCCATGAAGAAGCTGTTGGCCGAGTTCATTGAGCGGGGATGGATCGAACCATCCGACAGTGAGTGGGCCAGCCCAGCCTTCATTGTGCCTAAGAAGGAGAAGGGCGAGTGGAGGTTGGTGGTTGATTACAGAGGGTTGAACGAGCAGACCGAGCACGACTCGTACTCGCTTCCCCTGATCAACTCCATCCTCCAAAAACAACAGAAAAAGCGGATTTTCACGGTGTTGGACCTGAGACACGGTTATCACCAGATGCCGCTACACCCGGACTCCAGGCCCTGCACAGCGATGTCGACGCCGCTGGGGCCAATGCAGTGGAAAGTGGTGCCCATGGGCGCCAAGAATGGCAACGCCGCTTTCCAGCGCATGATGGAGGACCTACTCGGTCCTGTCCGGGACTGTGCCGACCCCTTCGTGGATGACATCATCATCGGGTCCGGCACGGAGAACATGACTGAGGACGAGCTCATCGATGCGCATGAGAAGGATCTGCGCCGAGTGCTCAGCGAGTTGGACAAGCACAACATGGTGTGCAAGCCCACCAAAGCCTCACTCTTCGTGAAGGAAGTGGAGTTCGCGGGTCACTGGGAGGCTGGCGTCCCTGCACCACTGGGAGAAGCCCCAAACCATCAGCGAACTCCGGTCCTTCATGGGGTTCTGCAACTACTATTCGGGTTATGTCCGGATGTATGCAGAACTGTCGGGGCCGCTGCACAAGATGCTGCAAGTGGGCAAGTTCGATGGCCGGAAGGGGAGCAAGAAGAAGCTTGCTTGGACCCCTGAGGCCGAAGATGCGTTCAGCCGCCTGAGGGAGCGACTTCTGGGGCAACTGGGGCTATTCCTGGTTGACCCGGACAAGGGATTCGTGCTATGCACGGACGCCTCGGACTATGCTGTGGAGGCAGTCCTCGAGCAGATCCGAGACGACGGGTCACATGTACCCGTGGCGTTCTGGAGCCGGATCCTGGCCGAGGGCCAACGCCGCACCTGGACCGCGAGGGAGAAGGAGACGTACGCCATTGTATGTGCGCTCAGGAAGTGGTCTGGCCACATCGGATTGCAACCGGTGGTGGTTTGCACGGACCATCAGTCCTTGCAGAGCTGGCACAAGGAGCACGTCAACACCCCCTCGGGACCGGCGGCCAGGAGGGCCCGATGGCACGAGACGTTCGCCAAGTTCGACCTCAGCGTCGTATACGTCCCGGGGAAGGACAACACTGTGGCAGATTGCCTCAGCTGCTGGGCCTACCCCGCGGGCAAGGCGTGGATGGACATTTCCAGCCATGGCGACGCCGAGGAGACCGAGGAGGCCTAGCGCATCATCGAGATGGAGAAGGCCATGGAGCAAGAGGGGGTCAAGTGTTTTGTGGTGATGGCAAACCGTACGGACCTGGCCAAGTTCCGGGGTGCCCGCGTCCAAGCTATTCGAGAGGAAACCCTCGAGCAGTGGATGGTGGCCCCTGTAGAGCTAGTCAGGTCGGTGCTCACAGAGGACTGGTCGGATGACTATGCGGCATCCGAGCACTGGAGCAAGTACTGAAATGCCGTGAGCGACCCGTCGGACGACGAGTGGCCTGAGGGCTTGACCGAGGATGGGGACAGATTGTCCCTCAAGGACAAGCTGCTGGTGCCCGAGAACCGAGTGGAGGAGCTCATTGACCATTGGCACAACGCCCAGCTCATGCACCCTGGCCGGGACAAGATGCAGCAGGACCTGGAGTGGCGTTTCAAGTTCCCTCCGGGGTACTACGCCATCCTGGATAAGTACTGTAGCGACTGTGCCGTGTGTCGGGCCACGAAGAGCCCCAACCACTCCACAGCGGGCAACCCGGTGTACACGGCTATACCGGAGGCCCCTATGCGGTCCGTGGCCATGGATGTATTTGCCATGCCTGAGGTCACCGTGGAAGGAGAGACCTACGACTGTGTCATCCTGGCGGTGGATAGGCACAGTGGGTATATCGTGGCGGTCCCTGGCAAGAAGTCAAAGAAGAAGGACAAGAAGGACAAGCATGGAGTGGGGCTGCAGGCAGAGACCGTCGCTAATGCCATGATCAGGCATTGGCTGACGATTTTTGATATCCCAGCTGTCATCTGCAGCGATCGGGGCAGTCAATTCGTGGGGACGTGGTGCAAGACGATGTGTAAGCACATGGGGATTCGGCACGCCAGGACCGTGGCTTACCACAGCCAGTCGAATGGCCGTGCTGAAGTGGCCGGGCGGCAGATGTTCGAGAAGTTCCGCCAGCTGCACATTGACGAACCGGGCCGGAACTGGTATAACTCGCTGTGGCGAGTGCTCCAGGCGTATCACGACCTTCTGGGACCCACTGGACTGTCGCCCCATCGCATCCTGTTCCTACGGGATCGAGTGTCACGCACTCTCCCGTGGATGAACCATGGCAAAGTGGCCCGGGATGCGAATGCCATGATGGCTGAGGCGGACGACACAGCGGCCAAGGTGTGCAAGGCACTTCAGGACGAGCATGACAAGAGGGCCAAGTACTTCAAGCAAGTGAAGGTCCAGAAGTATGCTCTCCAAGACACCGTGTGGGTGGAGCGGCACCACAAGGATGTCCTGTCCAGGCATCGGCAGGCGTCTTGGTATGTGCCGGGGGTGATCGTGCGGGAGGTCGGATAGGATGCGTATGCGGTTCGTGTGGGGGATAACAAGATCCTGGACCGCGACCACACCCAGCTTCGTCCCCGAGCACCGAACCCCAGCGGACGTCCCGTCACCTTCGAGTTCACGGCCGGCGATGTGGACTCGGACGACGAGGGTGAGGACGACGACTTCACCGCCGAGGAGATCCTGGCGGACAAGCCGGACCCGGGGACGCCTGGGGGTAGGCTTTATAAAGTCCAATGGAAGGGATTCGCCGCATCCAGGGATTCGTGGGAGCCTCCGAGCAGTTTTGTGCCGAGGTACACCACAGTCTGGATGGACTACCTAAAGAAAAAGAATATTTCTTTGGATGTCAAGGACGTATTAGTCCATTTGGTTGCTGCTGTAGCACCGTAAAGAATCCCCCTTGGCATCTTTTTTTGTTTCTGTGCTTGTGAGTCGCGTGAGGGCGTTCATCCGGGGATTTTTCGGCCTTAATTGGCCATATACCCCCTTCACTCGATCTCCACATATATATTTCATTGTGGTATACTTATTTAGGTCGACCGACGACGTTTTTCTATCTTTGATCCCCTTGGTCCATGTTGTAGATCAAGAGGAGACCGGATATGGCGTAGGGCACCGATTTTCAGTGTCCTCACCCCACCCATGGGGCATGGGGGACGCCTACGACGTGTGTGGGGCCTCCATGTGTCCTTGGGACATGGAGGGGGGGGTTGGAGCCCATTGGGGTCCTCCTGTCCTCTCTTCAATGACTTCCGAGCGGTAACAACGCTCTGAGAAGGGGGGTGAAGCCGGTCCGGACCCCCGTGTCCATCTTGGGGTCACTTGGGGTGTGTATCTCTGTGCCGGCAAGCCGCCATTGGCTGATATCATGCTCTCCCATCCACCTGACCTAACCCGATGTGATAGTGTGATAGGTTCGGCCATTCCGGCTATGAGCGGCCATATTCAGTACCGAGGCACCGCCAGCGGAGATTTATATATCGGAATATCAGGAATCAACAGGGTTTTATTATCATAATGTTTCCGTAATTTTTCAGCCTTTCGTTCTGATGGTCAATGTATCGGCGACTGTCAGTTGGCTCGCGATTTTGCGTTAACCGATTGGTTAACTGTTATTTCCAGATATTTTGGCGGATACTCCGTTGAAGGGTCAGATTTCATCAGCAAAAGGTTTGTTGCTTCCGCAATTTTCTAAATAAGCACTCGAAATTTTAATCTGAATTTTTCGCGTTGTCGAAATCCGATTTTCGACTTCGACATCGCCGCACTTGATTTGGACTTCTTCGAGTGATCATACTCTTTTTCCTATGCCCGAATCAGGTTTCCCTTATACTTGCCACCCATTTGACTTGGAGATATAAGGGGAACAAAATTGAATCGTGGGACCACTTTGAATGGCCATATCTACGCGCGAGTGTAAGGAAAGAGAATAAAAAAGTTTGGGTTGCAAGCGCCTTACTCTCAACTTGATCCAGGAAGCATCAAACGCCTTTGGTGTGTACACATGCCCGGTGTAGCAAGGGATAGGGGTCAAGAGGGTAGAAAGTGATATATAACTCTTGGACCGTGCAACGGAATATTTTATTGCGACTTTCGAGTGTACCGCATGAGTGTTGGGGTTGCATAGCATCTTTTCTTGGGTTCCTACGCATTTTTAACGTGAAGTCATGTCCATGGAGGGACATGGCATATCATGGTGGGAGCCACTTTTGAGGGTATGTTTGATATGCATGGTATATGTCTTGATATGCTCACGCCCATGTTATATATCTTCGTGTAGCCGAAGAGATGGGGAGCCATACGTGACAAGGCCTTTGCCCATGTCCGAATTGTGGATTTCAAAGCGCTAGACTAAGTCTACCGCGTATGTATTGCTCATGGTATGTTGGGCAAAGAGATCCATGAGTGCACTCCCATTTTCATGGGGCATGTAGATACGAGTGGCGAAGGTATCTACATGCGCCCGATTGGGGATCCAAGTGGGGGAATTGTTCGCAAATGGTTCCAATCATTTGTGTATTGAACCATGAGCGGATATCATGGGTGAGCATAGAGATACACTATCATGACAACTTTGTATTTGGTCATATTTTCATGTTTTTGACCTCAATGTTTGCTCATTTTTGCATTTTGTGTACTTACCTGGTCGGCAATCAGGAAGAAGCCTATGGAGAGTCGAACCATGGTATGTTGTTCATATGTTGGCATATGCTTCGGAGTTGAACACCACCATATGCTGGATCGCGTACTCCATTTGGCTTGGCGCACGAAGGATTACAAGAATTGGTCTCGAGATCATGGGCTGACTTGGGCAGTGTGTGGCGCCCATATCCGAAGGGGTTTCGAGGGTGAAGTGGGGATGTACATGGGCATTGGCCTTTGGTCTATATCCTCCATGAATACTAGACTTCGATTCCATGCATGCTTTGTGCCTTCGGATAAGTGGTAACCTCAATGTTGAGCATATATGTGATATATGGCCAATATGGTGTGAATTGGCAGTTTTTTGGCATGTTATGAGTTCAAACTCATAGGTCATTTCTCTAAGCCCACTCGAACCCCAAGTCCATCCAAGGTTATGTCAGGGTAGGGCATGGTCCTGAGTGCCACTCTAGACCATGACACGCCACCTCCCCATTTGGGCTAGGATTTAGAGGCTTGGGGATGAACACATTTTTGGGGTTTGTGTAATGACTTGTGACACATGGCATTCAGCCATCTCATTTGACCTGGTTCAGGGCAACATGTTGGTGAGTCAAGGGAAGGTCTTGAGTCCAGGGAATGAAGGGTTTATGGCTGTGAATGTGTATGTTTACCTCTTTCCCCAACTTTGCTTTATTTGTGTTCATATGCCAATTTCAGGGCTTTCTTCCTTGGTGCAATTCTTGTACATGCCCGCCACCGTGGGAAGACCGGTGTGCTGAACGAAAGCCCGCAGCCTGATTTGGATTGTGAATTGGGTTATTGCTTTATTTGTGGGATCTGGTTGCCATTCAGGGTTGAAGGAGGATTTTATTTTCTATATTTTTGGACTTGGAACCTTGGATTTTGAGCAATGCAATCGTTGATCAGGAGCATATCGGCAGGGGTTACAAGCGGAAGGGGCACAGCGGGGGCCGGTCCTGGTAGGGACCTTCTTTACCGGGGTCTCCTCCCGGCCGCCGCATAGGAGGCAGGGTTGTGGGACGACGGCGACGCCGGAGAGCCGCTCCTTACGAACGCGGAGCCTGCGCTGCACCGGCGTGTGGCTGTCTCGGGCTCGCAGCGCCTGGCGGTTGCTGGCCGTCGCGGTGAGGTCCCGGGCGCGGACATAGGTTGTGGCGTGGGCCGCGCCCAAAGGTGTGTGTCCCCGGTGCGTCAGCGCATGGTCCTTCTGCGCCCCCTGCGCGACCTCGCCGAGCGCCCGCATCGTGGGGGGCCGCAGATCGAGGTGGCTGTCACGGCCGGCGACAATGAGTTGGGCGTGGCCAGGGTCTGGGGGCGTGGTCTGCAGGACGGCGTCCTGGGACGCCGCCCAGTCCGCCTTGTGCAGTAGGGCGTCACTGTGGTGCGAGGCGGTTCCGACGTACCAGAACGGGTGCCCGGCGTGTTGCCCTCGCGCGCACAGGCCGTCCTGGAGCCATTGCAGGGGCATCTGGTTGACCACCTTCGCTGCGCCCGCGGGGATCCCCGTGGTCCGCTCGCGATCTGCGTGCCGCAGGAGGTGGAGGATGACTCCGGCATCCACCGTGTGGACCCATGGTCGGTGGGCACCGTATTGTAGGGGGAGGGAGGCGGCCACCCCCTCCCCGTCGGGCACCGTGCCCAAGATGGCCACCGCCCACGTGCGGGTGAGGTCGGCGGCGGGAGCGGGGCTAGTGGCGTGTTTGCAGGGTCCGCCCCCGGACGCGTCAGAAGAGGGGTGGCCCCAGGCCTCCGGGATCCAGTAGTACACGGTGGGGCTGAGCCGACCCGCGTTGAGGTCGGCGGAGTGCCACCGGACGTCGGGGTGGCTGGGGTTCAGTTGGTCCATGCTTAGCGCCCTTGTGTCGCCGGGCTGATCGCCTGCTGGTCGTGCAGCCGGATCTCCGCTCCGGCGATCGTGCTTGCCCAGGACCGAAGTGCCGTCACATGTTCCTTGAGCCACGCCGGCCCTCCGTGCTGGTGCACCACCAGGTGTCCCGTGTCCTCTGGCTGGTCCTCCAGCGCGTGCACTGCCATGTGTGGGTCGTGCGGCACCCCCGTAGCTACCAGAAGGGCGGTGCCACGGGGGAGCCCGCGGGGTGTGGGCTGGCCTGCCCCCACCTGCACTATTACTCACTCGGCCCGGAGCTGCGCTTGCCCCGCCGCTTGGGTGCATTGGTCGTCCGTGGTCACCAAGCACAACAACGTCGGCGCGTGGGGCCGGGGGCGCAGGGGCTCGGGCCATGCCACATCCGCGTTAGGCTCTTGGTGCTCGCTTTCCGCGAGTACGTCGCGGAGGATGAACATGAGGGCTGCCGGCGGGTGGACGCCGCCCCCCGCTTGGGGGGGGATAGGCCGCCCCGGCGGCAGTAGCCCCCGACGTGGAGGTGCAGGCCGTCCGGGGTCACCCGTGGGCCGGTGTGGGCGTCCTGCTTAGCCCTCGTGGGGTGGACGAGTCTCAGGCGGGGGTCCCGCGTGCCGGCGGTGTGTAAGAGGTGGACCAAGGCGTCGCGCCACCCGGGGTGGTTGGTGGGCTACTGCTGACGGCGGCAATAGTGGAGGTGTTCATCGGTGCATTGGTTGAGGCATTCCCGCACCGCCGTCGGCCACGGGTCGTCGTTGTCTGGGAAGGGGTGGCGTGGCCTGTGGTGCCCATGCCACGGCGTTGTGTGCAGCACTGTCAGGCGGCACGTGTCGCGGTGTCGCAGCGTGGCGGTGTGCAGCGTGACGATGGTGCCCAGCGGGGACTGTAGTTGGTCATAAGCCGCCCTGGGGCACGCAATGGGGTTGTACAGCCCCACTCTCAGGGCGGCCAGGGCCCGGGGTATGCGGTGGACCCAGTAAACCCTGGCTAGAGTTGCGAACTCCGGGGCGGGGTAGTGCAACTCGGGACATATTCGGTGCGCGCCAGCTATTTCCCAGAACACCTTGGTGACCTCGGCGCGCACGGAGGTTCAGCGGTGGTGGACGAGTGTACCCACGAGGGCCCCCGCTGCCTGCTGGCACCGCGTTGGCATCTGTGTGAGCACCAGGGTCTGGTCATCCTGCAGGCTGTCCCACGAGGCGTCGAAGGCGTACCGCGCCCTGTCCTTCGCGACCTGGACCATGATGTGGTCCAGGTGGCGTGCAGCGTCGGAGTCGTCGGCGATGAAAGGGGCGACGTACTGCGTCACCCCCCTGAGGTCGCCAGGATGACGTCCTGCACCACTTTTGGTGGCGCGAGGGTGTTGAGGCACCAGTGGTGCACCGCCGCCAGGGGTAGCTGGTGCTTGCGCTGCAGGGAGAACTCCCTGTCCGGCTGCAGCTTGAGTCCCAGGTAGGGGACGCAGTCCGCCGCTGGTACCCAGTGCCACGGGTTTTCCAGGTGTGGACAGAGGCGCAGCTGCAGGCCCAGGAACCCCTCCGTGGTGGCCATGGCGCACTTGCGGGGGTTGAGCTCCATGCCCTTCATCCCGAGGTACGCGGCCACCGCCTCCACGCCCTCGACGAAGTGCTGCAGCGTGTGGGCCACCACCAGCAGGTCGTCGATGTAGGCCTCGATGAGGCCGTGCTCGGCCCCTCCCGGCGGGCGCAGGCGGTGCCCCTGCGCCCTGAGCAGGGGCTCCAGGAGGAGCGCGTACAGCAGGGGGCTCTCGGGGTTCCCCTGCTGGACGCCACGCAGCATGTAGACGGGCTGCGTTTCCCCGTGTGCGGTGACGATGCGCAGCCTGGCGCACGTGTGGAGGAAGAGCAGGAGGTCGATGACGTCCGGCGGCACGGAGAGGTGGCGCATGATGAGGTGGAGGGCGCCGTGCGGGGTGGTGTCGAAGGCCTTGCGGGCGTCGAAGGAGAAGACGTAGTTGGGCCTTCCCCGCTGGAGCTGCCGCTGCGCCATGAACAGTGGAAGCCTGTGTTGGAGCCAGGGAGGGCCCCTTGCTGCCCGCCGCCTACCACTCCGTGCCGTGTGAGCACTTCCATGATGCGCTGGGTGAGGGGGCCCGTGAGCAGCTTCATGTCCAGCTGGCCCCGGGCTATGGGCCTGTAGTCGTCCAGTCTGGCAGAGCCCGGTACCTTGGGGCTGAGCCAGATCTGTGCGTCCCTCCAGTGCATCGGCGGCGGGGCGCCGCGAAGGATGGCCCGGTAGGAGTGGACCAGGAGCCACTGGACGGGTGCCGGGAGGGCCTTGATGAAACGGGCCTCCACGTGATTGGGACCTGGGGCCTTGCCATCGGCCTTGTCCAAGGCGGACTTCAGGTCCTGCATGGAGTACTGCTGGACCTGTGTCCAGGCCCCTTCAGGGACCCGGGGGACATGGCGGCCGAGGACTGCCTGGAAGCCTGGGAGGTCCACCGGGCGTTTGTCATACAGTTCTCGCCAGAAGGCGTGAACTTCGAACATCACGTCGTGGGCCTCCGTGAGGAGCGTTTGGGTGTTGGGGACCCGAACGTTCCAGAGGCCTGACCTTTCCATCGCTGGGCGATGTCGGGGGCGTGGCGGCGCCAGAAGTCCTTGATGGCGCGCTTGCGGTTTGCCGCCAGGAGTGCGCGGAGCTGGCGAATGTCCTCCTCGAGGGCGGCTGCTTGCCTTTCCAGCTCCTCCTGTAGCTGGCCCTTTGTTGTCGGGCGAAACCCAGGCGACACACCCCGCAGCTCCTCCGTGAGCCGGAGCGCCGCCCCCGACCCGATGCCATGCCGTGCCGCGTCCGCCTGGTACGCTAGCGGCGCGCGCGCTGCCAGGGTGTCATAGCGGAGGACCGCCGCCTGGAGCCGCTTTCCGCTCTCCGGGAGGTCCCCCTCTGCCGGGTCCGTCCCCGCCGGGGACGGCTGCCGGCGTCCCACCACACGCGCCAGGGCGTCATGCGTCGCCCGGAGGTGTTTGAACACCTTGTCCACCGCGGCCGCGGGCATGGACCCGTAGTCGTGCTGCTCTGCAGGACCCAGCCAGGGCGTCAGGGAGGGTTCATCCTGCGCGGCAGTGACCGCCGCCCAGAGGCAGTGTTCGAGAGGCGCGGCCTCGGCGTCGTACGGGAGGAGGCGGCCCTCCGTGTGGCTGTAGGGGGTGGGCATCGCCGCGCGCCCCGCTGCCCTGAGGAGGCCCGGCAGAGTTAGACGGACCGGGAGGTGGTCCGAGCCGACCACCTGGGGGTGTGCCATGCCTCGAGCCCAGACGCTTTCCCGCAGGGACCACGACAGGAGGGGCTCGTTTACCAGGAAGGTGTCCGGCCTTTGCCGGGACGGGTGGAGCGTGGGGGTCATGTCCTCCTCGCCGCCTGCCGTGGCCCTCCAGAAACCGCAGGCCTCCCAGCCTGCTCGGAAGTGCTCCGTGGCCGGGTTGGTGGTGGCATCCATGTGGATGTTGGTGTCGCCGGCGATGACCACCGGGTGTCTCCCACCGAGGCTGCGTGCTGTGGCATACATTTGTATGTCGGCTCAGAACGCCGCCCGTCCCGCCCACGGGGAGCAGCCTGCCTGCGGCCCGTGGACATTGATGAGTGTGAGGCCTCCCCCGTCCGTGCGGATCTCCAGGGCCGCGGCCTTCCCGGGGACAATTTCCGTGAAACTGAGCACCTACTTGCTGCTCGCCACGTACATGCTGCTGACCGCGGTGAGGAGGCCCCCCCCTCTCGAGGTGGAAGTGGCTCCCATCTCCGCCAGCCGGCTGCTGAAGAAGGCGGTGTACCCCTTGTCCCGGAGCGCCGCGGCCACGTGCATCTCCTACGCCCGGGTGGCGATCCCTGTTTCCTGGAGCATGATGGCAAAGCCCCCCTCCTGGGGTAGCATGCCGGTGATGAGGTGCTCCTTGTCGGTACAGGCCGCCGGCCCCCGGCGCCGCCGTAGCGTGTCCAGGAGGGACCGGTCTGGCGGTACGAGGTTGCGCAGGTTCCACGACAGGAGCCACAGGGCGTCGCCCGCCGTGTCCTCCTGGGGTCAGCTATCCCGCATCGGCATCGCCGCTGGGTTCGCTGGCGCAGCCAGGGCATCCGGGTGCGCCGCATCCGCTGAGCCCGTTCCCAGCGGGGCCCACAGAGGGGCCCGGGGGGCCGGGGGAGCCAAAGGGGCCCGGGGGGCCAGCCCCGCGGGGATGGACCCTGGTTGGCCCGCACCGCCGGTCCCCGGGGCCGCCCTGGGTGCCTCCTCATCGCCGTCTGCGTGGTCGGCTGCCTGGGGCGGGGGGCGCCGGGCGTACGGGGCCTGCCATGGAGACCTCCGTGCCCTCCCTTGCAGGATGTTGGAGGCCGCCTCCTTGTCATCCACCGGGGCTGCAGCGTGCAACGCGTGCCACGCCAGGTGTTCCAGCATTGCCCCGCTTGTCTAGTACTTGTCTGCACACAGGGGGCATTTCGTCGGCTCCGTGGCTCTTCGTGCCGGGGGGAGCGGCACCGACTTCTGGATGGCGCCCTCTGCCGCGGGTTCGAAGGGCAGGTTGGCCAGTGGAACCGTGTGTGGCGCCAGTGTGCCCCCCTGGGGCCGCCGCATCGAGGGCTCGTGTCGCGGGCGCGGGCCCGAGACTCCGGATGGCATCGCGCTGCACGTCTGCTTGCAGACACGTTTACCAGTGTGTGGAGCCCATTTGGCGGTCGGGTTTGCCCCTCCATTGCAGGTCGTGGAAGGCTTGTAGCCAGTGGTACACTGTGGTCGGGACCGCAGTATTGCCGCTTTGCCTTTGCGGTTGCGCGCGCTGGGCCCCTGTCCCAGAACGAAATAATAAGAGATAGGTAAAATACGACGAAAAAACTTTCTGAATAGCTGAAAATATAGCCAATTAGCATAAAAAACGCTTAGGCCAAAAAACGCGTTGCGAAACGCGTAAAAACGCGACGAAAATTCTTTCGACGTGAAATAGGTGAATAGTTAACGCCGTAAGCACCGTAACGCTTGTAGGACCCCAACGCCGTCCTTGCAGTCGTCTAACTCGCTATAGGCGCAAAGAAAAACGCGTCGCGGGCGGCGCGTAAAACTCGAAAATTTTTCATAACTCGCCGCGACCACTCACGTCGTGCCCTGCCGCCTTTTTCTTCTTCTCCCCCATGCACCTCCCTCCCCACCCTCGTGCCCATCACTCCCCTTGCCCTGCAGCTCAGGCGGCGGCCCTGAGGGAACGCGGTTAACCCTTAGCAATGGACACGGACACGCTCCACGACGCCACGCACAAGGACAAGGCCGAGAACATCAAGAACGACGGGTAGCACGTAAGGCACTGCAGCGTACATGGTCTGGCTGCACGCGAGTGTGTTGGGTCGTGTATAATTTTATTTGATTTACAAAAGACAAAAAAAGGAAGGAAATATTTTACGAAATTTTGCAGCGGTTTTTCAAGTAAGTACAACCACACCCACACAGGAAACAAACCCAACAAGGCGGCAGTGCAGGACACCACGGCACCACGCGGCAGCACAGCACCACGGGGCACAGCACAGGGAAGCAGGGCACCGAGGGAGAGCGGGTCACACAGCAACACCCCACAGGGCAGAGACGACAAGAAACGCACAACACGACACCCCAGGGCGCACAAGGCACAAAGCACAACGGCGAACAACACCACGCAGCGACACACCACAGCAAAACACACACAGCGCGGGGGGACAAGACACAACACGGCGCCAGAAGGCACAGGACCCCAAGACGAAGGACAGCGAGCCAGGACACAACACAGCGCGCGGCAGCACCAAACAGAGCAAAACGACACAACACATCGCACAACAACGCAACGCCAGGCGGCACAAAGCGCAGCAACACGGCGCAGCACAGCACCCAGAGACACACCACAGCAGGCCACCGAGACACGACACCAGTAGCCACCAGGACTCACCAGGAGACAACAGAGGACAGCCAGCCCCAACAGCAAACACACAAACACAACGGGCAACAACACAAAACACAAGCCAGCCCCGCGAGGGCAAGAGAGCACCGAACAGAGAGCAACGGCGCAGGCACACCAGCACAGCACCGCACAGGCAGAGCACAGAAGCAGAAACGACCCGGAACCAGCCCGGAGCCCAGAACCAACGGAGAACAACAGGAAACCAGCGCCACCAGCAGGGAGAAAAACGAAAGAGAAGAAGACAGGGCAACACAGCACAGCACCACGCGGCAGCACAGCGCCACAGGACACAGCACAGATGAACAGGACACCACAGGGAGAACGCCCGGCAACAGCCAGACCAAACACGGGCACCAGAGCCGACACATACCACCAAACGACAACGCCGGGCAACCGGAGCCACCAGCAGACCTTCTACAAAAGGTAGCGACACCAGGAACCAACAACACCAGCAACCAGAAACAGCAGAGACGACGCGCACAGCACAACGAACGGGCAGGACAGGGAACACACAGCACGACACCCCAGAACACACAAAGCAGACGCGCAGCAGGAAAAAAAGCAGCAGGACAGGGGAAGAAAAACAAAAGAAAAGGGGGGGGCGGGCGCAGAGGCAACCGGAAAGCAAGAAACGCCAGAGACAACAGGGAGGGGGGGGGGGGGCGTAAAAAGAAAAAACAAAAGAAAAGGGGGGAGGGCGGGGGGGCAAAAAGACGCCAAGGCCCAGGGCACCCCAGGCCGGAAAACACGCAAAGCAGGAGACAACGGGGCACACAGAGGGGGGGGGGGGGGGGAAAGGGGGGGGGCGGGGGGTGGCAGGATCCCAGGGCCCAGGGCACCCGGGGCCGGAAAACACGCAAAGCAGGACACAACAGGGGCGCAGCGAGGGGGAGAAGAGGAAAAGCGAAAAAAAAAAAAAAACCGAACAAAAACCACAAACAGGGCAACACAAGCCCGGAGGGGGTCGAACAAGCAAATAGCGAAGGAAGAGAGGCCAAAGGAAAGGTGAGGCGCACCAAAAGGCGCCCAGGAGGCCGGCCCGCTCGACCCGGCCAAGCAGTGCACGCACACGCACAGCAGCCCGGTAGCCCGCCTGAAGGGCGGGCAGTCGGCAGAGGGAGAGCGCCCGACCCAGGACGCCCCACACCCAGGCAAGAGGAGCCCCCCGCGGGCACCCACATGCCGCCCCCACAGCGCGCAAAGCCAGCTCGCAAGAGCGCGCGCTGTGGGGTTGGTGACGGGTCCCCACGCCCGCGCCCCCCCGCACCCACACCCAGTGGGTAGTGGGCCCCGGCAGCCCGCCCAGAGGGCGGACAGTCGGGGGTGGGAGAGCGCCCGACCCCGGACGCCCCACACCCAGGCAGGAGTCCTCCTCCCCCGGGCGCCCTCATGCCGCCCCCACAGCGTGCAAAGCCAGCTCGAAAGAGCGCGCGGTGTGGGGTTGGTGACGGGTCCCCGCGCCCGCAGCCCCCCGCACCCACAGCCAGTGGGTAGTGGGCCCCGGCAGCCCGCCCAGAGGGCGGGCAGTCGGGGGTGGGAGAGCGCCCGACCCCAGACGCCCCACAGCTAGGCAAGAGGCGCCCCCCCGGGCACCCTCATGCCGCCCCCAAAGCAGGCAAAGCCAGCTCGCAAGAGCGCGCGCTGTGGGGTTCGTGACGGGTCCCCACGCCCACACCCCCCCGCACCCTCAGCCGGTGGGTACTGGGCCCCGGCAGCCCGCCACGAGGGCGGGCAGTCGGGGGTGGGAGAGTGCCCGACCCCGGACGCCCCACACCCAGGCAGGAAGCGCCCCCCCGGGCACCCTCATACCTCCCCCACAGCGCGCAAAGCCAGCTCGCAAGAGCGCGCGCTCTGGGGTTGGTGACGGGTCCCCACGCCCGCACCCCCCCGCACCCACAGCCAGTGGGTAGTGGGCCCCGGCAGCCCGCCAAGAGGGCGGGCAGTCGGGGGTGGGGGAGCACCCGACCCCGGACGCCCCACACCCAGGCAGGAGGCGCCCCCCCCCGGGCGCCATCGTGCGGCCCCCGCAGCGCGCAAAGCCAGCTCGAAAGAGCGCGCGCTGTGGGGTTGGTGATGAGTCCCCACGCCCGCATCCCCCCGCACCCAAAGCCAGTGGGTATTGGGCCCCGGCAGCCCGCCCAGAAGGGGGGCAGTCAGAAGTGGGAGAGCGCCCGACCCCGGACGCCCCACACCCAGGCAACAGGCGCCCCCCCAGGCACCCTCATGCCGCCCCCGCAGCGCGCAAAGCCAGCTGTCAAGAGCGCGCGCTGTAGGGTTTGTGACAGGTCCCCACGCCCGCACCCCCCCGCACCTACAGCCAGTTGGTAGTGGGCCCCGGCAGCCCGCTCAGAGGGCGGGCTGTCGGGGGTGGGAGAGCGCCCGACACCGGACGCCCCACACCCAGGCAAGAGGCGCCCCCCCGGGCACCCTCGTCCCGCCCCCACAGCGCGCAAAGCCAGCTTGCAAGAGCGCGCGCTGTGGGGTTTGTGACGGGTCCCCACGTTCGCACCCCCCCGGACCCACAGCCAGTGGGTAGTGGGCCCAGGCAGCCCGCCCAGAGGGCGGGCAGTCGGGGGTCGGAGAGCGCCCGCCCCTGGGCGCCCCACACCCGGGCAAGAGGCGCCACCCCCGGGCACCCCCATGCCGCCCCCACAGCGCGCAAAGCCAGCTCGCAAGAGCGCGCGCTGTGGGGCTGGTGACGGGTCCCCATGCCCGCATCCCCCCGCACCCACAGCCAGTGGGTGGTGGGCCCCGGCAGCCCGCCAGGAGTGCGGGCAGTCGGGGCTGGGAGAGCGCCCGACCCCGGACGCCCCACACCCAAGCAGAAGGCGCCCCCCCCGGGCAGTCTCATGCCGCCCCGACAGCGCGCAAAGCCAGCTCGCAAGAGCGCGCGCTGTGGGGTTGGTGACGCATCCCGACGCCCGCACCCCCCCGCACCCACAGCCAGTGGGTAGTGGGTCCCGGCAGCCCGCCCAGAGGGCGGGCAGTCAGGGGTGGGAGAGCGCCCGACACCGGACGCCCCACACCCAGGCAAGAGGCGCCCCCCCTGGGCACCCTCATGCCGCCCCCACAGCGGAAAGCGGGCTCGCAAGAGTGCGCGCTGTGGGGCTGGTGACAGGTCCCCACGCCCGCAGCCCGCCGCACCCACAGCCAGTTGGTAGTGGGCCCCGGCAGCCCGCCCAGAGGGCGGGCAGTCGGGGTTGGGAGAGCGCCGGAGCCCGGATGCCCCACACCCATGCAAAAGGCGCCCCCTCTGGGCACCCTCATGCCGCCCCCACAGCGCGCAAAGCCAGCTCGCAAGATCGTGCGCTGTGGGGTTTGTGACGGGTCCCCACGCCCGCAGCCTCCCGCACCCACAGCCAGTGGGTAGTGGGCCCCGGCAGCCCGCCCAGAGGGCGGGCAGTCGGGGGTGGGAGAGCGCCCGACCCCGGACGCCCCACACCCAGGCACGAGGCGCCCCCCCCGGGCGCTCTCGTGCCGCCCCCACAGCGCGCAAAGCAGTTCTGCAGGAGCGCGCGCTGTGGGGTTGGTGACGGGTCCCCACGCCCGCAACCCCCCGCACCCACAGCCAGTGGGTAGTGGGCCCCAGCAGCCCGCCCAGATGGCGGGCATTCGGGGGTGGGAGAGCGCCCGATCCCAGACGCCCCACACCCAGGCAAGAGGCGCCCCCCCGGGCACCCTCATGCCGCCCCCACAGCGCGCAAAGCCGGCTCGCAAGAGCGCGCGCTGTCGGGTTGGTGACGTGTCCCCACATCCGCACCCCCCCACACCCACAGCCAGTGGGTAGTGGGCCCCGGCAGCCCGCCAAGAGGGCGGGCAGTCGGGGGTGAGAGAGCGCCCGACCCCGGACCGCCCACACGCAGGCAAGAGGCGCCCTCCCGGGCACCCCCATGCCGCCCCCACAGCGCGCAAAGCCAGCTCGCAAGAGCGCGCGCTGTGGGGCTGGTGACGGGTCCCCATGCCCGCATCCCCCCGCACCCACAGCCAGTGGGTGGTGGGCCCCGGCAGCCCGCCAGGAGGGCGGGCAGTCGGGGGTGGGAGAGCGCCCGACCCCGGACGCCCCACACCCAAGCAGAAGGCGCCCCCCCGGGGCACTCTCATGCCGCCCCGACAGCGCGCAAAGCCAGCTCGCAAGAGCGCGCGCTGTGGTGTTGGTGACGGGTACCCACGCCCGCACCCCCCCGTACCCACAGCCAGTGGGTAGTGGGCCCCGGCAGCCCGCCCAGAGGGCTGGCAGTCGAGGTTGGGAGAGCGCCCGACGCCGGACGCCCCACACCCAGGCAAGAGGCGCCCCCCCCGGGCACCCTCATGCCGCCCCCACAGCGCGCAAAGCCAGCTCGCAAGAGCGCGCGCTGTGGGGCTGGTGACGGGTCCCCACGCCCGCACCCCCCCGCACCCACAACCAGTGGGTAGTGGGCCCCGGCAGCCCGCCCAGAGGGCGGGCAGTCGGGGGTGGGAGAGCGCCCGTCCCCGGACGCCCCACACCCAGACAGGAGGCGCCTTCCCCGGGCGCCCTCGTGCCGCCCGCACAGCGGGCAAAGCCAGCTCGCAGGAGCGCGCGCTTTGGGGTCGGTGACGGGTCCCAACGCCCGCACCCCCCCGCACCCACAGCCAGTGGGTACTGGGCCCCGGCAGCCCGCCCAGAGGGCGGGCAGTCGGGGATGGGAGAGCGCCCGACCCCGGAGGCCCCACACCCGGGCAAGAGGCGCCCCCCCCGGGCACCCTCATGCCGCCCCCACAGCACGCAAGAGCGCGCGCTCTGGGGTTGGTGATGGGTCACCACGCCCGCACCCCCCCGCACACAGAGCCAGTGGGTGATGGGCCCCGGCAGCCCGCCCAGAGGGCGGGCACTCCTTGGTGGGAGAGCGCCCGACCCCGGACGCCCCACACCCAGGCAAGAGGCGCCTCCCCGGGGGCGCCCTCGTGCCGCCCCCACAGCGCGCAAAGCCAGCTCGCAAGAGCGCGCTCTGTGGGGTTGGTGATGGGTCCCCACGCCCGCACCCCCCCGCACCCACAGCCAGTGGGTAGGGGGCCCCGGCAGCCCGCCGGGGGGACGGGCGGTCGGGGGAGGGACACATCAGACACCCCTCACAACAGTGGCAGGCCACCCCCCCCCGGGGACACCCCCCCACCACACCACCCCCGCGGCACGCAGCCCCCACAGGGCATGCAGACCAAGGGGACAGTGTTGGGCCCCCACACCCACACACCCGCGCCCACGACACGTGGGTAGCGGACCCCAACAGCCCGCCCAGTGGGCGGGCAGTCGGGGGAGGGGGAGCGCCTGACCTCAGATGCCCCTCGCAACAACAACCAGGTAGGGGGGAACCGGGACCGGACCACCCCCTCCCAAGCACGCCAGACAGAGCAAGGGACCGGGGCAGGACACGAGGAGGGGCATGGACCACGTGGAACGGCCCTACCAGCGCCCAGAGCTCGGACCGCGCGAGCTGCGCACGCCACACCACCGATAGGGGGGGGGGGGCGGACGCCGCGGGAGCGCGAGCACACACACACGCAAAGGGCACGCGGGGACTACCAGAAGGACAACCGGACTGAGCACGCGGAACGCACAGATCAGTTGGAATTGCGTACCAGCGAGCGAGCGTAAGGGACACCCGGACAGGACGGCCCGCCACACGCAGCGCGGGACACGCGGGGCGGGATATGGGGGAAACGGGAGAGACACAACACCAGGTACCGGCCCGAGCCCCCCGAACTGGCCGTGAGCGCCGCCAACACACAGACGGGGCACTGCACCCGCCAAGGCAGTAGTGGCGCACTGCGCCACGCCCCAACCCCTACGCTAGGCAGCCTCCGCGCCAGCCCAAGGGGGTGTCACTGGCAACAAGCCAGTAGCACGGGCCCGGCAGCGCCGGCGCCCCGGTCGACCACACATTAGGGGGGCGACGCGGTGGGTAAGCGCCTGCAGCCACGGCTCTGAATTGATGCACTGACCGGGGAGTGGCGAAACTGGGAAGCCGGGGAGGGAAGGGGCTCCGAGCCCTGTGAACCCGGGGGACTCCGCCACCAGGCAGGAGGTGCGTCTTGGTGGGCCCCCCACTAGGACCCGGTGGGGAGGATGTTACCTGGCCCGACCAGGTGGCCCCCCGGGGCCGAAAGGCGTCTAGTACCCGCAAAATCAAACCTGAAACCTCAAACCTGTGGTCGGGGCCGCCAGCTGGAGCTCTAAGTCGGCGGGGTGCGCCGCTGCCGGCCACACCCCCGGCCTCGCCGCCCGGGCGTTGTCCTTCAGCCTGACCTGGAGCAGGAGGGCGTGGTGTTCGCCCTCCTGTACCGCCTTGACCGATCATGCGGGTACAGTCTGCCACGCGGACCTCGGCTTCGGGCCCTGGCAGGCGCCCGGGGTCGCAGACGACGATGTGCGCGTCAGCCGGGCTGAACATGCAGACCACCCACTGCGGGTTCTGCTATCCCCGTTGGGCCACCGCCTAGGTAGCGGCCGGGCAGGCGTGCGTGATTGGCCCCGCGTGGAGGTCCGGGACGTCCGTGGCCCTGATGGCGTCTCCTTGCCACCCGGCCCGTAGATGCTCCTCCTGGTCGGGGCTCCACACCTGTCTCTTGTTGGGGGCGCTGACGGTGTGTAGCAGGACTGCCAGCGGCCAGGGGTCCGCCGACATATAGTAGGCCTGGGTGGGCCCCTGCTGCCAGTCGACGTGGGGTAGGGGCGGGAATACCCCTTGCCTGGCGGTGCTGTGCCAGACAGTCCAGCGGCCTGCGGCCAGGACGTGCGACCGGTACCCTCCGGCGTGGCCGTGCAGGATGGCCTGGTAGTGCCGTCTGCAGCACCAGTGCCTCCCCCTGCTGAGGCCCGTCTGGGGGTGTGCCATCGCCCGCATCCCAGACGCGGGTGCGCCCGCGGAGTGTGGCGTGCCACGGGTCTGGTGCATCGCGCTGCGGCCTTTGTATGCTTCCCGCAATCTGCGCCGGGCCGTGGTGGTGGACAAAGCTCCCCCCTGCCGTCCGCTAGCAACGCCGCCGCGACGATGTATAGCTGAGGGGGGCCGTCGGCGCGTGCGTTGCGGCCGGCTGGCGGGGCTGCGTGTCGCGGCAGGGGATGTGGGGCAGCAGTTGCGCCGGCCACGCCGCCACAGGACCCATGGTGACGGCCGCGACCGCAAACGCCAGCGCCGTGCGGTCGATTGGTCTGTACTGCCTGAGCCCCGTGGTATCTCGGGCGAGGTGCCTGCAGGCTGCCATCCAGCCCTCCGCTCTGCAGTTCGTGACGTCCGGTTCGGCACCATCCGCGCCGTCGCGTCCCCTTTGTTGTACCGTGGTGGCTGTGTCAAGCGGGGGGCCCTGCTGCAGCGCCTCCGGGCCCTGCCCCGGCAAGAGGGCGGGCGGGACTGGCTGCGGGAAGCCCTGCGCGCCCCAGCGCTCCGGGTGCGTGTGGTACGTGTATTGCCGGCGGTGTTTCAGGGCCGCCCGTGGTAGGAAGAGGAGTTGGGACAGGTACCAGTGGCTTCTGCGTTAGCCACTGTTCAACCATGCCTCCCGGGTGCGCGGCCTCGACGCGGCGCTGCAACCTGAGGCGGCCTAGGCGGTTGGACGTGCCCGCGGGCGGGATGTGGGTCTGCCGGTAAAGCACCCGCAGCGGCTCCAGCGCCAGGTCAAGCACCTCGTTGTTGAGCTGCTCCGTGATAGCCGACGCCCTGTGCAGGGCGTGGCGGACCCCGGGTGTGGGGGCCGTGAGCTGTTCGAGCACCAGCCCCGGCGGGTACCGTGCACCCGGGTTCGTTAGCCACTCCCTGGTGTGGCTCAGTATTGCCTTCCACACGTCCCTCGTAAAGGCGTGTTCGGGGGCCAAAGAGGGGACCATCCGTAAGAGGCGGTGGCACGCCGGCGGCGATCGCATGGGCTGTGGGGCGGCCGCTGTGATCCACCTGCACGCCGTGCCGGGAACGATCGCCCCCATTCCACGGTCCCCATGCCCTCGGCGTGGAGCAGCGCCTGGCCCTGGACGAGGGGGAAATAGGGGCTCGAGCGCCCGCCTCCTTCCTTCCACTGTACCCAGGCGGCCCCCACCTGCAGGCTGCGGAGCAGGGCCACGCCGGGGAGGAGCGGCTGCGGGAAAGCACCCTGGACGGCTTGAGTGGCGTGGGCCAGGGTGCCCTTGGGCAAATACCACAACGGGAGGACCCAGGGGCCCGGCAGCGCTTGCGCCTCCCCTGCGTCTCATCGCCACTTGGAGTCTGGCGGGGCGGCCGGGACCGTGCCCGTCTGCAGGAAGTGGCGTGCCCTCTTGTCGGGGTGCTGTTGGAGGGTTGCCGCGAGGCTGAGCCCCTCTGTCGCGGGTGCCACTGGGAGGCCGCCCCGGGGCCTGCGCCAGGGGTAATCCTGGTCGGCCGGCCAGGTGTGGAGGTCCCTGGCAATTTCTTCCGCGGTCCTTGTGGGGGCGTCCTCCGGTGCCAGCTGGCACATGACGGCGAGCACCGCCCACGTGGGGAAGGGCCACGCCCGTGGGGGGGTGTACACCTGGATAGTCCAGTGTGGGCACGCCCGCCGCACACGGGATGTGTGGAGCACCCCTCGGACCATGTCCGCCGCGAGGACCAGCACCATTCCCGAGGGTTCGACAATGATCCCCTCTACGGGTCCGCCGTGGCTGCCCCGGGTGTGCAAGGCCACTGCCGCTTGTCCCGCGTGGGTGACTCGGATGACCGCCTCCTGGATGTTCACGCTGCCGCTTGCGGTCTCATCCAGGATTCAGCCCTGCGCCATCCCGTAGCGTAGGGCTGCGCATGCGGCCGCGGGTCTCACCTCAGGCAGCGCTCCGTCATCGGGGCCGGGCTGAGGGTGCTGTTTGGGGCACCGGCCTTCGCCGGTGCAGTGGCCCTGTTTCCACACGGGGCAGAGGGTGGGCACGCTGCCCGCCGGCGGCGCAGGTTCCGCGGGCGCGCCTCCCGTGGAGGGGTCCGGTACTGCCTCCAGGTCGGAGTCTGTGCCCGCGTCCCCTTGTGGGGGGTCTCCTTCGCCGTCTCTGAGTCCAAGTGCCCTGATGACCTCGTGTGCCGTGTCCAGCGTCGGAGATCGGGGGCGTGTTTTGCGTGGGGCCGCGGGTTCCGCCATTGTTGTGTCACTGTGCCTAAGAGCAGGGGGTGGGGTGCGGATGTCCTGTGGCTGGTGCGTTGGTGCGTTGGTGCGTTGCTCATTGTAGGGGTGGCGGAAGGGCGTCCCCGGGGGGGGTGCCTTCCATCATTGCGAGGGGCGTCTGGTGTTAGGCGCTGTCCCTCCCCCGACTGCCCGCCTATTGGGCAGGCTGTTGGGGGCCGCCACCCACGTGCTGTGGGCGCGGGTGTGTGGGTGTGGGGGCCCAACACTGTCCCTCTGGCCTGCATGCCCTTTGGAGGCTGCGTGCCGCGGGGGTGGTGGGGGGCTGTCCCCGGGGGGGTGGCCTGCCACCGTTGCGAGGGGCGCCTGGTGTCAGGCGCTGTCCCCCCCCCGGCCGCCCGTCCTCTGCAGCGGTCGGCCATTGGTTCCGCGACTGGTGTGTCCCGGGTGCGGTCGGTGCGGGCGTGAGGACCCAGCACCGGCCCCACAACGTGCGCCCTTGCGGGCCGGCGTTGCTCGCTGTGGGGGTGGCGGAAGGGCGTCCCCGGGGGGGATGCCTTCCACCATTGTGAGGGGCGTCTGAGTTCAGGCGCTGTCCGTCCCCCGACTGCCCGCCCGCTGGGCGAGCCGTTGGGGTCCGCCACCCACGTGCTGTGGGCGCGGGTGTGTGGGTGTGGGGGCTCAACACTGTCCCCCTGGCCTGCATGCCCTGTGGGGGCTGTTTGCCGCGGGGGTGGTGGGGGGCCGTCCCCGGGGGGGTGGCCTGCCACTGTTGTGAGCAGCGCCTGGTGTCAGGCGCTGTCCCTCCCCCGGCCGCCCGTCCTCCGGAGCGGGCAGCCGGGGTTCCGCGACCGGTGTGTCCCGGGTGCGGTCAGTGCGGGTGTGGGGACCCAGCACCGGTCCCACAGCGTGAGCCCTTGCGGGCCGGCGTTGCTCGCTGTGGAAGTGGCGGAAGGGCCTCCCCGGGGGGGGGTGCCTTCCACCATTGTGAGGGGCAACTGAGGTCAGGCGCTGTCCCTCTCCTGACTGCCCGCCCATTGGGCGGGCTGTTGGGGTCCGCCACCCACATGCTGTGAGCGCGGGTGTGTGGGTGTGGGGGCCCAACACTGTCCCCCTGGCATGCATGACCTGTTGGGGCTGCGTGCCGCAGGGGTGGTGGGGGGCCGTCCCCAGGGGGGGTGGCCTGCCACCATTGTGAGGGGCGCCTGGTGTCAGGCGCTGTCCCTCCCCCGGCAGCCCGTCCTCTGGAGCGGGCAGCCAGGGTTCCGCGACCCGTGTGTCCCAGGTGCGGTCGGTGCGGGCGGGGGGACCCAGCACCGGCCCCACAGCGTGCGCCCCTGCGGGCCGGCGTTGCTCGCTGTGGGGGTGGCAAAGGGGCGTCCCCGGGGGGGGTGCCTTCCACCATTGTCAGGGGCGTCTGAGGTCAGGCGCTGTCCCTCCCCCGACTGCCCGCCCACTGGGCGGGCTGTTGGGGTCCGCCACCCATGTGCTGCGGGCGCGGGTGTGTGCGTGTGGGAGCCCAACACTGTCGCCTTGGCCTGCATGCCCTGTGGGGGCTGCGTGCCGCGGGGGTGGTGGGGGGCCGTCCACAGGGGGGGTGGCCTGCCACCGTTGTGAGGGGCGCCCCGCGTCAGACGCTGTCCCTCCCCCGGCCGCCCGTCCTCTGGAGCGGGCGGCCGGGGTTCTGCGACCCGTGTGTCCCGGGTGCGGTCGGTGCGGGCGTGGTGACCCAGCACCAGCCCCACAGCGTGCGCCCTTGCGGGCCGGCGTTGCTCGCTGTGGTTGTGGCGGAAGGGCGTCCCCAGGAGGGGTGCCTTCCACCATTGTGGGGGGCGTCTGAAGCCAGGCGCTGTCCCTCCCCCGACTGCCCGCCCACTGGGCGTGCTGTTAGGGTCCGCCACCCACGTGCTGTGGGCGCGGGTGTGTGGGTGTGGGAGCCCAACACTGTCCCCTCGGCCTGCATGCCCTGTGGGGGCTGCATGCCGCGGGGTTGGTGGGGGGCCGTCCCCCGGAGGGGTGGCCTGCCACCGTTGTGAGGGGCGCCTGGTGTCAGGCGCTGTCCCCCCCCCGGCCGCCCGTCCTCTGGAGCGGGCAGCCAGGGTTTCGCGTCCCGTGTGTCCCTGGTGCGGTCGGTGCGGGCGTGGGGACCCAGCACCGGCCCCACAGCGTGCGCCCTTGCGGGCCAGCGTTGCTCGCTGTGGGGTTGGCGGAAGGGCGTCCCCGGGGGGGGTGCCTTCCACCATTGTGAGGGGCGTCTGAGGTCAGGCGCTGTCCCTCCCCCGACTGCCCGCCCACTGGGCGGGCTGTTGGGGTCCGCCACCCACGTGCTGTGGGCGCGGGTGTGTGGTTGTGGGGGCCCAACACTGTCCCCTTCGCCTGCATGCCTTGTGGGGGCTGCGTGCCGCGGGGGTGGTGGGGGGCCGTCCCCGGGGGGGGGGTGGCCTGCCACCGTTGTGAGGGGCGCCTGGTGTCAGGCGCTGTCCCTCCCCCCGCCGCCTGTCCTCTGGAGCGGGCAGCCAGGGTTCTGCGACCCGTGTGTCCCGGGTGTGGTCGGTGCGGGCGTGGGGACCAAGCACTGTCCCCACAGCGTGCGCCTATGCGGGCCGGCGTTGCTCGCTGTGGGGGTGGCGGAAGGGCGTCCCCGGGGGGGGTGCCTTCCACCATTGTGGGGGGCGTCTGAGGCCAGGCGCTGTCCCTCACCCGACTGCCCGCCCACTGGGCGGGCTGTTGGGGCTCGCTGGGTGTGTGCGGTGTGTGTGGTGTCTGGGCCGTGCGTGTCGTGGTGCGCGGTGCCGCTCTTCTCTTGTCCCTCTGGTGCTCCCCTCTCTGGTGTCTTCGTGCGGTGTTGTGCTCGCCGTGTGCCCGCCGTGCCCCCTTCCCTGTGCGCGCCACTTGCTCGGCTGTTGGCTACCCCTTGTCCCTTTCGTGGCTTCGTTGCTCTTTACCCTCTCCTCTACCCTTCTCCCTGGCATGCACTTTTCCCCTGCCTCCGCTTTGGTGCGTGTCTCGGTCTTTTTCCTTGCCGGCTCGTCGTTCTCTCTCGTTGGGCCTTCTCCTTCGAACCTGCAAAGAGAAAGGATGCAAACGGGCGTGCGGTGGCGGGGGTTTTGTCGCGCCATGGCACCTCGTCAGTGCCATCCTCGGTCGGTCTCTTACTCCCGCGGCGGTGTGGTATGTTACCTATTTATGCTTCGTTCGTGTGCTCCTCTCTCCTTTTTCTTACCGTGTTGTGCTTGTTACGGCGTCTTTTCGGCTTTCGTGTTCTCCAGGAGCACGTAAGGATATGGTGAAAGAATGAGCGCACCAAAGACTGGGTGAAACTCTTCCCCGTTATTCTGTTGGTGATGAACTCCCAAGAGAGTTCGGCAACTGGCTATACGCCCCATGAGCTGTTCATGGGACGCCCGGCGTAGTTTCTACACGCTCTCTATCCTGAGGATTCCTACTCCACTGTGGGTAAGTGGGTAAGGGAGCAACAAGACAAGGTGGACAAGGCCAAGGCTATGCTCCAGACAGTGAGGGAGCACCAGTGGAAAAAGAAGAACAAGCACAGGGTGCCCCCCTCCTACCAAGAGGAGACTGGGTGCTGGTGCACCACAGTGGGCTACCTGCCTGGCCACGCTCCACCAGCTATGAACCATACTTATTGCCCTACAAGATCATATCTGTGGAAGGTCACCGTATCACCCTGCAATGTTCTCCCCGACTAGAGGGGACGTTGGTGTGTGCTTCTCAACAGCTCAAGCGCTACTACGACCCAGAGGACTGAAGCGGTACCCAGAACCCCATGGCTAGGATAGGGCATACAACCGGTCTCCGGTCCACTAACCCCATGTACGGAAGAGAAGACCGGTCTCCGGTCCACTAACCCCATGTACAGAAGGCGCCCGTTGACGCCCGGTGCGAGCCCGGCGGGAGCGTGTTCCGTGCCGTAAAGCCCCGCATCGGCAACTGATGCACCGCCAGCGGAGATTTGTATATCAGAATATCAGGAATCAACAGGGTTTTATTTTCATATTGTTTACGTCAATTTTTACGCTTCTGTTCTGATATTCACTGTTTTGACTGCTGGCGGTTGGATCGCGACTTTACCGTAACCGCCAGTTTAACTGTTTATAATGGAAATTTTAACGGTATCCGAGACGAAGGCTCTAAAGTCTTCAGGAACTGCATTGATGCATCCGCAATTTTCACATTCTACACTCGCAACCTTAGTCCGAATTTTTCAGGATGTCGAAATCAGATTTTCGACTTCGACATCCCCGCACTTGATTTGACCTCTTTCGAGTGGACCTACGTGCTTCCCTATGCACGAATCAATTTTCTTTTTATCTTGCCCTCCATTTGTCTTAGAGATATGGGCAAGACAAAGTTGATTCGTGAGGCCACTTGTAAGGGTCATATCGCGTGCCGCTTGCGAGGAATGACAATACTGAAACGTGGGATGTATTCACAATACTCCCCACGTAATTTAGAAAGCTTTATATGCCTTGCGTTTCCACACGTGCGCGCTAGTGTAATGGATCATTGTCAAGAGGGTAGAGTTTGCGTTATAACTCTTTGGCCATGACATTGCGTGCGTTAGGATAACTTTCGAGTGTAGCGCGCAAGTGTTGGTGTTGCATAGGAACTCTCATTGAGTTCCTATGAGCGATTGACACAAAGTTATGCCCTTGGAGGGGCAAGACATATCGTGGGGGGAGCTACCTTTTTGGGCAATATGTGGTATGTGCCATGTGTTGTGTTGCGTGCCCATTTGGCGGGTCCATCGCTCCAAGCCGAACCCGCCAATGGACCTCATATTGTGTAAGCCCCTTCTCCATACTCCCCAAAATCAATTGCAAGCCTAACCTTCGTGAAGGGAAGCTTGTGTGGCGATCCCAAAGCGATGCGTTGGGAGCAAGGTGTGTGTTTTGCAATTTTCCATATTTTCATGTGCCCACTTGGAAGGCAGCGCTCGTAGCCTTTCAAAGCGCCCCAAGTGGAGCACATATGTGGGATCGAAGGTCATATGTGTCAAGTCATTGTGTTTAGAAGGATTAGTTGATTGCACGATCCAAGCCGAAGATATTATAATATAATTGTGCACCTTTCAATGCACTTTTGTGTGTCTTTGTGCCAATTTTACCGTTTTTGGCCCGTCATGATGTCAAGTGGCGACCGTGTATCTCAACGTTGCGCTCGATTGGCATCATGACTCAAGTATGTCATGAGGGTACATACTTCGGTGCCCAACATATCTTGAACCCGGCGAATAAATCCTCTTGGGCTTGGCGTACCGTGGCCGCCATGTTGGCGATTTGGGACTATTCCAAATCATGGGCTCACTTGGCGACCCTGCCAATCCCGAAACCTGAGGAGTTGGGCGACGCCCAAAAGATATGTCGGACACATATGACTTGATACCAATCCTATGGCACACTCCGGTCCAAGTCGGGCATGTGCCTCATTTGCCTTAACCATGAGTGTGCGCATCTTTGGCCATTTTGAGCAATTTTCCACTTTTGCTGCCCGCCGTGCACTATGTTCAGCCCACCCGTGCACGCCGGACGCATGGACCAATGGACCACATATGACATAGGTTTTATGTATATTGGTCCCCATGGTTCACACACCACGTGGGCGAAGCGGAGCAACCTTCGTTAAGGCGCTAGCCCAAAGTGAGTGTGGGCAATTTTGCCATTTTGGCATTTGTGGACCCAATTGGGATCGTCACCACGCCAGGTGGCATGGAGATCTTTGAGTACCAAGTGCATGGAAGTCTCTGTTGGACTCCCGGTGGATCGCGTATGGGGTGGCTGATCCGATCTCCAAGCCGGCGTGGAGATATACTATTGGGAGCACCCAAAATTTTGGCTCATTTCGAGCAGCCAAAATGACCCCATTTTGGGACCCCAATTTCCCCCTTCCGTGTGGTCAATTGGCGGCCTCCTTCCCCTAAGCCCACAGGGAGCCTGGACCTAACTTCAAGTTGTACACTCAGATATAAGTCCTAGGTCCTGCCTCCTACCCTGTGAGCTATTGACCTTGCCCTGGCCGGGTCGAGCCACGCGTGGGAATGAGGCCAATTTTGGTGATTTTGGCATCATGAACCCAACTTGACGAACACGTGGTGCCCTGATGCCGGGACCTCAGAGGGAACCAGGTTGGGTGAAGGGCACAGGGTCAGTTGCCTCGTCCCTACCTCTGGCGGGTCCGGACGAGGGGTCAAATTTGGAGATTTTGGAGTTAATTTCAGTTTGGGCTGAAACAGCCCATTTTCAGCTACCAACTCCTGAGGGATAATGGCGGGGCCATATCTCTGTCTCAGAGAGGAGTTGCGACCCGCTGTTGAGGGAGCAGAGGGAGCCACTGTTGGTTGGCCTTGAAGCTCCTTGATTCTCAGGAATTCGCCTGTGGCTGGGCGGGACACCCCCCCCTATTGGCAGGGTTTCAGAGTCCGGACTGAGCAGGGCATGGGTTGTGTTTGAGCCCCCGCCCCCACCAGCCACTGAGAGGGTCGGACCTGGGATTGGGATATGAGTTGGGACTGAGTGTCTATTGTCCTCTGATGCCCTTACCCCAGTCCAGTCTTAACCCCATGTGTACATATCCTGATGTGTTGCTGTACATAAGTTCGTTCCCTTGTTGCAGAGTGGCAAGGATCCTGAAACGCTTTGTCACATGACACGAGCGTATTGATGCCCTTGTGAGCGTAGTGCTTTGCCTGCCTGCTCACCTGTGCGTGTCACCGCAGCGTCCCGTGGCCGGCCCCCCACAGGAACGCGTCAAAAGCGTTTCACCGCCGCAGGGTTACCCAGCCTTCGCGTGCAACTCGGGTCCACCAACCCCGAGCAGCGCGGCGCAGCAGCTCGCGGCTCGCAGCTTGCAGCGCAACGCAGCAGCTCGCAGCGCAGCGCAGCGGATCGCAGCGCCGCCCAGCGACAGCGCCGAGTTCGTCACGGAGCCCGAAGCGTCGTCCAGAGCATCGCCCTGACCGCGCCGCGACCGTAAAGGAGGTGCACAGACCAGGACTCCTGCATCAGCGCGTCCCATCGGCCGACCAGCAAGGCCGCGTCAACCACCTCCACAACCACCGGCTGACCAGCACCAGCCGCACTCCCAGTCCAGTGCTGCAGCACCCGCCTCAACAACCACCACCAGTTCGTTGAGTAGAACGAGTGCACACCAAGGACCTCAAGACCAAGTACGCCCCCCGCTGCCATGGTGAACTGGCAAGAAGCGGGCAGGACGTGGCCGCGGCCCCACCCCCATGCAGCGCGCCTGCTGCGTGGGTTGGCTTGGGACCAGCACTACCGCCACAGCCACCCCCAGTGCGAAGGCGGCATGCCCGGGAGCTTCGAGCTCCGCGAGGACATGGGGGAGGACCGCCTGCTGGCAGTGGAGGAGTGGCTGCAGGGGGGAGGGGTACGAGTACCGCTTCCGCTGCAAGCGCTGGAGGACCTGGACCCGGCCAGACAGGCCCGGCGAAGGGCTGCGCCCCGACGGAATTGAGAAGGACGAGAACTCCAACGAGTACCCGTCGGGCGCCACGATCAATGTCTCCATGTGGGACATGATCGAGAAGAACTTCCCGGAACCGGGGAGCGAGCGCAGGCTGCAGAACAGCAGCAGCGCGTCTCCGGGGAAGGAGAAGCGGTCCGCCGGGGACAGGAAGCGGGACCGGAAGTGGCAGGAGTACCAGGAGTCCCTGGCCGCCGAAGCCGCCCAAGGCGCCAAGGGCGGAACCCCAGCCCCCAGTCCCCAACGGGCCAATGGTGGTCACCACCCCGGCCACGCCACCCTTGGTGACTTCATGGAAGTCGCCAAGCAGACCAGGGCCAAGCCCCGTCCGCTGCTGCTGAGGCCCCAGCAGGCCCCAGCAGGCCCCAGCAGCGACGTGGAGTCGGCCCACTGCGGGAGGATGCCGGCCGACCAGGCCAGCTCCAGCAGCAGCGCCGCTCCCGCTCAAAGGGACGTGGCGCGCGCCTGTGAGCGCGTCTGTGGGGTGCTCTGCAAACTTCGGGTTGCCGGGCAACGGGCCACGCAGCGGAACGCTGCTGTCGAGGGCGCCGTCGGCATCGCCCATGAGGAGGCCACCGAGTGGAGCAGAGGCGTGGACTACCACGCCTCGAAAGTGGCAGCCATCGCGGCCGGTCTCACGGCTGCGGCCGCCCATGAGGCAGTGGCTGCCCGGATCAGGGCAACCGACGAGGAAGCCCGCCGGACGCAGGAGGCCATTGCCTGCAAGGAGGCCGAGGTGAAGGCGCTGGAAGAGGCGCTTGCCCAAGGGAGGGCAAAGAAGGAGGCGGAGGAAAGGGCCCACGCCGAAGCGACGGCTAAGGCCCAGGAGGACGCCGCCAAGAAGGACGCCATCGAGGCAGCGCGACGGAAGGTCGCTGAGGAGAGGGCCAAGACGGAGGCGGAGCTGGCGATGTTGGAAGCGGAGAAGGCTCGGCTGCAGCGGGCCCGGGAAGCCGAAGCGGCTCGTGCCCGGGAGGAAGCTGAAAGGCGAGCTGCCGCAGCCACGGCTGCCGCAATGGAGGAGGCAGAGGCCAAACTCCGCCGCGAGACTCCCCCGGGAGGATCACGAGTGGAGACCCTTCGAAAGCTTTTCGAAGGGGACGCCTCCTCCAAGATGACGCTGGACGAGTCCGACACGGGCAGCAGTGGGAGCAGTGGCCCCACTGCCCATCGACGGGGGAAGGGGAAGGGGAAGACCCCCGAGAGGCCGCAGACGCCAGCGGGTGGACACCCCCACGACAGTGATCCCTTCTTCACCGCCAGCGACCGGGATGAACGAGGCCGCCGACATCGTTAAGTGGTGGCTTGGACGGGCGGAGGAGGCGGAGACGTCCCCATGGAATCGGAAGGTGAGGATGAGGATCTCCCTCCTCTTTACCGGAGCTCGGAGTCTTCCGAGACCGAGAAGCCCAGGTGGGGCGACATGGACGAGGATGACGACATGGACTTCGGCATCACGAAGAAGCGCCCATCCTTGGACCCACCAAGGCGACCCTGCGGAGACCCGGCGGGACCCCCTGGCGGAGGACCATCAGGACCCCCTGGAGGACGCCCACCAAGTGGACCCCCTGGAGGCGGACCACCGGGCAGGGGAAGGACCCCCTGGACCGGGCGGACCCGGCGGAGGCCCTCCTGGAGGACCCCCTGGGGACCCCGACGACCCACCAGGGAACGGCGACCCGGATACCACCTGGCGGTGGATTGTCTACCTCCGCAGGAGGGTCTTTTCCCTCGAGTGCGAGGTAGACACGGGCAAGGGCGAGATGACTCGCATCTCCAAGGTCGCCGCGCGCGCGCAGACAGAGCTGGACATCGCCAGGGCCGAGATCAGACAGCTGAACACGGTCATCAGCGGCCTGCAGCAGAAGCTGGATGCGCTGGAAGCCCGTGGGAGCGTCGGCAGCGACCACCCACCCCTGGAGTCTGGCTCGTCGGACGACAGCTGGGGACCCGGACCAGGTCCAGTCAGACCCCACGCCCCCGGCGGAGCCCCCAGGAGTCGCCCCAGCGCCAGTGCCCCCTCTCTCACCGCCCCCTCTCACCACAGCGCGGGCCGCCGCAACGAGCGCGTGCCGCCCGGCAGTGGCAGTGAGGATTGGCGTGATGAGTGGCTCAGCGCGGAGTACCGCAACCGCCGTGCTCCACCGCGGACACCGGTACGCCCCAGGCGCCCCGCACCAGCCCTGGAGCCAATCCCAATGGCTGGTGGACGTTATGGTGGACTCAGGGAAGAGTTCCCCAGAGGAGACGTGGAGTGGGATGTCGGTGAAGGTGAGGATCTGGACCTGGACCTGGAGGAGTTCGACATCAGCCCGCCGCGTGTTGTACGACGGGAGGCCGCTGAACGCAGCCGCCGGCGCCGTGATGAGGATGCGTACATGGAAGGAGTACGGCGTGAACATCTAGGTTCAGCGTACATGGAGGAACCACGGCGTAGCCACAGGGATTCCATGGAGGAGATGGACGTTGCGGCCGTGGGAGTCCGTGGGCGAGGCCGATGGGAACCTCGGTCGACCTCGCGGCCGGCGTTCATGGTCTCTAAGGCCGCGGATGCCGCCGTGTGGGAAGACTTGAAGGACATCAAGCCCCCCATGTACGATGGCAACCCCCTCAACCTCGACCGCTTCTTGGAGAAGCTGGACGATTGGGTGCTGACCGTCACTGAAGACCTGCCTCCCGCGGATGCGGAGAGATATGTCTTCAGACGGTTCAGGTACCGCCTGCCGGAAGTGCTCGGCGAGCTATACTTCGTGGCGACCAAGGAGGGGAGAATCAGGACCCTCAAGGAAGCCAAGAAGTGGCTCAACGAGCAGGAGCGGGTGGACGCTCCGCAGGTGGCTGCCAAGCGCTGGAAGTCCATCAAGCTTGAGCATGATGGACGGGAGATCCGCCTACAAGATTGGCGAGACTTCCGAGGGAAATACACCCTCTTCCGCCGCAACGTGGAGGATTGGAACGAGGGTGACGAGCAGGCTCGGGTGCTCTCCATGCTACCGGAAGCATGGATCAAGAGGGTCACCAAGGAGGAATTCAAGAGGGCCAAGTCCAACCACACGGTCAAGATGATGCTCCCCAAAGAGTATCATACGAACGTGGTGGCTTGGACGAGGAAGAACGTGGCCCGGGATGTCAAACGGTACTCCCTGCGGAACGCTCTCCTCATCACCGTCTCGGGCGATCGCGAGAAGACCGCGATGTGGCGCCTTGACGAGTGTGAGTTGAGCGGCCAGACAATCCGTCTGCAGCCCATCCCGGCGCGGATGAGCTGCGACGAGATCCTGGAGTGGGTTGGCGAGGAAGTACTCAAGGAGTACCGAAACCTCCACCACACCCGCGGGTTGAGGCCTGGCGATCGCGACGTCAACTACGTTGGCGAGGGACCTGGCGGGGAAGCTGCCATGGACCCAGCGGGAGCCGGCGGCGATGAGACTCTCGTCGACGATGACGACGACGATGAGGCCGCCGAAGTGGCCGTTTGTGCCTTCGTGGCCAGAAACCTGAGCGCGGGGAGTAAACCGGGAAACTGGAAGCCCCTGCAGCAGGGTTGGAGGAAGCAGGAGAAGAGGGACCCTCGCCGCATTGGCGACCTTCCGCTGTCCTTTGGGGAGTTCATACGAGCTCACCCTCAGGGCTGTTTCGTGTGTTATGGGAGGAAGTGAGGCTTTAACCATGACCACCGAACATGCCCCGTCCACAAGGCCGACACGGAGGCTTACAAGAAGGCGCACGGGTCGAAGAAGCGTGCGCCCGCGGGCATCCGGGAAGCCAAAGTGGAGGTGGACAAGGACGAGCTGGCCAAGCTGATGTCGTCGGTGGGGACCGAGTTGGCCAAAGAGATCCAGGAGATAAAGCGGAACTGGGTCCCCAGGTCAGACAACAAGAACAAGGAGAACAACCAGAATGACCAGAACAAGGACAAGGACAAGAACAAGGGTAAGAAAGGGGGAAGGAAGAAGGGCGTCAACGAGGTTGATGCGGAGGAGAACACCCCTTCCTCCACAACCGACGCCCCCTAGCGGAGCCCCTGCAGCCAAGGGCCCGAGCTAGGGCGGTCGCAGGATGGTGACGTGGGAAGCGCCGAACCATCCCAGTCGGGAGTCGATAAGCACAAGGGGACTGCCGCGGGCGGAAGCCCCGGTCCGGCACCCAGTCGCGGAGGCGGGGTGAGGGCAAGTGAAGGCACGAACCCTTGCACCCGTCCGTCCTTCGCGACCAAGAATGTGTTTGATGTACTACAGGATCCATCTGAGAGTATCGGAGGATGACCCGGACCGCAGCTGGATGCTGCAGATGGGCAGCCTGAGCCCATTGTCCACGACCTGCACCAGTCGCTTGTTGAGCTTCTGGAACGGCCGGAGATCCTGAGTTTGCACGCCGTGCGCCGTGTCGGTCGCGAGCGGCAGTTGCATCTTAAGGTCCGTGCCTTATGCGGGGAAGTCAGCTTGGTCAAAGCTGGCCTACTTCCGCCAGAGTGTCTGACCGACAGTCAGAAACCTGTCAGGCTGAGGGTGGCTAACGGCCAGTACATGGTGGGAGGCACGAAGGAAGCGGCCATCGGGCTGCAGTTCGTGGACCATCGTGAGCTGAGCCGCCCAGATCTCGGCAAGGAAATCCTCCTGCACGGTCGCCTCTACGAGGCCGAGATGGACTGGGACATGATCGTTGGGTACGACTTCATGATGGAGACGGACTCCGGCGTTCTCCCGGCCCAGGCCTCCATGACCCTGTACCAGGACGACCAGCTCTCGTGGCTTTCGTCACCTGAGCACCATGTGGAATGCCAGTGGATCCACCCCGAACGCAATCAGCTCGAAGTGGCCGCGCTGGACACTGAGCCCACTGGGCCAGCGAACCAGGAGTACGGCGTAATGCCGGAAGTGGCGAACCGAGTGGTCGCGGACCTGGGAGCGTCGGATCTGGCCCTGGATGCGTTCTCTTCAGGAACCTCCGCCCATCTTCGGGTATGTGAGAAGTACTGGAGCGCACAGGACTCCGCGTGGAAGAAGCACTGGGGTCCGCATCAGGGCTTGATGTTGATCCATTGCCCTCGATGGGACATTCCAAGAGCGATAGCGAAGATTCGCAAGGACCGCTCCAAGGCAGTGCTGGTTGTTCCTATGGGATGCACCGAGGAGGAAAGTACCCGACATTGGGTAGCCTCATTGACCAACATGACCTTAAACAAGGTCGTCCTACCGGCTGGAGAGAGTGTCTATCAGGACCTTAAGGGACAGCCCATGCCACCCCAGAGATGGCCAACAGAATTCCACTATGTGGATGGGGGCCTTGATCAGGCCGACGCCACGGACTTCGTGTGTGTCAACCGCATCATAGCAGAGCCCTGGCGGCAATGCTTTGCGGTTCCCCCTGTTGACATCGAAGAATCGGAATCGGAAGACCCCCTCCGGATCTGGTTCAGGGGTATATGGATCAGCCCTTTCACGACTGGGGAAACCAGCGTGAGGGCAAAGGCCAAGACAGAGCCTGGTGGGAAGTGGACTCGATCGTCTCTGGTTCCTATGACGGGAACACCTTCGTTCAGAGGGTGCTGGATCATATGTCCAGCCAGGACGAGCCGCCCGGCGGTAACCCACCCACCTACGGCGATCTATTCCGAGGCAAGACCAGAGATGGCCCTTTGGCCCACCTGGGAAGACCACCTGAGCCGAAACCGAGCGGGGTCGCTACCCCTCAAGTAAGCTCCGTGGTTCAAGTGCCCGGAAAAGCCAAGGCGGAGTCCGATGACTGCCCCAAGATCCAGGCGTTGAGGGCCAGGCTGAAGCAGAAGTATGGCGAGACCTTCTTCAGCGGAAAACCTGTGTTCCCCCCACCGGTGCGTGGACCGTATGGCGAGGCCAAGATACGACTGAAGCAGGACCCCCGTGTGTATCGGCACCGGGAGTTTGCCCTGAGGGGCGAGAGGAAAGAGGCCATGGAGAAGATCCTCCGTGACTTCATCCAGAGAGGCTGGCTCGTGCCGTGCCACTCCGAATGGGCCTCCCCGTGCTTCGTCGTCCCCAAGAAGGTGGCCGGTGAATGGCGGCTCATGGTCGACTACCGCGGCCTGAACGCCCAAACGCAGAACGACAGCTATACGCTGCCCCTCATTGAGGACATGCTGCAAAAGCAACACCGGCGGAAGATCTTCACGGTGATTGACCTGAAACATGGTTATCATCAGATGCCTCTCGCCGATAAGTGCCGTGCCTGCACAGCCATGAGCACCCCACTTGGACCTCTCCAGTGGAAGGTGATGCCCATGGGCGTTACCAACGGCGATGCGGCTTTTCAGCGGATGCTGGAGAACCTGCTTGAGCCGGTGCGCGACTGTGCGGACCCCTTCGTGGACGACGTGATCATCGCGTCCGGGGACCCCAGTATGAGCTACGAGGAGCTCCTGGAGGCCCACGAGAGGGACGTCACTCGACTGCTGGACCTTCTGGTTCGGCACAAGCTCACGAGCAGCAGTGACAAGGCCACCATTGCGGTAAGCGAGGTGGTCTTCGCTGGCCACGTGGCCGGGAACGGGCAGCGAAAGCCCATACCTGGCAAGGTGGCTGCGATTGAGCACTGGGAAAAGCCCAAAACGGTCTCTGAGCTACGGGCGTATCTGGGGTTCTGCAACTACTACTCGGGGTATATCAAAATGTATGCCGAGTATGCAGCCCCCATGACGACCATGCTCAAGGGCAACCGAGAGGAGACCACGAAGGGGTCCAAGAAGGCTCTGGTCTGGACAGCTGAGTCCGACCGTGCCTTTGAGGGGATAAAGCAGGCGCTGCTATCCGCAGTGGGTCTGCACCTCGTGGATCCCGACCGAGGGTTCGTCCTGCGCACCGACGCTTCCGACTACGCCATTGGCGCTGTGTTGGAGCAAGTGCTTGACGACGGGAGGCACGTGCCCGTGGCCTTCTGGAGCCGAGTCCTGGCGGAAGGCCAGAGACGGACGTGGACGCCCCGTGAAAAGGAGGCGTATGCCATCGTCATGGCTCTCAGGAAATGGGCTGGGTACATAGCCCTCCATCCCGTCACCGTCTGCACAGACCATCAGAGTCTGCAGTCGTGGCACAAGGAGCACGTGGACACCCCCTCAGGTCCCACCTCCCGACGGGCAAGATGGCATGAGACCTTGGCCAAGTTTGATCTCACGGTTGTGTATATTCCTGGAAAGGATAACATCGTGGCGGACTGTCTCAGCAGGTGGGCCTATCCCGCCAGCAAGGGCATGACGGATATCTCTGCCCATGGCGATGAGGCTGAGACCGCTGAAGCCAAGAGGATCATCGAGATGGAGCGCCTGATGGAGGAGGAAGGTGTAAAATGCTTCGTCGTCATGGCTGCGGATGCCCCCCTCGGAAAGAGGGTGAGCACAGCGGTCAGTGTACTCGCCCCTGAGAGAGCTGAGTCCGACAAGCACCTCTTCCCAGAGCCTTGCCTCCAGGACGACTCGACTGACGACTACGCCAAGTCTGAGGCCTTTGCGGCCGAGTATAGGGCTGTGACCGACCCTGACGACGGGCAGAAGTGGCCGGAGGGGCTTACCGAGGAAGATGGCAAGCTCTACCAGAATGGTAAGCTGCTAGTACCGGAGTCCCGGGTGCCCGAGCTTTGTGAAGCTTGGCACCACCACATGCTGCACCCAGGGGTCAAGAACCAAGCCCTTGACATGCAGCGCCGGTTCGAGATCGACCATATCGTTCTCTACACCGCCATCAAGAAGGTCAGGAAGGGTTGCTCGGTCTGCCAGGCCTGCAATCCCGATAACCGGAACGTCAAGGGGGAATCCCAATGGACCCCGGTTCCTGACCAGCCCATGGAGAGCGTGGCCATGGACGTCTTCTCCATGCCCGAAGTGCACATAGGCAAGGAGACCTTTGACTGTGTGGTTCTCTGTGTGGACCGCCACAGCGGCTACGTTGTAGCCGTTCCGGCACGCAAAAAGGGGTTGCTTGCCAAGGAAGTGGCAGTCATGATAATTCGTCATTGGCTGACCGTCTTTGACATCCCCCGCACCATTTGCAGTGACCGAGGGCCCCAGTTTACTGGTGGCGGGTTCAAGGCTATGTCTTCCCTCATGGGAATACGTCACGCCAAGAGCGTCGCCTATCTCAGCCGGTCTAACGGCCGTGCTGAAGTGGCTGGACGGCAGCTGTTTGAGAAGCTGCGCAAGATCCACATCACCAATCCACGTCGGAACTGGTTTGAGGAGATGTGGCCTGCTCTGAAGGCCCATCATGACACCCCCACTCCGGGCGGTTTGTCCCCTCACCAGATTCTGTTCGGCAGGGACCCCCTGGGTAGGGGACTTCCCTTGTCTGGTGATGGCATGGCTATGGATGCCAAGGAATTCTTCGCGCGGCAAGAGCAAACGGCGCGGGACATCCGCCAGCAGCTTGAGAAATCCGCCAGCGCAGAAGTTCAGGGTGGGAGACCCGGTGTGGGTGTTCAGACCCCGCCCTATGGGCACCCACCGCACCAAGACCTGGTTCACACCCGGCGGGGTGGTCCGCAGGATTGGTGAGGACACCTACCGCATCAAGGTGGGTCACGGACAGTTCCGGGAGCGCCACGAGAGTCAACTCCGTGTGCGGGAACCCGACCTCCGTGGCCAACATGTGTCCCTGAGCTATGCCGCACATGAGGCTGATTCGGACGACGACTATGCTGAGCAGGACGACTACACAGTCGAGAAGATCCTTGCTCAGCGTCCGAAAGCCTCGGCACCCGGAGGTCTGGAGTTCAAGGTTCGTTGGCGAGGCTATGGGCCGTCCCACGACACCTGGGAACCCGTCTCCTCGTTCGTGCCGCGGGTCAATACCTCCTTCATGGAGTACATCCGCAAGCACAAGACCAAGATCCACGTTTCGGACTTGGCAGCACTCACCCGGGCGATTGCAGCCAGGGGTGCCTGATTAGCGCCCTGAGCTCTCCCCTGATGCGTTTTGAGCGCCTGTGAGGCCGACGAATCGTCCCTTCCTTGCTTGCTCTCTTCCATCTTTCGGTGACGGAGTGGCCATATGCCCCCCCCTGCTGAATCCAGAGGAGGATGGCGATGTGGTGTGAATTGGCGGTTTTTTGACATGTTATGAGTTCAAACTCATGGAGCATATATCTAAGCCCATTTGACTTCAAGTCCAAACAAAGTTATGTCAGGGTAGGGCATGGTCCTGTGTGATACTCTAGGCCATGACACGCCACCCCCCCTATTGGGCTAGGATTTAGAAGCTTGGGAGTGAACTCATTTTTGGGGTTTGTGTAGTGACTTGTGACACATGGCATTCAGCCATCTCATTTGACCTGGTTCAGGGCAATATGTTGGTGAGTCAAGGGCAGGTCTTGAGTCCAGGGAATGAGGGGTTTATGGCTCTGAATGTGTATGTTTACCTCGTTCCCCAACTTTGCTTTATTTGTGTTCATATGCCAATTTCAGGGCTTTCCTCTCTGGTGCAATTCTTGTACATGCCCGCCACCGTGGGAAGACCGGTGTGCTGAACGGAAGCCCGCAGTGTGAATTTGGATTGTGGATTGGGCTATTGCTGTATTTGAGGGATCTGGTTGCTGTTCAGGGTTGAAGGAGGATTTTGTTTTCGATATTTTTGGATTTTGGACCCGGGACTTTGAGAAATGCAAGCATTGATCAGGAGCAAATCAGCAGGGATTACAGGCGGAAGGGACAAAGCAGGGGCCGGTCCCCTCTCTTCAATTCTATTCGTCACTCCCCACCTGCTGAATCCTTGGGAAACCAGGTAGGGTGACTGACCTTCATTTATCTGAGCTCTTGGGGCCTTGAAGCCCATACGACGTTGCGCAACGGATGCCGCTGTCATCGGCATTGCGATTTTTGGTGTATGGTCTGGTCCCATGGCATTTGCGGGATCCAGACCAGTCGACGTGTGTCTGCAGACTATATATGGCCTGAACTCAGGCGTTTTCCTGTCCACCCTCCTGCATTTGCCTTTTCCTGACCGTGGCGTGGTTTGGCACTCTGTCCAGAGTGTGTTTACACGCCTATTTACCCCGCTTGTTCTGCTCTTCTGTTCTGCAGGATATGTGCATCTGTATGTTCAGTGTTGTCAGTCAATTGACTGCTTTTCCCCCCTGAGGGGATGCGAATCGTATACGAAGGCGCCCTGAGTCGCCGTTTACATGTTCATACACAGGGTCCAGCCTGGACCAGTACCGCATTACATATTCTTCTGTTTGAGTGCCTGTGATACCGTGTTGCCCTATTCGCTGTGATGTGGAGATCCTGATGGCGCCACGCGGGAGGCCCAGTTGCCTGACTACACTCCCAGCGGTCCGCCACTGTCAGTCCCAGTGTGCGCCTACCGATTCGCAGACGCACTTGCAGTCGGATGGCGGCCTCCGGTGCTCCTGACCTCGGTCAGTCTGCCTGGGAAACTGGTGGTTTGAGGAGTCGACGCCTCCGCCCACACTGCATGAGGACTCCCTCATGTATGGCCTTCGTGGTAATAGGGCGAGGGAAAAGACGGCCTTGATGCCCGATCCCTTAAGGAGGAGCTCGTTCGGCTGTGCCACTCTGGACTCGCGTCGTATGGATTTGGACATGGTGCGACCGAGGAAGGACCCGTGGGGACTCTCCCCAGTCGGCGGGCCTTGGGAACCTTGGGGTAGCCTGATGGATCCTTGTGGTCGCTCTCGACCTGTGGGACCACCTCGGTCGTCGTGTGTCGCCTATGTTGGCCGTGTATGCCACTGCCACTGTGGTGGTGACCGTAGCAGCCGGCACCCGGTGCGCCTGGTATGGGTTAACGGGTCCTTTGGATGCAGAAAAATCGCCGCCATGACCTGCGACTTGATACCAGATACTATACATGTGCTACGAGCTTTTACAGCATCATACCTATCTTACTGTGGGACTTGGGCAGCCTACCCCGAATCAGCCTGAAGTGAGGATGTGACACCCCCCCCCCTTCAGGAAGTGGTCCTGGGTACCCGCTGCCATGCATGGGTGTTATCGAGCCCCCCCCAGGGTTTGCTCTAAGGAGGGGGGTGAAGCGGTACCCAGAACCCCATGGCTAGGGTAGGGCATACAACCGGTCTCCGGTCCACTAACCCCATGTACGGAAGAGAAGACCGGTCTCCGGTCCACTAACCCGATGTACGGAAGGCGCCCGTTGACGCCCGGTGCGAGCCCGGCGGGAGCGTGTTCCGTGCCGTAAAGCCCCGCATCGGCGACCGATGCACCGCCAGCGGAGATTTGTATATCAGAATATCAGGAATCAACAGGGTTTTTTTTTCATATTGTTTCCGTCAATTTTTACGCTTCCGTTCTGATATTCACTGTTTTGACTGCTGGCGGTTGGATCGCGACTTTACCGTAACCGCCAGTTTAACTGTTTATAATGGAAATTTTAACGCTATCCGTGACGAAGGCTCTAAAGTCTTCAGGAACTGCATTGATGCATCTGCAATTTTCACATTCTACACTCGCAACCTTAATCCGAATTTTTCAGGATGTCAAAGTCGGATTTTCGACTTCGACATCCCCGCACTTGATTTGACCTCTTTCGAGTGGACCTACCTGCTCCCCTATGCACGAATCAACTTTCCTTTTATCTTGGCCTCCATTTGTCTTAGACATATGGGCAAGACAAAGTTGATTCGTGAGGCCACTTGTAAGGGTCATATCTCGTGCCGCTTGCGAGGAATGACAATAAGGAAACGTGGGATGTATTCACGAGACTCCCGACGTAATTTAGAAAGCTTTATATGCCTTGCGTTTCCACACGTGCGCGCTAGTGTAATGGATCATTGTCAAGAGGGTAGAGTTTGCGTTATAACTCTTTGGCCATGACATTGCGTGCGTTAGGATAACTTTCGAGTGTAGCGCACAAGTGTTGGTGTTGCATATGAACTCTCATTGAGTTCCTCTGAGCGATTGACACAAAGTTATGCCCTTGGAGGGGCAAGACATATCGTGGGGGGAGCTACCTTTTTGGGCAATATGTGGTATGTGCCATGTGTTGTGTTGCGTGCCCATTTGGCGGGTCCATCGCTCCAAGCCGAACCCGTCAATGGACCTCATATTGTGTAAGCCCCTTCTCCATACTCCCCACGATCAATTGCAAGCCTAACCTTCGTGGGGGGAGGCTTGTGTGGCGATCCCAAAGCGATGCGTTGGGAGCAAGGTGTGTGTTTTGCAATTTTCCATATTTTCATGTGCCCACTTGGAAGGCAGCGCTCGTAACCTTTTAAAGCGCCCCAAGTGGAGCACATATGTGGGATCAAAGGTCATTGGTGTCAGATCATTGTATTTAGAAGGATTAGTTGATTGCACGATCCAAGCCGAAGATATTATAATATAATTGTGCACCTTTCAATGCACTTTTGTGTGTCTTTGTGCCAATTTTACCGTTTTTGGCCCGTCATGATGTCAAGTGGCGACCGTGTATCTCAACGTTGCGCTCAATTGGCATCATGACTCAAGTATGTCACGCGGGTACATACTTCAGTGCCCCACATATCTTGAACCCGGCGAATAACTCCTCTTGGGCTTGGCGTACGGTGGCCGCCATGTTGGCGATTTGGGACTATCCCAAATCATGGGCTCACTTGGCGACCCTGCCATTCCCGAAACCAGAGGAGTTGGGCGACGCCCAAAAGATATGTTGGACACATATGACTTGATACCAATCCTATGGCACACTCTGGTCCAAGTCCGGCATTTGCCTCATTTGCCTCAACCATGAGTGTGCGCATTTTTGGCCATTTTGAGCAATTTTCCACTTTTGCTTCCCGCCGTGCACTATGTTCAGCCCACCCGTGCACGCCGGACGCATGGACCAATGGACCACATATGACATGGGTGTTATGTATATTGGTCCCCATGGTTCACACACCACGTGGACGAGGCAGAGCAACCTTCGTTAACGCGCTAGCCCAAAGTGAGTGTGGGCAATTTTGCCATTTTGGCATTTGTGGACCCAATTGGGATCATCACCACGCCAGGTGGCATGGAGATCTTTGAGTACCAAATGCATGGAAGTCTTTGTTGGACTCCTGGTGGATTGCGTATGGAGTGGCGGATCCGATCCCCAAGCCGGCGTGGAGATATACTCTTGGGAGCACCCCAAATTTCGTCCCTACCTCTGGCGGGTCCGGACGAGGGGTCAATTTTGGAGATTTTGGAGTTAATTTCAGTTTGGGCTGAAACAGCCCATTTTCAGCTACCAACTCCTGAGGGATAATGGCGGGGCCATATCTCTGGCTAAGAGGGGAGTTGGGACCTGCTGTTGAGGGAGCAGAGGGAGCCACTGTCGGTTGGCCTTGAAGCCTCTTGGTTCCCAGGAACTCGCCTGTGGCCTGTGGCCCCTATTGGCAGGGTTTCAGAGTCCGGACTGAGCAGGGCATGGGTTGTGTTTGAGCCCCCGCCCCCACCAGCCACTGGGAGGGTCGGACCTGGGATTGGGATATGAGTTGGGACTGAGTGTCTATTGTCCTATAATGCCCTTACCCCAGTCCAGTCTTAACCCCATGTGTACATATCCTGATGTGTTGCTGTACATACTTTCGTTCCCTTGTTGCAGAGTGGCAAGGATCCTGAAATGCTTTGTCACATGACACGAGCGTATTGATGCCCTTGTGAGCGTAGTGCTTTGCCTGCCTGCTCACCTGTGCGTGTCACCGCAGCGTCCTGTGGCCGGCCCCCCACGGGAACGCGTCAGGAACTCTGTGGCGAAGAATGGGAACTAAACAACGAGAATGGAAGTTGAAGGAGAACTCCCCGACATGAATGCCGAGCAGATGGCTAAGGAAGGCTTCTACCTGGTGAAGTCGGTCATCGGACACCGCTATGGCCAGGGGAGGCGTTTCCCCACCCTCTGGGAAGGGTTCGGAGTTGGAGAAGCTCCCTGGGTACCCTTCTCTGCCTTTGTTCTTTCTGAGGGACGCCTGAATTCTGTTCTGGTGAACTACTTGTCCCAGAACAACCTAGCAGAGTTGCTGAGGCTCCCTGAGACGCTTGCCTCTCAGAAGAAACCTAGGGACTGAACCCTTCCTATACCTTGCTATGTGTGTGTGAGTGAGCTGATCCTAAGGACCTATGAGCAGGCGACAGGAATGGTGTCCAAATTATACCCAAGTCTGCACCCTTACTGAACACGGCTGATGTCTTACCGGTGCCACGGGGTACGCCCCGGGTCTCTCCGCCCCTAGGTGCCCAATTTCTGTGCTGGCACCAAAAGTCCTTGGGGGAATACCCAGCGGTAACGCCAAGGTATTGGTTTTTCCTACCTGCCTGCCTACCACAGGGGAGGGGTGGCCAAAAGCTATGAGGCATGAAAACCCCTGTTTGCTACGTTGCCAAAACCTAGACTACCTGCCCTGTGGGGGCTGCATGCCGCGGGGGTGGTGGGGGGCTGTCCCCGGGAGGGGTGGCCTGCCACCGTTGTGAGGGGCGCCTGGTGTCAGGCGCTGTCGCTCCCCCGGCCGCCCGTCCTCTGGAGCGGGCAGCCAGGGTTTCGCGTCCCGTGTGTCCCTGGTGCGGTCGGTGCGGGCGTGGGGACCCAGCACCGGCCCCACAGCGTGCGCCATTGCGGGCCAGCGTTGCTCGCTGTGAGGGTGGCGGAAGGGCGTCCCCGGGGGGGGTGCCTTCCACCATTGTGAGGGGCGTCTGAGGTCAGGCGCTGTCCCTCCCCCGACTGCCCGCCCACTGGGCGGGCTGTTGGGGTCCGCCACCCACGTGCTGTGGGCGCGGGTGTGTGGGTGTGGGGGCCCAACACTGTCCCCTTCGCCTGCATGCCTTGTGGGGGCTGCGTGCCGCGGGGGTGGTGGGGGGCCGTCCCCTGGAGGGTTGACTGCCACCGTTGTGAGGGGCGCCTGGTGTCAGGCGCTGTCCCTCCCCCGGCCGCCTGTCCTCTGGAGCGGGCAGCCAGGGTTCCGCGACCCGTGTGTCCGGGTTGCAGTCGGTGCGGGCGTGGGGACCCAGCACCGGCCCCACAGCGTGCGCCCTTGCGGGCCGGTGTTGCTCGCTGTGGGGGTGGCGGAAGGGCGTCCCGGGGGGGGGGTGCCTTCCACCATTGTGGGGGGCGTCTGAGGCCAGGCGCTGTCCCTCACCCGACTGCCCGCCCACTGGGCGGGCTGTTGGGGCTCGCTTGGTGTGTGCGGTGTGTGTGGTGTCTGTGCCGTGCGTGTCGTGGTGCGCGGTGCCGCTCTTCTCTTGTCCCTCTGGTGCTCCCCTCTCCGGTGTCTTCGTGCGGTGTTGTGCTCGCCGTGTGCCCGCCGCGCCCCCTTCGCTGTGCGCGCCACTTGCTCGGCTGTTGGCTACCCCTTGTCCCTTTCGTGGCTTCGTTGCTCTTTACCCTCTCCTCTACCCTTCCCCCTGGCATGCACTTTTTCCCTGCCTCCACTTTGGTGCGTGTCTCGGTCTTTTTCCTTGCCGGCTCGTCGTTCTCTCTCGTTGGGCCTTCTCCTTTGAACTTGCAAAGAGAAAGGATGCAAATGGGCGTGCGGTGGCGGGGGTTTTGTCGCGCCATGGCACCTCTTCAGTGCCATCCTCGGTCGGTCTCTTACTCCCGCGGCGGTGTGGTATGTTACCTATTTATGCTTCGTTGGTGTGCTCCTCTCTCCTTTTTCTTACCGTGTTGTGCTTGTTACGGCGTCTTTTCGGCTTTCGTGTTCTCAAGGAGAACGTAAGGATATGGTGAAAGAATGAGCGCAACAAAGACTGGGTGAAACTCTTCCCCGTTATTCTGTTGATGATGAACTCCCAAGAGAGTTCGGCAACTGGCTATATGCCCCATGAGCTGTTCATGGGACGCCCGGCGTAGTTTCCACACGCTCTCTATCCTGAGGATTCCTACTCCACTGTGGGTAAGTGGGTAAAGGAGCAACAAGACAAGGTGGACAAGGCCAAGGCTATGCTCCAGACAGTGAGGGAGCACCAGTGGAAAAAGAAGAACAAGCACAGGGTGCCCCCCTCCTACCAAGAGGAGACTGGGTGCTGGTGCACCACAGTGGGCTACCTGCCTGGCCACGCTCCACCAGCTATGACCCCTACTTTGGGCCCTACAAGATCCTATCTGTGGATGGTCACCGTATCACCCTGCAATGTTCTCCCCGACTAGAGGGGACCTTTGTGTGTGCTTCTCAACAGCTCAAGCGCTACTACGACCCAGAGGACCTCTGTGGCGGAGAGTGGGAACTAAACAACGAGAATGGAAGTAGAAGGAGAACTCCCCGACATGAATGCCGAGCAGATGGCTAAGGAAGGCTTCTACCTGGTGAAGTTGGTCATCGGACACCGCTATGGCCAGGGGAGGCGTTTCCTCACCCTCTGGGAAGGGTTCGGAGTTGGAGAAGCTCCCTGGGTACCCTTCTCTGCCTTTGTTCTTTCTGAGGGACGCCTGAATTCTGTTCTGGTGGACTACTTGTCCCAGAACAACCTAGCAGAGTTGCTGAGGCTCCCTGAGACGCTTGCCTCTCAGAAGAAACCTAGGGACTGAACCCTTCCTATACCTTGCTATGTGTGTGTGAGTGAGCTTATCCTAAGGACCTATGAGCAGGCGACAGGAATGGTGTCCAAATTATACCCAAGTCTGCACCCTTGCTGAACACGGCTGATGTCTTACCGGTGCCACGGGGTACGCCCCGGGTATCTCCGCCCCTAGGTGCCCAATTTCTGTGCTGGCACCAAAAATCCCTGGGGGAATACCCAGCGGTAACCCCAAGGTATTGGGTTTTCCTACCTGCGTGCCTACTACAGGGGAAGGGGTGGCCAAAAGCTATGAGGCATGAAAACCCCTGTTTGCTACGTTGCCAAAACCTAGACTACCACTGCCACTGCCAAACAAAACCCTGATAAGATTTCAGGAAACAGGCGGGCAGTGACACACACACCACAGGTCCTACACTCACTATAGTGGCACCAGCCATCGAAGAATGATCTGGCTCAGAGGCCGGAGCCCTCACCCTGGCTTGCCACTCTTACACCCACACGCTACTTTGGGTTGATGAGGAACATGTCACAGGCCTTATTGGCCTACCTGTGAAAGGGACAAGAGAACACAGCGGCATTAAGCAAATGTGGCCTAACAGAAACGCCACTACGCGTTTCCCTGATAGTGCTTGGAGGGAAGGAGTGCTCAGGTTGCGTGCACAGCGTGGATGTTAGAGAGGTTGGACTGCCCTCGCGACTCCTGGCTGAGGTGCAGTTTGTTGATTGTTTGATCAGCGCCCGTTTTAGCTTGGGCTCAAAATCCAAAAGTCGCCAAAGGCAACTGCAGCTGCGTCAATTCACCGTGACCTGCCCACCCGTAAAGCAAAGGCAAATGACTTGGGTTCAGGACTGAGGAACCAGGACAGCCTCCACGTATTCTCAGGCTGCCCTATAATACGCTGTTCCTGAACCCAAGTACAAGCAAGCAAGCTTAAGGAACTCCACCAGTTCTCTTAAGGAACGTAGCGTGGAGCCCCTGTGTAACCTAAGCAAGGGTTTTACTGTGCACACCACGTGTGGCCTACCCTTTAATGCGTCATATGCATGCACGGTTATGCACGAGGTTCCCAATCATCTTTACCAATCTCTATTTTCCTACCAATCCACACCTCAACCACGAACTCCACCAGGGGGTGGGCCCTCCTGGGCTTACCTATCTTACCTACCGCTGGAGAGCAAAGCAAAGGAAGGATAAAACGAAACACAGGGAGAGCAAGCGTTTATGCACACGTGTGTGTAATCGAATCACCTGATGTCACCTCTAATCATCCTGCAATCTTCCATTATGTCCCTCTACTCTATGTTTGCTTTGCTACATGGCGAGTTTACGTTAACACAAGATAAGCAATGCAGACCTGTATGTTTATACCCTGTTCTTTGAATTCATTTTGAATTTCTTGAATTCTTTCTTCTTTGTTGCTCCTAGGAGCAAACGTGGAATTCCTACCTTTATCATTTATTGTCCGTCTCGTCATTTTCTTCTTATTACGTGACATACTGTTATAATCTTATTATTTTTGTCTTTTTCTGCGCCCCATTAGGATGCGCTCAGTCGGGCCGCTTTTCTCTGCGTGTAAATCCAGGATTTGAAAAATCCCTGTGATGAAAATAAATTTCGTAAAAATGTGCGCTTAATGCACATGAAGATTCTGGACAGGTGTGTGCGATCAGAAAAATTCTGGGCCATCATGTGACGGATTTTTGTGTTTGCGTCGATTGTAGCGTGTTTGTCAGTCCCTCAACCCTTCGTCCTTTCTCTACAGATAGCCTGGAGCGCAAACAGTGGAGTAGGCCGTGTTCAGGCCGAAAAACTGACTCCTGAACCACTGTCCTGACTCCCAAACCCCCATGAGGGTAATTCAATTTTCAACGTGCTAAAGACAGATCAGGTCTTACAGCAGGTTCATCGAGACCCCAGACGGCGTGTTCTGATCATATCCAGCGTACGGTTTTGCGTATTGCACTGCATTGTTTTAATTGGAGAAGGAGGGTTGTGCACACATGAATTCGCATGCCCATTCTAACCCCGCACCAAGCCACAGCTGCCCCAGGGACGCCAATGAGCGCAGTGGGAGCTGTAGGTGTTTTTTCTGACTCAGCAGAACCTGGCGACTGCCCTGATGCAGCGCCTTCTTTCCAAAGTTAGGGATGTTATAGGAAATTCTAAATAAATGTTGGAGCCATGCAGAGGCCAAGAAAAATTCCCTTTTTCCTTTAGAATGCGACAGTCGTTGCAACCACAACACAAGGGGGGAGTAAGAAAAAGTGTATTTCCCTGTCAAAAGGTTAGCCTTAGTTGTTATAAAGAGGCCCAGAGGCATAACACATTTTTATCTTAATAATGGCCCACCCAAACAGAGGTGACAGGACATTTTGACCTATAAAACCAGGCATTGATCTATGGATGATGTGTGGACCCCGGACCCCCCAACTGATTGATCTTATATCCCATTTCCTGGACTGACTGAGGCGCTGACATTGATCTAGAGCCTATACAGCTTTCTATATTTTCTCATGAAGGCTTAGCTATCCTACTGGTCTGCACCCTAGGGGGCTGTGGCACCTCTTTTTGAGAGGTCCTGGGTTCAATTCCCAGTCGGCCTAGCTAAGTAGGAATATCTCATGTGACATTACATTGACCTCAGTGCCACAAGGCATGCCCCCTCACCACCTTTGGGACCCAAAACAAAGAGTGCACATCTCTGGATGGCACTATAGAAGAGAGGATGCCCATGTGGGCAGTTTTTCCATGCTTGTAGGATATTTTCTAACCATCTTTTCAGAAATCTATAGTTATTATGAGTCTCCTTTGTTGTATCACTATCTCCAAAGACTGCAGCCCTTCATGTTGTGGAGTTTGATCCTGTGGTCCTTTGCCTTGCAACTGTGGCTACTTATTTGTGTTGATTTTTTCAAAGCGTATCTGTTTGGAAAACCCTTGACTACATCAAGAAGCAGCAGGAGCAAGGGCAGGAGCAGGGGCATCAAGAAAACAATATCAACAAAGCAAGGCACTGCAAGCGAAGACACAGAAACGGCGGCACCTTGAACTCGTTAGAGGTTCAAACTCTTTGTTGGGTTCATGAATCATTCATTACATAATACCCCACAACAATAATTACAATAACGACATTTCTGCACTGTTATACAAGCCATCATCTGGCATTTCGGCACTACAAAATATCACATTTTCTGCACACGCGCGACGCGTCCTAAAGTACAGGACTCGCAATCTCAGCCTGGGCATGCGTGCCCATTACATCCCCCTCCCAAGACACTGCCAAGTGTCTGAAAAACTGATATATACCCCTACATGGGCAAGTATGCCCACAGAAAAACAGAGCATATAAAAAATCCACAGAAACATCTGCTCACGGGATGACACACCCGGATTACTCCATCCCATTTCTGAACTACCTCAGGGCCCTACCCACAGGTTACCTCCGGTTACTCCCTGGGGCTGATAGGCACCCTTGGTCTCACACGGGGATGTATTTACAACATGAGACTCTGCAGAATAATGGAAACTTGAAATCTGTCCTACCCCAGGGGCGAGAAATCCTAAACTGCAGCCCCTCTATCCATTTCTGGTATGTAAAAAACTGACACATCTGAGTGGGGGTGCTGCCCCCTAAAAAACCCAAGCTGACTGTTGGGGAAAATACCTGAGAAACATTTTAAATTCTAATCAGAAAATTCTGACTAAAAATTCCTAGCCTAAAACTCAGGGAGGCAGTTTTCCAATCCTGCTTAGTGCCCAAGCCAAATATCTGTTTTTTCCACCAAAATCTCTTGCTCAGATTCTATAAAAAAAAAGAACACACAGGCAGCACAAGCAGGGCAAGCAACACAAAGAGAATAAATCTGCCACTGAAACGGACTCCACTGAGTGCTGAAGACCCTCGAGCTAAAATACCAAACGCTGCCCTCCGAATTTCCTCAGGGCACTTAATGTGCTCTCTGGTAGTTAATTACTTCTAAGCTTCATTGTTGTTCTGCTACTCCTGAGAGAGCAGAGACAAGAGAAGAACTAATACAAAAGGGGGCTGAAGCGGAAAATACGAGAAGAAATGAACAGACCTGTGGTCGCTGGGCATCGCTGCAATTTTCCCACACTGGACTCTGACATCTGACCCAAGTGAACCACCTGAAAACAAACAGCATGAGGGAAAGTATGAACAAGGTCAGGGCAAGAGAAATATCTGTTATGAAGCAGGCTCCAGACTCCTCACACATCCAAATATCGTATCTCCGTATCGCAAGAGAAAGGAGCCTCGGGCTTTTGCATGGATGTAAACCGAAGCTTTGCTTCCCTTTTGCAACAAGAGTTGAGGTTCAAAGCACAATGAAAGCATTTTTAACACCTCAATCCTTGAAGCACACTATTTATGGGAAAACGTGCATATATCGGCGATATTGGCATGAACATATCTTTGGGACCTTTAGGAGCAAAAATATGAGTAAACACTTTTGGAGTAGGCCCATAGTAGGTGCTTTGACACATGCACACTATGGTTTGATTGTCTCCGCCCACTCGTGTCATTAGTGCTTGCATATGAGCGCGTGTGCAAAGAGGCAATGTGGCACGCGTGCTCACAAGGCGAAATTATATAAAAAAGAGGGCCAGGTTGTAAAAATCAACCAAGCCATCCACGATGTTCTTCGTGGTCTCTACTTTACATATTGCCTTAGTTCGAAGCTCAACTCCCAATAGGCTTCGAATACGAGCCTCGGGGGTTTGGCCATTTTGGCCTAATTTTCGACCAAAACTTGCCCTCTTTTGAAAATAGAGTTTTGGTACGCATTGAATTGCGTGGAGCCATCGTTGAGTTGGCTCGAAAAACGAAAATGGCCTCGGGCTTTTGGTCTTGTGAGCATTGTGTTCGGTCATTAACGTTCATGCTCACAAGGCCACGAAGTCAGCGTTTGCGCACGCAAACGACTTGGGTTTGCGAGACCAATAGGCTGCCTAAAACACCGCCATTGCCCGCTTCCCTAAGCAAGATGATATGCCCGCGTGAAAGGGGCATGGATGAAGGACATAGGGGGAGGATGTAGGGTTCTGTGCGAACCTATGGTCCTTGAGAAGCATGAGTTCGCACGATCGACCGAAAGCCTTGCGCGTTGATTTTCTCGAATACGCAACGGCGAAAAATTCTGGTGAGCACACCAGATGAAAGTACATCAAAAACCCTCTAGATTCCGCCCTCAAGTTCTCTTAGAACCTCAAAGGTACTCGAGAAAAGTCCAGAACAAAACTCGCCACTGAGAAGCGACGAAGGCGCGCGAACAGGCGACATCAGGCAGCGATTTCACGACAATTAGAGATCGCGGTAGAAATCGGTTATTTCACCGATTTCCGACTGAAAATCGCCTAAGACAATAGAAATATGGTAATTCTACATTGATTTAATGGTTAGAAATCGGATTCCAGATCTCGCGGATTAGAGAACAGGGATGTCCCGCTGACAGCCGGTGTTAACGGCTTCCTTACGGGTGTGACGGCTCAAAGCCCCCGGGCCATGGGCCATAACGGGTGTGACGGCTCACAGGCGTCTGGGCCATGGGCCATAGGTTCTGGGTACCGCTTCACCCCGCTCCTTAGAGCAAACCCTGTGGGGGGCTCAATAACACCCAAGCATAGCAGCGGGTACCCGGTACCATCCCCTGAAGCGGAGGGGTGTCCATCCTCACTTCAGGCTGATTTACGGGTTAGGTTGCCCATCGCGATCCCACAGTAAAACAGGTATGATGCTGTAACTGTAAGTAACTGCAAGTATAGTATCAAGTATCAAGTCCCGGGTCCTGGCGGCGATTGTTCGGCATCCAAAGGACCCGTTAACCCATACCAGGCGCACCGGGTGCCGGCTGCGACGGTCACCACCACAGTGGCAGTGGCAAACACGGCCAACATAGGCGTCACACGACGACCGAGGTGGTCCCACAGGTCGAGAGCGACCACAAAGATCCATCAGGCTACCCCAAGCTTCCCAAGGCCCGCCGACTGGGGAGAGTCCCCACGGGTCCTTCCTCGGGCGCACCATGTCCATATCCATACGACGCGAGTCCAGAGTGGCACAGCCGAACGAGCTCCTCCTTAAGGGATCGGGCATCAAAGCCGTCTTTTCCCTCGCCCTATTACCACGAAGGCCATACATGAGGGAGTCCTCATGCAGTGTGGGCGGAGGCGTCGACTCCTCAAACCACCAGTTTCCCAGGCAGACTGACCGAGGTCAGGAGCACCGGAGGCCGCCATCCGACTGCAAGTGCGTCTGCGAATCGGTAGGCTCACACTGGGACTGACAGTGGCGGACCGCTGGGAGTGTAGTCAGGCAACTGGGCTTCCCGCCTGGCGCCATCAGGATCTCCACATCACAGCGAATAGGGCACACGGTATCACGCGCACTCAAACAGAAGAATCTGTACTTAGGTACTGGTCCAGGCTGGACCTAAGTAAAAACATGTAAATTGCGACTCAGGGCGCCCCTGTAATCCGATTCGCATCCCCACAGGGGGGAAAAGACAGTCCATCTGTTGTTGATGGGCTGACAATCGCAACATACAAATGCACATATCCTGTGGAACAGAAAGACAAGCAATAAGCGGGGTAAATAGGCGTGTAAACACACTCTGGACAGAGCGTCAAACCACGCCACGGTCAGGATAAGGCGTATGCAGGAGGGTTGACAGGAAAACGCCTGAGTTCAGGCCATATATAGTCGCGACACACGTAGACTGGCCTGGATCCCGCAGTTGCCATGGGACCAGACCACACACTCAAAAATCGCAATGCCGATGACAGCGGCATCCGTTGCGCAACGACATATGGGCTTCAAGGCCACAAGAGCTCAGAAAATACGAAGGTCAGTCGCCCTACCTGGTTTCCCAAGGATTCAGCAGGTCGGGAGTGACGAATGGAATTGAAAGAGAGGGGCCATCCTCCTCTGGATTCAGCAGGGGCAGTATATGGCCACTCTGATGGCAGGTCACCGAAAGATGAGAGAGCAAGCAAGTAAGGGACGATCCGTCGACGTCACAAGCGCTCAAAGTGCATCAGGGGAGAGCTCAGGGCGCTGATCAGGCACCCCCGGCTGCAATCGCCCGGGTGAGTGCCGCCAAGTCCGAAACATGGATGTTGGTCTTGTGCTTGCGGATGTACTCCATGAAGGGAGTATTGACCCGCGGCACGAACGAGGAGACGGGTTCCCAGGTGTCGTGGGACGGCCCATAGCCTCGCCAACGAACCTTGAACTCCAGACCTCCACGTGCCGAGGCTTTCGGACGCTGAGCCAGGATCTTCTCGACTGTGTAGTCGTCCTGCTCGGCATAGTCGTGGTCCGAATCGGCCTCATGTGCGGCGTAGCTCAGGGACACATGCTGGCCACGGAGGTCGGGTTCCCGCACACGGAGTTGACTCTCGTGGCGCTCCCGGAACTGTCCGTGACCCACCTTGATGCGGTAGGTGTCCTCACCAATCCTGCGGACCACCTCTCCGGGTGTGAACCAGGTCTTGGTGCGGTGGGTGCCCATAGGGCGGAGTCTGATCACCCACACCGGGTCTCCCACCCTGAACTTCTGCGCTGTCGAGCTTGGGGCGGACTTGTGACGCTCAGCATGCTGCTTCTCGAGCTGCTGGCGGATGTCCCGCGCCGTTTGCTCTTGCCGCGCGAAGAATTCCTTGGCATCCATGGCCATGCCATCACCAGACAAGGGAAGTCCCCGACCCAGGGGATCCCTGCCGAACAGAATCTGGTGAGGGGACAAACCACCCGGTGTGGGGGTGTCGTGATGTGCCTTCAGAGCAGGCCACATCTCCTGCAACCAGTTCGGACGCCGATTGGTGATGTGGATCTTGCGCAGCTTCTCGAACAGCTGCCGTCCAGCCACTTCAGCACGGCCGTTAGACCAGCTGATATAGGCGACGCTCTTGGCATGACGTATTCCCATGAGGGAACACATAGCCTTGAACCAACCACCAGTAAACTGGGGCCCTCGGTCACTGCAAATGGTGCGGGGGATGTCAAAGACGGTCAGCCAACGACGAATCATCATGACTGCCACTTCCTTGGCAAGCAACCCCTTTTTGCGTGCCGGAACGGCTACTACGTAGCCGCTGTGGCGGTCCACACAGAGAACCACACAATCAACGGTCTCCTTGCCGATGTGCACTTCGGGCATGGAGAAGACGTCCATGGCCACGCTCTCCATGGGTTGGTCAGGAACCGGGGTCCATTGGGCTTCCCCCTTGACGTTCCGGTTATCGGGATTGCAGGCCTGGCAGACCGAGCAACCCTTCCTGACCTTCTTGATGGCGGTGTAGAGAACGATATGGTCAATCTCGAACCGACGCTGCATGTCAAGGGCTTGCTTCTTGACCCCTGGGTGCAGCATGTGGTGGTGCCAAGCTTCACAAAGCTCGAGCACCCGGGACTCCGGTACTAGCAGCTTACCATTCCGGTAGAGCTTGCCATCTTCCTCGGTCAGCCCCTTTGGCCACTTCTGCCCGTCATCAGGGTCGGTCACAGCCCTATACTCGGCTGCAAAGGCCTCAGACTTAGCGTAGTCGTCGGTCCAGTCTTCCTGGAGGCAAGATTCAGGGAAGGGGTGCTTGTCGGACTCAGCTCCCTCAGGGGCGAGTACTCTGACCGCTCTGCCCATCCTCATTCCGAGGGGGGCATCCGCAGCCATGGGGACGAAGCATTTAACCCCCTCCTCTTCCATCAGGCGCTCCATTTCAATGATCCTCTTGGCTTCAGCGGTCTCAGTCTCATCGCCATGGGCAGAGATATCCGTCATGCCCTTGCTGGCGGGATAGGCCCACCTGCTGAGACAGTCCGCCACGGTGTTATCCTTTCCAGGAATATACACAACCGTGAGATCGAACTTGGCCAAGGTCTCATGCCATCTTGCCGGTCGGGAGGCGGGACCAGAGGGGGTGTCCACGTGCTCCTTGTGCCACGACTGCAGACTCTGATGGTCGGTGCAGACGGTGACGGGATGGAGGGCTATGTACCCAGCCCATTTCCTGAGAGCCATGACGATGGCATACGCCTCCTCTTCTCGGGGCATCCACGTCCGTCTCTGGCCTTCCGCCAGGACTCGGCTCCAGAAGGCCACGGGCACGTGCCTCCCATCGTCAAGCACTTGCTCCAACACAGCGCCAACAGCGTAGTCGGAAGCGTCGGTGCGCAGGACGAACCCTCAGTCGGGATCCACGAGGTGCAGACCCACTGCGGATAGCAGCGCTTGCTTCATCCCCTCAAAGGCACGGTCGGAATCAGCATCCCAGACCAGAGCCTTCTTGAACCCCTTTTTGGTCTCCTCTCGGTTGCCGTTGAGCATGGTCGTCATGGGGGCTGCATACTCGGCATACATTTTGATATACCCTGAGTAGTAGTTGCAGAACCCCAGATATGCCCGTAGCTCAGAGACCGTCTTGGGCTTTTCCCAGTGCTCAATCGCAGCCACCTTGCCAGGTATGGGCTTTCGCTGCCCTTTCCCAACTACGTGGCCAGCGAAGACCACCTCGCTTACCGCAATGGTGGCCTTGTCACTGCTGCCCGTGAGTTTGTGCCGAACCAGAAGGTCCAGCACTCGACTGACGTTCCTCTCATGTGCCTCCAGGAGCTCCTCGTAGCTCATACTGGGGTCCCCGGACGCGATGATCACGTCGTCCACGAAGGGGTCCGCACAGTCACGCACCGGCTCAAGCAGGTTCTCCAGCATCCGGTGAAAAGCCGCATTGCCGTTGGTAACGCCCATGGGCATCACCTTCCACTGGAGAGGTCCAAGTGGAGTGCTCATGGCCGTGCAGGCACGGGACTCTTCGGCGAGAGGCATCTGATGATAACCATGTTTCAGGTCAATCACCGTGAAGATCCTCCGCCGGTGTTGTTTTTGCAGCATGTCCTCAATGAGGGGCAGCGTATAGCTGTCATGCTGCGTTTGGGCGTTCAGGCCGCGGTAGTCGACCACGAGCCGCCACTCACTGGCAACCTTCTTGGGGACGACGAAGCACGGAGAGGCCCACTCGGAGTGGCACGGCTCAAGCCAGCCTCTCTGGATGAAGTCACGGAGGATCTTCTCCATTGCCTCCCTCCTCTCGCCCCTCAGGGCAAACTCCCGGTGCCGATACACACGGGGGTCCTGCTTCAGTCGTATCTTGGCCTCGCCATACGGTCCACGCACCGGTGGGGGAAACACAGGCTTACCGCTGAAGAAGGTATCACCATACTTCTGCTTCAGCCTGGCCCTCAATGCCTGGATCTTGGGACAGTCATCGGACTCCGCCTTGGCTTTTCCGGGCACTTGAACCACGGAGCTTACTTGAGGGGTAGCGACCCCGCTCGGTTTCGGCTCAGGTGGTCTTCCCAGGTGGCCAAAAGGGGCATCTCTGGTCTTGCCTCGGAATAGATCGCCGTAGGTGGGTGGGTTACCGCCAGGCGGCTCGTCCTGGCTTGACATGTGATCCAGCACCCTCTGAACGAAGGTATTCCCATCGTAGGAACCGGAGACGATTGGGTCCACTTCCGACCAGGCTTTGTCCTGGCCTTTGCCCTCACGCTGGCTACCCCAGTCGTGAAAGGGCTGATCCATGTACCCCTGAACCAGATCCAGCTCCTCTTCTGTGAGGGGGTCCTCCGATTCTCCGATGTCAACAGGGGGAACTGCAAAGCATTGCCGCCAGGTCTCTGCTACGATGTGATTGACACACACGAAGTCCCATGAGGGAACACATAGCCTTGAACCAACCATCAGTAAACTGGGGCCCTCGGTCACTGCAAATGGTGCGGGGGATGTCAAAGACGGTCAGCCAATGACGAATCATCATGACTGCCACTTCCTTGGCAAGCAACCCCTTTTTGCGTGCCGGAACAGCTACTACGTAGCCGCTGTGGCGGTCCACACAGAGAACCACACAATCAAGGGTCTCCTTGCCGATGTGCACTTCGGGCATGGAGAAGACGTCCATGGCCACGCTCTCCATGGGTTGGTCAGGAACCGGGGTCCATTGGGCTTCCCCCTTGACGTTCCGGTTATCGGGATTGCAGGCCTGGCAGACCGAGCAACCCTTCCTGACCTTCTTGATGGCGGTGTAGAGAACGATATGGTCAATCTCGAACGGACGCTGCATGTCAAGGGCTTGCTTCTTGACCCCTGGGTGCAGCATGTGGTGGTGCCAAGCTTCACAAAGCTCGAGCACCCGGGACTCCGGTACTAGCAGCTTACCATTCCGATAGAGCTTGCCATCTTCCTCGGTCAGCCCCTTTGGCCACTTCTGCCCGTCATCAGGGTCGGTCACAGCCCTATACTCGGCTGCAAAGGCCTCAGACTTAGCGTAGTCGTCGGTCCAGTCTTCCTGGAGGCAAGATTCAGGGAAGGGGTGCTTGTCGGACTCAGCTCCCTCAGGGGCGAGTACTCTGACCGCTCTGCCCATCCTCATTCCGAGGGGGGCATCCGCAGCCATGACGACGAAGCATTTAACCCCCTCCTCTTCCATCAGGCGCTCCATTTCAATGATCCTCTTGGCTTCAGCGGTCTCAGCCTCATCGCCATGGGCAGAGATATCCGTCATGCCCTTGCTGGCGGGATAGGCCCACCTGCTGAGACAGTCCGCCACGGTGTTATCCTTTCCAGGAATATACACACCCGTGAGATCGAACTTGGCCAAGGTCTCATGCCATCTTGCCGGTCGGGAGGCGGGACCAGAGGGGGTGTCCACGTGCTCCTTGTGCCACGACTGCAGACTCTGATGGTCGGTGCAGACGGTGACGGGATGGAGGGCTATGTACCCAGCCCATTTACTGAGAGCCATGACGATGGCATACGCCTCCTTTTCTCGGGGCGTCCACGTCCGTCTCTGGCCTTCCGCCAGGACTCGGCTCCAGAAGGCCACGGGCACGTGCCTCCCATCGTCAAGCACTTGCTCCAACACAGCGCCAACAGCGTAGTCGGAAGCGTCGGTGCGCAGGACGAACCCTCGGTCGGGATCCACGAGGTGCAGACCCACTGCGGATAGCAGCGCTTGCTTCATCCCCTCAAAGGCACGGTCGGAATCAGCATCCCAGACCAGAGCCTTCTTGGACCCCTTTTTGGTCTCCTCTCGGTTGCCGTTGAGCATGGTCGTCATGGGGGCTGCATACTCGGCATACATTTTGATATACCCCGAGTAGTAGTTGCAGAACCCCAGATATGCCCGTAGCTCAGAGACCGTCTTGGGCTTTTCCCAGTCCTCAATCGCAGCCACCTTGCCAGGTATGGGCTTTCGCTGCCCGTTCCCAACTACGTGGCCAGCGAAGACCACCTCGCTTACCGCAATGGTGGCCTTGTCACTGCTGCCCGTGAGTTTGTGCCGAACCAGAAGGTCCAGCACTCGAGTGACGTTCCTCTCATGTGCCTCCAGGAGCTCCTCGTAGCTCATACTGGGGTCCCCGGACGCGATGATCACGTAGTCCACGAAGGGGTCCGCACAGTCACGCACCGGCTCAAGCAGGTTCTCCAGCATCCGCTGAAAAGCCGCATTGCCGTTGGTAACGCCCATGGGCATCACCTTCGACTGGAGAGGTCCAAGTGGAGTGCTCATGGCCGTGCAGGCACGGGACTCTTCGGCGAGAGGCATCTGATGATAACCATGTTTCAGGTCAATCACCGTGAAGATCCTCCGCCGGTGTTGTTTTTGCAGCATGTCCTCAATGAGGGGCAGCGTATAGCTGTCATGCTGCGTTTGGGCGTTCAGGCCGCGGTAGTCGACCACGAGCCGCCACTCACCGGCAACCTTCTTGGGGACGACGAAGCAGGGAGAGGCCCACTCGGAGTGGCACGGCTCAAGCCAGCCTCTCTGGATGAAGTCACGGAGGATCTTCTCCATGGCCTCCTTCCTCTCGCCCCTCAGGGCAAACTCCTGGTGCCGATACACACGGGGGTCCTGCTTCAGTCGTATCTTGGCCTCGCCATACGGTCCACGCACCGGTGGGGGAAACACAGGCTTACCGCTGAAGAAGGTATCACCATACTTCTGCCTCAGCCTGGCCCTCAATGCCTGGATCTTGGGACAGTCATCGGACTCCGCCTTGGCTTTTCCGGGCACTTGAACCACGGAGCTTACTTGAGGGGTAGCAACCCCGCTCGGTTTCGGCTCAGGTGGTCTTCCCAGGTGGCCAAAAGGGCCATCTCTGGTCTTGCCTCGGAAAAGATCGCCGTAGGTGGGTGGGTTACCGCCAGGCGGCTCGTCCTGGCTGGACATGTGATCCAGCACCCTCTGAACGAAGGTATTCCCATCGTAGGAACCGGAGACGATTGGGTCCACTTCCGACCAGGCTTTGTCCTGGCCTTTGCCCTCACGCTGGCTACCCCAGTCGTGAAAGGGCTGATCCATGTACCCCTGAACCAGATCCAGCTCCTCTTCTGTGAGGGGGTCCTCCGATTCTCCGATGTCAACAGGGGGAACTGCAAAGCATTGCCACCAGGTCTCTGCTACGATGCGATTGACACACACGAAGTCCGTGGCGTCAGCCTGATCAAGGCCCCGATCCACATAGTGCAATTCCGTTGGCCATCTCCGGGGCGGCATGGGCTGTCCCTGAGCGTCCTGATAGACACTCTCTCCAGCCGGTAGGACGACCTTGTTCAAGGTCATGTTGGTCAATGAGGCAACCCAATGTCGGGTACTTTCCTGCTCGGTGCATCCCATAGGAACAACCAGCACTGCCTTGGAGCGGTCCTTGCGAATCTTCGCTATCGCTCTTGGAATGTCCCAACGGGGGCAATGGATCCACATCAATCCCTGATGCGGACCCCAGTGCTTCTTCCACGCGGAGTCCTGGGCGCTCCGGTACTTCTCAGAAACCCGAAGATGGGCGGAGGTTCCTGAAGGAAACGCATCCAGTGCCAGATCCGAAGCTCCCAAGTCCGCGACAACTCGGCTCGCCACTTCCGGCATTACGCCGTACTCCTGGTTTGCAGGACCAATTGGCTCAGTGTCCAGCGCGGCCACCTCGAGCTAATTGCGTTCGGGGTGGATCCATTGGCATTCCACATGGTGCTCAGGTGACGAAAGCCACGAGAGCTGGTCGTCCTGGTACAGGGTCATGGAGGCCTGGGCCGGGAGAACGCCGGAGTCCGTCTCCATCATGAAGTCGTACCCAACGATCATATCCCAGTCCATCTCGGCCTCGTAGAAGCGACCGTGCAGGAGGATTTCCTTGCCCTGCAGCCCGATGGCCGCTTCCTTCGTGCCTCCCACCATGTACTGGCCATTCGCCACCTTCAGCCTGACAGGTTTCCGACTGTCAGTCAGACACTCTGGTGGAAGTAGGCCAGCCTTGACCAAGCTGACTTGAGCTCCTGTGTCGACCAACACGTCGAAAACCTTTTCCACTTCCCCGCATAGGGCACGGACCTTAAGATGCACCTGCCGCTCGCGACCGACACGGCGCACGGCGTGCAAACTGAGGATCTCCGGCCGTTCCAGAAGCTCAACAAGCGACTGGTGCAGGTCGTGGACAATGGGCTCAGACTGCCCATCTGCAGCATCCAGCTGCGGTCCGGGTGATCCTCTGATACTCTCGGAAAGATCTTGAAGTACATCAAACACATTCTTGGTCGCGAAGGACGGACGGGTGCAAGGGATCGTGCCTTCACTTGCCCTCACCCCGCCTCCGCGACTGGGTGCCGGACCGGGCCTTCCGCCTGCGGCAGTCCCTTTGTGCTTATCGACTCCCGACTGGGATGGTTCGGCGCTTCCCACGTCACCATCCTGCGACCGCCCTAGCTGGGGCCCTTGGCTGCAGGGGCTCCGCTAGGGGGCGTCGGTTGTGGAAGTAGGGGTGTTCTCCTCCGCATCAACCTCGTTGACGCCCTTCTTCCTTCCCCCTTTCTTACCCTTCTTGTCCTTGTCCTTGTTCTGGTCATTCTGGTTGTTCTCCTTGTTCTTGTTGTCCGACCTGGGGACCCAATACGGCTTGATCTCCTGGATCTCCTTGGCCAACTCGGTCCCCACCGACGACATCAGCTTGGCCAGCTCGTCCTTGTCGACCTCCACTTTGGCTTCCCGGATACCCGCGGGGGCACGCTTCTTCGACCCGTGCGCCTTCTTGTAAGCCTCCGTGTCGGCCTTGTGGGTGGGGCATGTTCGGCAGTCATGGTTGAAGCCTTTCCTCCTCCCATAACACACGAAACAGCCCTGCGGGTGAGCTCGTATAAACTCCCCAAAGGACAGCGGAGGGTCGCCAATGCGGCGAGGGTCCTTCTTCTCCTGCTTCCTCCAACCCTGCTGCAGGGGCTTCCAGTTTCCCGGTTTGCTCCCCGCGCTCAGGTTTTTGGCCACGAAGGCACAAACGGCCACTTCGGCGGGCTCATCGTCGTCATCATCGTCGACGAGAGTCTCGTCGCCACCGGCTCCTGCTGGGTCCATGGCAGCTTCCCCGCCAGGTCCCTCGCCAACGTAGTTGACGTCGCGGTCGCCGGGCCCCCAACCTGCGGCCGTGGTGGAAGTTTCGGTACTCCTTGAGTACTTCCTCGCCAATGCACTCCAGGATCTCGTCGCAGCTCATCCGCGCCGGGATGGCCTGCAGACGGATGGTCTGGCCGCTCAACTCCCACTCGTCAAGGCGCCACATCGCGGTCTTCTCGCGATCGCCCGAGACGGTGATGAGGAGAGCGTTCCGCAGGGAGTGCCGTTTGACATCCCGGGCCAAGTTCTTCCTCGTCCAAGCCACCACGTTCGTATGATACTCTTTGGGGAGCATCATCTTGACCTTGTGGTTGGACCTGGCCCGCTTGGATTCCTCCTTGGTGACCCTCTTGATCCATGCCTCCGGCAGCATGGAGAGCAGGCGAGCCTGCTCGTCACCCTCGTTCCAATCCTCCACGTTGCGGCGGTAGAGGGTGTATTTCCCTCGGAGGCCCCGCCAATCCCGCAGGCGGATCTCCCGTCCATCATGCTCAAGCTTGATGGACTTCCACCGCTTGGCAGCCACCTGCGGAGCGTCCACCCGCTCCTGCTCGTTGATCCACTTCTTGGCTTCCTTGAGGGTCTTGATTTTCCCCTCCTTGGTCGCCACGAAGTATAGCTCTCCGAGCACTTCCGGCAGGCGGTACCTGAACCGTCTGAAGACATACTTCTCCGCATCAGCGGGATGCATGTCCTCAGTAACGGTTACCCCCCAATCGTCCAGCTTCTCCAAGAAGCGGTTGAGGTTGAGGGGGTTGCCGTCGTACATGGGGGGCTTGATGTCTTTCAAGTCTTCCCACACGGCGGCATCAGCGGCCTTAGAGACCATAAACGCCGGCCGCGAGGTCGATCGAGGTTCCCATCGGCCTCTCCCACGGACTCCAACGGCCGCCACGTCCATCTCCTCCATGGAATCCCTGTGGCTACGCCGCGGTTCCTCCGTGTACGCTGAACCCAGATGTTCACGCCGTACTCCTTCCATGTATGCCTCCTCATCACGGCGCCGGCAGCTGCGTTCAGCGGCCTCCCGTCGTACACCACGCGGCGGGCTGATGTCGAACTCCTCCAGGTCCAGGTCCAGGTCCTCACCTTCGCCGACATCCCACTCCACGTCTCCTCTGGGGACCTCATCCCTGAGTCCACCATAACGTCCACCAGCCATTGGGATTGGCTCCTGGGCTGGTGCGGGGCGCCGGGGGCGTACCGGTGTCCGCGGTGGAACACGGCGGTTGCAGTACTCCGCGCTGAGCCAATCATCACGCCAATCCTCACTGCCACTGCCGGGCGGCACGCGCTCGTTGCGGCGGCCCGCGCGGTGGTGAGAGGGGGCGGTGAGAGAGGGGGCAGTGGCGCTGGGGCGACTCCTGGGGGCTCCGCCAGGGGCGTGGGGTCTGCCTGGACCTGGTCCGGGTCCCCAGCCGTCGTCCGACGAGCCAGACTCCAGGGGTGGGTGGTCGCTACAAACGCTCCCACGGGCTTCCAGCGCGTCCAGCCTCTGCTGCAGGCCGCTGATGACCGTGTTCAGCTGCCTGGTCCCGGCCCTGGCGATGTCCAGCTCTCTCTGCGCGCGCGCGGCGACCTTGGAGATGCGAGTCATCTCGCCCTTGCCCGTGTCTACCTCCGACTCGAGGAACTGGACCCTCCTGCGGAGGTAAACAATCCACCGCCAGGTGGTATCCAGGTCGCCGTTCCCTGGTGGGTCGTCGGGGTCCCCAGGGGGTCCACCAGGAGGGCCTCCGCCGGGTCCGCCTGGTCCAGAGGGTCCTCCCCCGCCCGGTGGTCCGCCTCCAGGGGGTCCACTTGGTGGGCGTCCTCCAGGGGGTCCTGATGGTCCTCCGCCAGGGGGTCCCGCCGGGTCTCCGCCGGGTCGCCTTGGTGGGTCCGAGGATGGGCGCTTCTTCGTGATGCCGAAGTCCATGTCGTCATCCTCGTCCATGTCGCCCCACCTGGGCGTCTCGGTCTCGGAAGACTCCGAGCTCCGGTAGGGAGGAGGGAGATCCTCATCCTCACCTTCCGGTTCGATGGGGACGTCTCTGCCTCCTCCGCCCGTCCAAGCCACCACTTGGCGATGTCGGCGGCCTCGTTCATCCCCGTCGCTGGCGATGAAGAAGGGGTCACTGTTGTGGGGGTGTCCGCCCGCTGGCCTCCGTGGCTCCTCGGGGGTCTTCCCCTTACCCTTCCTCCGTCGGTGGGCGGTGGGGCCACTGCTCCCACTGCTGCCCGTGTCGACCTCGTTCAGCGTCATCTTGGAGGAGGCGTCCCCTTCGAAAAGCTTTCGAAGGGTCTCCACTCGGGATCTTCCCGGGGGAGTCTCGCGGCGGAGTTTGGCCTCTGCCTCCTCCATTGCGGCGGCGGTGGCTGCGGCAGCTCGCCTTTCAGCCTCCTCCCGGGCACGAGCCGCCTCGGCTTCCCGGGTCTGCTGCAGCCGCGCCTTCTCCGCTTCCAACGCCGCCAACTCCGCCTCCGTCTTGGCCCTGTCCTCAGCGACCTTCCGTCGCGCGGCCTTGATGGCGTCCTTCTTGGCGGCGTCCCCCTGGGCCTTCGCCGTTGCCTCGGCATGGGCCCCTTCCTCCGCCTCCTTCTTTGCCCTCTCTTCGGCAAGCGCCTCTTCTGGCGCCTTCACCTCGGCCTCCTTGCAGGCAATGGCCTCCTGCGTCCGGCATGCTTCCTCGTCGGTTGCCCTGATCCGGGCAGCCACTGACTCATGGGCGGCCGCGGCTGTGAGACCGGCTGCGATGGCTGCCACTTTCGAGGCGTGGTAGTCCATGCCTCTGCCCCACTCGGTGGCCTCCTCATGGGTGATGCCGACGGCGCCCTCCACGGCAGCGTTCTGCTGCGTGGCCCGTTGCCGGGCAACCCCAAGGTTGCAGGGCACCCCACAGGCGCGCTCACAGGCGCGCGCCACGTCCCTGTGGGCGGCAGCGGCGCTGCTGCTGGAGCTGGCCTGGTCGGCCGGCATCCTCCCGCGGTTGGCCGACTCCACGACGCTGCTGGGGCCTGTTGGGGCCTGCTGGGGCCTCAGGAGCAGCGGACGGGGCTTGGCCTTGGTCTGCTTGGCGACTTGGATGTAGTCGCCAAGGGTGGTGGAGCCGGGGTGGTGACCGCCATTGGCCCGTGGGGGACTGGGGGCTGGGGTTCCGCCCTTGGCGCCTTGGGCGGCTTCGGCGGCCAGGGACTCTTGGTACTCCCGCCACTTCCGGTCCTGCTTCCTGTCCCCGGCGGACCGCTTCTCCTTCCCCGGAGACGCGCTGCTGCTGCCCTGCAGCTTGCGCTCGCTCCCCGGTTCCGGGAAGTTCCTTTCGATCATGTCCCACATGGAGACATTGATCGTGGCGCCCGACGGGTACGCGTTGGAGTCCTCGTCCTCCTCAATCCCGTCGGGGCGCAGCCCTTCGCCGGGCCTGTCCGGCCGGGTCCAGGTCCTCCAGCGCCTCTGCTGGAAGCGGAAGGCAAACCCTTCCGCCCGCAGCCAGTCCTCCACGGCCTGCAGGCGGTCGGGGGCCATGTCCGTGCGGAGCTCGAAGCTCCCGGGCATGCTGCCTTCGCACTAGGGGTGGCTGTGGCGGTAGTGCTGGTCCCAAACCTACCCACGCAGTAGGTGCGCTGCATGGGGTGGGGCTGCGGCCACGTCTTACCCGCTTCTTGCCAGTTTACCATGGCAGCGGGGGCGTAGTTGGTCTTGAGGTCCTTGGTGTGCACTCGTTCCACTCAACGAACTGGTGGTGGTTGTTGAGGCGGGTGCTGCAGCACTGGGCTGGGAGTGCGGCTGGTGCTGGTCAGCCGGTGGTTGTGCAAGTGGTTGACGCGGCCTTGCTGGTCGGCCGATGGGACTCGCTGATGCAGGAGTCCTGGTCAGTCCACTTCCTTCACGGTGGCGGCGCGGTCAGCACGATGCTCTGGACGGCGCTGCTGGCTCCGTGACGAACTTGGCGCTGTCGCTGGATGGCGCTGCGAGCCGCTGCGCTGCGCTGCGAGACGCTGCGCGGCGCTGCGAGCTGCGAGCTGCGCCGCGCTGCTCGGGGTTGGTGGCCCCGAGTGGCACGCGAGGGCTGGGTAACTCCGCGGCGGTGAAACGCTTTTGACGCGTTCCCGTGGGGGGCCGGCCACGGGACGCTGCGGTGGACACGCGCAAGTGAGCAGGCAGGCAAAGCACTACGCTCACAGGGGCATCAATGCGCTCATGTCATGTGACAAAACGTTTCAGGATCCTTGCCACTCTGCAACAAGGGAACGAAAGTTTGTACAGCAACACATCAGGATATGTACACATGGGGTTAAGACTGGACTGGGGTAAGGGCATCGCAGGACAATAGACACTCTATCCCAACTCGTATCCCAGTCCCAGGTCCGACCCTCTCAGTGGCTGGTGGGGGCGGGGGCTCAAACACAACCCATGCCCTGCTCAGTCCGGACCCTGCCGATAGGTGGGGTGTCTCGCCCAGCCACAGGCGAGTTCCTGGGAACCAAGTGAGCTTCAAGGCCAACCGACGATGGCTCCCCATGCTCCCTTAACGGCAGGTCCCAACTCCACTCTGTGCCAGAGATATGGCCCCGCCAATATCCCTCAGGAGTTGGTAGCTGAAAATGGGCTGTTTCAGCCGAAACTCATATTACCTTGAAAAACTCCAAAATTGACCTCTTGTCCGGACCCGCCAGAGGTAGGGACGAGGCATTCGACCCCATGCCTTTCGCAAACGAACTCCTTGGAGCCCTCACCCAACCTGGTTCCCTCTGAGGTCCCGGCATCAGGGCACCACTGGTTCGTCAAGTGGGGTCATGATTGCCAAAATGGCAAAATCGGCCGTCTCGGGCGACCGTCCAGGGTAGGAAATCTTGGCGATATTGACGTGCCAAGCCTTGATTCAGACCCCTTGATATTCCCTTTGGTCCCATGCCCTGGGGTATCGCTTGCTGTCACGCTGGCTGCTTACTGTTCACCGAGGGGATGACCACACGGACGGGGCAGAAAGCAAAATGCGGTGCAAAGGGGGGGATCGTGGATTGCATCAAAAGTTGAATAACTCCGGATGAGCCAGAGGAGCAAATACGAAACTCAATGGCGTTCAACCCTTGGTCATATGCTACAATATACACCATTCACTAATGGCTAGATTCCGCGCCCCATGCAGATATGGTAATTCCAAAATGGCACACAATAGCAAAAACAGCGAAATTTGGCCAAAATGGCCCGCATTCATGATTCCATATCTCCATGGCCACGTCGAGGATCTTTTCAACCAAAGATGCTATGGACACATAAGACTTAGGTCCCAATATATGCCACTTGCCAATCTTCATGGTCGCCTCTAGCTATTTTCCCCATTGGAGGGAAAGTGATACGCAAATGGGGCAGAATGGCAACATACCCCAAATTGGGTGACTCACAACTCTCCCATCGAGAGGAGAGGCCACATGGGGATACATCCCATTCGATACGTGTTTCTGTGCCCTCTCAGAATTGCCCTTACCTTTGGTCAAGTGGCGCACGAAACCTCGGGGGTGAAAGCAGGGGAAGAAGGAGTTTGTGGCCATTTTGGGCAAAACGGCCAAAATTCACCCAAAAGCGGTCCCTCCAAATATCGTATCTCCGTATCGCAAGAGAAAGGAGCCTCGGGCTTTTGCATGGATGTATACCGAAGCTTTGCTTCCCTTTTGCAACAAAGGTTGAAGTTCAAAGCACAATGAAAGCATTTTTAACACCTCAATCCTTGAAGACCACTATTTATGGGAAAAAGTGCATATATCGGCGATATTGGCATGAACATATCTTTGGGACCTTGAGGAGCAAAAATATGAGTAAACACTTTTGGAGTAGGCCGATAGTAGGTGCTTTCAAACATGCACACTATGGTTAGATTGTCTCCGCCCACTCGTGTCATTAGTGCTTGCATATGAGCGCGTGTGCAAAGAGGCAATGTGGCACGCGTGCTCACAAGGCGAAATTATATAAAAAAGAGGGCCAGGTTGTAAAAATCAACCAAGCCATTCAGGAATTCCTTCGTGGTCTCTACGTTACATATTGCCTTGGTTCGAAGCTCAACTCCCAATAGGCTTCGAATACGAGCCTCGGGGATTTGGCCATTTTGGCCTAATTTTCGACCAAAACTTGCCCTCTTTTGAAAATAGAGTTTTGGTACGCATTGAATTGCGTGGAGCCATCGTTGAGTTGGCTCGAAAAACGAAAATGGCCTCCGGCTTTTGGTCTTCTGAGCATTGTGTTCGGTCATTAACGTTCATGCTCACAAGGCCACAAAGTGGGCGTTTGCGCACGCAAACGACTTGGGTTTGCGAGACCCATAGGCTGCCTAAAACACCGCCATTGCCCGCTTCCCTAAGCAAGATGATATGCCCGCGTGAGAGGGGCATGGATGAAGGACATAGAGGGGAGATGTAGGGCTCCGTGCGACCTCATGGTCCTTGAGAAGCATGAGTTCGCACGATTGACGGAAAGCCTTGCGCGTTGATTTTCTCGAATACGCAACGGCGAAAAATTCTTGTGAGCACGCCAGATGAGAGTACATTAAAAACCCTCTAGATTCCGCCCTCAAGTTCTCTTAGAACCTCAAAGGTACTCGAGAAAAGTCCAGAACAAAACTCGCCACGGAGAAGCGACGAAGGCGCGCGAACAGGCGACATCAGGCAGCGATTTCACGACAATTAGAGATCGCGGTAGAAATCGGGTATTTCACCGATTTCCGACTGAAAATCGCCTAAGACAATAGAATTATGGTAATTCAACATTGATTTAATGGTTAGAAATCGGATTCCAGATCTCGCGGGTTAGAGAACAGGGATCTCTCGCTGACAGCCGGTGTCAACGGCTTCCGTACGGGTGTGACGGCTCAAAGCCCCCGGGCCATGGGCCATAACGGGTGTGACGGCTCACAGGCCTCCGGGCCATGGGCCATAGGTTCTGGGTACCGCTTCAACACAGTGGTATGGGACAAAAGAGCTGAAGCATAAGTGAAAAGAATTCTAGACAACACTCACCTACAGTGGCAGGCCAATGAGCATAGACAAGAAGGGCGACGCCTGGCCATGGCATCCAGCCCGCGGCCTGCCAACCTCAACCTCAGTGGAGGTGTCAAAGACCTACAGGTTACAAACCAACACAGGTGACCCACAAACCTTCTTACCCACGCACTCAAGGAGTCATCGCGATTACCTATCTTGTGGTTGAGGGGTTTTCCACTGCACCTTAACAAAATATGCCAGCTCCATGCTGCACAAACAAACAACAAACGCCATGCAGTGTCAGGAGGACCCAGGCTCGCAAGCCCTGATGGCGTCCCCCTCTCAAACCTGGGGGCACACTCGTCAGTGCACCCCATACACACAGAACATACAAAGTTCTGTCCAAGGAAAAACAGAGTTTCAAATTGCCCTATGATTGAACCTCGAAGTAGGGCAGCCACCAGCTGGCCCAGAGGCTCCAACCATGCTTTACAGAGTTAACCTGAGCCACACTGTGACTCACACTAAAGGAGAAACCTCACAGTGGACTCAAAAGTCAGACTCAGAAGTCACAGAAAAAATATCCTATTGTCAGCGAACCAAAAACACCATGAGTAGACACCATCAGAGCCAAAAGGCTCAAAATGAGGCCAGTGTAAAACTGGGCCTATGGATCCAGAATCCAAAAACCAAAACAAGGCTGCATGTCAACGCAAGCCTCTGAGCACAAGAACAGTGCTGTCTCAGCGCCGAAGGCGCTGGGTGTCATCCCCAGTTTTCACAGTCAGCTCATGTGTGCATGAATCCACTCCAAAAAACACAGTCTTGTCGAGCAGTGGAAAAAAAAACAACAACAACAGACCAAGGGCGAACGCGTGCAGCACCTTCCCACCTACGAATGAGGCGCAGGGAATGCACATGGGGCTTCAAAGCTCTCGGAATCAAGGAACAGAGCTGTCCAGTTCTACAAAGATCCCACAACTGTCTGTGGTAATTTTTCTGTCACCTCTGTATTCAAACCCAGACAAGCTTCAGAAAAAAACCAACCACCCCGAAGCAAAGCGCAGCGCCTTACAATCTGCGCTCAGAGTGGGCGCGTATTGCCTCTGGTGCTGTGCATAGCTACGAAGGTCCCACATATGACTGAGGTTGCGGAGCTGACACGCGGTGAGGACAAACTCATTCTTTCTTTTGTTTTGAAACACAAGTCCATAGTCACTGCTGCAATGTCCTCAGGGGGCCAGCCCAATATACATTGTGTAACCCACATCCCCGAGGCTTGGGTTAGTGGGTTGTCCGGCCGGGGTCATTGCGGCTGTGGGGCAGTGCAAAGAAGGTAAGTTATACTACATAGCGGACATCGCAGAAGTGGCCGCCCCATACTCCAGGCCTGGAGGCACTGGCAGGTCAACTGGGGGCACTGTCTGGGTGGGCTGTCCATGGGATGGTACCCTTCATGCAAAGTCATACCGAGGTGTCATGGGGAAGAGCGGGGGCAAAGGAAGAAGGCATTCTACTCGCATGGTGTTGGCTTGGGGGGGTGTGGACCATGGGAGGGCCAACCTGCCAGCGGCTGGTGAAAAGATAGCAACTGTGTGAAAGAAAATAGCAATTGTGTGGGGGTGAGAGAGGAACCTATTGGATCTGGGCACTTGGCCAGTGGCATCACACCACGGACATTGGGGACAGCGTGCTCGCGGGGAGTTCCACTGAGGACAGGGGGGGGGGGGGGCACAGGGGGTAATCGCAGGGACCGAGCCAACGCTGGGCGGAATACTGTAACGGCATCAAAGAGCAAAACAACTGCAGTGTGTGTGGAAGCGGTCGCTGTTGTAGTGGAAAGGCCTGAAAGTATGAACATCGCCCTGATGGCGCGCGCATCCTTTAGTTTAGGTGGTAGCCCCACGATGGCAGTCGCTCACGTCGGGTCCCCAGACCTGTGAAGAGGTGCTGCAGCAGGGGGGGGTCATTGTCAGTCTTCTGGGCGGAAGGGGCAGGGTCGACGGGAAGGAAGAGGGATCGCAGTGCACAGGGCTGAGTTAACGCCGTCCACGATCGTGTTCTGGAACTGACCGACGATTTTACGGGCTGCCCTCAGGCCACTGGAATGCTGGGCGAGGTAGCGGTACAGGGAGCGTGGTACTGCCAGGCGGGCAATGATCCTGGGGCCCTGTCGCACTGCTGTGGCTCGCCACGTGGCAACCAGGGCCGAGACAGACCAAGCATTAAGCCAGGCAGAGACCAGTGGGTGGGCGGGGGAGCAGTGCGCCAGCACTCCGTGCACACTGCGATTGTTGCGGGTGCCGCATGCAGCACATGGGGTTTTCTCATCCTCATCTCGCCAGAACGTTGCATAGTGGCTGAACCCTGCCCTGGACTGGATTCCAGAGAGACACTTGTGCCAGGCCAGGCACCGGTGGCCGAGTGGGCGCCATGAGATCAGGGGGAAATGCTCATGCAGGTGCGAAGGGATAAGGTCATGGGACCACACTTTTTGGGGGGGCAGGACGTGTTCACCTTGCGTGATGATATCCCAGGGGGAAGTGCAAAGCGCTGGGGGGGGAGGGGGTGCCCAGTTTGGCATAACGGTCCGGGGCCTCATTGAATTGCTGGCCAGTGTGGCCCTCTACCCAGTCAAGGTCCTGCCCCTTACGTCGCAGGGATGCTCTGACCAGTTGTACCCAGTGGGCTTGACGGACGGGGCGTTTGAGTCCGGTGGATGACAGAATGGCCCCTTGACAGTCAAGCCGTAGACGTTCTCCGTGGTCACCGAAATGTGACCCGAAGAGGATGCCAACCAGTTCCGCCTTATATGAGTTGAGGGCACCAGGTACTCTGCACACAGCCACGCTGCCATCAGGAAGGACAGCGGCCGCACCTGAGGTTGGGGGGTCACCCAGTTTGCTGCCATCGGTATAGACAGCGTCAGGGCGGTGCGGTGAGGGTACAATGTACACCCGCAGCCCAGCAACTGTAACAACCGAGGTAGCCTGGCGGTGTATTTTCGGGGCGTCCCAAATGATAGGCAGCGGTGTGGGGGAGTCACCAGCGGGATTACCTAGCGTGGCAATCGCTGAGAGGAGCATGCCATAGGGCCTGAACAGGCGTCCAAGAATGCAGCCAGAAATTGCGGTGCGAGGAGTCTAGTACCCAAGTCGGATGAGGGGGGGTACATGGCACAGGCCAAGTCCGTGTCTGCGATGTGTGTACAGAGTTTTTTTGGCGACCAGGGGGGGCAGCCCAGTGACCCCAAAAACGAAACGCTCAATAAGGGCACTCAGCTCCTGTAGCTGGGGCACGGACAGGAGCAAGCACTCAGTGCGGAAAAGGAGGCGGGGAACCACCATGGTGTTGGCCAAGAGAACTCTGTCGAGTGTTTGTATGGGCTGCGCGTGCAAGTCGTCCAGTTGTGCTTTCAGCTCGTTGCAAACGAGGCAAAAGGCGTCACTTAACTTGAGGTAGGCCGGTATTGGGTGGCCCAGGTGCATTAAATGCTTGGCTGCGGTGAAGCGGTATACCTGGGTATCTGCCCACGGCGAAAGGTCAGCACACGGTTGACTGATCCACGGAGAGCCGGTTGTTGCCTGTACGGGCGACGAGGGATGATGATATTTGGGCAGGGCGGGTGTGGCAGGGGGTGGGCGGACTACAGGGAGGGCTTCGCTTTTTATGATGTTGAGCTGACAACCAATAATTGCCAGGGCTTCCTGAACAGTGGTGGACACGTGCTGACTGCGTCCACGCAATGCAGGGGAGCTTATATCATCAACGTATGCTGAAAAGGGGATGACGCGGACGTGCAGGTATCGCAAGGGGATTTCAAAGACAATGACAAAAAGGAAACACGACAAAGGGCAGCCCTGTTTGACACCGTGTGTGGTCCTGAAGACTGACTCTCGGCACCCTCGGATGTAGGACGCACCGTACTCCAGCGCCAGTGAAATTAAGCGCAGCAACCGGAGTGGTGTCCCAAACTTCTGAAGGGCCATGCTGATGAGTGCCTCAGGGGGGCTATCCAATGCGTGATAGACATCAAAAGCCAGTATGGCTTCGACTTTGTCCAAGTGATCAATGTCATGCAGAAATGTTTGCGTGACGTGGGCTGGGGAGGTACCTTGGCGGCCACCAAAATGCCTAGGGTGCAGTAGCGGGGACAGGAGGGGGTACAGTTAACGGTATACCCACCGCATGAGCAGGCGGTAAATGGAGTTGCTCATTGCGATGGGTTGCGACCTATCTGGGTCCTGCCAAGACCCTTTGCCTTGGGTGACTCACAACTCTCCCATCGAGAGGAGAGGCCACATGGGGAAACATCCCATTCGATACGTGTTTCTGTGCCCTCTCCGAATTGCCCTTACCTTTGGTCAAGTGGCGCACGAAACCTCGGGGGTGAAAGCAGGGGAAGAAGGAGTTTGTGGCCATTTTGGGCAAAACGGCCAAAATTCACCCAAAAGCGGTCCCTCCAAATATCGTATCTCCGTATCGCAAGAGAAAAGAGCCTCGGGCTTTTGCATGGATGTAGACCGAAGCTTTCCTTCCCTTTTGCAACAAAGGTTGAGGTTCAAAGCACAATGAAAGCATTTTTAACACCTCAATCCTTGAAGCACACTATTTATGGGAAAAAGTGCATATATCGGCGATATTGGCATGAACATATCTTTGGGACCTTGAGGAGCAAAAATATGAGTAAACACTTTTGGAGTAGGCCCATAGTAGGTGCTTTCAAACATGCACACTATGGTTAGATTGTCTCCGCCCACTCGTGTCATTAGTGCTTGCATATGAGCGCGTGTGCAAAGAGGCAATGTGGCACGCGTGCTCACAAGGCGAAATTATATAAAATAGAAGACAAGGTTGTAAAAATCAACCAAGCCATTCAGGAATTCCTTCGTGGTCTCTACTTTACATATTGCCTTGGTTCGAAGCTCAAATCCCAATAGGCTTCGAATACCAGCCTCGGGGATTTGGCCATTTTGGCCTAATTTTCGACCAAAACTTGCCCTCTTTTGAAAATAGAGTTTTGGTACGCATTGAATTGCGTGGAGCCATCGTTGAGTTGGCTCAAAAAACGAAAATGGCCTCGGGCTTTTGGTCTTGTGAGCATTGTGTTCGGTCATTAACGTTCATGCTCACAAGGCCACAAAGTTAGCGTTTGCGCACGCAAACGACTTGGGTTTGCGAGACCCATAGGCTGCCTAAAACACCGCCATTGCCCGCTTCCCTAAGCAAGATGATATGCCCGCGTGAAAGGGGCATGGATGAAGGACATAGGGGGGAGATGTAGGGTTCCGTGCGACCTCATGGTCCTTGAGAAGCATGAGTTCGCACGATTGACGGAAAGCCTTGCGCGTTGATTTTCTCGAATACGCAACGGCGAAAAATTCTTGTGAGCACGCCAGATGAGAGTACATTAAAAACCCTCTAGATTCCGCCCTCAAGTTCTCTTAGAACCTCAAAGGTACTCGAGAAAATTCCAGAACAAAGCTCGCCACGGAGAAGCGACGAAGGCGCGCGAACAGGCGACATCAGGCAGCGATTTCACGACAATTAGAGATCGCGGTAGAAATCGGGTATTTCACCGATTTCCGACTGAAAATCGCCTAAGACAATAGAATTATGGTAATTCAACATTGATTTAATGGTTAGAAATCGGATTCCAGATCTCGCGGGCTAGAGAACAGGGATCTCTCGCTGACAGCCGGTGTCAACGGCTTCCGTACGGGTGTGACGGCTCAAAGCCCCTGGGACATGGTCCATAACGGGTGTGACGGCTCACAGGCCTCCGGGCCATGGGCCATAGGTTCTGGGTACCGCTTCAACACAGTGGTATGGGACAAAAGAGCTGAAGCATAAGTGAAAAGAATTCCAGACAACACTCACCTACAGTGGCAGGCCAATGAGCATAGACAAGAAGGGCGACGCCTGGCCATGGCATCCAGCCCGCGGCCTGCCAACCTCAACCTCAGTGGAGGTGTCAAAGACCTACAGGTTACAAACCAACACAGGTGACCCACAAACCTTCTTACCCACGCACTCAAGGAGTCATCGCGATTACCTATCTTGTGGTTGAGGGGTTTTCCACTGCACCTTAACAAAATATGCCAGCTCCATGCTGCACAAACAAACAACAAACGCCATGCAGTGTCAGGAGGACCCAGGCTTGCAAGCCCTGATGGCGTCCCCCTCTCAAACCTGGGGGCACACTCGTCAGTGCACCCCATACACACAGAACATACAAAGTTCTGTCCAAAGAAAAACAGAGTTTCAAATTGCCCTATGATTGAACCTTGAAGTAGGGCAGCCACCAGCTGGCCCAGAGGCTCCAACCATGCTTTACAGAGTTAACCTGAGCCACACTGTGACTCACACTAAAGGAGAAACCTCACAGTGGACTCAAAAGTCAGACTCAGAAGTCACAGAAAAAATATCCTATTGTCAGCGAACCAAAAACACCATGAGTAGACACCATCAGAGCCAAAAGGCTCAAAATGAGGCCAGTGTAAAACTGGGCCTATGGATCCAGAATCCAAAAACCAAAACAAGGCTGCATGTCAACGCAAGCCTCTGAGCACAAGAACAGTGCTGTCTCAGCGCCGAAGGCGCTGGGTGTCATCCCCAGTTTTCACAGTCAGCTCATGTGAGCATGAATCCACTCCAAAAAACACAGTCTTGTCGAGCAGTGGAAAACAAAACAACAACAACAGACCAAGGGCGAACGCGTGCAGCACCTTCCCACCTACGAATGAGGCGCAGGGAATGCACACGGGGCTTCAAAGCTCTCGGAATCAAGGAACAGAGCTGTCCAGTTCTACAAAGATCCCACAACTGTCTGTGGTAATTTTTCTGTCACCTCTGTATTCAAACCCAGACAAGCTTCAGAAAAAAAATAACCACCCCGAAGCAAAGCGCATCGCCTTACAATCTGCGCTCAGAGTGGGCGCGTATTGCCTCTGGTGCTGTGCATAGCTACGAAGGTCCCACATATGACTGAGGTTGCGGAGCTGACACGCGGTGAGGACAAACTGATCCTTTCTTTTGTTTTGAAACACAAGTCCATAGTCACTGCTGCAATGTCCTCAGGGGGCCAGCCCAATATACATTGTGTAACCCACATCCCCGAGGCTTGGGTTAGTGGGTTGTCCGGCCGGGGTCATTGCGGCTGTGGGGCAGTGCAAAGAAGGTAAGTTATACTACATAGCGGACATCGCAGAAGTGGCCGCCCCATACTCCAGGCCTGGGGGCACTGGCAGGTCAACTAAGGGCACTGTCTGGGTGGGTTGCTGTCCATGGGATGGTACCCTTCATGCAAAGTCATACCGAGGTGTCATGGGGAAGAGCGGGGGCAAAGGAAGAAGGCATTCTACTCGCATGGTGTTGGCTTCGGGGGGTGTGGACCATGGGAGGGCCAACCTGCCAGCGGCTGGTGAAAAGATAGCAACTGTGTGAGAGAAAATAGCAATTGTATGGGGGTGAGAGAGGAACCTATTGGATCTGGGCACTTGGCCAGTGGCATCACACCACGGACATTGGGGACAGCGTGCTCGCGGGGAGTTTCACTGAGGACAGGGGGGGGGGGGGGCACAGGGGGTAATCGCAGGGACCGGGCCAACGCTGGGCGGAATACTGTAACGGCATCAAAAAGCAAAACAACTGCAGTGTGTGTCGAAGCGGTCGCTGTTGTAGTGGAAAGGCCTGAAAGTATGAACATCGCCCTGATGGCGCGCGCATCCTTTAGTTTAGGTGGTAGCCCCACGATGGCGGTCGCTCACGTCGGGTCCCCAGACCTGTGAAGAGGTGGTGCAGCAGGGGGGGGTCATTGTCAGTCTTCTGGGCGGAAGGGGCAGGGTCGACGGGAAGGAAGAGGGATCGCAGTGCACAGGGCTGAGTTAACGCCGTCCACGATCGTGTTCTTGAACTGACCGACGATTTTACGGGCTGCCCTCAGGCCACTGGAATGCTGGGCGAGGTAGCGGTACAGGGAGCGTGGTACTGCCAGGCGGGCGATGATCCTGGGGTCCTGTCGCACTGCTGTGGCTCGCCACGTGGCAACCAGGGCCGAAACAGACCAAGGATTAAGCCAGGCAGAGACCAGTGGGTGGGCGGGGGAGCAGTGCGCCAGCACTCCGTGCACACTGCGATTGTGGCGGGTGCCGCATGCAGCACATGGGGTTTTCTCATCCTCATCTCGCCAGAACGTTGCATAGTGGCTGAACCCTGCCCTGGACTGGATTCCAGAGAGACACTTGTGCCAGGCCAGGCACCGGTGGCCGAGTGGGCGCCATGAGATCAGGGGGAAATGCTCATGCAGGTGCGAAGGGATAAGGTCATGGGACCACACTTTGTGGGGGGGCAGGACGTGTTCACCTTGCCTGATGATATCCCAGCGGGAAGTGCAAAGCGCTGGGGGGGGAGGGGGTGCCCAGTTTGGCATAACGGTCCGGGGCCTCATTGGATTGCTGGCCAGTGTGGCCCTCTACCCAGTCAAGGTCCTGCTCCTTACTTCGCAGGGATGCTCTGACCAGTAGTACCCAGTGGGCTTGACGGACGGGGCGTTTGAGTCCGGTGGATGACAGAATGGCCGCTTGACAGTCAAGCCGTAGACGTTCTCCGTGGTCACCGAAATGTGACCCGAAGAGGATGCCAACCAGTTCCGCCTTATATGAGTTGAGGGCACCAGGTACTCTGCACACAGCCACGCTGCCATCAGGAAGGACAGCGGCCGCACCTGAGGTTGGGGGGTCACCCAGTTTGCTGCCATCGGTATAGACAGGGTCAGGGCGGTGCGGTGAGGGTACAATGTACACCCGCAGCCCAGCAACTGTAACAACCGAGGTAGCCTGGCGGTGTATTTTCGGGGCGTCCCAAATGATAGGTAGCGGTGTGGGGGAGTCACCAGCGGGATTACCTAGCGTGGCAATCGCTGAGAGGAGCATGCCATAGGGCCTGAACAGGCGTCGAGCCGACATGTCCAAGAATGCAGCCAGAAATTGCGGTGCGAGGAGTCTAGTACCCAAGTCGGATGAGGGGGGGTACATGGCACAGGCCAAGTCCGTGTCTGCGATGTGTGTACAGAGTTTTTTTGGCGACCAGGGGGGGCAGCCCAGTGACCCCAAAAACGAAACGCTCAATAAGGGCACTCAGCTCCCGTAGCTGGGGCACGGACAGGAGCAAGCACTCAGTGCGGAAAAGGAGGCGGGGAACCACCATGGTGTTGGCCAAGAGAACTCTGTCGAGTGTTTGTATGGGCTGCGCGTGCAAGTCGTCCAGTTGTGCTTTCAGCTCGTTGCAAACGAGGCAAAAGGCGTCACTTAACTTGAGGTAGGCCGGTATTGGGTGGCCCAGGTGCATTAAATGCTTGGCTGCGGTGAAGCGGTATACCTGGGTATCTGCCCACGGCGAAAGGTCAGCACACGGTTGACTGATCCACGGAGAGCCGATTGTTGCCTGTACGGGCGAAGAGGGATGATGATATTTGGGCAGGGCGGGTGTGGCAGGGGGTGGGCGGACTACAGGGAGGGCTTCGCTTTTTATGATGTTGAGCTGACAACCAATAAGTGCCAGGGCTTCCTGAACTGTAGTGGACACGTGCTGACTGTGTCCACGCAATGCAGGGGAGCTTATATCATCAACGTATGCTGAAAAGGGGATGACGCGGACGTGCAGGTATCGCAAGGGGATTTCAAAGACAGTGACAAAAAGGAAACACGACAAAGGGCAGCCCTGTTTGACACCGTGTGTGGTCCCGAAGACTGACTCTCGGCACCCTCGGATGTAGGACGCACCGTACTCCAGCGCCAGTGAAATTAAGCGCAGCAACCGGAGTGGTGTCCCAAACTTCTGAAGGGCCATGCCTCAGGGGGGCTATCCAATGCGTGATAGACATCAAAAGCCAGTATGGCTTCGACTTTGTCCAAGTGATCAATGTCATGCAGAAATGTTTGCGTGGCGTGGGCTGGGGAGGTACCTTGGCGGCCACCAAAATGCCTAGGGTGCAGTAGCTGGGACAGGAGGGGGTACAGTTAACGGTATACCCACCGCATGAGCAGGCGATAAATGGAGTTGCTCATTGCGATGGGTTGCGACCTATCTGGGTCCTGCCAAGACCCTTTGCCTTTGTACAGGCAGAGGGTTTCAGACACGAGCCATGGGAGGTGTATATCACCTGTTTGATAACACAGTGAGACGCAAGCATGCACAGTGGCAAATGCGGTAGTAGGGAGTATGGACAATAGATACGGGGGTATGCTGTCTGTCCCGGTAGACTTTTCTCTGGCGGCTTGCGCGAGTGTACGCAGATCATCATACGTGGGAGGTGGCGGGTTGTCCAATTGCGGCCACTGGGGTATATGCTGGCCGGCCTCTGTAGACCATGGGTTATTAGGTTGTGTACCGGTAGTGTAGATTGGGCGCGGGGACTGAGCAGAGTGTGCTTGACTCGCCGGTAAAAAATTTTGGAGCGCCGTTTGGCCGGCTTGGCGAGCTGGCGTACAACGGACGTCCAGTCGGTTATATCACAGCTGGACCGCGGGCGGTCAGGCTTGGCCTCATTGACGGTGTTCATTGCCGTGAGCACGTGGGGGCATAGCGTTGCGTAGGTGGCCTCTACCTCAGAATACGTATCAGGCACGGGTGGGCTAGCAGTAAGTTGTTCTATATGTCTCTGAGAACGCTGCAAATCACAGCGATTCCACTGGGCACACCGTGGGGGGGGCACCTTGGGGGTCGACCAGGGGACTGTGTGTATTACAATGACAACAACGTTACGGAGGCACCAAGAGTTATACTGACAGGGGTTACGGGACACGTACCTTCTGCGCCCTATTCCAGTCCTCTGTGCTCGACTATTCTTCCGTAAATGGGGCCCAGGATCATGATCCCATTGTAATACACACAGTCCCCTGGTGAGGACAAACTGATTCTGAAGCCAGTTTACACAGTGGGCGAGCCACGCCCGTGGCATGGAAACAAGCGCGCAAGAACCTAGACACACACAGAACACAACCTTTAAACGGGCACCATCCCGGCGCCATTCATTCTCCCTGAAAATTGTGTCAACTGCGGCAGCGCAAGACCTCCACGTTGCTGTTCATGATGGCGCGCTCCTGCGAACGCACTGCTGCGAAACTTCGGTGCTTTTCATAGCGAAGTCAAGCGCCTGTCAGGCTCGCACAGCGCTGCAGCGCCTCTGCTGGCGTGCAAATAAACTCCTCAGCGCGTCAAACACCAAACTTGACTGCAACAATGCCAAACTCCTGATCGCGCCGAACACCAGACTTGACTGCAAAAATGCCAAACTCCTGATCGCGCCGAACACCAGGCTTGACTGCGAAAATGCAAAACTCCTGAACCAGCGCTCTTCGAAAAAAAATTTCTTGCTTCTGCTTGAACAGGTACTCATGTCATACTGTTGCTCGAACATGCCCACAGATGATCCTGTCCGAATCTTAGGTGTCGATTTTGTACTTCGATCTTTGATCACCTTCGATGGCTCTGGATCTTTCCAACTAATGCAATGACCCATCCTTAGATGAACGTCTTGTAAGGCACTGCACGCGAATGCACCAAAACGGCAGCACCTTGAACTCGTTAGACATTCAAACTCTTTGTTGGGGTCATGAATAATTCATTACATAATACCCTACAACGATAATAACAAGCACCACATTTCTGCACTGTTATACAAACCATCATCTAGCATTTCCGCACTAGAAAAGATCACGTTTTCTGCACACGCGCGACGCATTCTAAACTACAGGACTCGCGATCTCAGCCTGTGCATGCGTGCCGATTAGTGAAAGCCTGTTTTAACTTTCTCGGTGTGCCCGGTCGGTGTGCTGTGTTGTGTGTGCAGTGTCCTTGGCCGCTTTGCCCCCGTTCACCGGGTAGCAGTTTCGGTGTGCTGTGCTTGTGATGTCCTTGGCCGCTTTGCTCCTGTTCACCGGTGTGCCTGCTGGGTGTGTGCTGTTGCGTGTGCGCTGTCCTTGGCCACCTGGCTCCTGTTCACGGGTGTGCACGCTCAGTGTCATGTGTTTGCGGTGTCTTTGACCACTTGGCTCCCGTTCACGGGTGTCCCCGCTCGGTGTGTTGTGTTGTGCGTTCGGTGTCCTTGGCCACTTGGCTCCTGTTCACCCGTGTGCACCCTCGATGTGCTGCCTGTGCCCTGTCGTTGGCCACTTGGCACCTGTTCACCGGTGTGCACGCTCGGTGTGTTGTGTTGCGGTTGCGGTGTCCTTGCCCACTTGGCGCTCACCGGTGTGCATGTGACGCGTGTTTTGTGTGGTGTGTTGCGGCGTGTTGTGCTTTTGTGTGTCTGCTGTGGTTCTGCCCTGCGCCCTACGTGGTCGCGCGCCCTACGCTCTTTTTTTTTGTGGTGTGTGTTCCTCGGGTGGGCCGTTGTTCCTTGGCACCTGGTCCCTGCCATGGTTGTGGCCGGCGGCACTGCCTCTCTGGCGTGCCTTGTGGCCCCCCGTTGTTGCGCCATGCCTCGTTCGGTCCAGTAGCTCTCCATGCGCCATTTGCCTGGCCCATTGCCGTGGTGCCTTGCCGTACCAGGGGCTGGCGCCCCTGCATTTACTTCTTTCGGGCCCTGCGACGTAGAGATGTCAGGATTGCATCAGGATGGCGTCAGGATAGCGTCAGGATGACTTCAGGATGGCGTCAGGATGGCGTCAGGATAGCGCCAGGATGGAGTCAGGATGGCGTCAGGATGCGTCAAGATTACCCTCAGGGCGCCATCAGGATGATCGGTAGTTTGGCGTCAGGATTGCGTCAGGTTGCTTCAGGATGCGTCCGGATGGCATCACGAAAACGTCATTAGAGCATCAGGATGGCGTCAGGGAGTATCAGGGTGGCGTCACGATGGCGTCAGGATATCATGGTGGCGTCAGGATGATGTCAGGATGGCATCAGGATGGCATCAGAATGGCGCCAAGATTGGCGTCAGGATGGCGTCAGGATGCATGAGGATCGCTGTCAGGATGCGGTCAGGATGATCTGTAGTTTGGCGTCAGGATGGCGTCAGGTTGCGTCGGGATGCATCAGGATGGCGTCACAAAGACGTCGGGATAGCATCAGAACCGCGTCAGGATGCCGTCATGGTGGCGCCAGGATGGAGTCAGGATATCGTGGTGGCGTCAGGGTGGCGTCAAGATAGCGTCAGAATGGCATCAGGATGGCGTCAGGTTGCGTTGGGATGCATCAGGATGGCGTCAGGATGACGCCACCAGGACCTGAGGGCATCCAACAGTGTCAATCTGGTCTCTGAGGCTGATACTTACAAGAAATGGGTTACACATATAAGATAAAATGTTGTATAAGGTAGAAACCTAATGGGATGGTTTGAAGCCTTTAAGGCAGGAAATGCCGAAAATAGTTTTTGCAACAGAAAAATATCTTTCCTCTCCGACATAATGACAGTTTAAGTGTATAGATAGCAGCGGGGCAGCCGACAATCAGGATGGCGTCAGGACGATGTCAGCATTGTATCATGGATGTGTCAGGAAGTGTCAGGGTAGCGTCAGGATTGTGTCAGGATGGCGTCAGAATGATGTCAGGAAAACGTCAGGAAAGCATCAGGATGGCGTCGAGATGGCGTCAGGGAACATCAAGATAGGCCAATCGCGTCAGGAAGGCATCAGGATGCGTCAGGATGGCGTCAAGATGGCGTTGGGATAGCGTCAGGATGCAGCAGGATGGCGTTGGGCAGGCGTTAGAGGTGTGTCAGGGTAGTGGTGTAGGCGTCAGAAAGCCATCAAGATGCGTCAGGATGCGTCAGAAAAGCTTCAGAGGGGCGTCAGGAAGGCGTCAGAATAATTTTCACGTCAGCAAGGCGTCAGGATGACATCAAACCCTGCGGGGCCGAATCAACTGGGCGGCTGCGCAGGGTACGTGGAGGCTGGCCGGGAACCGGGCTCATGGTGCCTCCCACTTGCCCGTGTCGCGGCGGGGGCGCTGGGCCCGCTCCGTGCCGTACCCGTTCTCGGCCCCGCGATAGGGTAGTCCCTGGCGGGTCCATTTGCCGTGTTCCTCCGTCTGCGTGCGCTGCGGTGGTTTTGCGCATGTTGACCCGGTCACTGGCCCGTCCGGCCTCCTGTACCGTCCGTCTTTCTACAGGGGACGCGGCCGGTGCACGCGGCGTGTTTTGTATGGACAGTGACACCTCCCCCTTCGGGTCCAAGGACGCCACGCCTGGGTCTGCGCCAGTGTGTGTTTCTGGTTGTGTTCTGCCGTGTGTGTGTGGTTGCACTCGCCCGTCCGGGCGGCGTCCTGGCCTGGTCGTGCGGGCCAGCCACTCGGGCGCGTTCTGGTCGGACTGAGCGGTTCCTGTTGCGGTTTTCGTTATCTTTCAACCTCTTCCGGGCTGCGTGTCTTCTTGTTGTATGATTTAATTCCTTCTGTTTCAAGTGCCCTCTGTGTCTGTCTTTCGGTTGTCTCCGACCCTGGGTGCCCTGGGCCTTGAAGCTTTGTGGTTGCCCCCCCCGCCCTCGCTCTTTTCACTTTCGCGCCCCCGCTGTTGGGTGGTTCCCGCCCTTCTGTTCCCTTGGCCTTGGCACCGTTTGGTTAAGTTTCTTTTTCCTCCCTCGGGTTGCGGCCTTTCGTATGGTGTAAGCGTTGTGCGCTGGTGCTGTGACTCCCCCCCCCGCCCCCCAAGATGCCTGCTGCTGGTGTTGTGTGGTGCCCCGCGTCTTGTTGTGTGGTGCCGCGGCCTTGTGAGGGCTGTTTTCTGTGGGTCCCGCTGATTTTTCGTGCTGTGCTGTGCAGGTGTGCGGATGCCTTGCTGTTTGGTGTGCTGTTGTGTCGTGTTGTTGGTTTTGTCGCTTGCCGCCTCCCGTTGTCGTTGGTTGCTCCGTTTCCATTGCTGTCGTGTGATCCCTTGCTGTGCCGTGCTGTTTTGTGCCGTGTTCCGTGCGTTGATGCGTGTTGTGGTGTTTCTTTTGGTGCTGTGTGGTGTCGTGGTGCGCTGTTTCGTCTGGTCGTCTGGTCTGCTGCGTCGTGCTGCGTTGTGTATGTGGTGTCGGGTTGGCCTGCTCTGCCCCCCCCCCCCTGCTGCTGCCCTTGTTCTTGGGCCTGTTGCTGCGGCCTGGTCCCCTGTTTTGGCCTGTTGTTCTGCTCTGTTCTGAAGTGTGGTGCTGTGTTGCTCTGCTGTGCCGCCTGTCTTGCGTAGTGCTGATCTCTGCGTCGTTTCTTGCTGTGTAATGCTCCGCTTCCTCGTTGGCGCTGGCTGCTGCTGTGTGTTGATGCCTGTTGTTTCTGCGTGTTCGTTGCTGGGTCTGGTTGTCCGCTGTTGTCTCTTGGTGGCGTGCCTTGTTGCTGGTGTCCCTGGCTGCTGGCGTGGCCAGCTGCCCTGTCCTTGCCGGTGGTTTGTCGTGGTGCCCTGCTCCCCTGCGCTGTGTCCTGTGGTGCTGTGTGTTCCTGTGGCGCCGTGCTGTTGTGCCCTGCTGTCTGTTTTGCCTGACTCCTTGGGTTTGTTTGCTCTGTCCTTCTCTTAAAACCACTGCGAAACGTGTGAATATTTTTTTTCCTTTTGCAAAATTAAACAAAAAATATGGTCGACCGAACACACACGCGTGCAGCAAGACGAGACCATGTTTGAGCCAAGTTACGTTTTGCCGGGCGTTAGTGATTGTCTGCATTTGTTGTTGGCGGTTGTGTTGGGCTGTTGTTGCTCTTCTTGCTCGCAAGGGGTTGACCACCTTTCTGCCAGTGCCAGCCGCCTAAACGGACAAAAGAGGGCTGAAGGGGGGCACGAGGGAGGGGGGGTAGGTGCGAGGAGAAGGAGAGAAAATGAAAGGAAGCAGGGCGAAGGGACGCGGCGGCTTAGAGATCATTTCGGAGTTTTACGCGCTGCTCGCGACGCGTTTCTTTCAACGTATGAGACTCCACAACTTACGAGGGGCACGGCTTTATGCTGGCATTATCGCTACGGTGCTTGCGCCGCTATTTCTTTATGTATTTTGGCCACAAAGTATCCGCGTCGTGTGTTAACGCGTTTCGCCGCGCGCTTTCAGCGCTAACCTTTTTTTGTGCTAATTAGCTTTATAATCCGTTATTTAAAAAGTTTCCTTGTCATGTTTGAAGTATGTAAGTGAGTAAGTAAGTAAGTAAAGGCGGCCGCGTCCGCAGCCTCATCTGACATCTCCTTGCTTGTTTTACATGGTGGCCGCCTCTGGCGGGAAAGGGAAGCTCTCCACCATCATTTCCCCTGGCAACCCCTTTCTCACCTCACGGCCGAGAACTTCAACCAGGTTCCCTTGGGGCATGACAGGCGGTAGGTGTCCTTCAGTTGCTTCCCTCAGGGTCTCAGCTCCTTCCTGTCACCCATCGAAGGATCCTCCGGCCTTCCTCCCCTGGCACAGCCCTGTGGGCGCCTGCAGGCGGGTTCCCTGAGGATAGCCCTCGCGAACCGCGGAGCATTTCTTCCTGTCAACCACATTCCACCACTCCCCATCCCTCACGGGTTGGAGTACCCACTCGGCTCTCGGATGCACTTGGGTATCGTCCATCTGCGGCTGGAGGCCGAGGGTGACCCTTTCCACGTTCCCCCAGGTCCCGCTCACGCGGGAACCTACGTGTACTTAGACCATTGACCCGGGGACCTCAGGGTCAACCCTCACCCCTGCGGACACCTCACGGCCGTCCTGAATTTCAGGGCATTTTCCCGACTTCCCGTGGCCAGGCTCCCCATGGTTGGCCCATGGTTCACCACTCCATGGCGACTGGTTTACGAATCCCACGGGTCTGTTACTTGGCGCTTTCTGTCCCCCATCCTACCCCATGTCCCGTTCCCTTTTGCCACATCCCGTCAACGGCCCAATTTCTGCGCCCCGTGGTTTCTCTATCCCCCTGGGCTGTCGTGCGGCCCCATCCCATCCCTCATCCCGTGTTTGTAATCCACTGAGCCACCAGCAAACCTGTGGCGCGGGCCCAGAGGATCCTCATCCATCCGAGAAATGTGTCGTGCGCATAGCACTGGTCGCTCCCTTCCCGCCCCCGCCCCCGCCCCTTTCTTCTGTGCCGCGTGCGGTCACCCACCCCGGCCTCTTCCCCGCGTCCCGCGCCTTCCCAGTCCCCTGGGGCCGTTGTGTGGCTCTAGCCACACGCCCTTCTCTGTCCCGTCCCCTTTTCCCATCATCCTGTGTTTATACCCCCCCGGGCCGCCAGCAACCCTTTGGCGCGGGCCCAGTGGATCCTCATCCATCCGGGGCCGGTTTCGTGTGCCTAGTGAAGTGGTACCCAGAACCTATGGCCCATGGCCTGGAGGCCTGTGAGCCGTCACACCTGTGCGGAAGCTGTTGATACCCGCTGTCAGCAGGATATCCCGGTTCTCTAATCCGCGAGATCCGGAATCCGATCCTTAACCATTGAATCAATGTAGAATTACCATAACTTTATTGTCTCAGGCGATTTTCGTTCGGAAATCGGTGAAATAGCCGATTTCTACCAAGATTTCTAATTGTCGTGAAATCGCCGGGAAATCGCCGCCTGATGTCGCCCGTTCCGTGGACTGCATTAGATTATTCTGTAATACGATTTCTCTTGAAGTTAAGACTGAAACAGTCTTCGAGTGATCCGCAATTTTTTCCTTGATACAACGGCTCGCGTGCCAGATTGTTCCCAGAAAATCTGGGCGACCGAGGGCGCTTTGAACCCCCAAGTGGAATAAAAAGGGTTACGAGCGTTCAAGCGCCCAAGGACGAACTAACGTGCCTCATAAGCACTGTGTATGAGGTTTTGCCCCCAAAAGTCATAGGATGACGCCAAGGGATCCCAACTCCATAGGTCCAAAGGGTTATTTATTTTGAGTGTTCTCCAAGAAGTGCGCTTTTTCACGTACTTGGCGTCCAAGTGCGTGTAGAAGTATGTTGAGTTAGCGTTTTCTCCCTCTTTGCTTGCTTTATATTGGCAACATATTTTGCGTGCATGCTAAAATTCGTCTTTCTGAAAGGAGGTCGATTTTCGACCAAAGCACTTGCATGCCTTTTAAGGGACCAAAGTTACATTAGAATATAGGCATACTTTGATTCTAGGTCACTAGGTAGGGTGTACAAGGCATGGGTAGGGTTGTATGCCATATTTGGTGTCATATCGCGTGCCCATTTGACGGGTGCACCATTCCAAGACTAACCCGTCAATGGAACCCTGTGGAGCGCTCCCGAAGCGATGCGTTGCGAGCAAGGTGTGTTTTTTGCAATATGCCATTTTTGCATGTGCCCACTTGGGGGGCGGCGCGCGCCACCTTCCAAAGCGCCCCAAGTGGAGCACATATGTGGAATCAGAGGTCATTGGTTCCAAGTCATTGTGTTTAGAAAGATTGGTCGATTACTCAATCCAAGCCGGAGATATTATAATATATTTGTGCCTCTTTCCAAGGCACTTTTGCGTGTTGTTTCGCCAATTTTTCTGTTTTTGGCCCGTCATGATGTCAAGTGGCGACCGTGTATCTCAACGTTTCGCTCAATCGACATCATGACTCAAGTATGTTTTGGGGGTACATACTTCGGTGCCCAACATATCTTGGACCCAGCGAATAACTCTTCTTGGGCTTGGCATACCGTGGCCGCCATGTTGGCGATTTGGGACTATCCCAAATCGCGGGCTCACTTGGCGACCCTGCCATTCCCAAAACCGGAGGGGTTGGGCGACGCCCAAAAGATATGTTCGACGCATATGACTTGATACCAATCATATGGCACACTCCGGTTCAAGTCGGGCATGTGCCTCATTTGCCCCAACCATGAGTGTGCGCATTTTCGGCCATTTTTAGCAATTTTCCACATTTTCTGCCCGCCGTGCACCATGTTCAGCCCCCTCGTGCACGCCGGACTCATGAACCAATGGACCATATATGACATGGGTGATATGGACATTGGTCCGCATGGCTCGCACACCACGTGGGCGAGGCGGAGCAACCTTCGTCAAGGTGCTAGCCCAAAGTGAGTGTGGACAATTTTGCCATTTTGGCATTTCTGGACCCAATTGGGATTGTCAGCACGCCGAGTGGCATGGAGATCTTTGAGGGCCAAAGGCATGGGAGTCTCAGTAGGACTCCCGGTTGATCGCGTATGGAATGGCGGATTCGATCTCCAAGCCGGCGTGGAGATATACTATTGGGAGCACCCCCGAATTTTGGGTCATTTCGAGCAGCCAAAATGACCCCCTTTTGGGACCCCAATCTCACCCCCCCGTGTGGTCAATTGGCGGCCCCCCATCTCTATGCCCATGACGAGCCTGGACCCAATGCCAAGTTGTGCACTCAGATATAGGTCCTAGGTCCTGCCTCCTATCCTGTGTACCATTGGCCTTGCCCTGGCCGGGCGAGTTACGCGTGAGAATGATGCCAATTTTCGGTGATTTTGGCATCATGACTCCACTTGACGAACCCGTGGTGCCCTGATGCTGGGACCTCAGAGGAAACCAGGTTGGGTGAGGGCTTTGGGAAGTTCGTACTCAAAGGGCATGGGGTCCGTTGCCTCGTCCCCACCTCTGGCGGGTCTGGACGAGGGTCAATTTTGGAGATTTTTGAGCTAATGTCAGTTTGGGCTGAAACAGCCTATTTTCAGCTACCAACTCCTAGGGGATATTGGCGGGGCCATTCATCTCGCTCAGAGTGGAGTTGGGACCCGCTGTTAAGGGAGCATGGGGAGCCACTGACAGTTGGCCGGGGAGCGCCTTGATTCCCGGGAACCCGCCTGTGGCTGGGCGGGACACCTCCTCTTTTGGCAGGGTTTCAGGGTCCGGACTGAGCAGGGCATGGGTTGTGTTTGAGCCCCCGCCCCCACCAGCCACTGAGAGGGTCGGACCTGGGATTGGGATATGAGTTGGGACTGAGTGTCTATTGTCTTGTGATGCACTTACCCCAGTCCAGTCTTAGCCCCATGTGTACATATCCTGATGTGTTGCTGTACATACTTTCGTTCCCTTGTTGCAGAGTGGCAAGGGTCCTGAAACGCTTTGTCACATGACACGAGCGTAATGATGCCCCTGTGAGCGCAGTGCTTTGCCTGCCTGCTTGCTTGTGCGTGTCAACCGGGGCATCCTGTGGCCAGGCCCCCCACGGGAAAGCGTCAAAGGCGTTTCACCGCCGCGGGGTTACCCATCGCTCGCGTGCCACTCGGGGCCACCTACCCCGAGCAGCGCGGCGCAGCAGCTCGCAGCTCGCAGCTCGCAGCGCAGCGCAGCGGCTCGCAGCGCCGCCCAGCGACAGCGCTGAATCCGTGAAGGAAGAGCAGGAACCGGAACTCCGACCTCAACGAGTTCATTCGGCCGACCAGCAAGGCCGCACTCCCAGCTACAGCAACCACCTCCACAACCACCGGCCGACCAGCACCGGCCGCACTCCCAGTCCAGTGCTACGTCAACCGCTTCAACAACCACCACCAGGACCAGTCCGTTAAGCGGAACGAGAGCCCACCAAGGACCTGGAGACCAACTACGCCCCCCGCTCCCATGGTAAACTGGCAAGAAGCGGGCAAGACGTGGCCGCGGCCCCACCCCCATGCGGTGCGCCTACTGCGTGCGTTAGTGTGGGACCAGCACTATCGCCACAGCCACCCCCAGTGCGAAGACGGCATGCCCGGGAGCTTCGAGCTCCGCGAGGACATGGGCCCCGACCGCCTGCAGGCGGTCGAAGACTGGCTGCGGACGGAAGAGTTTGCTTTCTGCTTCCGCCAGAGGCGCTGGAGGGTCTGGACCTGGCCAGACAGGCCCAGCGAAGGGCTGCGCCCCGACAGGATTGAGGAGGACGAGAAGCCCAACGAGTACCCGTCGGGCGCCACGATCAACGTCTCCATGTGGGACATGATCGAGAAGAACTTCCCGGAACCGGGGAGCGAGCGCAGGCTGCAGGGCAGCAGCAGCAGCGCGTCTCCGGGGAAGGAGAGGCGGTCCGCCGGGGACAGGAAGCGGGACCGGAAGTGGCGGGAGTACCAGGAATCCCTGGCTGCCGAAGCTGCCCAAGGCCCCAGGGGTGGAAACCCAGCCCACAGCCCCCAACGGGCAAGTGGGGGTCACCATCCCGGCCACACCCCCCTTAGCGACTTCCTGCAAGTCGCCAAGCATGCCAAGGCCAAGCCCCGTCAGCTGCACCTGAGGAAGTCAGGCCCCAGCAGCGACGTGGAGTCGGCCCACCGCGGGAGGATGCCGGCCGACCATGCCAGCTCCAGCAGCAGCGTCGCTCCCGACAAAAGGGACGTGGCGCGCGCCTGTGAGCGCGCCTGTGGGGTGCCCTGCAACCTTCGGGTTGCCCGGCAACGAGCCACGCAGCACAACGCTGCCATGGAGAGCGCCGTCGGCATCGCCAAGCAGAAGGCTGCGGTGTGGACGCATGGCATGGCCATCCAGGCCTCGACCGTGGCGGCCATTGCGGCCGGACTCACAGCCGCAGCCGCCCAGGAGGCAGCGACTGCCCAGGTCAAGGGTGAGGTGGCGGCAGCCGCCGAGGAAGCCCGCCTGACGTAGGAGGCCATTGCCTGCAAGGAGGCCGAGGTGAAGGCGCTGGAAGAGGCGCTTGCCCAAGAAAGGTCAAAGAGGGAGGCGGAGGAAAGGGCCCACGCCGAGGCAACGGCCAAGGCCCAGGCGGACGCCGCCAAGAAGGACGCCATCGAGGCCGCGCGACGGAAGGTCGCTGAGGAGAGGGCCAAGACGGAGGCGGAGCTGGCGGCGTTGGAAGCAGAGAAGGCTCGGCTGCAGCAGGCCAGGGAAGCCGAGGCAGCTCGTGCCCGGGAAGGAAGCTGAAGGGCGAGCTGCCGCAGCCACAGCCGCCGCGATGGAGGAGGCGGAGGCCAAGCTCCGCCGCGAGACTCCCCCGGGAGGATCCCGAGTGGAGACCCTTCGAAAGCTTTTCGAAGGGGACGCCTCCTCCAAGATGACGCTGGACGAGGTCGACACAGGCAGCAGTGGGAGCAGTGGCCTCACCGCCTGTCGACAGAGGAAGGTTGCGGGGAAGACCCCCGATACTCCGACCCCTTCTTGACCGCCAGCGACGAGGATGACCGAGGCCACCGACATCGCCGAGGAGTGGCTGGCGAAGGGGGCGGAGACGTGCCCATGGAGCTGGAAGGTGAGGATGAGGATCTCCCCCCTCCTTACCGGAGCTCGGAGTCTTTCGAGACCGAGACGCCTAGGTGGGGCGACATGGACGAGGATGATGACATGGACTTCGACTACACGAAGAAGCCCCCATCCTCGGACCCACCGAGGCGACCCGGCGGAGACCTGTCGGGACCCCCTGGCGGAGGACCATCAGGACCCCCTGGAGGACGCCCATCAAGTGGACCCGATGGAGGCGGACCACTGGGCGGGGGAGGACCCCCTGGACCGGGCGGACCCGGCGGAGGCCCTCCTGGAGGACCCCCTGGGGACCCCGACAACCCACCAGGGAATGGCGACCCGGATTCCACCTGGCGGTGGATCGTCTACCTCCGAAGGAGGGTCCAGTCCCTCGAGCGCGAGGTAGACACGGGCAAGGGCGAGATGACTCGCATCGCCAGGGTCGCTGCGCGCGCACAGAGAGAGCTGGACATCGCCAAGATCAAGATGGTCAAGAGCGCCAACGTCGCCACCGCCACCCAGAGGCAGCTGGACATCGCCAGGAGCGAGACCAGGCAGCTGAACAAGGTCATCAGCGGCCTGCAGCAGAGGTTGGACGTGTTGGAAGGCCGTGGGAGCGTCGGCAGCGACCACCCACCCCTGGAGTCTGGCTCGTCGGACGACGGCTGGGGATGCGGACCAGGTCCAAGCGGACCCCACGCCCCCGGCGGAGCCCCCAGGAGTCGTCCCAGCGCCAGTGCCCCCTCTCTCAGCGCCCCCTCTCACCACAGCGTGGGCCGCCGCAACGAGCGCGTGGCGCCCGGCAGTGGCAGTGAGGATTGGCGTGATGAGTGGCTCAGCGTGGAGTACCACAACCGCCATGCTCCGGCGCGGCCGCCGACGCCCCGCACCAGCCCCGGAGCCAATCCCAATGGCTGGTGGACGTTATGGTGGACTCAGGGATGAGTTTCCAGAAGAGACGTTGACTGGGATGTCGGCGGAGGTGAGGACCTGGACCTGGACCTGGAGGAGTTCAACATTTCCCCGCCGCGTGGTGTACGACGGGAGGCTGCTGAACGCAGCCGCCGGCGCCGTGATGAGGAAACATACATGGAAGGAGTACGGCATGAACATCTTGGTTCAGCATACATGGAGGAACCACGGCTTAGCCACGCAGATACCGGTGAGGAGATGGAAGTGGCGGCCGTGGGAGTCCGTGTGAGAGGCCGATGGGAACCTCGGTCGACCTCGCGGCCAGCGTTCATGGTCTCTAAGGCCGCGGATGCCGCCGTATGGGAAGACCTGAAGGACATCAAGCCCCCTATGTACGATTGCAACCCCCTCAACCTCGACCGCTTCTTTGAGAAGCTGGACGATTTGGGGGGTGACTGTCACTGAGGACATGGATCTCGCAGATGCGGAGAAATATGTCTTCAGACGGTTCATGTACCGCCTGCCGGAAGTGCTCCAAGAGCTATACTTCGTGGCGACCAAGGAGGGGAAAATCAAGACCCTCAAGGAAGCCAAGAAGTGGCTCAACGAGCAGAAGCGGGTGGACGCTCCGCAGGTGGCTGCCAAGCGGTGGAAGTCCATCAAGCTTCAGCATGATGGACGGGAGATCCGCCTACGGTACTGGCGAGACTTCCGAGGGCAATACACCCTCTTCTGCCACAACGTGGAGGACTGGAACGAGGGTGACGAGCAGGCTCGCCTGCTCTCCATGCTGCCGGAAGCATGGATCAAGAGGGTCACCAAGGAGGAAGCCAAGAGGGCCAAGTCCAACCACACGGTCAAGATGATGCTCCCCAAAGAGTATCATACGAACGTGGTGGCCTGGACGAGGAAGAACGTGGCCCGGGATGTCAAACGGCACGCCCTGCGGAACGCTCTCCTCATTACCATCTCGGGCGATCGCGGGAAGACCGCGATGTGGCGCCTTGACGAGTGTGACGTGAGCAGCCAGACCGTCCGTCTGCAGGCCATCCTGGCGCGGATGAGCTGCGACTAGATCCTGGAGTGGGTTGGAGAGGAGGTGCTCAAGGAGTACCGGAACCTCCATCACACCCGCGGGTTGAGGCCCGGCGACCGCGACGTCAACTACGTTGGCGAGGGGCCTGGCGGGGAAGCTGCCATGGACCCAGCGGGAGCCGATGGCGGTGAGGCTCTCAACAACGATGACGACGACGATGAGCCTGCCGAGATGGCCGTTTGTGCATTCGTGGCCAACAACCTGAGCGCAGGGAGCAACCGGGGAAGCTGGAAGCCCCTGCAGCAGGGTTGGAGGAAGAAGGAGAAGAGGGACCCCCGCCGCATGGGCGACCCTCCGCTGTCCTTTGGGGAGTTCATACCAGCTCACTCTCAGGGCTGTTTCGTGTGTTATGGGAGGAAGCGAGGATTCAACCATGACCACCGAACATGCCCCATCCACCAGGCCGACACAGAGGCCTACAAGAAGGCGCACGGGTCGAAGAAGCGTGCGCCCGCGGGTATCCGGGAAGCCAAAGTGGAGGTCGACAAGGACGAGCTCTCCAAGCTGATGTCGGTGGGGACCGAGTTGGCCAAGGAGATCCAGGAGATCAAGAGGAACTGGGTCCCCAGGTCGGACAACAAGAACAAGGAGAACAACGAGAACGACAAGAACAAGGACAAGGACAAGAAGCCTAGGAATAGGGGAAAGAAGAAGGGTGTCAACGGGGTTGACGCGGAGGAGAGTACCCCTACTTCCACAACCGACACCCCCTAGCTGAGCCCCTGCAGCCAAGGGCCCCAGCTAGGGCGGTCGCAGGATGGTGTCATGGGAAGCGCCACACCATCCCAGTCGGGGGTCGGTGAGCACAAAGGGATAGCCGCGGGCAGAAGGCCCGGTCCGGCACCCAGTCGCGGTGGCGGGGTGAGGGCAAGTGAAGGCACGAACCCTTGCACCCGTCCATCCTTCGCGACCAAGAATGTGTTTGATGTACTTCAAGATCTATCAGAGAGTATCGGAGGATCACCCGGACCGCGGCTGGATGCTGCAGATGGGCAGCCTGAGCCCATTGTCCACGACCTGCACCAGTCGCTTGTTGAGCTTCTGGAACGGCCGGAGATCCTGAGCTTGCACGCCGAGTGGGGCGTGAGCGGCAGTTGCACCTTAAGGTCCGTGCCTTATGTGGGGAAGTGAAAAAGGTCTTCGACGTGTTGGTCGACACGGGAGCACAGGTCAGCTTGGTCAAGTCTGGCCTAGTTCTACCAGAGTGTTTGACCGACAGTCAGAAACCTGTCAGGCTGAAGGTGGCGAACGGCCAGTACATGGTGGGAGGCACGAAGGAAGCGGCCATTGGGCTGCAGTTCGTGAACCATCGTGAGCTGAGCCGCCCGGACCTTGGCAAGGGAATCCTCCTGCAAGGTCGCTTCTACGAGGCCGAGATGGACTGGGTCGTTGGGTACGACTTCATGATGGAGACGGACCCCGGCGTCCTCCCAGCCCAGGCCTCGATGACCCTGTACCAGGACGACCAGCTCTCATGTGGAATGCCAATGGATCCACCCGGAACGCAATCAGCTCGAAGTAGCCGCGCTGGGCACTGAGCCAACTGGGCCAGCAAACCAGGAGTACAGCGTAATGCCGGAAGTGGCGAGCCGAGTGGTCGCGGGCCCTGGGAGCTTCGGATCTGGCCCTGGATGCGTTCTCTTCAGGAGCCTCCGCCCATCTGCGGGTTTGTGAGAAGTACTGGAGCGCACAGGATTCCGCGTGGAAGAAGCAATGGGGGGTCCGCATCAGGGCTTGATGTGGATCCATTGCCCCCGATGGGACATTCCAAGGGCTGTAGCGAAGATACGCAAGGACCGCTCCAAGGCAGTGCTGGTTGTTCCTATGGGATGCACCGAGGAGGAAAGTACCCGACATTGGGTAGTCTCATTGACCAACATGACCTTAAACAAGGTCGTCCTAACGGCTGGAGAGAGTGTCTATCAGGACGCTAAGAGACAGCCCATGCCACCCCAGAGATGGCCAACGGAATTCCACTATGTGGATGGGGGCCTTGATCAGGCCGACACCACGGACTTCGTGTGTGTCAACCGCATCATAGCGGAGCCATGGCGGCAATGCCTCCCGGTTTCCCCTGTTGACATCGGAGAATCGGAACTCCCCCTCACTGAAGAGGAGTTGGATCTGGTTCAGGGGTATATGGATCAGCCCTTTCACGACTGGGGAAGCCAGCGTGAGGGCAAGGGCCAGGACAAAGCCTGGTGGGAAGTGGACTTGATCGTCTCTGGTTCCCATGATGGGAACACCTTCGTGCAGAGGGTGCTGGACCACATGTCCAGCCAGGACGAGCCAATCGGCGGTAACCCACCCACCTACGGCGATCTATTCCGAGGCAAGACCAGAGATGGCCCTTTGGGACACCTGGGAATACCGCCTGAGCCGAAACCGAGGGGGGTCGCTACCCCTCAAGTAAGTTCAGTGGTCCAGGTGCCCGGAAAAGCCAAGGCGGAGTCCGATGATTGCCCCAAGATCCAGGCATTGAGGGCCAGGCTGAAGCAGAAGTATGGTGATACCTTCTTCAGCGGAAAGCCTGTGTTTCCCCCACCGGTGCGTTGCCCGTATGGCGAGGCAAAGATACGACTGAAGCAGGACCCCCGTGTGTATCGGCACCGGGAGTTTGCCCTGAGGGGCGAGAGGAAGGAGGCCATGGAGAAGATCCTCGGTGACTTCATCGAGAGAGGCTGGCTGGAGCCTTGCCACTCCGAGTGGGCCCCTCCGTGCTTCGTCGTCCCCAAGAAGGTGGCCGCTGAGTGGCGGCTCGTGGTCGACTACCGCGGCCTAAACGCCCAAACGCAGCACGACAGCTATACGCTGACCCTCATTGAGGACATGCTGCAAAAACAACACCCTGATTGACGCGAAACATGGTTATCATCAGATGTCTCCCGCCGAGGAGTCCCGTGCCTGCACAGCCATGAGCACCCCACTTGGACCTCTCCAGTGGAAGGTGATGCCCATGGGCGTTACCAACGGCAATGCGGCTTTTCAGCGGATGCTGGAGAACCTGCTTGAGCCAGTGCGTGACTGTGCGGACCCCTTCGTGGACGACGTGATCATCGCGTCCAGGGGACCCCAGTATGAGCTACGAGGAGCTCCTGGAGGCACATGAGAGGGACGTCACTCGAGTGCTTGACCTTCTGGTTCGGCACAAACTCACGGGCAGCAGTGACAAGCCATCATTGCGGTAAGCGAGGTGGTCTTCGCTGGCCACGTAGTTGGGAACGGGCAGCACAAGCCCATACCTGGCAAGGTGGCTGCGATTGAGCACTGGGAAAAGCCCAAAACGGTCTCTGAGCTACGGGCGTATCTGGGGTTCTGCAACTACTACTCGGGGTATATCAAGATGTATGCCGAGTATGCAGCCCCCATGACGACCATGCTCAAGGGCAACCGAGTGGAGACCAAGAAGGGGTCCAAGAAGGCTCTGGTCTGGACTGCTGAGTCCGACCGCGCCTTTGAGGGGATGAAGCAAGCGCTGCTATCCGCAGTGGGTCTGCACCTCGTGGATCCTGACCGAGGGTTCGTCCTGCGCACTGACGCTTCCGACTACGCTGTTGGCGCTGTGTTGGAACAAGTGCTTGACGATGGGAGGCACGTGCCCGTGGCCTTCTGGAACTGAGTCCTGGCAGAAGGCCAGAGACGGACGTGGACGCCCCGAGAAAAGGAGGCGTATGCCATCGTCATGGCTCTCAGGAAATGGGCTGGGTACATAGCCCTCCATCCCGTCACCGTCTGCACCGACCATCAGAGTCTGCAGTCGTGGCACAACCCCTGAGGTCCCGGCTCCCGACGGGCAAGATGGCATGAGACCTTGGCCAAGCTCGACCTCACGGTTGTGTATGTTCCTGGCAAGGACAACACCGTGGCGGACTGTCTCAGTAGGTGGGCCTATCCCGCCAGCAAGGGCATGACGGATGTCTCTGTCCAGGGCGATGAGGATGAGACCGCTGAGGCCAAGAGGATCATAGAAATGGAGCGCCTGATGGAGGAGGAGGGTGTTAAATGCTTTGTCGTCGTGGCTGCGGATGCCCCCCTCGGAAGGAGGATGGGCAGAGCGGTCAGAGTACTCGCCCCTGATGGAGCTGAGTCCGACAAGCACCTCTTCCCTGAATCTTGCCTCCAGGACGACTGGACCGACGACTACGCTAAGTCTGGAGCCTTTGCGGCCGAGTATAGGGCTGTGACCGACCCTGATGACGGGCAGAAGTGGCCAAAGGGGCTGACTGAGGAGGATGGCAAGCTCTACCGGAACGGTATGCTGCTAGTACCAGAGTCCCGAGTGTTCGAGCTATGTGAAGCTTGGCACCACCACATGCTGCACCCAGGGGGTCAAGAAGCAAGCCCTTGACATGCAGCGCCGGTTCGAGATCGAAAAGATCGGTCTCTACACCGCCATCAAGAAGGTCAGGAAGGGTTGCTCGGTCTGCCAGGCCTGCAATCCTGATAACCGGAACGTCAAGGGGGAAGCCCAATGGACTTCGGTGCCTGACCAGCCCATGGAGAGCGTGGCCATGGACGTCTCCTCCATGCCCGAAGTGCACATTGGCAAGGAGACCTTTGACTGTGTGGTTCTTTGTGTGGATCGCCACAGTGGCTACGTAGTAGCCGTTCCGGCACGCAAAAATTGGTTGCTTACCAAGGAAGTGGCAGTCATGATGATTCGTCATTGGTTGACCGTCTTACACGTCTTCTCAGTTTACTCCCCCCCGGTGCGCACGGGGGCCCCAGCTCCGTACCGCGGCACCATACAGCGAGTTCCTGCTTCTTATTTCAACAACCATCCCAATCACATCCTGGGGGGTGATTTTAACTGCGTTCTGGATCCCGAACTTGACCAGCACAGCTTGGTCGATCTACATGAGTGGCACTGGCTCACGGGGGAGGTGGAATACCTCCCAGCTACGTTGGTGGACACTTTCAGGTCAGAGCACCCCTCCCTCAGGCAGTACACCCGCTACGCAAGCAACCGCTGGGACAGCGAAGCAAGGCTGGATTACATCTTTGCGTCCCCTCGCCTAGTGTCGCACTTTCCCCTTCTGGATGCGTCGGTCCTCACTGACTACACCATCTCCGACCACCACCCACTGGTTGCGGTCTTCCAGTGCCCCCGCCCGATCCTTCTGTCTCAGCCCCCACTCCCCCCTTGCATTTTTCGGAAGCTTTCTAGTGACAAAAAGCAACAATTCTCCAACAGCATACGGCTCATCTCCGACTGGTGCCGGGACCTCCAGGACGCCCCTCCCAGGGCCCCATTGGAAGAGGTCATCGCCGCCACTGACTCTCTCCTTATGCAGGTTGGGTCTGCGTACCACAAAATCACGCGTCCGAAGCCGCAGCGCAAGGACCAAGAGGGCTACGGCAAGCTCAGGAAATTATTACGCTCACCCCCGCCTCCTTCTTCCCCAGCATTTCCCGAGCACATTGCGGAAGTTCAGTCCGTGGTAAACACCCTACGGTCCTCGGACGAAACCAAAGCGAAGAGAAAGCTTCACAGTAGTCTGGTCCGAGGGGTCCAGATGAAAACCACTGTCGCTCGCACCCTCTGCCCTAAAGACCTAGAGCCTCTCGTAGTCAGAGATCCAGCCACCAAAGAGCTCCTGAGTGACCCTGCGGATGCAGCTAAAGTTTTTGGGCACACCCTGCTTCATTTTGGAGGGCATCCAGATTAAGCCCCCCCCCAGGACTTTGTCGACGAGGTCTTGTCCCACTCGCCCACATGCCCTGTTTCTGCCAAGAACGACCACATACCTCCTGTGACCTGGCAGGAGTTCCAGAACCACTTAAAGCACAGTAAGCCATCAAAAGCCGGGGGGCCGTACAAAACAAACAACTACATCCTGGCCCTCTGTCCGGAACCCATTCAACGTTTTTTCCACTCCATTGTAAACCGCTTCCTCCACTCGCCGCTGCCGCCGCACTGGCTATGCGCAAAAATATGTTTGCTTTATAAAGAAGGCGACCCTTTCTCCCCTTCAAACTACCGTCCTATTGCCCTCTTAAACTGTATTTACAAACTCTTGGCCACTTTTGCCTGCAAACACCTGCGCGCTCAGGCTTTTGCACACGACATCATTTCAGAAATCCAGCACGGTGGCCTTCCCGGCCACCAATGCGCTGACCATCTGTATCACCTCAAAGCCCTTTATGCGAAATCGAAGAAGAGCTACTCGCTGTTCATCGATTTCAATAAAGCCTTTAATTCAGTGCCTCATGGCACACTCTGGACCATCCTCGAACGGGCAAATTTTTCTGCTTCCACAATTTCTCTGATAAAGCAACTATACTCCTTTCCTCAAGACAGCCCCATCATCAATGGCCGCACTCCCCACGCATACCTCCAAACCAGGGGCCTCCGACAAGGATGTCCCCTCTCCCCCCTACTCATCATTCTCTATCCCAACTCCCTCTTCCACCATTTTTTTGCCACTGTGCCCCCCCCCCGAGCAAATGCCCGCACTAGCCACCACGCCTACATCAACGACATCCTGATCAGAAGTGAGGACGTCAACTCCGTCCAAAACAGCCTCAACTACTTCGATGGGCCAGGCAGGGACTGGGGACTGGACATGAATGTGTCTAAGACCGAAGTCCACGCCAATGGCACAGCCCCCCAAAAAGTGTTTCTGACACCCAGGGGCTCGGAGTTCCACACGTACAACAAAAAAACGGGTCGCCCGGACACATGCTATAAATACCTGGGGGTTTATCTTTTTACTTGCCACCAGGCAAAGGGCCTGTTTTACATGCTCAAGGCGGAGATCCAGAGTTATTCTGCCCGGCTCTCTCCCCTGCCTCTTACATTTAGTGAGAAGGTCCGGCTGACGAACTCTCAGCTAGTCCCAGCACTCGCCTACCGCTTAATCACCCACTCTCTTTCCCCCAACCAGCTCGAAAACCTTCAGGCACTTATCTGGGCGGGAGTTGCGTCTCGCAGCATCACACGTCTAGTCTCCCCCAAAGACCGTTTCGCGGCTTGCCCAAAGGGAGGGTTGTGAATGAAGTTCCTACCGCACAGCGTCCACGTTGCCACAGTGAACTATGGGCTACGGGCCCTTTGCGGCCTTGCCCCGAAGTCAGTTGGCCCCCTGTACGTCCAGTCTTTACTTAGCTCGAACCAGAGGGCCTCGGACCCGGTGCAAAACTCTTTTATGGACTCCATCCATGCCCTTGGCATATCTTTCCACAGCATAGGCCCGTGGAGACCCACTGCTATTCGGGATCTAACGCCTGGTACCCAGCTAACCGTTAGGTTCAAATCAGGACAGGCCACAGAAAGAGTGACCGAGGCCACCTCCAAATTGGCCAACGTCTCGTTCTACGACGGGGTCTACTCGGTGGATAACCACACGTCCTACACCATGCACATGCCATGCCACGCCGTCATGGTTTACTCCCGCCCCTCTCACTTCCAGATAGTCCCTGAATTTTTGCGCCCTCAAGAGACCATCCCCGAACCCCCAGCGCCACCGCACAACGCACATGCACTGGGATTCAGCCAACACGGCCATCTCTTCGCTCTGCAGGCACAACACTACCTAGGGAAGAAGTCTCTCGACGAGTGGGGATGCCACGATGCCGCGGAGGCACTGACCAGACCGCCGACCCCCGGCCTACAGCGGGTGTGGCTATATTCCCATGGCTCCTCCGGTGAGTCCGGCCATGCGGCCGCCATCACGGCCTTTCTACCCGACGGTACAACCAGAGTCCTGTGCCTATCCTCACCGCATCCCTCTCCTCTGGGTTCGGAGTTCTGGGGGGCGGTGACAGCCATTTGCTGGATCCACAGGGAACTTTTCCAATACGAAGTATGTTTGTTGATTGACAACGAACAGGTGGTGTCCACCCTCCAGAAATGCCAAGTCCGTAGGCCCAGCCCGTTCCAAGACGACACATGGACCGTCGCCGTACACAGCGCCCTTCTTCTCATTACCAACCCCCTCCACATCATGTGGATTAAAGGTCACGCCAATTTTATTGGCAACGAAATCTGCGACCATTTTTCTAAATGGGCAGCTCACAGCCTGATTTTTACCCCGGACCTCCCCCCCCCCCCCCACTGGGCTCAGTGGCGGTACACCACCTGCCTGTCCTCCACAAGTTTAAGGTACAGCAATTCCGCCACCTATTGCCGCGGCACTCCCATAGCAACATAGCGGTCGGCCCCAGCTTCAGCCTGTACAACAAAACTTCCTGGTTTTGGTCCCTGTTTTTCAAACTGGCGTCCGGGTGCTACAATGTGCACGGGTACCAGTGGAGCAATATGCTCCACGACTACCACTGTTCCAGGTGCGGACAGCACCATCCTTTTGACCCTTTATCATGCCTGGCCTTCTGCAAAGCGTTGGATCAGCACGTCCAGGCATACGTCTCCTCCTGGGGAACCCTTTTCAGCCCCACTGTCCTGCACTGATGGCTCTCTGGACCCTCAAAGGCTGACCGCAGGAACTTCATGAGAACTCTGGTACCTAAGTCCCTATGGTCCTGCCTCTCCAAGCCGATCCCGGGCTCCACCCGCGCCGAGCACAGAGCCATGCTTGGCCTAGCCCTGGAGGAACGCGTAAAGCACCTGGACAAGGCTGTCCACCAAGCACACGATTGGCTGTGTTCGAATCCTCTCCCTTGGGACCCAATACTTTGGGCGCACCCCTCCGAACCTCTCAACCCCTTCTCGGTTTCGCACGGTGCGTTCAGTACCTCCGTCCACATGCCCCCTCGGACCGGCCCCATATACCAGCACCCCCCACCTCTCCCTAAACACGCCTTAAAAAAACCGTCCAAGCCAGCGTCAGCCAAAGCACAACCAACCACGCGCCGCGCGCCAAAAAATTCCAAACGCCCGTCCAGCCGCGCATCCGCACCACGCCCCCCCCCCCCCCCCTCGGCCATTCCCCGCCCTCCTCAGCACTCACGCCCATGGCCACCACAAAAACGCCATCGATCACCACAAACCCATCACGCCACAATCGTTTGGGCGCCCCCAAAGCGCGCCATGACCGCTCTCCCCCTCCCACCCCCAAGCTCCAAGGCACGCTACCGTCAAACACGCCTACCTCTCCCCTCAAGGCCCACCCTTTCTAGGCGCCCAGGCCCGTCTGCCCCTGCCCCCCCCCACTCCAACGCCTCCCGGGACATCCGGAATTTTTTCCGCCCATCCAGCGAACTTCTGTCTCCTCCTCTCGACCCTTTCAGCCCTCCGCCCCTTCCGGAACCCCCCCCCTTCCCTACAGGGTAAATCAGCGTTCATCTAACCTAACCATCAGAGCAGCCGTGTACATATCTTTATATGTTGATGTAAATACTTCCATTGGGGGACGTCAGCCCCACAACAAGTTGATGCGGTTAAGAACATTCAAAAATTGGCTGGCCGTCTTTGACATCCCCCGCACCATTTGCAGTGACCGGAGGCCCCAGTTTGCTGGTGGCTGGTTCAAGGCCATGTGTTCCCTCATGGGAATACGTCAGGGCAAGAGCGTCACCTATCTCAGCCGGTCCAATGGCCGGGCTGAAGTGGCTGGACCATTTGCAGTGACCGAGGGCCCCAGTTTACTGGTGGCTGGTTCAAGGCCATGTGTTCCCTCATGGGAATACGTCACGCCAAGAGCGTCGCCTATCTCAGCTGGTCCAATGGCCGGGCTGAAGTGGCTGGACAGCAGCTATTCGAGAAGCTGCGCAAGATTCACATCACCAATCCGCGTCGGAACTGGTTTGAGGAGATGTGGCCTGCTCTGAAGGCCCATCATGACACCCCCACTCCGGGTGGTTTGTCCCCTCACCAGATTCTGTTCGGCAGGGACCCCCTTGGTCGGGGACTTCCCTTGTCTGGTGATGGTATGGCCAGGGAGGCCAAGGAATTCTTTGCGCGCCAAGAGGCTACGGCGCGGGACATCAGCCAGCAGCTCGAGAAGGAGCATCCTGAGCGTCAGAAGTCCGCCCTGAGCTCGACAGCGGAAATGTTCAGGGTGGGAGACCTGGGGTGGTTGATCAGACCCCGCCCTATGGGCACCCACCGCACCAAAACCTGGATCACACCCGGAGAGGTGGTCCGCAGGATTGGTGAGGACACCTACCGCATCAAGGTGGGTCACGGACAGTTCCGGGAGCGCCACGAGAGTCAACTCCGTGTGCGGGAAACCGACCTCCGTGGCCAACATGTGTCCTTGAACTATGCCGCACATGAGGCCGATTCGGACTACGACTATGCTGAGCAGGACGACTATACCGTCGAGAAGATCCTGGCTCAGCGTCCGAACGCCTCGGCACCCAGAGGCCTGGAGTTCAAGGTTCGTTGAGGCTATGGGCCGTCCCAAAACCCTTGGAGCCCGTCTCCTCTTTCGTGCCTCGGATTGACACTCCCTTCATGGAATACATCCGCAAGCACAAGACCAAGATCCATGTCTCGGACTTGGCAGCACTCACCCGGGCGATTGCAGCCAGGGGCGCCTGATCATCACCCTGAGCTCTCCCCTGATGCGGTTTGAGCACTTGTGTGGTCGACGGATCGTCCCTCACTTGCTTGCTCTCTTCCATCTTCCGCTGACCTGCCATCAGAGTGGCCATATACCCCCCCTGCTGAATCCAGAGGAGGATGGCCCCTCTCCTTCAACTTCTATTCGTCACTCCCCACCTGCTGAATGCTTGGGAAACCAGGCAGGGCGACTGACCTTAACATTTTCTGAGCTCTTAGGGCCTTGAGGCCCATACGACGTTGCGCAACGGATGCCGCTGTCATCGGCATTGCAATTTTTTTGGTGTGTGGTCTGGTCCCATGGCACTTGCGGGATCCAGACCAGTCTACGTGTGTCTGCAGACTATATATGGCCTGAACTCAGGCGTTTTCCTGTCCACCCTCCTGCATTGCCTTATCCTAACCGGGGCGTGGTTTGGCGCTCTGTCCAGAGTGTGTTTACACGCCTATTACCCCGCTTATTGCTTGTTTTTCTTTTCCCCAGGATATGTGCATCTGTATGTTCAGTGTTATCAGCCCATCACCGAGGTGTGGACTGTTTTTCCCCCCAAAGGGATGCGAATCGTAATACGAGAGCGCTTTGAGTCGCCGTTTACATGCTTTTAGTAAGGTCCAGCCTGGACCAGTACCAGAGTACAGAATCTTCTGTTTGAGTGCCCGTGATACCGTGTGCCCTAGTGGCTGTGATGTGCTGAGATCCTGATGGCGCCAGGCGGGAAGCCCAGTTGCCTGAATGCACTCCCAGCGGTCCGCCACTGTCAGTCCCAGTGTGAGCCTACCGACTCGCAGACGCACTTGCAGTCGGGTGGCGACCTCCGGTGTCCTGACCTCGGTCAGTCTGCCTGGGAAGCTGGTGGTTTGAGGAGTCGACGCATCCGCCCACACTGCATGAGGACTTCCTCATGCATGGCCTTCGTGGTAATGGGGCGAGGGAAAAGACGGCCTTGATGCCCGATCCCTTATGGAGGAGCCCGTTCGGCTTTAGCACTCTGGACTCGCGTCGTGGATATGGACATGGTGCGCCTAAGGAAGGACCCGTGGGGACTCTCCCCCAACCTGCGGTTTCCGGAAGCCTGGGGTAGCCTGATGGATCTTTGTGGTCGCTTTCGACCTCTGGGACCACCTCGGTCGTCTTGTGACGCCTATGTTGGCCGTGTATGCCACTGCCATAGTGGTGGTGACTGTCGCAGCCGGCACCTGGTGCACCTGGTATGGGTTAACGGGTCCTTTGGATGCCGAACAATCGCCGCCAGGACCCGGGACTTGATACTTGATATTATACTTGCAGTTACTAACAGCTACGGCACCGTACCTGTCTTACTGTGGGATTTGGGCAGCCTAACCTGCGAATCAGCCTGAAGTGAGAATGTGACACCCCCCCCCTTCAGGGGATGGTCCTGGGTACCCGCTGCCATGCTTGGGTGTTATCGAGCCCCCCCGGTGGGTTTGCTCTAAGGAGGGGGGTGAAGCGGTACCCAGAACCGATGGCCCATGGCCCGGAGGCCTGTGAGCCGTCACACCCGTGCGGAAGCCGTTGATACCGGCTGTCAGCGGGATATCCCGGTTCTCTAATCCGCGGGATCCGGAATCCGATCCTTAACCATTGAATCAATTTAGAGTTACCATAACCTCATTGTCTCAGGCGATTTTTGGTCGGAAATCGGTGAAATACCCGACTTCTACCGCGATTTCTAATTGTCGTGAAATCGCCGGGAAATCGCCGCCTGATGTCGGCCGTTCCGTGGACTGCATTAGATTATTCTGTAATACGACTTCTCTTGAAGTTAAGACTGAAACAGTCTTCGAGCGATCCGCAATTTTTTCCTTGATATAACAGATCGCGTCCCAGGTTTTTCCCAGAAAATCTGGGCGACCGAAGGCGCTTTGAACCCCAAAGTGGAATAACAAGGGTTACGAGCGTTCAAGCGCCCAAGGACGAACTAACGTGCCTCATAAGCACTGTGTATGAGGATTTGCCCCCCATAGTCATAGGATGAGGCCAAGGGATCCCAACTCCATAGGTCCAAAGGGTTATTTATTCTGAGTGTTCTCCAAGAAGTGCTCTTTTTCACGTACTTGTCGTCCAAGTACGTGTAGAAGTATGTTGAGTTAGCGTTTTCTCCCTCTTTGCTTGCCTCTACATCCGAGGCATATCACTTGTCTTCCCCGGATAGTGCATATATGATCTCCATATATATATTGGCAACATATTTTGCGTGCATGCTAAAATTCGGCTTTCCGAAAGGAGGTCGATTTTCGACCAAAGCACTTGCATGCGTGTTAAGGGACCAAGGTTACATTAGAATATAGGCATACTTTGATTCTAGGCCACTAGGTTGGGTGTAGAAGGCGTGGGTAGGGTTGTATGCCATATTTGGTGTCATATCGCGTGCCCATTAGGCGGGTGCACCATTCCAAGACTAACTGTCAATGGACCCCATATCGCACGAGGCCCTTCATTGTACTCCCAACCATCACTCGCCAGCCTAACCTTGGTGAAGGGACGCTTGTGGAGCGCTTCCGAAGCGATGCGTTGCGAGCAAGGTGTGTTTTTTGCAATACTCCATTTTTGCATGTGCCCATTTGGGAGGCAGCGCGCGCGACCTTCCAAAGCGCCCCAAGTGGAGCACATATGTGGAATCGGAGGTCATTGGTTTCAGGTCATTGTGTTTGGAGGGATTAGTCGATTACTCAATCCAAGCCGGAGATATTATAATATATTTGTGCATCTTTCAAGGCACTTTTGCGTGTTGTTTCGCCAATTTTGCTGTTTTTGGCCCGTCATGATGTCAAGTAGCGACCATGTATCTCAACGTTGCGCTCCATTGACATCATGACTCAAGTATGTCATGGGGGTACATACTTTGGTGCCCAACATATCTTGGACCCAGCGAATAACTCTTCTTGGGCTTGGCATACCGTGGCCACCATGTTGGCAATTTGGGACCATCCCAAATCATGGGCTCACTTGGCAACCCTGCCATTCCCAAAACTGGAGGGGTTGGGCGACGCCCAAAAGATATGTTGGACGCATATCACTTGATACCAATCCTATGGCACACTCTGGTCCAAGTCGGGCATGTGCCTCGTTTGCCCCAACCATGAGTGTGCGCATTTTCGGCCACTTTTTGGAATTTTCCACATTTTCTGCCCGCCGTGCACCATGTTCAGCCCCCTCGTGCACGCCAGACTCATGGACCAATGGACCATATATGACATGGGTGATATGGACATTGGTCCCCATGGCTCGCACACCACGTGGGCGAGGCGGAGCAACCTTCGTCAGGGTGCTAGCCCAAAGTGAGTGTGGACGATTTTGCCATTTTGGCATTTGTGGACCCAACTGGGATTGTCAGCACGCCGAGTGGCATGGAGATCTATGGGGGCCAAATGCATGGGAGTCTCAGTAAGACTCTCGGTAAATCGCGTATGGAATGACAGATCCGGGCTCCAAGCCGGCATGGAGATATACTATTGGGAGCACCCCCGAGTTTTGGCTCATTTCGAGCAGCCAAAATGACCCCCTTTTGGGACCCCAATCTCACCCCCCCCGTGTGGTCAATTGGCGGCCCCATATCTCGTTGCCCATGACCAGGCCGGAATCAATTTCAAGTTGTGCACTCAGATATAGGGCCTAGGTCCTGCCTCCTATCCTGTGAGCAATTGGCCTTGCCCTGGCCGGGCGAACCACGCGTGAGAATGATGCCACTTTTGGTGATTTTGGCATCATGACCCCACTTGACGAACCCGTGGTGCCCTGATGCCGGGACCTCAGAGGGAACCAGGTTGGGTGAGGGCCCCAGTGAGTTTGTACCCGAGGGGCATAGGGTCAGTTGCCTCGTCCCTACCTCTGGCGGGTCGGAACGAGGGGTCAATTCTGGTGATATATATGGCTCAGAGAGGAGTTGGGACCCGCTGTTAAGGGAGCATAGGGAGCCACTGTCGGTTGGCCTTGGCGCTGCTTGGTTCCCAGGAACTCGCCTGTGGCTGGGCGAGACACCTCCCCTATTGGCAGGGTTTCAGGGTCCGGACTGACCTGGGCATGGGTTGTGTTTGAGCCCCGGCCCCCACCAGCCACTGAGAGGGTCGGACCTGGGATTGGGATATGAGTTGGGACGGAGTGTCTACTGTCGTGTGATGCCCTTACCCCAGTCCAGTCTTAACCCCATGTGTGCATATCCTGATGTGTTGCTGTACATACTTTTGTTCCCTTGTTGCAGAGTGGAAAGGACCCTGAAAGGCTTTGTCACATGACACGAGCGTAATGATGCCCCTGTGAGCGCAGTGCTTTGCCTGCCTGCTTGCTTGTGCGTGTCAACCGGGGTGTCCTGTGGCCAGGCCCCCCACGGGAACGGGTCACTAGCACTGGTCGCTCCCTTCCCGCCGCCTTCCACTTGGGTGGTGTGGCTTCCTTCAGGACCCGTGGTGGGTCCTTCTTCCTGGCCCCCGCGCCCCCCGTTACACGTGCCTTTACCCCACCTGGTCACCTGCTGTTGTTGTTGTTTCTTTGTCGCGCGCCCCCCGCGGTCTCTCGTCTGCCCGTTTGCTCCTGCCCGTTCCCCCGCCTCCTGCTCGCTCTGCCCTTCACGCCCTCTGGTGGCGCTGTGGGGTTTTGTTTTTGGTTTTGTGTGTTCTTTGCCCCCCCTTTCCCCGCCGTGCTTCCTGCCTTGTGGTTCCCTCCTCCCTGCATGCACGCACATCAGCACTGCACAGGTCATCTGGTCACAGCTCCCCTCGGTGCTCTTCTCCTGTCCCATCGCCCTCTTGGGGCGTGGCCTTTGGTGGTCCCCGGCCATGCCAGGTGGGCGCCCCTCCCTCGCGTCTCTCTCCACTCTCCCCTCTCTCCCCTCCCCTCCCTTCTGTCTCCTGTCCACCCTCTTACTGTTGTTCTTCTGCTCCGTGTGCTCTCTGCTGGTTGTCCCCGCGCCATGGCTGTTTCTCGCGCGCTCTCACGCGCCTCCGGGCCGCCGCCCTGTCTTCTGAAAGGAAGCAGGGCGAAGGGACGCGGCGGCTTAGAAAACGTTTCGGGGTTTTACGCGCTGCTCGCGACGCATTTCTTTCAACGTATCAGACACCACAACTTACGAGGGGCACGGCTTTATGCTGGCATTATCGTTACCGTGCTGCGCCGCTATTTATTTATGTATTTTGGCCACAAAGTTTCCGGGTCCTGTTTTAACGCGTTTCGCCACGCGCTTTTAGCGCGAAGCGTTTTTTGTGCTAATTTGCTTTACGTTCCGGTATTTAGACATTTTTGTTGTCCTGTTTTAGTTAACTTTTTATTTTATTCACGCTTCTGGTGATGTGGATTTTGTTAACGATCACTGAATGGCTTTTGGTAAACGTTCATATGCCCACATTTTGGGGCATTACTCAGTGTGCGCCATCATGCATTAGTTTAGCGTAAAGTTGACGCGCAGCGGCATCCACCTGTTGAGGCAGGAGCAACAGAAAAAAGTTGTTTTTGGGCCACAATAGCTGTATTTCATTGTGTTTTAGCTCTCTGACCTTCAGGACTATCCTTTCAACCTGACACCAGTCTCAACTGGACCCGACGCGTCGTACGGCGTCGTGTGTTGTGATGGCCGCAACGCGACATCGTCGCTTTTGGCTGAATTTGTGGGGTTTTCTTGCCTACTTGTGCCTAACCCTAACCATGGAGTAGGTTTGTGACTTACCACCTACCTATTTTTTATCTCTAATTTCAGGAGTGACTGAGACGTGGGAAACCTCTTAGAATTTTTTGCAAGAAATGTAATTGCCCTATTTTTTTTGTGCTTTGGATGACCAAGGATGGGACAAGGGGATTCGACTTGGAAGGATGTGAGTTTGAAAGCTCTTTTGGGTTAGTAGAATTCAAACCTAGAGAGAATCCCCCCTTGAAATGTCCTCAAAATAACTGTAAAATTGATCCTGCTCATGGACACGAATCGATTGGGGTGTCCATGAGTAAGGCCCACCTCTTCAGCAGCCTAGTTCTTCATGTCTAGCACTGAGAAGGTCTACTTTGGATGCGTTGCAGGCCCCAGCTGCACTATCGGCAGCGCTAGCAGCAAAGATCCTCAGCCTGGGACTCCCAGCTGCCGCCCATCACGTTCTACGCCGCTGTGAATTCAAGAGTGGGCTGAAGATCTGCAGTCGCTGCGGTCCAGCGTCTCTCCTAACGCGCGGTACAAAAACTGAGTGGAGCAGGGCGCGGCGTACCACCGAGCAGAGAGTCCAGCGGATGCGGCGAGCCGCAGAGATGACGCCGGCACCAGCATTGACAACCTGTGCGACAGCCAGGCCTGCAGGGCCCCTCCTGAAAGAAAGAGCCCGCAGACGCCCTGATCTTCAGGGCTGTGAAAGGCCAGACCCAGAGCTGCGCAACAGCCGCCCCAGCAGAAGCGAGGACAACTCCAGCAACCCCCACAGGACAGAGGACCCGCAACGCCGTCGCTCGCGGTCCTGGAGGAAGCCTAGACGACAGCGTAGACCAGAGGAGACATCCTTTGATGCCTCGTTTGAGGCCCAAGTGCCCCTGGCATTGGTGACACTCTCTAGTTCCGAGTAGTTAATAAAATAAATAGTTATTCCTGATTTTCTGCACGCTCTGCGCTGCAGATGTTGCATGCTTCGCGCTGCAGACTGTTTTTCTTTACATGCTTTGCGATGTAAATAGCTATGCTTTGTGCTACTGATGGTTCCCGAACTTGTTCGGAACGTTTTATGCTCATATTGCTGTTTTTACTATTTTTTCAGCTCCCTGTGTGCCTCTGGCACCTATCCACAGGGACGGTCCTGTGTGCCCTGATCAGGCAGCCGTCGGCAGCACACTCTCTACTCCACTCACTCAGTCTGCTTACAGCTGTTACTGATTTTTGTTTCTGTGAAAGAGGGCAAATTTTTGGACTGCCACCCCTGACTGGGGCACTCATTTGCAGCTTCATCGGCCAGATCCACAGCCCATGCATGGCGCCCTGTTTTTTGCTGCAGCTAGTGCCTAGCCTCTGAAACCCCTCAGATTTTATTTCAGAATTTTTTTGTGGGGTCACTGTTTACTTTCTTTCGCCTCAGTATTTTTCTTTGTCACACTGTTAACCGATTTCTGTACCAGACTACTTCTTGACCCCTCCTGATGGTCAGAGGGTGCTCTCCTGGAGCTGGATCAACCTCTTGGGGAGGGTGCCGATGTGTATGGATGTTCACAGCCCTCACACTAGGGTCAGGAACTCAGGTTTCAGGTGGCCAATAGGCCAGTATGTCCCAGTCCAGGGCCAGAACGGATTCCCACTGAATTTTCTTGCCCAGAAATGCCCTTTTCCAACCCGAAGAACGTTGTTTTCTGCCCTTGTGCACCAGTGATAACCGTCGCTGTAGGCTGTGTTTCTGCGAAATTCTGAGAATTTATTTCTCAGGTTTTTAAGACTTTAATGGTTTTAGTTGTAGGAATATTAATTTTAAGAATTTCCGGATCTTACGGCACCAAGCCGGCGCGGATCCGTGAGGGTCCAATTTTGCTCTAGAGGGCTAGTTGTCAATTTTTTTACAATCACTGAATCGCTGTTGCAGTAAAGTCATAAGCCCACATTGTAGGGCATGTCTCAGTGTGCGCATGCATGCTTCTTTTAGCGTAAGGGTGACGTGCAGCAGCAGCTATGCGTCGAGGGAGGAGCTCCACGAAAAAGTTGTTTTTTCGGCGAAAATAGCTCTTTCTCATTGTATTTTAGCTCCATGACCTTCAGGACTGTCCTCCACTCTGACAACAGTCTCAGCTGGACCCGATGCGTCGTACGGGGTCATATTTTGTGATGGCAGCGACGCAACCTCGTTGCTTTTGGCTGAATTTGTGTGATTTTTGTGCCTACTGGACCCTCACCCTAACCATGGAGTATCTTTGCGGCCTACTACTCCTCCTTGACCCTTAACTCATTACTAAATATTGTTTACCTCTGACTTCAGGACTGACTGAGAGGTGGGTATCCTGTCACAACTATTTGTAAGACATGTGATTGTCTAATGTTGTTGTGTTTTGCATGAGCAAGGGTGGGAGACAAGGGGTGTTGACTGCGAAGGGTGTAAGTTTGAAATCTCTTTTTGGTTAGTAGAACTGAAACCTAGAGAGGACCTCCCCCCTTGATATAGCCATCTGTGGGCACCTCGAAGTCACAAGTAAAAACCTGGTGTCAACTGATTTCACCAAAACACAATATTTTCATGGTTTCACACTTCTAATGCTCTTTTCCATTTTGATGAAATCTACCTTCGTACTTGTGGGGACACTGTAGGCTGATCCTTGTGTGTTAAAGGCAGTTGGAAACCCGAAATTACCTCCCAATGGTTGGGTAGGTATTAGTTCAAAGTTAACTAAAGCAATCAATGTGCTCCTACCATGTTCACGATAGAGGTATGTTACAAAGCTTCACATTGCAATTAAGGAAAAGTGGGCCTGAGTAGGTAGGTCAATGGTGATATGCCTCCCCACCCAAATGGACCATGCATGCAGGTAGTGTCTAATTTTCTTTTGACAAAAGAAGACCTTTGTTTTCATTCTATTTTCCAAGTTATAGAAGAGACGAGGAGGACAGGGTACACACAGCGTGGCTCCAAAGGACACACGCGGCACAGCGCACTGCAGCCAGCGACAGCTTAAGTCACAACATCACAGCAAAGCACACACAGCACAGCGCACAAAGCGCTGGAAAGCACAACAAAGCGGGGCGCCGAACTACACACCGCCCCTAAGCACGGCACAGCGCCTGAGGCCTCAGCACAGCACGCAGCGGCACCGAAAAGCGCAAAACAAAGCAGCACAGCACCAAGCAAACAGCACAGCGCGCGACAGCACGACATGGCACGAAACAACACATCCTAGCGCGACAGAGCAGCGCACTGGAAAACACGGCAGACAGCAACGCAGACCAAGGCAAAACAGCAAGCCACAATGAGAAATGCACAGCACAGCGCCACAGCACAGCACGCCCATAGGCGCAGCACAACACACAGCAACACACAGAGTCACAGCACACCACAGCACACAGAAACTCGCGCACTGCAACACAGCTAAGCGCCGCACCGCGCAATGCAACACACCAGAGCACCAGACAGCGCCAAAGGACACCACACAGCACACAGCAGCCCACAACAGCACGAGGCGGGACAGCACAGCATAACACACACCGCACCAGACAACGCCGCACAGCGCCACGGCGCACGGCACAGCAGAACGCACGGCACAGCCACGCGAGAAAAAACAGCGCGGTGCGGCACAAACAACACCGCGCAGCACCAAGCCACATGCGAAGCACAACAAGACGCGGCACAACGGGACACGGCACAACACAGTATGCCACACCACGAGCAACGCAACCCCACACGCAGCATTACAGGACCCACAAACACCAGGCAACACCAGATAGCACAAGGCACAACACACAAACCGGAAGGGGGGGGTGGGCAGGCAGCGACAACCGCCGAAGAACAGCAAACAGGCAAGCAGAAACAAAACAGCAAAGAGCGATCAAGGACAAGCGAGCGGCAGGGCGACAACACACAGGAAACTAAAACCAGGGGGGCGGGAGGGGGGGCGGTAGCAGTGAGCGGCAACTAGCGCCAACGAACGGCAAGCGCGCTGGGCACCACAAATTGCAGGGAAAACAAGGGAAAACGAGCAGGGGGGCGACGACAGCCAGGAAACACACACAGGGGGGGGGGGCAGCGGGCGGCAACAACCGCCCGCACAAACGAAAACGAGAAGAGAAGGCAAAACCAGTGGCGGTAAAAGAGAAACCAAGGGGCGGGGGGGGCAGCAGCACGCCGCGACAACGAACAACTACCAGCGAGCCGGCACTCAGCAACAGGGAAGCGGGGGGAGGACAAGGACAAAGAAGCGGCAGGGCACCGCTAGCCCCAGAATACAAACCAGGAAGGGGGGGGGGGGGCAGCAGCACGCAGCAACAACAGACAATGGAAGGCCAACAGGTGCGTATTGACCAGCAAGCGGGGAGGGCACAAGGCCAAACAAGCAGCAGGGATACAACACACGCAAAACACAAACCGAGGGAAGGGGTGGGGGCAGCAGGCGGCAACAACCGTCAACGAACAGCCGACAGGGCGGCCGAAACAAAGAAGCAACGGCAGAGTAGGGCAAAACGAACCAGAGAACGACCACACCCGCGAAACGGTAACAAGGGGGCTGGAGCGCTAGAAAACGGGGAACGCGGGTAGAGACGGCAAACAGAAAAACAAGGAACGTGAGGAAAAATGGGGAACAACAACAAAAGCAAAAAGCAAAAATGGGTTTCCGGGGGGGGGGGCAACCCAACGGTGCCAAAGCTCAGGGCACAGAGGGCCGAAAACCACAAAAAGCCAGAGACAACGGGGGCACGGAGGAGCAGAGAGAAAGGGGAGCGGAAGAAAGGGGGGGGGGGCACACGGCGCCAAGGCCCAGGACGGCCAGGGGCGGGAGACACAGAAAATGGGAGACCCGGGAGGCGCAAAACAGAGAAGAAACAGGGGGCGGAGAAGGAAACAAAAAACCAAGCAAAGGGCAACCCAAGCCTGGCAGGGGCCGACAATCCCAAGAGAGCAACAAAGACGGCCAAAGAACAGGTGACGCGCACCAGAATGCGCCGGGGAGGCCGGCGCGCCGCGCCCAGCCAGGAGGAGCAGGCCCACGCACAGCAGCACGGGAGCTGGGCGTGGCATCCTCCGACCGAAAAGAGTACTAAAAGGGGAGGTGTCGGTGTCGACACAAAACAGCCCCGGTGCCCCGGCAGAGGCCCGCATGGAATGACGGACGGTATGGGACCGACGCCAGAGGGTTCTGCCAGGGACAACCCCAGAGCAAGGCCCCAAACCGGTACCACACTGAGTGAGCCCAGCGCCCCGGCCTCAGCGGAGGCCAGCAGCAGGCACCAGGAGCCTGTCTTCCGGTCGGCCTCCCTGTGCCCCGCGCAGCCCCTCAGTAAATCCGGGGGCGAAAGTACCCGGTAGGGCCAGGCACCCTGGCGATGACCGTGCTAACCGGAGCACCGAGAGCAATTGGACCAGACGAGGTGCCCCGCACCAAGGCCAGGGCAACAAGGCACGCCAGAGGGGGACGCTGCCAGTCACAAGCAAGGCACAGGAACAGGTGCCAAGCAGCAACGGCCACCGGCTGCCGCAGACCCGGGAAGGGCGCACACCACAGTACGAACCACGGCACGAGACAAGGTGCCAATCAACAGCCGACCCGGCCAGGGGCGCCAACTAGAACGCCCCCCTGCTGCCCCCACGGAGCGCGGCGCCCGCAAAGCCACATGCACAGTGGGGAGTGCGGGCCCCCACGCCCGTACACGGCACCCACAGTCAGTGGCTAGCGGGCCCCGACGGTACGCCTGAAAGACAGGCGGTCAGGCGCGGGAGAGTGCTTAACCCTAGAGACCCCTCACGAAGGCAAGGGGCATCTTCCCCTGGGCGCACTCTGCCACCCAAACAGCGCCCAACGCCAGCTGGCAAGAGCTCGCGCTGATGTTACGTTGACGGGCCTCCATACCCGCGCCTCCTGTGCCTGGAGAACAAGGGCAGCGGACCCCGACTGCCTGCCCGAAGGATGGGCAGCCGGCGGAGGCCGGGCGCCTAACCCCAAACGCCCCTCACAACAGCGAGAGGAGCCAGACCCCGGGCATGATCCCGCCACCGCCAGGGCACGCAATTTCAAGCAGGGTATGAAAGCCAAGAAGCCAGTGCCGGGTTCCAACGCCTGCACACCCCAGCTGCAAGCATGTGGGCAGCGGACCCTGACTGCCTGCCCCAAGCGAAGGCGTCAGGGGGAGGGGCAGCGCCTAATCTCAGACGCGCCGCACAGAGGCACAAGGCACCCTCCCGGGGCACGCCCTCCTGCCACCCCCACAGCGTGCAACACCAGCTCGCACGAGTGTGCTCTGTGGGGTCGGTGCCGGGCTCTCATAGCCACACCTGCTGCACCCGTAACACAAGCGCACGAGACCCCAACTGCCTGTCCCAAGGACAGGCAGCCGGCGGGGGTGAGCGGCTAACCCGGGACGCCCCTCACAGCGGCAAGATGAGCATCCCCTCGGGCAACCTCCCGTCGGCCCAAGGCACGCAACGTCCACAGGGCATGCAAGTCAAGGGGTCCGTGCCGGGTGCCCACGCCTACACTACCGCACCCACGTCACGTGGGCAGCGGATGCCTAACTGCCTGCCCCAAGGACAGGCAGCTGCAGCAGGGTGAGCCCCCGGCCCCAGACACCCCTGACGAAGGCCTGAGGCACCCCCCCCAGGCATGCCCTCCTGCCACCACCCCAGTGCACAACACCAACATCGCAAGAGCCTGTTTTTTGCGGTCAGTGCCGGGCCTCCATACCCGCACCTCCCGAGCCCGGAGAGCAAGGGCAGCGGACCCTGACTCGCTGCTGCAATGACGGGCAGTTGAGGGAGGGTGAGCGCCTAACCCCAGACGCCCCTCACCTAGGCAGGAGGCACCTGCCTCAGGGACAACCTCCTGCCACCCCCACAGCGCACCACACCAGCTCGCTAGACTGTGCGCCAATGGGTCGATGACAGCCTCCCATACCCGCACCCCCCTTGGGCAGAGAACGAGGGCAACGGACCTCAACTGCCTGCCCTAAGGACGCGCTGCTGTTGGAGGGTGCGCGCCTGACTCCAGACGCCACTGACAACGGCGAGAGGAGCCCCTCCCCGGGCAACCTCTTGCCATCCCTACAGCACGCCGTGTCCAGCCGGGCATGGAAGCCAAGGTACCAGTGCCGGGTCCCCACACCAGCACATCCGCGACCACAGCATGTGGGAAGCAGACCCCAACTGCCTGCCCCAAGGACAAGCACCCGGGGGAGAGTGACCGCCCAACCTAAGACACCCCTCACAAAGGCCCGAAGCACTTCCCCCGGGGATGCCCTCCTGCCACCCCCGCAGCGCACAACACCAGTTCGCAAGAGTGTGCGCTGTAGGGTCCGTGCCGGGTTCCCATATGCGCACCTTCTGCGCGCCCAGAACAAGGGCAGCGGACCCTCACTGAGTGCCCAAGGGACGAGCAACCGGGGGAGGATGGGTGCCCAAGCCCAGACAGCCCTGAACAGTACCAGGAAACAGAGAGGGAGACACAAGCCCACCCCCCGCACAGCCAAAGACAAGAAGAGCAAGAGACTCGAGCAGGAAACGCGGAGGGGCAGAAACCTCTTGGAACGGCCCTACAAGCACCCTGCGGCGAAGCTCGCAAAGTGTGCGCGCGAAAAAGCAGGGGGAGAGGGGAAGACGCGACCATCGCAGGAGCTCAAGCACAGGACCATACGGCGGACGCGCGGTGTGAACCAGAAGGGCAATCTGACCGAGCTCGTAGAACGCACAGACCTCTTGGAATAGGGTACCACCAGGCCAGGGCAAGAGACATCAGGACAAGACAACCCGCTACAAGCACAACGAGGGAGGACAGGGAGGGACAGCAAGTGATCGGGCTTTGAGAAGCGGCACCGGCCCCGCTCTGCTGACCTGCCGACACCGCCGCACAAACACCAACAGGGCACTGCACCAGCCGAGGCAGTAGAGGCGCACGTGCCACGCACAAACTCTGCGGCTAGGCAACCTCCGCGCAAGCCCATGGGGCTCTCACTGGGGTCAGGCCTTGGAGCACAGGGCCCACAACGCTGACAGCCCTGGCGACCCCACATTAGGGGGGCGACATAGTGGTTGAGTGCCTGCAACCTAGTTGCTAATTTCCACACCGACCGGGGAGTGGCCAAATGGGGAAGCCGGGGAGGGACAGGGCTTCGAGCCCTGTGAACCTGGGGGACTTTGCCACCAGGCAGGAGGTGTGGCTTCATGGACCCCCCCCAAGGTCTGGTGGGGAGCATATGACCAGGCCCGATCAGGTGGCCCGCCGGGGCCAAACAGCGGGTAGTACCGGAAGTCCCAAACTGTAATAGGACACAGAGTAAAGATCGCTAGTGCGATCGCGTGTGTCGCGCATGCGTAGCATAGGCCAGATCAGAATAAAGTATGCATATCAGAAAGCATAATTTAGGTATGTATTTTACATTCAAAATGTTTGTACAGACTAACGGGATGATATTGGGTTTTGGTTATTGTTCTTGAGTGCTTCGCAGACGTTAGAAAGAGATAGATCAAAATGAAGGATTTCAACAAGGATTATCAAAATCACACCAAGGACAAGACCATTACAATCCCGTCAATAGAAAAAGAGGTCTTGCTTATGCTGTGCATGCTTGCTGCGACGTTGGACGAGTCCGGCGCCAAGGATCCACAGCGGCGCCAAGGGCAATTGCACAGCGCCTACAGCGCTGTGAGCGGCTGCGCTGTACAAGCCGCCATGAGCAGAAGCAGGACGGAGATAATGGGAGCGCCGCCAGCAGGAGTGAGGTGCTGACAGCGCCTTCATCAACGACTGCGCTATGCAGACCGCCACGAGCAGAAGTAGGGCGCTGATAAGAGCGCAGCCAGAAGGAGTTGACGGCTCCTTCATCAATAACGGCGCTTTGTTCGGCGCCAGGAGGGCGAGACAGCGCGTTGGTCACCGCTGTCAGCAGGAATGGGGCGCCTACAGCGCGTTGGTCACCGCCGTCAGCAAGATTGGGGCGCCTACGGCGCCTTGGTTAGCGCCAGGTCTGGTGAGACAGCCCCTTGACAGCCCCTTCACAGCGCCGTCGTAAGGAGTGGGGCGCCCACGTTGCTTTGGACCGCGGTGGCGCCGGTGGCACCTTCTGAGAAGGCGCCTGTGGACTTTGACAATGGACGGCAGAGAGTGACAGTAGGTAAACTTTGGTGTTGGCTGCTTTCCAGCCTTTTAATTTGCGTCGTGTTGCCTTTTTTGTCGTTTGCTTCGTTCGCTTCAGCGACCGTTGTCACTGTATTATTAAATCCTGACACTGCTTTGCGTTTTGTGTGCCACTCCTGCTTTGCAGGTGCAGAGCATCGCAAGCGTGTCACGGGAGCGGCAGCACGAGAGCAGTGGGATGCGGGTATGGTGAGCAACAACGCACACGTTTCAGGTGTGGCGACTGTTGCATGCCTGCTTTGTCTTCACCGTGTTTCGCTTCTTCGTCACGGGTTTATTTTTTGGTACTGCTCTGTGATTCTGTGTGTGTGTGTTTGTGCAGAGGTGGAACAAGAGCAACACAAGGCAACAGGAAAGGTGAGCACACGCGGACACGTCCTGTTTACAGGTGAGTTGTGTGTTGCAGGCCTGCTGTGTGTTCGCTTCGTTTGTTTTTGTCTCTGTCGCCCTGGCTTTTGGACTCCTGCCTTTGCAGGTTGAACAGCCAAGAATCCAGGATTCAAATGAGTTGAATGTACATTTTGGGTATGTGTTCTGTGTGAATTAAGGAGTTTTTCAACTTTCAGTGTGTTTCTATATGCATATGTATAGACAGCCTTGCCTTTTTTTTCTCGTTTTGGCAAGTTTGTCATTTTTTCTCATTTCTGTGTTTTTTTGGATTTTTCTGCGCTTTTTCGTTTGGTTGCAGTTCCGTTCCTTCGCCTTCGGCAGAAACGCACGACCTAGTTTGGGTGCTTCTGCTTCCTCTTTGTTTCTTTCATTTTCCGTTTGTGTTGTTGGTGGTCTCTACTTCTACTTCTTCTGTTTTTAGCCGGTGAGTGGCAGTTTCTTGTTTGGTTGGTCCTGTGCTTAGCGAGCACTCGTTTAGGTAAGACAGTAACCCCCACTGCAGGCAGGGTTTGTCCTCCCGTCAAGGCGCCTTTAAAGCCTTTAGGTCTTGGGTGCCTTCTAAAGCCCTTCATTCTTCCTGACAGTCCTGGCCTTGGGCTGGTAAGGCAGGACAACCCACCCTGAGTTGATAGGCGATTCTCTTTCTGGGGCTGGCGCCTACTCGGGTCGGGCGGGTGATTCGCCACGGCCTCTGTTTGCCTGCGGGGGCGTAGGTGGACAGGAGTATTACCGCTGCCTCGGGCAGCTTGACAGTTTTCATTTTTCTGTGTAGGCTCTCTGAATATTTTTTCCACATGACGCGTGATAGGAGTGTATGTCTTTTAATTTCTCTTGTTCAGTTTTTGTGTGTTGCCCAGTCTTTTTATTTTCAGTCTTTTTTTTTCAATCTTTATTTTCTCTGTGTCCAGGTAACTTGTACCATGTTTTTTTTGTGTGTTTTTCATTTCTGGTGAGCGTGTGCATTTGTGCGTGCGTACGAGGTGTCAAGGCGTTAACGTGGTTTGCTTGAGTCCAGCCTGTTTTATTTTTATTATCTTTTACAGAAGTACAGTTACGCGTTACAGAACAGGATATAATGATAGAAATTTTTCAGGTTGAATGTCAGCGGTTTCGTTTGTGTTTTTATACATCGTGTGCATTAGCATAGTTGTCGATTGGGTGTGTGTATTTTCTAACCTCTGTGCGTTCATGCAGGTCGGGTCAACAGAGGTGGGAATCAGCAGTGTTGGATAAAAATTGTTTTCAGGTATGACTGACGATTGACACGTCGTCGTTTTTTTGATATGATATGCATGTTCAGTTCCTCTTTGTCTTTGCAGCACCAGCAAGTGAATATCAATGAGGGGTCCTGAATTCGGGGCAGGGCCAAAGCCTACTCAGGTGCAGGTTAATGGGTTTTGTAGAGTATTTCAGGTTTTTCTTTTTGCACTGCACGACTGAGATCAACAACAGAGCCACCAGTCCACTTGCTGTGTATGCTGCAGGGCAGGCAGGGATTTTGTACATTAGCTAACCATTTTACAGGCAGGCAGAAAATTGTTAAAATTTTCTGACAGCCCCCTGTTTGGTTTTTTCTTCCAAGGGGCTTTTGATGCTGCATTGCCTGCTTAGCCATTGCCGCAGGCAGTTTCTGTTTGTAGGCGTGTTAGTATTGTAGGTTGCAGTGTAGTCCAGGCCCACAGTCCCACCCCCACGCTAACTAGTATGTAGGGCTGCAGTGTACTTCAGTCCTGCAGCACGCCACAGTAAATTTTATTTGGGTGTGTGTTTGACTTTTTTGTTTGACACCCTGCTCTGGGCTGTCTACAGCAGCTCGCCCCCCCCCCCCCACACTAGTGTAAAGATCTGAGTGTCCATTTTCCTTAGTCAGCCATTTGCTGAGGTAGACCCAAGCAAAAAGCTTGGGAAGGGAGTGTAATAGGACACAGCGTAAAGATCGCTAGTGCGATCGCGTGTGTCGCGCATGCGTAGCATAGGCCGGATCAGAAAAAAGTAGGCATATCAGAAAGCATAATTTAGGTATGTATTTTACATTCAAAATGTTTGTACAGATTAACGGGATGATATTAAGTTTTGGTTATTGTTCTTGAGTGCTTCGCAGACGTTACAAGAAGATAGATCAAAATGAAGGATTTCGACAAGGATTATCAAAATCAAACCAAGGACAAGACCATTACAAAACATCAAACGGGTGCGCTTCAAGGTTGTCAACAGCAAAATTATGGATGACCTTACCCATGAAGCCACTATCGGTATGGAATATTGGGAACATGAGTCTTTGAACCGACCTGATTTGTTTTAGCGGATGCCGCGGACGTTTCCAACAGGGAAATTATTATACGGCGTGATTTCGGGGTGAGCAACGCAGATTGGACCTCTTCGTCACCGTGCAGCCCTGGTTGGAGAGGACAAGGGGCTTCTTACTTGCCTATCTACGGACCATGCAGCAAGACTATCTCAGTGGACCGGGGATGAGGAGGACAGAATTGTGCGGGCGGTCAACACCATGGGCACCAAGTTCAATTGGGACCGCGGAGGTCACTTCATGGAATATGGCATGGCGCAACAAGTGTAGAGGCGGGTCACACATCAGCACAGCACGCCTGACCATGGAGGCAGGCCATGCACCAGGTCAGCACAGCCAACCATGGAGGTGGGCCCAGCACCAGCACAAGCACGCCCGACAATGGTGGCAGGTCAAGCACCAACACAGCACGTCGAACCATGGAGGCGAGCCACACACCAGCACAATACGCCCGATGATGCAGGCGTACAACGCACGAGCACAGCATGCCTGACCGCGGAGGAGGGCCATGCAACAGCGCGTAAATCCCTCTGTGGACCGAGGCCTGAGGTAGTCTCTGTCCACGGTACGGCGAAGCATCGAGGCGGGCCGTGCACGAGCACGGCACCTGCAACCATGGTTGCGGGTCCCACGTGGGCACAGTACGTCCGACCCAAACGGTGGGCCAAGCAGAAGCACAGCACGCCAAGCCATGGCGCTGGGTGCAGCAGCAGCACAGCGCACCTCACCCTAGTGGTGGGCCAAGCATCAGCGCCGAACACAGGAAAACCAAAGGGGTGGCGCACAACACGCGCTCGGGTCACCGGCCTGTCCATCCCGGCACAACACGACCAGCGCAACCGAAACTCACGCTAAACAGCGGACCAGGACCCAACACACCAAACACTTGAGCAAGCCGGCCTTTGGGCGGCAAAGACGACAGCAAACCAACAATACCAGCCAAGCATAGCGCTGGAGACAACACAGGTAGTGATGGGAACGAGATTAAAAAATCTCGAAAAAAGTGATACGAGAAAAAATACTCGCTCATTTCATATGAAACGAGAAAAAAAAATCGCTCATTTCATGAAAAACACCCTGTTTCTCGAGAAAATGAGAAAATGGCATCGAAATCAATCACACTGCGATGCTTCAGGCTCAACAATCTGCTCCCTCAAGCACTTCTTGTTTTTTTGACATTATGGTGTTTGCATTGTTGTATTTTCTGGAGGCTTTTGGATGGTTGCCGTTATTGCCTAGAGCCTTCTGCATGGTTGCTGTCATTTCCTCGAGGCTTCTGGATGTTGGAGTGTTATTTCCTACAGGGTTTCGAACGGTTCTTGTCATTTCCTGGAAGCTTCTGGAGGGCTGTTGCTTTTTTCTACAGGCTTCTGAATGGTTGTAGCTATTTCCTGAAGTCTTTTGGATGATTGCTGTCTTTTCCTGGACCCTTCTGGATGGTTGTTCTTAGTTCACGGAGGCTTCTGAATGGTTGTCCTTATTTGATCGACGCTTCTGAATGGTTGTTGTTATTTTCTAGAGGCTTCTGCATGGGTATTGTTATTTCCTGAATGCTTCTGGATGATTGTTGTCATTTCCTGGAGGCTTCTGGATGGTTGCTGTTATTTCCCGGAGGCTACTAAATGGTTGTTGTTTTTCGTTGGAGGCTTCTGTATGGTGGTTGTTATTTCCTGGAGGCTTCTGGATGGTTGTTGTTATTTCTTGGAGGCTTCTGAATGGTTGTTATTATCACCTAGAAGCTTGCGAACAGTTGTTGTTATTTCCTGGTGGCTGCTGAATGGTTTTTGAAATGGTGTACCAAAAGCGACATTTTTTTTGCGGCAAAACTACGCTATACGTTGCAGAACAGCCAAAACAATACACAAATAAAGTCTTCAACGGAACATTCTCTGTAAATGTTTTTTGAAAAATGTCCTTATAAATCTCAGTGGCAGCATGCTCACCAGAGCTGCAGCATGTGCACTGCCAGCACAGCACTGCCAGCACCCAAAGCGCCGTCTGTTTTACAAAAGGTGACATTTTTCTGTCCGCCAAAACAGCACTTCACATTGAAAATAATCAAAGCAATACACAATTGCATTGTTTCATGCAACATTTCAATGTAAGATCCTTCATGATTCTGCATTTTTCACTGACAGAAATGCAGCAGCACATCCTGCTGGTCGACAAAGTGGACACAATTGGGCTTACATTCCAGGTTCCTGGCAATTTCTGGTCTGCACTCAGTGGTGTTGATCGCAAAAAGAAATGGGAAGCAGAGATTGTTTCCTGGGACCCAGACTACCAATGGCCTAAAGGCAAGCATCCAACAGGCGCTTTTCCAATGCAGGTCAAAGAGAACACTGGGGTAATGCAGACATAAGCAATAAGTGGGACACATTTCAAAGCGTATGCTGGAGACTATTGTAAGCTTATTACTGCTGCTGAACAAGCCCGTCGTGATGGTCACCTTTCTCAGCGTTCACAGGGAGCGCAGAACTCAGCATCTTCTTCAATTACACCAGCAACTCCTGGGTTGTTGTTGCAATTCGAGTTTGACAGGGTTGTGCATACACACCTTCCTTGCATGGTTCGGACGCACTGTTGTTCGCTCCCTCTTCCATTGATTGTTTGTGTACTCACTCTCCTTCTCCCGCTGATATCGGTCATTTGCTCCTCTGTTCGCTCACTGCGACATGCGGGCAGCGCTTTAAATAGGCAGAAAGTGCTTGCGCTCTTGTCTGAATTCCAGTTCCTACACACATTCATTGGTTCAGGACGTGCCAACGCGATGGAATGCGACATTCATGATGGCAAAGAGTGTGTTAGCGCATATTCAAACACTACGTGAGGTTTTCAATGACGACTCCATGGAGGAAGAACATCAGCAGCTACTCCCTACTGCATCCGAAATTCGTGTTCTGAGGTTTCTTATTGGTGTTGTGCAGCCGTTCGCTGAAGCCACAGATATTTTGGAGGGCGAGTCGTATCTGACAAGCAACGTTGGGCATGTCTTGATTGCTCAGCTGAAACGCGAGGTCTCTTCTGGATTTGTCCATGTTCACCGCGACGGTGCTCAGGAACGCATCCCATTGTCATTGGTATGATTGTTGCTGCACTTTACCGAACTGTTTGAAGTGGTGGTACACAGAAAGCGTGCTGATCCCTTAACAGACGTTGACCCACGCCAGACAAGAATTCAACATTATGGGGCTCATTTGAAAGCTACTGCGCTGCAAAACTCAAACTTGTAAGTCGAAAACATACCTGCAGTTATAATCGTGCTGAGAAGGCTCAAATCAAACTTCAAATGCGCTGTCACCATCGTGTCTGCCCTGATGTGCAGGTGCCAGAAGGGATCATCCAATGCATCCAGCTGCTCAAAGCTCTGCTGGACGACAGATTCGGCCAGCTCCCGCCTGAAAGTACCCTCCTCGCCCTACAATTGGACCCCTTGATGGCCTTGCGTTTGGCAGATCTAATCGGAGATGACAATCTGGGTTATGCCGCCGAAGTTATCCGCAAAAATATGGAAGTTGCTGAAACATTAGTCAAGGCAAGGGAGAAGGAGGAGAAAGTGGTGGCCTTGGAGTTGGAAGTGGATGAAGAGCCTCCGTTGAAGAAAATGAAAAGCGTCATTGACCGAGCTTTCAATAAGTTTGGTAACATGGTCCATGGGGTACCAGACCATCAAGTGCAAAATGAGAAAGATGCATACTTGACGGATATCCGGTGACACAGGCCCTGCACCAACACCTCACCAAACACACGGAAGGTCCCATGGAGGCAGCAGCGCACCTCCAGCTAGAAGCAGTCCGCAGAGCAGCATGCCAAATGGTACACCGCAAACGGCTCCTGTTAACACACGCGGAGCAACTCACCGACCCCACCGCCAGGGAACACATGCAGCGTCTCATCCATTACCATGCCGTGCATGACCCAGACGTCCGCTAACCCACTCCGCGCCCCGCACGCGCCCCCCATCTCCATCCACAGGCCTCCAAGACACCACCACAGCGCCCCGAAGCCCATCCCTCACCAAGGAAGCCACCCGGCACGGCCAAGCCCGGCCGAGCCCAACCAGGGCCAACCATACGTCGACGTAGACGCGCAAGACCCCGGCAATCCATCTAGCCCACCCCCCCCGGACCCGGGGCACCCCCCAATCACACCGGCCACCATCCGCGACCCCGACCTCCTCCGAGCAACCCTCCAAGGCAGGGCCCCAACCACCTCGCTGGGCTGGTACCGCCTTCAAGAGGACCGGACCAAGCTCACCGTCAAAGCCCTCCGGGACCTGACCACCCCAGGCAACGACCTCCATGAGGCCATTGTGGACCTCGTACTCTGGCGAGCCCCCAAACACACTCAGAGCCAGCACGTCTGGATCCCCCCCATCGAGTGGGGCCAGGCCCTGACACATGACACCGACATCAACGTCACACGTCGAGGGACCGTACGCCTAGGACGGGCCCCAGCAGAGAATGACCACCCAGCGGACCCGACCCCCCGGAACAGTGGGAACAGGCCGCCGTCCTCCGCACCCCAGACGACGACCTCCCCCCCCCACCTACAGACAGTGACCACCCCCCGCCAGGGGTCTGGGTTACAGTCCTTGAGCGCGGGCACTACTACGTGAAAGCCGCAATGGCTCGTCAAAGTGACAGACACCATGCTCGCCCCAGGGGCCGCCCCACCAGGGGCAGTAGGGGACCCCACCACCCAGCACAGGGTCCTCAGGGGCGTCCTCCAGCCAGGGGACAAGCCCCGGGCCCGCGCCCTGGCCCCAATCACCTCAGGGAAGGCGGGCTACCGCCTGGTACTGGCCATGCTCTGCCTGACCCACTGGATCCAGCGCCCCTGCCACCCACGGGGACCGTGCCGTGGATTTGGGCCATCCCCACCGCGCACACACAAATCGAGGTGGGCCCGGACACGCAGCCAAACCCCCCCCCCAGACCGCAGCAACCCCTCACCTGCGGGTACCAAGCCATCCACAGGGTCCTCAGCCGCGTGGGTAATACCCCAAAGCTAGCATACCCCCTTCCCACCACAGACCAAGAGGTCCACCAGATATGCAAGCTCGTCTGCGAGATCCTTGCCGCGGCAGCAGAAGACAGCAGGCTTCTCCTCCAAACCGCCCGGCCTACAACAGACCACGCAAGCGCGCCGCGGCGAGCGGAAACATACAGCGACACAACACACCCCACCGCACAATCCCCGCCAATGCCCCTCCACTCTCGCTGCTCACCCAGAGACCCACACACGCCCACACGCCCGACACCCCTCACCACCCCCGACACTCGACAACCCGCACTCACCCGCCGAGAGGAGCCCCGCGCCCCGCGGCACGCCCACCCCACCCAGTGGCCCGCACACGCCCCCCGCGCACACCCCAGAAGACCCAGGCCCAGCCCCCCCCGGCCCCTGAATGCAGCCGACGCGAACTGTTCCCCCCCGCGGACGCCAACCCACACAACCTCACACATTGCAGGACCCCGGCCCAGCCAAGCCCGGAAGGAGAAGGCCACAACCCCGTACCTCCCTCCCCCGGTGCTGCCGACCAGATCCGCCCGCCGGGCCGCCAGGTCACGACCGGGCCTCCCCAGCCCGCCGCCCCCGACCTACCGTCCAAGGACATGCCCTCCATTCTCCCCGCCGTGGCCGCAGCAAAAGCCGCCGCCCACAAGCCCGCCCGCATCACAGCCCAACCGGCGTCCACCACCTCCTCCTCATCCTCAGCCTCATCCACCTCCCCCACCTCATCCTCCGACCCCCCCCCCCGCCGCCCTCATCCTCAAGGCCACAGCAAGAGCCAAGCCGCGGCCCCACGCACCGGCCCCCCGACCCCCACACAGGCGACTCAGGCACCCCCGCAACGCACCGGGAAGACCCCCGACCCGACATCGGCGCCCTCACACCTCCGGACAGAGGTCCTCCTCAACACTGGCAACATGTACCTGGGCACCGTACTGGGGGACCCGGGCGTATACATCCTGTCCAACAGGTCCAGGGAACACACCATCCCCCTCCATGGAGTAGAATCCCTCGCCCTGGGACCGCCCCCACCAAAACACCAACACCAGCACATCTCGGGGGACAAACGGACGCAGGCGCCAGACGGGGGAAAAAAGGCCCACCAACGCACCCCAGCCCACATCACCGTCCACCCCGCAGGCCACCTACCAAAAGACTTCGGCACGGAGCGCCACATCGTCCTGGAGGGGCAAGCCCACCACATCATCACCGCCGCCCTATACACCCTCGCCGCCGACGAACGCCACTCAGACCCCACAACCATCCGAGCGATACCCCCACCACCGCAGGGCCCTCAAGATCCCGTCACCCCCTTCCACATCGATCAACTCCTAAGCCGCAGGGCCACCCCACACCTCCACCCTTCCAGGATAGAACTAGCCATCGCATCGTGGGACACCCTGGACACGCCCCCCCAACAACCCGCCATCCACATCCTCAAAGCGGACGCCCAAAGGTGGGTCCTCCACTGGGCACACGGAGTCCTCATGGCGGCCCAGGCCTATACCCCGGATATAGACCCAGAAGACCCCCCACGGGGCTGGCAGCAACTCCTCGAGGCCACCACCCTCACAGGCCGCGATTATGCCCCCTAGGAAGCCCTCCACACAGCACTCTACTGGGCTCAAGGCTCCCCCAACAGCCCAGACACACCGGAACCCACGGAGGCCTGGGTCATGCAGGCCAAGGCCATGAGGAACTACCACCTTCACCACCCCTTTGACGACAGCCCGGCCGCACTGCCATGGCCATCCGATCCCCGGGAGACCGTGCGCAAGCTCGCCGACCTCATGCACAGCCACGCGAAAGCGAACATGCAAACGCCGGCAGAACCCCCACTGAGGGATCCGGGCCAGCAAGCAATGCACCCCTTCTTCAAACCCGACGCCCCCCCAGCCCCGCTACCTCCAGTCCCACGCAAGCGAGCGAGACGAAAAAGGGGCGCACCCGCCCCCAACAAAGCCGGAAAAGCAGCGACCTCCCGACCCCCCGCACCCCACCCGACTCACCCGGCGAACCCAGACCAAGCATCCTCGTCATCCTCCCTCCCATCATTACCACTGCCCCACCCGGACCAGGCATCCTCATCATCCTCCCTCCCACCACCAGCACCGCCCCCGCCCGAGGCGTACCCACGATTCGAAAAGGGCGCGAAGGTTCAGCAGCCCTTCCGCAACGGCCACACAGGCGACTGGATCTGGTGTGAGGGCACGATCAAGTACCGCCTCCGCAAACTTGGGGACAACGGGGGGCCACAGATCCGGGTGGTCTGGCACCGCCAAAAGGAGCTAGACCAAGGCAGCAGCGCCCCGGACAAGCCAGAAGGCCACACCCTGGAGCTCACCAGCGCCCACCCCACCCAACTCTGCACCAAAGAGAACAAGGCCCACAGAGGCACCAAATACACTGGAGAGCTTTCCCCGGAATGGAGCCAAGGGCTCCCCCCGCCGGGCCTACCCAAGCGCCCACCAACCGGCAAAAAGTCCCCGAGCCCCAGTCCCCTTCCCTGACAGGGCGAGGGCCGAGGGCACAAGCCTCCACAGCCTCGGCCCGCCCCCACCGAGGCCACCGGCAACCTCCTCGACCTCAACCACCCGGCCGTCACATACTCCAAGGACGCCACAACCGCCCTCGAGGAGCTCCCGATGGCACAGGATCTGGGGTGGGTTCCCCACCTCCTCGCCTTCCAGGAACAAGGCCTACAACCCGACGACCCCCCAGGAACCACCCCCATATATACCCTGGACCGGAAAGCGTACAAATGCTACTGGCACAAGGGGACCCCCCTATACGCCCGAACCGGCATCCACGTCCACCTCGTCCACCACCTCAGCGTCCCAGGGAGGCTAGGTGTCTCTGAGGTCGTCGGGAACGGATGGCAATCAACGTCATCAACGCCCACGTCCCCTTCGGCGACACCACGGAACCCTTCCTCCAAGCCCTGGTCGAGGTATACCGCCAGATGGCAATGCTCGCCCCCACAATCATCGTCGGCGACATGAACGCCGCCCCCACCCCGGCGGACCGAGGCTGACAGGCCACAACCCAGTACCATGCAGTCCGCGACACCATCGAAATGCTGGGGCTCGTGGACCTGACAGCGAACCTCGAAGGCCAACCATCCCACTTCCCCGACCAAACAGCTGCCGCCCCATCCCGCATCGACGTATGCTATGGCAACCCCACCACCATTAACCGGGCAGAGGCCCGATATGGACCCCTCTCGCTGGGCCCCACAGGCCATAGCCCCCTGCACATCCGCCTCACCATCCCCAACCTTCCCCCGGGCCCCTCAGAGGATGCGGACCAAGGCCTACCGGCCCCCCTGAAGGTGCCCCCACTGCATGACAAGCATGCCTGGTCCCAATACCACAGGGCCATAGACAGCCATGCACACTACTCACAGCCATGCGCACGGCCGCCGTCGCCTGCGGCTTCCAGCAACACCCCCACACAGACGACGACCAACCACCCACGGCCCTAGGGAACATGCTCCATGACCTCTGGCATGCGAAGCAACAACTGGTGACCCTCCTCCACACCGACATCCCCCAAACCCGCCGCCAGATACACCACTGCAGGACGCATATAGCCCACATCAGGGCAGACCTGCAGCGGTGGCACATTCACAGGCAACAGCGTATCGCCCAGGAACACGAACGGTATGCGCAACATGAACTCCCCTACAAGGCCATCCGCCACCTCAACGACGCCATGACCGACACCGGCCAGCGCACGATCACCACAGTCCGGCAGAAGGACGGCTCCCTCATTAACGACCCAGCTACAGTTCTCCAAGCCATCCAAGACAGCTTCATCCGGCAACACACGCCCACCCAAGACACACTGGACCCAGACACCCAGGCCAATATCGACCGCCTCCCTCGGGTATTCAACCACAAGCAGAGGAGGCAACTCGAAAAGCGCCCCTTCACTATCCACGAAGTCCGGAAGGCCATCCACAGTCTCCGGGATCACAAAACCCCAGGCTACGACGGCCTCCCTGCGGAGGCATACTACCAGCCCCCCGCCCACCTCCTCCGCATTCTCGCCGGCCGCCTCTGGGACATTGTCACGGGGCAGACCCCCCTGCCACCAGACTCGGTAAACGTTGTCCACCCCCTCTACAAAAAAGTGGACTGGGAAAACCCGGACAACTGGCGCCCCATAGTCTGTGCAGTCACGGAGGTCAAAATCGTCTGGACCATCCTCCTACGCCGCATCCACCCCCACCTGGACCCCCACATACCAGCCAGCCTCTGGGGGGCCATCCCAGGCCGGTCCCCACATGAGGCCATCTTCCTCGAGGACACCATCGCCGACATGGACCCGGTGGACCTCATCATCGCCTCCCTCAACGTCAAAGGAGCCTTCCCGAACACCCCCTGGCTCCTTCTGGAAGCGGTGTGGAAATGCCTAGGCCCCCCCTTCTACAACTTCGCCTCCGGCTACATCCGCAGCCGCAAATACACGGTCCGCACTGGAGCAGGCCTCACCCCCTTCCTGGAGCCAGGCAGCGGGGTCTCCCAGGGAGGGGCAGAGGGCCCCTTCCTGTATCTTCTCGTGACGCTCCCCCTGGCCCTCGCATTCGAGCAGGATTACCCGGCCTATGCACCTTACCCCCTCCTCTCCCCCCTGGTGGGCTTCGCGGACGACACCAACCTCACGGTCGCGCACACCCCACACGAGCCCCATGCCCCGGACCCCGGGCCAACGGTCACCCAACAGGCCAATGACTTACTGGACGTGACTGTCTCCTACCTATCCCACAACAACCTCATCGTCCACCCCACAAAGTCAGTGGCCATGATCAAGGGGTCTGCCACACCCCCCACCCTAGGGCCACAAGGGCCCTTCATGGAAGTCGTGACAACCACCACCCACCTGGGGGTAATCCAGGCCGCCAACCCTGAGGACGCCACCCTCCCTCCCAAGTTGCAATCACACCTCGCCCATCTCCCCAGATATGTGTCCCCGACCACCAAGGCCCTCTCCCTGTCCCACCAGAGCCTGGCGTACTACCTTACCGGGGTCTTGAACGCCTCCATAGGCTTCCAAGCACTCCACCTGACACACCCCACCACCGCCCTCCAGCCGGCCACACGCGCCGTGACCAAGGCATGGGCAGCACAACGGGGCTGGCCCACCTCCATACCCACCCGCGCCATCCGAGCGGCATGGCCCCACTACACCAGACACACCGCCCTCCTCCTTCACCGCATGACCCACAACCACTCCCCAAAGGTGCGCGAGGTCACCACAATCCGCCTCCAAGCCGCACAACGGGCCCGCAACACATGCCCGCGCTTGGTACTCCACCAGACGGGCATGCCCAGCGACATGAACACGCGCCTGTGGAACTACCTGCAGCTTCCCCTCCCATCCCAACACCACGCCATACTCACCAACCACACGTGCCCAGAGGAAGGGCCTCTAGCGGTCCTCTGCGGGGACCTCCACCATCACCCCAAGGGCACCATCCACACCATAGACCTTGTCGGGGCCTCCATCACCGTAGTATACGTCACCCTCCCCAAAGTGCGGGTCGTGCACCAGACAGCGGCACACACCACACCCCCTTTCGACAGCTGCCCGAATCGCCTCAATACCGCCTCTTGCACCAGTACCTCACGCAGACGGCACAAGCAGCGGGACACACTCTGCCGGGAAGCAAAGACACGCAAGCAGCCTACCGAGAGTTCAAAAAGCAACACCACCGACCCATCCCAGCGACACCGCCCTACGCACCCACCGGCTCGGAACACGAACCCGTCCCCCCTGTGACGGGCCCAGTCCCACCACTAACCCTACTACTGGCCTCGAATGAAGCCAAACCCACGCAGACCACCGTCATCCACCACGGGGCAAAACGGCGCATACCGAAACACCACATGACCGCCCGAGACCTACCACGGGTCCCCCATGACTCCCAGAGCATGCCACGCACATGTTGGGCCTGTGACCCCGAGGCACCAGACACACCATGGCCTGTACTACACCTCATAGCACGCCACCACACCCAGCCCACAGCCCACCTACCACCACATGCCTACGCATGGGTAGCCCCATGGTTCCACCGCACGGACACTAACCCCACGGTAGCGTGGAACCCCGACCACGCGCCGAAATGGCTCTTAACCACTACACCCACCTGGCCCCGCCCCGACCCGGCAGGGGTCGCCATCTGTTACAGCATGTATGAGCCAGGCAGAACAGGCATGCACGAGCACCCCTACTATCCGCTCCACCACTCCTGCCACACACCGGAGCACCGAAGACAAACCCTCACATGCCACGACCTAAACCCAGACACAGCCTACATTCTCCACTATATCTACTCCTACCTCACACAAAGACAGCCGGAGCAGGGACTCATAGCCCTGTCCCCCCAAGCGAAACACATCATCTCCAAAGGAACAGGGGTGTACACCACCCCCATCCTGCAGCCCACAACCCCAGGAGCCCACCTCGCCACGGGCCTCGCCATATACGCCTACCTGCGCATGAACCCATGCCGCCTCGCACAACCATCACCGGCGGACCGGCTCTTCTTCACCAATGCCTCAGGCAAATCCGCCCTCACGCCCATCACCGGGGGGGCCACCCTGCAGCTAACCCACACCGGGAAACACTACCACATGGACCACCACACGAACCATACCACCTATGGGGCCTCCCCCCAAAGGGAGCTAGGGGCCATGGCCGACGCCATCGCCGAGATCGCGGCCCACCTACCTGCCCACCTGCCGCACATCGTCCGGGTCTGGTTCGTGGTACACGCCACTGTCGACACACACCTGCTCCTCCGCATAGCAAGGCAACCACTTCACAAAGCCACCGCGACGAGCCTCGGCACCCAGGCACTGCTGCTCCGGAAAGCCCTTCGCAGCCTTCCTCCCTACATCCAACTCCACATCGTGAAACAAGAGTCCCACCGACACCAATACGGAAATGGTAAGGTCAACAACCAGGCAGTACACAAGCGCACAACGCACCTACCAACCCTCCAGATCCCTGACCTCGGCCGAAACCACACACACCTCCAACACATACCCCCCGTACCCGAGCCCCATCAGACCCCAGACTGGGTACCAGAGGACGCCCCCTATTCCTCCCACGACAGAGCATACCACTACCCCAACCCCATCCAACATCTCGCCCGCGTGCTCGGCGACGCAGACAGCCGGGCGCACATCCAGGAGCTCCAGGACAGACTGCAAACCCCCTCTACCACTCAGCGCTGCGCCCAGCAAACGTCCCAGCACACCTCCAAAAACGACGCATCTAGCTCCTCAGGGAGCAACTACCATTCCTCACCAGGGTCGCCAGATGGCTCGCCCGCAAACACATCCACGTCCCCGAAGAACACACCCGTTGCCCGTGCGACCACACCAGCCCAGAGGACTGGGAACACTTCAAAAATGCCCCCTCCGTACAGGCAGGGACACGCTAGTTGGCTGGTTCCCGGCGGAAACCCTACGACAACACGTAGGATGGCTAACCTACAGCCACGCACACCAGGGCACCGAACACCTCTTCCGGGATCCCCTGGTCAAAGAAGCCACCATGAGAGGGGCGGTGACACAGGCCCTGCACCGACACCTCACCAAACACACAGAAGGCCCCATTAAGGCAGCAGCGCACCTCCAGCTGGAGGCAGTCCGCAGAGCAGTGGCCCAAATGGTAGACCGGAAACACCTCCTGTTAACACACACGGAGCAACTCACCGACCCCACCGCCAGGGAACACATGCAGCGTCCCATTCATTACCATGCCGTGCATGACCCAGACGTCCACTAACCCACTCAGCGCCCCGCACGCGCCCCCCATTCCCATCCACAGGCCTCCAAGACACCACCACAGCGCCCCGAAGCCCATCTCTCACCCAAGAATCCACCCGGCACCGCCCAGCCCGGCCGAGCCCAACCAGGGCCCACCATACGTCGACGTAGACGCGCATAACCCCAGCAACCCATCCAGCCCACACCCCCCGGACCCGGGGCCCCAGCAGAGAAGGACCACCCAGCAGACCCGAACCGCCCGGAGCAGTGGGAACAGGCCACCGCACCAACCCGCGACACTGCCCTCCGCGCCGCCGGCCTCCGCACCCCAGACGACGACCCCCCCCCCCCACCTACAGACAGTGACCACCCCCCGCCGGAGGTCTGGGCTACAGTCCTCGAGCGCGGGCACTACTACGTTATAGCCGCTATGGCTACGTCCCCCGGCCCGCAAAGGCTCGTCAAGTGGGCAAACAACATACTCGTTCCAGGGACCGCCCCACCAGGGGCAGTAGGGGACCCCACCACCCAGCACAGGGTCCTCAGGGGCGTCCTCCAGCCAGGGGACAAGCCCCCAGCCAACGTCCTGGCCAAAATCACCTCAGGGAAGGCGGGCTACCACCTGGGATTGGCCATGCTCTGCCTGACCCACTGGATCCAGCGCCGCTGGCCACCCACGGGGACCGTGGCCTGGATTTGGGCCATCCCCACCGCCCACACACAAGTTGAGGCGGGCCCTAACACGCGGCCAAACCCCCCCTCCCAGACCGCAGCAATCCCTCATCTGCGGGTACCACGCCATCCACAGGGTCCTCAGCTGCCTGGGTAATAGCCCAAAGCTAGCATACCCCCTTCCCACCACTGACCAAGAGGTCCACCAGATACGCAACCTCATCTGCGAAATCCTTGCCGCGGCAGCAGAATACGGCAAGCTTCTCCTCCAAATCGCCCGGCCTACAACAGACCACGCAAGCGCGCCGCGGCGAGGGGACACATACACCGACACACCACACCCCGACGCACAATCCCCGCCCATGCCCCTCCCCTCTCGCTGCTCAGCCGGAGACCCACACACGCCCACCATCGCGCGCTCCCCCGGGCCCCGCGACACGGACCTCCCCGGCCCGCCGGAACACCAGCACACGCCCGCCACACACCCAGCCGCTGGACAATCCTCACCACCCCCCACACTCGACAACCCGCACACACCGGCTGAGAGGAGCCCGGCGCCCCGCGGCACGCCCGGCCCCCCCAGTGGCCCGCCCATGCCCCCCGCACACACCCCAGAAGAGCCGGGCCCACCCGCCCCGGCCCCTGAATGCAGCCCACGCGAACTGTTCCCCCCCGCGGACGCCAACCCACACAACCTCACAAATGGCAGGACCCCGGCCCAGTCAAGCCCAGAAGGAGAAGGCCACAGCCCCACGCCTCCCTCCCCCGCCGCTGCCGACCAGATAGGCCCGCTGGGCCGCCAGGTCACGACCGGGCCCCCCCAGTCGCCCGCCCCCAACCTACCGCCCGAGGACATGCCCTCCATCCTCCCCGCCGTGGCCGCAGCAGAAGCCGCCGCCCACAAGCCTGCCCGCATCACAGCCCAACCCGCGTCCAACACCTCCTCCTCATCCTCAGCCTCATCCACCTCATCCACCTCATCCTCCGACCCCCCCCTCCCCGCCGCCCTCATCATCAAGGCCACGGCAAAAATCAAAGCTGCGGCCGCACGCACCGACCCCCCGACCCCCACACAGGCGACTCAGGCACCCCGGCAGCGCACCGGAAAGACCCCCGACCCGACATCGGCGCCCTCACACCTCCTGATAGAGGTCCTCCCCAACCTGGAACCGGACCCCAACCCCGAACCCGACCCCAAACCCAAGCCGGCGCCCAAGCGAGCACACACAACACCACAAACCCAACCCACACCGCCCTAACCCAAACCCTCACCCAAGCCAGGACCCCCCACCGACCACAACGCGCGCCCCCCTCCCACCGGCAGCCACCACCACCGCAGAGGCGGCCACCCAACACGACCACGTCCAAACCCTCGTCCACATCCCCGTCACCAAGCGCCCCGTCATCCATTCCCCACAAACCACCACCACCGCCGGCCAAATCGACCCAGGGACGTGGGACCCCTCGACCACCGTCACCGTCAAGCCCGGCCCCCGACCCGCCTCCCCTGCCCACCACATAGAGCAGCTCCATGGGCTGCGCACGATGCCTGACCCCCCAGCCCCACAAGGTGGACCGGAAAACCGACAAGGGGTCCAAGGGCCATACCCGCAACACCAACCCAACCACTACCAACGCCACCACCACCAGCAGCCCCATCACCACCACCACCAACACCACCCCCACCACTACCACTGCCCATCACCCTACCCCACCGGGCCACAACCCCCCGTGCACAAACAGCACCAGCGAGTGGGATGGCAGCCACCGAGCGCTCCACCCGCATACCCCAAGTACCACCAGGGGCCATCCCCCCCGTACCAGCCGGCCCCCCCGTACCAGGAACCGTATCCCCCCGGCCACCACGTCCACGCTGAAGGGGCCCCCCCGGCCCAACCCCGCCGAGGACAGTCACTCGACCCATACCACCAGCCGCTGCCGCCACCACACCCCTACAGATCCATGGACAAGGGGGGACCCCCCCCCCCGAGTTTCAAGCAGCACCACGTCAAGCCCCCCAGGACCCGCTGACGCCTCCTGACTGGCCTGACTGGAGCGATGAGGCCCAGTCCTGCAAACGGCGGCGCTCCCGCTCCCCCCCCGCACGGCACACTCGCCCCCCGCGCCCACACTCTCCACACCGCGACCGCGCCTCAACCACCCACTCACGCCACTCCCGCTTCCCCACGTGCCACCAGGACCCCCCACGACCCCGCTCCTGCCACTCCTGCTCCCCAGGGCGCCACGACGAGCGCCACCGCAGCCCCATGTCCACCTCCCCCTCCCCCCTCCGGCCATACAAGACCCCCACCCCCAGCCCCCGCCACCACCGCTCCCGCTCCCCCCTAGCGCCGCCAGGCACGCCACCGCCGCCCCACGTCCACCTCCCCCTCCCCCCACATGCCCCGCCAGGCTCCCCGTTCCCCCCGTCGCCCATATCCATCCACCACCCCGAGCCCCCGCCACCACCACTCTTGCTCCCCCGGACGCCACCAAGTGCGCCACCGCTGCCCCATGTCCACCTCCCCCTCCCGTTCCCCCCTCTGCCCGTACCCGTCCTCCACCCCCAGCCCCCGCCACCGCCGCTCCCTCTCCCCCAGGCACCGCCATCCCCACCACCACCACAGGTCCACATCCTCCCCCCGCCGCTCCAGGACCCCGGGCACGGACCCCTCCCCGCCCCAGGCCCCCGCGCACCTCGCTTGGTGGTCTGCCCCCGCTTTGCAGGAGCTCTGCCGCTGGGTGAAGTGGGCCGGGGGAGCGGGAGGGCAAGATGGGGTGCACATGGTGCATACCTTCGAGGAGATGCGCACCCGCATCCCTGCCGAACCCAACAAGGCCGCCCCGGAGGCCATCATGGCGCAAGCGGCATGGGAGGCCCTCCTGCGCGATGCAGTCCAGGGCCTCCGCCCCCCCTACACCCCCCAAGCCCTCTGCCAATGGCTCCAGGCCACCCACCCCCAGGGCCTGGGCCATCGGAGCCCCCTCCCCACCCCGCCACCACCACACCAGGAAAGGGAAGGAGAAGGGCAAGGGGAGGGCAAGGGACACCAAGGGGCACTCAGGCAAGAGGGCACGGAGGGGCCCCAAGTGAGGGCAGGCACCCATAGGGACAGGGCGCCGGAAGAGACACAACATGGGGGCAGGATACCACCCAAGAACCAGGAAGGGGCAGGAGCGGGGACCGAGACAAAGAGGAACAGGGCACCACGGCAAACGCCACGACCCACACCCGGGAAGGGCATAAAACGACGGGGGGACCAGCGCGGCCCCACCCCCACTGAACGCCGCACGACTCCCGGGGGCGCACCCCCCAACACGCACCGCCGAAGAAAGCATCGGACGCCGTACCGATCACACCAGCGCACACCCACGGGCCACCGGAAACCAAACGGGGAATGGAGGGCACACCTACACGGGGAGAACGGGCCACACCCACAGAGGAGGCTGCAGGGAACGCCGCCGCACGGCGCACCACCACGCCCTCACTGCCACGCGACAACCCCGTCCGCCACGAGGGCCACCTCACAGGCACCGGAAGGAGACGAAGGCACAGCCACAGCGACCAAGGCTAGGGACCAGAACCCCCAGAGGACACGGGACCAAGGCACAGGCCCCAAGGGAGGGCAACCCCACGGACGCCTACCCGACCCACCAGCCTGAGCGGCACGCCCAGGCCCCGACAGCACGGACCGGGCGAGACACCAACACCTAACCGCACCCCCGAGCCACCAGCCAGCCACACTCCGGCCCGCACTCCGCACCATGACACAGGACAGGCTGACCTCCACTGACCCACCACGGCACAACGCGAGACCACAGCACATCGCACCACAGCGCGCCACAGTGCAACGCGCCACAGCACGACGCGACGCTACGCGGCACAGAGCCGCACAACACGGTACGACCGACACCAATATGAAGGACTAACCGAAGCAAGCCACTGCACACCCCGGAAGGCGCCGCACCAGCACACCACACACCGGCACCGCAGGCCACACACGGGGCCACCGCGCGCCCGGCAACAACGGTGGCGGACCACCTTGAAGGTTAAAACAGGCACCGCAGAGGGGAAAGGACACGAACAACCCCAGCCCCCTAACCCAGAGCCACACGCAGCCGCCTGGCGCAGCCGCCCAGCCGGCAGAGCCAGGACCTAACCCAGCAGGAATGGGCGCCCAGCCCAACGTGTACATAGCCCACCCGACCCGTGGGGCCGGAACACGGCCAAACAGAATGCAACTGCCAACAGCAGCCCGGAAGACCACACTGAATGCGGGCCAGTGCGTGCGCCAGCCCGGGGAAGGCAGAGGGAGGAACAGGCAGCCCCCCCCCCAAAAAAAAACAGACGGGGGAGGGGGGGGCGCGGAAACAGCTCACAGCCACCAAACCGCCCGCCAACACCACCAGGGGCGGCCAAACCCCCCACCCAGAAGGCACCGAAGACAGGACCCCTAAAAGAGGCACAGGGGGACCACCCAGCCAAAAAACAGGAACACCAAGCCAGGAACAGCGGCCCAGCGGGAAAAGGGACATCGAAACATGCAGACACACACCAGGAAAAAAAAAAAGAGTCAGCAGCCCAGCCCGAAAGAAAGGGGATGGGGGGACAGGGACCACAAGGCCTGAGACAGGGACACCCAGCAACCGACACCAAAAAAAAAAAACCGCAAAGAACACACCCCGACAACCCAGCCCAGATGGGCGGGGTACAGCCGGTACCCGGGCCCAGCACACACGCCCACACCGCACACCAGAACCGGAAAAGGCGGGGGGCAAGCAGAGCGCGCACAAAACCACACACGTCCCATAAGCAGGCCAAAACCTAAGCCCAACCACGAACAACACAAACAGCCGGCAAAAGAGGGACAACACGGCAAACCGTGCCCAAACACACCCACCCAAGACCCCAGCCAGGACTGGCGGGGTTAACAAAACCCACACCCAATCACAAACCGGACCCAAACACAAACGCCACACAACAGTAGGAAACCCAGTGCCCACAGCCCGGGCACTGAGGCAGCCCGTGCCATGCAGGTGACCCGGCCAAACGAGATCCGGAGACCGGCGGTAAGGCTGCATCCTAAGGCCTGCGCTGCTTTGGGACTCGAGGCGGAGCGTGCGACACCCAAGCGCCTCGGAACCCTAGTACCAAGAACGTGCATGCATGCCTTGGGAACGGAGCACGCCAGGAAGTCCGGTGAACCTCTAGGGTTCCGCCCAAAGGAGGGAACGTGCGCAAGCACGGGGGCACACCCTCCTGGCGAGACAAGCAGGTCCCCCTGGCGGCGATCAGCCCTCTCGGTGATGCCCGGGGCCGCTTTGTTGGGGACCAAGAGTCAGGTCTAGCGGGATGTAAGCCGCCTCCCCTCTTCACGCGAGGAGCCTCTTCCTGTTCGTCACAGGGGCGACGCCGGGGGGAACCAAGGGGCGCCTCTCCACGACCGAGTGCACCTACCTACATACCTACCTCCTCCTCAATCTGGAACTGGACCCCAACCCCAAACCCGACCCCAAACCAAAACCGGCACCCAAGCGACGTCACACAACACCACAAACGCAACGACACAAACCCAACCGACACCGCCCTAACCCAAACCCAAACCCAAGCCAGGACCCCCAACCCACCACAACCCACGCCCCCCTCCCACCTACAGCCACCGCCACCGCAGAGGTCGCCACCCAACACGACCCCGCCCGAACCCTCGTCAACATCCCCGTCATCAAGCGCCCCGTCATCCATTCCCCACAAACCACCACCACCGCCGGCCAAACCGACCCAGGGACGGGGGACCCCTCAACCACTGTCACCATCAAGCCGGGCCCCCGACCCGCCCCCCCTGCCCACCACATAGTACAGCCCCAGGGGCTGCGCACGATGCCCGACCCCCGACCCCTCAAGGGGGACCGGAATACCCACAAGGGGTCCAAGGGCCATACCCGCAAAGCCAACCCGACCACTACCAACGCCACCACCAGCAGCATCCCCACCACCACCACCACCAACACCACCCCCACCACTACTACTGCCCACCACCCTACCCCACCGGGCCACAACCCCCCGTGCACGAACAGCACCAGCGAATGGGACGGCAGCCACGGAGCGCTCCACCCGCGTACCCCACCTACCACCAGGGGCCACCCCTCCCGTACCAGCCGGCCCCCCCGTACCAGGAACCGTATCCCCCCGGCCACCACGTCCACTTCGAAGGGGCCCCTTGGGCCCAACCCCACCAGGGACAGTAACTCACTTCATACCACCAGCCGCTGCCGCCACCACTGGGCCTACGTGGCGGATCCATGGACGACGAGGGACCTCCCCCCCCCCCCAGTACCAGGCGGCACCACACGAGGCCCCCCAGGACCCGCCGACGCCGCCTGACTGGCCCAACTCGAGCGATGAGGCCCGGTCCCGCAAAAGGCGGCGCTCCCGCTCCCCCCCCGCACGGCACACTCGCCCCCGGCGCCCACACTCCCCACACCGCCACTGCGCCTCAACCACCCACTCGCGCCGCTCCCGCTCCCCAGGGCGCCACCACGAGCGCCACCGCAGCCCCATGTCCACCTCCCGCTCCCCCCTCGGGCCATACACGACCCCCACCCCCAGCCCCTGCCACCACCGCTCCCGCTCCCCCCGGTGCCCCCAGGCACGCCACCGCCGCCCAACGTCCACCTCCCCCTCCCCCCACAGGCCCCGCCGCCCATACCCATCCACCACCCCCAGCCCCCGCCACCACCACTCTCGCTCCCCCAGGCGCCACTAAGCGCGCCACCGCCGCCCCATGTCCACCTCCCCCTCCCGTTCCCCCCTCTGCCCGTACCCGTCCTCCAACCCCAGCCCCCGCCACCGCCGCTCCCGCTCCCCCAGGCACCGCCACCCCCACCACCACCGCAGGTCCACGTCCTCCCTCCGCCGCTCTAGGACCCCGGGCACGGACCCCTCCCCCCCCCAGGCCCCCGCCCACCTCGCCTGGTGGTCTGCCCCCGCTTTGCAGGAGCTCTGCCGCTGGGTGAAGTGGGCCGGGGAACCGCAAAGGCGATAAGGGGTGCACATGGTGCACACCTTCGAGGAGATGCGCACCTGCACCCCCGCCGACCCCAACGAGGCCGCCCCGGAGGCCATCCTGCGGCAAGCGGCATGGGATGCCCTCCTCCGTGATGCGGTCCAGGGCCTCCGCCCTCCCTACACCCCCCAAGCCCTCCGCCAGTGGCTCCAGGCCACCCACCCCCAGGCCTGGGCCATCGGCGCCCCCTCCCCACCCCGCCACCACCACACCAGGAAGGGGAAGGACAAGGGCAAGGGGAGGGCAAGGGACAGAAAGGGGCACTCAGGCAAGAGGGCAGGAAGGGGCCCCAAGTGAGGGCAGGCACCCATAGGGACAGGGCGCCGGAAGAGACACAACATGGGGGCAGGAAACGACCCAAAAACCAGGAAGGGGCAGGAGCGGGGACCGAGGCAAAGAGGAACAGGGCACCACGGCAAACGCCACGACCCACACCAAGGAAGGGCATACCACGACAGGGCGACCAGCGCCGCCCCACCTCCACCGAACGCCGTACGACTCCCGGGGGTGCACCCCCCAACACGCACCGCCAAAGCAAGCAACGGACGCCGTACGGATCACACCAGCGCATACCCACCAGCCACCAGAAGACCACACGAGGGATGGAGGGCACACCTACACGGGGAGAACAGGGCACACCCACAGAGGAAGCCGCATGGGACGCCGCCGCGCGGCGCACCACCACGCCCTCACCGCCAGGCGAAGACCCCGGCCGCCACAAGGGCCACCTCACAGGCACCAGAAGAGGATGAAGGCATGGCCACAGCGAGCAGAGCTATGGACCGGGACCCCCAGAGGACACGGGACCAAGGCACAGGCCCCCAGGGAGGGCAACCCCACGGACGCCTACCTGCCCCACCAGCCCGAGCGGCACGCCCAGGCCCCCACAGCACAGACCCACCGAGACACCAACACCTAACCGCACCCCCCAGCCACCAGCCAGCGACACTCCGCTCCGCACTCCGCACCACGACACAGGCCAGGCTGACCCCCACTGACCCACCACAGCACAAAGCGAGACCACGGCACACCGCACCACAGCGCGCCGCAGTGCAACGCGCCACAGCACGACGCGACGCGACGCGGCACAGAGCGGCACAACACAGCAGGACTGACCCTACCCTGAAGGACTAACCGAAACAAGCGGCCGCACACCCCAGAAGGCGCCGCACCAGCACGCCACACACCAGCACCGCAGGCCACACACAGGGCCACCGCGCGCCTGGCAACAACGGTGGCGGACCACCAAGAAGGTTGAAGCCGGCACCGCAGAGGAGAAGGAACACGGACAACCCCAGCGCCCTAATCCAGAGCCACACGCAGCCGCCTGGCGCAGCCGCCCAGCCGGCAGAGCCAGGACCTAACCCGGCAGGAAGGGGCGCCGAGTCCAACGTGTACATAGCCCACCCGACCCATGGGGCCGGAACACGGCCAAGCAGAACGCAACCGCCAACAGCAGCCAGGAAGACCACACTGAATGCGGGCCAGTGCGTGCACCAGCCGAGGGAAGGCAGAGGGGGCAACAGGCAGCCCCCCCCCCCCCTGAAAGAAAAAAACAGGGGGGGGAGGCTGGGGGGCGAGAGAACAGCCCGCAGCCACCAAACTGCCCGCCAACACCACAAGAGGCGGCCAAACCCCCCACCCAGAAGGCACCGAAGACAGGACCCCAAAAAAGGCACAGGGGGACCATCGAGCCAAAACGGGCAACACCAAGCCAGAAACAGCGGCCTGCCGGGAAAAGGGACACCGAAACATGCAGACACACACCACGCTGGAAAAAAAAAAAAGAGCCAGCAGCCCAGCCCGAAAGAAAGGGGATGGGAGGACAGGGACCACAAGGCCCAGGACAGGGACAGCCAGCAACCGACACCACAAAGCCCAACCAAGACACGCAAAATAAAAGAAAAGAAAAACAGCACAAAAAACACACCCCGACAACCCGACCAAGAAGGGCGGGGCACAGCCGAGACCCGGGCCCAGCACGCACGCCCACACACCGCACCCCGGCAAGGAAAGGCGGGGAAAAAGCGGGGCTCGCGCACAAAAACGCAGCCCCGCACAGCAACCCGAACCAGGAGGTGCAGTAGACCACGCGGGACGGGCGCACGAGCACACACACACCCCAACGGCCCCCTCAAGGAGAGGCGGGAAGCAGCCGGAACCCAAACCCCAGTACGCGCGCCCACACCGCACACCGGAACCGGAAACGGCAGGGGGCAAGCAAAGCGCGCACGCAACCACACAAGTCCCACAAGCAGGCTGAAACCTAAGCCCAACCACGAACACCACAAACACCCGGCAAAAGAGGGACAACACCACAAACTGTGCCCAAACACACCCACCCAAGACCCCAGCCAGGACTGGCGGGGTTAACAAAACCCACACCCAACCGCAACCCGGACCAAAACACAAATGCCACACAGCAGTAGGAAACCCAGTGTCCACAGCCCGGGCACTGAGGCAGCCCGTGCCATGCAGCTGACCCGGCCAAACGACATCCCGAGACCGGGGGTAAGTCTGCATCCTAAGGCCTGCGCGGCTTTGGGACTCGAGGCGGAGCGTGCGACACCTAACCGCCTCGGAACCCTAGTACCAAGAAAATTGATGCATGCCTTGGGAACGGGATACGCCAGGAAGTCCGGTGAACCTCTAGTGTTCCGCCCAAAGGAGGGGATGTGCGCAAGCACGGGGGCACACCCTCCCGGCGAGACAAGCACGTCACGCTGGCGGCGATCAGCCCTCCCGGTGTTGCCCGGGGCCGCTTTGTTGGGGGCCAGCAGTCAGGTCTAGCGGGATGTAAGCCGCCTCCCCTCTCGACGCGCGGAGCCTCTTCCTGTTCGTCACAGGGCGACGCCAGGGGGAACCATGGGGACTCTCTCCACGACCGAGTGCACCTACCTACCTACCTGACATATATCCGAACTACCGATTTGAGTAGTTTTCAAACTCTCGCGCATGGTATCCTTAAAATGATTTCTTTTTGGCCCGACCATCAAAAGCAGTTTCCCACGCTCTATGTAATGGCCGGGCAATGGTTTGCGCCGTCAGCAACGTCCGCATCGTCCGAAAGGACATTTAGCGGATTTTCCCACCTCGTCTCAAGAAGACGCGCTAAGCAAAGCCCAGAGCATGTTGAGCTTCTCATTTTTGTGAGAAGCAACATGCAATATTTCCCCGATTTTGGTCCCCTAGAGGACCAATCTTTAAGGTTGTATTTTAAAAAGAAGGGGCACAGAGGAAGAGGAAGAGGCCTCTGATGAGGAGAGCGAGGACAACTAGTGGGTACATTGTCAATGTACTGAAACCAGACCGGGTGGTCAGGAGCAGACGTCGCAGTGGCATGGGCAGCAACATTGCTTGGCACCGAAGACATAACGATAGTGTTGACTGAATAGTATCCTGCAAACAGATATGGTACACATAGCCAATGAAATACCTGATATGCACATATGAGAAATCCACCCTATCATCCACTAATTGATATAACTACTAAACATCCATGATTGCCTTATCTATCCCACATCCTATGTTCCTAACAAGGAAATGGAATATGATATACCCTATCCCACATATATCCCATATATAGGGCCAAATAATGCTCCCAGGGTAGGGTTGTGACCTGCTTCACCCCCCCACTTAAAACGACTGCCACGGGCAGGAAGTACATGCCCAAGAGGAACGTAGCAGTCACAAACAGCAGCAAATCCAGGGTCAGCAGACTCCCTCTCAGTGGGAATCGAACCTACGCAGGCGGTTTTGGAGCCGGCCGCACGGCCGCTGAAGTAGCTCCGATCGGTGGGAATCGAACCACCGCCAAAAAACACACATTACCAAACAGGATCCCGCAGGTCCCGCAATAAGTAGTAGGCGAAATCGCGAGCTGTTGCGCGTAGAGTCTGGTCCCTGCGTGTCGCATGAGGCATGTGGGGTCCAGCAGGTAAGGGCAGGTAGTTTTTCAAAGAATTAAAACTGAAGGCAAAGTGAAATCACACTTTTAAACAAAACTGAAGGTAATGGTACATGCGAAGCGGTGCGACGCGAAAGTGCAAAAGTTGCACATGTTGAAAAAGAAAAACTGCCAGGAGTATTGACGGGAATGTCCAACAGTAACGTAGGACTGTGCCTGCAGCAGGGAGCACGTGGGGAAACAAAGGTAGAGGTCAGGGATGCATGACTGACTTGTGCTCGCCACTGTCTTGTGCATGCTTAGGCCACTTAACAAACACGGCCACGATGGCCCACCGTGCGCGCGGTAGCTCACTAATTAGAGGAAAGAGGTCACGATGGCCTCAGGGTAAAAGAGCCGCTGCAAGCACTAGGCACAAAGAAAAACACGGGTACGATGCCCACACCTTCCACCCTCGTGCTTTAGACAATTTATGAGGGCTTGTATGGTCTTGATGCTGCTTGATGTGCTTGACCTAACGCTTGTATTAACGAGTGAGCTCTTGCTTGTAAGATGTAAGCTTGCTTGATCACTTGCTTGTAAACGTCCAGACAAGGCCTAGCCAAAGGCCCACTTGCCAAACTGACCCGACACACAACAAAAATGAAACGAAGGCCGGTGTGCCTTGTGTGTGGATTGTCTGAAACCAGCCACGGCTGTGGCTAAATGCTACGGGCACGGCTCAGCCAAGGGCCGTGTCCGTGTGGATGCTTAATTTAGCATGTGTGTCACACGTGATGCACCACGTAGAGGGTAAATGAGGAGGTACGGAGATGGGATGGGGGTGTGAGTAGACACACTTAAATAGACAAACCTCATAACCATGTAATAACAACCTGATCTCACTGCTAACCCCTCACCTAGGAGCCATACTACGTATATATATCATATATACACATAACAGAGCGATGCACAGCGACAAACACAAGACACACTTGTGCGCGCACACCCATTGGCAGGGCCCGGGGGCACACACTCGCCCGGAGGGCATCACAGAGTGTGGGTCTCGCGGTGGCGGCCTTGGGGCACGTGATGGGGGCACTCCACACATACGGCACGTGCAAGAGCTGCCACAAACTACTCACGTACACACAACAAACAGTAACCATATCCACAATAGAACACGTGTATAGATACGCCACCTTGTTGCTTGGTGTTCGTGTGTGTCTTGGGGGCGTGCGTATAAACACTTAGGTTAGTTTGCGTGTTACCTTTGTCGGTGGGTGTGCCACCGGCGGGCCGTAGCGCAGGGGGTCACCTCCAGGTTGCAAATTGGGGAGGTCGCCCGTACGGTCCCGCTGGTGTATCAGCCCACCCTGCTCCCCGGGGGCACGATGACACGCCCCGAAGGAGTTTTACTCCCCCAACCCCTCTACACCGTGTATGACGGATTCATGTTTACACCTCCGTGTGTAAACTTGGGCCGGTGTACACGGCTACAAAACCCCAAAGGTAGGTGTCAACCTAGGTCTTGCTTGTTCGGGGGGCGGGTGATAACCAACGTAATAGGCAACCATATACTCCCGTAACTAAATTAATGGCATGCGCACACACACGCTACCATTGGCCACGGGCACACCCGGTTTTGGTGTGTCTCGGACAGAGAGACTCGTGTGTGTTGTGGAAATCCAAGTCCACGCACGGGTCTCCATAAAGAAAAATGCCACGCCCATATCCCAACCCGTTTGGTTGGGTGTTGGGATAGAGGACCCCTCGGGTGTTGTGGAAATCCAAGTCCACTCGTGGGGAACTCTAGAGAAAACATTAATATACATATTCTCTTATAAACATATGCATGTGCACACTCGCCCTTGTCATCATATTGTTTGTTCCCTCTCGTTGCAGGCAGGAGTTCCCCCGCGAAATTCATCAAGGACATGAAGAGCACACCCAGCCAGCATGCGGCCCCATGCAATGGCAATGGAGGGTACCCACTCCCAACCCGGGCACGCATAGCGACCGGGGACGAATACCCAGGCGGCGGAGACGGCCCAAATCCGCAACGCCACTCTTTGCCTTTGAAGACCCCACCCACTCATAGAGTGACGGGGCAAAGGCACCCATTGCAATTCATATTAGAATACTTGTATTGTAGACGACGACTCCTCCCTCTAGGCTTAAGTCCTCGCCGTATGTAGTGGCAATTTTGCACGCCACGAAATTTTTTCCACGTAATGTGAGCCACACGAGTACTTCGTACCTTGTATACCTACCCTCGTGTGGACAAGGGCAAATCGGTGGAAAACCATCACGCCCAACACAAAAGGGAAAATGGGTTGTACCCGCCAACCCAACGAAGTTTTCAAGCCTTCGCCATTTTGAGCAAATGATTTAGCTCGTTGGCTTGGGTCACGGGTCAGGGACGGTCGTGGGGTCGTGGTTTCGGTACGGGGCGGCACTCCGAAACCTTGCAAACACCACCATGCGCACAACCCGGCAGAGTCTTCGGGGAGTGCTTGCCACGTTGTTAGCACCCTTGACAGGGGGCGTCATCGTGGGCAGGACTGACGGCAGTAGTCCTGGTGGTGGTAGGAGTGCTCCAGTAAGACCCAAGGATAGGGGTTTGAATGGCATTAAGACCCCCGAAAGAACACCTCCCACTTCCGCCCCAGGCTATATGCCACGCCACCCCACCCCAAGGACTCTCAAGCCTTTAGCGGTGAGAGAGGTAGACGGTGGGGTAAACCTGCGGTACCCACCGCCCTGCTCCGGTGGGGATTTTTGTAACCGAGGAGCGCGCCGTGCATGCACATCTTCTTTCCTGTCTCCCACCGCTTCTCGCTCTCTCCTCCCTTCCCCAAACAATAATATATCCATATTGGTTAGGGTTTTCTTTTCGTGGCACGCTCATGAGAGCGGTCCACCAGGGTGGGCAAGGATGTCAACGGTTTGGGTGAGATTCTGTTTCTGCAAGTAATCTCTCCAAACTTTGTTGTAGGATGGTAAGAAGGTTTCAACGGGTTCCTCGGTATCCCAATCTTTGGTATAACCCTCCCACCGCACCTTGAAGAGAAGTCTCTTGCGGTAAGTACGGTGACTTAATATTTTCTTGACATTATAGGTGTCCTCCTCAAACTGGGAGGGCACCCTAGCAACCTCCTCCGTGTAATTTAGAGGCACGGGGGAGCGAGGGGAGTTGACCGTTTTCATTAAACATTCAACGTGGACGTCAACTAACCTCCGTTGGTCCACTTGAATAACATAGAGGTCGTGCGCCTTCTTGGCCACAACTTCATAGGGCCCATCCCAATAGGGACAAGTCTTATCGCCAAGATTTTTGCGTTGACGACGGACCCATACGCGGTCCCCTTTTGAGAAATTGGGGGACATCCTCCTACTCTTATTATATTTCCGAGCCATTGTCTCTTGCACTTGAATCATAGCCCTCCGTGCAAGAGCAATAAGCTCCTCACGCCGTTGGAAGTAGTGAGCGGCGTCTTGGGCCACCTCCTTAGGCTCAGCAAGAGGAGGCCCCTTAGTACGGTTGTGTTTACCAAACACAATCTCGTTAGAGGTATAACCTGAAGGACCTGTAGTCTCATGCCACGCTCGTACAACGGCGGGCAAAACCTCTACCCAATTAGTTTTCTTTTTCTTCAAGGTAATGGCTTTAGCAACAGCACGCCTTAGCTGCTTGCCAGTATTTTCGGCCTTGCCATTACCTTGGTGCCTACCCGCGAGACACATAGTCGAGCGGGCACCAATCTTAGAACAAAGGGTTTGGAAATATTGGCTCACAAATTGTGGCCCACGGTCGGAGCATATTTCACGAGGGGCTCCGAACCTATCCACCCAGCGCTCCATTACCAAATGGGCCGCTCTTCTCCCCGTTAGCCCTTCATCCTTGTCTCCATGACGGGGTTTAGGAATAGGGATCGCGATGAGGTAGCCGGAAAGCCGGCATACACATAGGAGCATTCGGTCATACACCTCTCCATTGTGGGAGGTGGAAGGGTAGTGAAACACATCAAGCGCTATGGAGTCCATGGGCTCCATAGGTATAGGCATAGGGGTCATGTACCCTTGCTTGCGCTTGGTGTCATGCGTGTGAATGGCACATGAGGGACACGTTTGACATTGCAGTTCCACTGCTTTGTACAACCCCTCACCTTCCACGCCATGGTTAATTTCCTTCCAGTGTTTTTCCACACTGGAGGTAGTTAAGTGAAATGCATCATGGTATTCGGCTACCAAACGATGCACTAGCGGCGTAGGAACACACCACCGTCCATTACGGACGAGCTTGTTATCCACCAACCTCACTCCATCTTGGAAGCTCCCATTCAAGGCATCTTGCCACATTTGTTTGTAGCGTTGACAATTTGGGTAGTGTTTAGCCCAATTTACCTCAAAAACATTGGGAGCATCCTCCCCATGTATAGGAGTTGCTTTGTTGTGGGACTTCCAAGATTTTTTTATCTTGACAATTCGCTCCAGTCTCCGAAGCTTTCTCTTTTGCTTCGTCCCCCCCCCCACTGGAGGCGGAGCCAGAGGGGGTGGATCACACGCGGGTGCCCCTTGAGCCCGAGGCGCCGCTTTAGACCTAGTAACAACGGGCGCCACAACCGCCCTAAATACAAGGGGGCGGGCGAGAAGTTCCTCCTTCTCGGCCGCCATCATGTCCCGCACATCCCCGGCCGCTTGGGCCGTCCCATGTATGGACACATCACCCAACGCCGGGTTAGCAGGGTAAGCCCAACGGGACAAGAAATCACCCACGGGGTTCACTGGCCCCGGAGTGTAAACCACATGGAGGTCGAATTTAGAGAACAATTCATGCCAACGTGCTTGGCGTGGAGAGGGACCCCCCACGGTTTTGAGGTCCTCCGTAGCCCAATTTTCAAGGCTACGGTGGTCCGTACGGACCTCCACGCGCTTGTTCCCCACCCAACCATGCCATTTTAAAAGCGCCGCCACTATGGCGTAGCATTCTTTCTCCCGAGGGCTCCAATTCAATTGGCTGCCTGACAATTTGCGGGAGAAAAAGGCAAGGGGGCGTAGGGCACCATCGGGACCTTCCTGCTGTAGGGCCGCCCCCACCGCCCAATTACTAGCGTCCGGGGTGAGGACAAAGTCCTTATCCCAATCGGCTAGTTGGAGGGGAACAATATCCGTAATAGCACGCTTGAGCTTCAAAAAGGCCTCGTTAGCCGAAGCATTCCATGTTAGGCCTATCTTTTTGCCATTCCCTTGCTTAGGCAAATCCTTCAACATATTAATCAAAGGGGTAGCTATGGAGGCGTAGTGTTGGACATAGCCCGAAAAATAGTTCGCGAGCCCCAAGAACCCCCGGAGCTCCCGAACATTATCCGGTTTGTCCCAACGCTCAAGCGCCAACATTTTCCCTGGCGCCGGCCGACGTGTGCCATTTTCCAACACATGGCCACAAAACTCAACCGAACGAACAAAGAAATCGGTTTTGCTAACCGGAGCAACCAACTCCTCTTTTCGTAGCCTATCCAACACGGCACACACGTCGCGGTCGTGGTTAGCCAATAGCTCCTCCTCCGTCGCACCGGAGGAACCAATAATAATATCATCAATATATACGTCCGCACAATCCAAACCCTGCAAAACATGGTCCATGACCCGTTGAAAAATAGCGGGCCTATTCTTGATACCCATAGGCATAACACGCCATTGGTATCGCTTACCCGCCAAATTCATGGCGGTCTTAGCCCGGGATTCAGGGTGAAGGGGAATTTGATGAAACCCTTTACTCAAGTCCACAATAGTGAAAATCTTGTGTTTGGATTGATTTTCCAACATGTTTTCTATGAGGGGGAGGGGGTGTGCGTCGGGCAAGGTAGCCTCATTAAGTTGGCGGTAGTCCACCACGAGGCGCCATTTTCCTTTCTCCTTCTTGGGCACAACGAAACCGTTGGACGCCCATTCGGAGGCAGGGCACGGCTCAATCCAGCCACGAGCCAAAAAGTCCTCCACTATTTCTTGCTCCGCCGCGGCACGCTCCCCCACCAACCGTATAGGTTTTACGGACTTGGGTTTGGCGTTCGGGTATAGGTCAAGTTTAGCAAACCCCAACCGTTCCGTACCACGGACCTTAGGGTGTTCTTGGTCCGGACGGAGACGAACCTCTTCACTAAAAACATCCCGCTCATAGTCTGCGAGGATGCGCCTCCTCATGAGCTCCACCTCCGGAGACACGATAGGCTCTTGGGTGGTGACAACGCCACCCACACGAGAAGCCGCCAACAATCGTGTGGCGCCTTTACGTTTTCGGTAACGCTTAACGGTAGTGGCCCTCCCACCCAATAACTCTCGTTCAATTTTCGCAATGCGTGAACGCACGCATTCTTGTGCCTCCAAATCTTCGGGGGTAGGATCAAGAGTAACGGGTGCGAGGAGTTTTTTATGGGTCGCCTGATATGTGAGGGTGCGCACCGAAGCCAAATGGTTAGGCACCCTTTCATTCTCCGACTCTTCCTCCGAGGTCATGCCCGGCTCGCCATCCGTGTTGGGGTTAGAGACGGCCGGTGCCAAAACGGAGGCCACATGACATTTAGTGGCCGCCAAATTTTCCTCCGCAATACCACCGTCCACGTATAGCGCCACCGTGGACCAACCCTGTTGAGGAAGGGGCGTGAGGTGGTCATTCTGATAGAGACAGGCTTCAGTCTCTGGCCCAGGAAGGTGGTACCCTTGTAAAGTAATTTCCATAAGGGGTTTCCACCACTCCCTATGTGTCCACTTCGGCCCTACGACGATGGCTCGTAGTTTTTCTTGCCGAATTTTCCGAACACAATCGGAAAACCGATGATAGGGAGGGCACATCCAATACAATTTGGAGCGGTCCGCGGGAGTGGAAAAGAAATCTTCAAGCGGCGAAACCCAACGGGTAGCCTGAGCCATACCCGGGACCCTATTGAAGGCGTCCACATCGGGGTTTTTGCCAAATTGTTTTTTGACACGTGCGGCCCAATATGGCGTGAGGCCATAGTCAGACTGGGTCCACATGGACCCATCACGCCGCGTAGGTAGAACATCACGGGCAAGGGTTTCGGGAGCAAATTCAACGAGCTCCAAAGCACAAGCCCGGTCCTGTACGGGGGCCACGGAGGAAGCGGTCAAGGCATAGGATATGTGTTTCTCGGCCTCAACACGGTTAGGCGGTTCGCCACCAGGGGGCGTAACCACAATAGCCGGGGCAGGGTGCGTAGGAGCGACCGCTCCAATGACTGGAACGGTTAGGCCCCACACGGACTGACGTGACACCTTACCATGAATGGGTTTCACCAAAAATGGTTTGCCGGTTCGTGGAGCTTCACGGAAGTCCTCAATCCAAAAACGGGAGTGCACTGGATGGTGAGAGTACAAACAATTGAAACGGCCAAAATCGCTCACACAATGTTCGTAACCCCATGGGTGCCCCAAAACCATATCCCAAGGTAAATTCGGGACCAGGTACGGGGACACGCCATACTGGGCAACACGAGGAAGTGGAACACTACCATCCACAACCCCCGTAAATTGAATTTTGACGTCTATTTGCTTGTCCCCCCCTGGCAAAGGCGTCTCATTATCTGCTTGGAGTAGGCGCCTCCGTTGGGGGGATTCATATTTTTCGGAGAGTTGGTCTCCAAAAACATTGGGGTTGGCCAAAGCGACCGCTTGGCACCCAAAATCCACCAAAACACGGAGGGCCTTGCGTTCTCCATTGGGCAAAACAACCTGAACGGAAAGTTCGGTTTGAATCTCACTAGTCACTATATGCCCCTTCATGACTCTCGATGGAACGAGAGCCACGGTAGTGTCACAGGGGTGCCCGAGGTTTTCTTCTTTCGAAGGGGGCGCCTCTGGGCACCTCTACCAACGTCCGCGCCCGTTCGGCGCTCCCTTGCCTCCTTTATCGCCCTTGCCGCCGCCACCCTTATAACCACCACCACCCTTATCACCACCGCCACCCTTATTGCCACCCTTAGGCTTACCACCTTTAGACTTACCCGCAATGTTCCAATGAGTGTCATTGCACGGAGAATTAGGCTTACACGTCCAAAGGGTGGTATTGGTGGCACCCCAATCAATCCAAGACATGTCCATATCCGTTTGTTTACGTGTTTTCCAATGTTTGGAACACGGAACCCAAAAGGTAGGTGGCGGTTTAGCCCCGGGGTCGACGGGTTTCTTCGCCGGAGGTTTAGAGTGACCCACGGCGTTGACGGAGGTGTCAGCGGGTTCGGAGGTGTCAGGGTCCGCCGTAGCCTCCGCATTAACCGCAGGCACCGCGGTTTTATTGTGAGAAGGGCGATGAGTGTACGTCACCGTCGTCTTGTCTCCTTTATTGAGGCGTTCGAGAGCTTCCCTCTCCGACACGCTTTTATGGGCAAGGGCGTAGATTTCCGCAGGCTTCAAACGAGGCCTACGTTGCTCCACTTTCATAGTGTAGCTGCGTGTGTGAGGTGTGTTGTTGAGTTTCAAGATCCACTCCTGGAGAGCCGGGTCTTTGCAGTCAACTATCACCCCCGGCCCCGAATAGGAAACAATCTCAGGAACCGTAGTGCAAGCTTGAGCGCTATATTTCCTGAGTTCTTTTTCGAATGGGGCGCTACCCGGCGAAGGGTCAAGGCCACTAAAATCCACCACATAGCTGTCTGGGCTATTCTTAGCCTCTTGCTTGACAACCTTCTCCTTGATCCACGGGAGCTTGCTTAGGAGCTGCTCCCGGATCACGTGGGGACGAGTCTCATTGCTCAGAGGCAACAAACGTTGCCAACGAGCATAGAAATCTTCAAGGTCGATGAGGGTTATTTGCCCTCTAACCACCCTGGGGGTGAGGGCTCGCCACCTTTCATCAGCCCTTGAGGGGTCATACTCGTGAAAACGTTGTTCCAAAAAGTCCCACAACTCTTTGAGGGTGGGGGCCGTGCGTGTGTGGTGGGTGGCCTCGGCAACCCGGGCGTTGATGATCGCCTTTAGCCATGGGGGCAAGGTACTCAAAATCATTTTTGCCTCGTTGGCCTTTCGGTACATGGGATCACACCCCCCCAACCATTGTTGAAGCTTCTCCACCCACTCGTCGTAGCACTCTAGCTGCCCATTAAATTGCGGTTTAGGCATATCACTATCCTCCACCGCTTTGGTGTAACTATTTTGCACCATAGGCATTTGGTACGGGTGGTAAGCAGGGGGAGCCATGGTTGGGGGTGCACCTCCACTTGCACTTGGTGCAACCTTCACTAAAGAGACTGTACACGTATCCGTAGGATGAGAGGGCGTGTACGAAGGTTTCCCAGGGGAAGTGAAAACATTTTTCGTGAGGGGATTAATGTTCCCCAACGAAGAGGTGTTCTCCTCTTCATTGGCCCACGGGTCCGTAGGCTCCGTGGGGTGTTCTTCGCCCTTAGGCATCGCCCTCCACTCGGGAACAGCACGTTCCTTCTGCTTTTCGGCGATTCCCCTCCACGATGTAGGTTCTTGGGGGTGGGGGTGTTCGTGGTGTTCTTCCCCCCCCCTCGGCCACCCCGAATCCGGACAAGCGTTCGGATGGTAGATGCAATCGTGGGATGGGTGGACAGAGAAAGGAAGGACACACCCACCACCGGATGAACCGGATGGCGCGCCCATGGGCGCCGTAGGCGCCGCCGGTGTAGGATCAGGAACGGGCGGAGGCGCCGATGGCGGGGGTACGACCACCGTAACGGGTTCCGCAGGCGTGGAGTACCAGTGGTCCCACGCATCGATCCTAGATGCAACGGCGGCGTAACGTGTAGCGAGCGACTCCACTGCGCTAAAGCACTTAGCCGTGTTGCCGTTGGACATCTTAAGATGATCCGACACACTAGCCTCCACCGCCTTAGAATCCCGTTGGTAGCCCTGAACGACCGCGTCAAACTTAGCCAACGTAGACAAGATTTGGGTCATCTGGTCCCCGTAGGACTTACTGATGCCCACGGTAGAGGCTACTGCCTGAGAAAGTTCCTGATGGGATCGCTGCAACTCCAGATTCTGATTTTGCAGGTCCCTCACCTGTGCCATCAGAGATTGGATGCACGTTTCGTAGTGCACTACACACCGGGGACAGCCACAGGTGTGCTGTAGGTCTTCCTCCCCCCGTGTAGGAGTGGGGCCCCCAGAATGTCGAAAAGATGGACCCCCCCCTCCACGAGGAGGAGATGACCCACCACCGCCCCCCCCAGCAGCCCCCCCTGCCACAGAGGGACCAGAGGGCCCCCCCGCAGGGCGAGACGGGGGTGTGGGGCGCGCAGCAACAGGTGTTGGCGCCCCCCCACTAGAGGGATGTCCCCCCCCCCGAACCACCACCACTAGATGGCCGACCCAGGTGCGGGATTCCTTGCACGTGCTCGATGGAAGCCACCTGGCGGTGGCGGGGTGACGGCGGAGGGGGAACATGACCAACAGTATTCGGTCGCGGCGGTGGGGGTGGGGAATCGTCCACCACAATATACTGTGGTGACTCATGAACCACCATAGGTGATCGAGTTCTCGGATGGGAAGCAAAAACAGGCTCCGATCCCGTTGCAACCTCTGGATCCCCCCCCCAATTGGGCAGTTGGGGGTCCTCCGTAGGAGATGTATTTGTGGGGGGAGAGACCAAATTTATTGGGAGGGTTGCTGAACCTCCCTCCACCTGATTCCCTCCCCCCCAGCACAGATTGTTGACCTTCGGCATTGCCGGAGAATCATCCACTAGGGATGGACGATCTTTCGTGCCACTCATAGGCACTTGAGATGTAATACCGGCCCGGTCCCCCGTAGGCTCCGGAGATTCCACGACAAGACACGGGTGGTTTTTGACGCCGCTCATAGGCACCGGGGACTCTTCCACAGCAATGAACTGAGGGGCCGGAGAGTCCTCCACCGTGATGTAGTGGGGGGCCGGGGATTCTTCCACCAGCATGGGGCGATCCCTGGTCCCTGACATAGGTTCAAGAGGTGCAGGCGACGAGGCAACGGAAATAGGGGAATGATGGAGTTCATGACGTTCCAACACTCCAATCTCCTCCTCCTCATTTTCGTTCCACTGCTCCACCGCCAGGGGGAACCACTGGTCACACTCATCCTCCTCGATTTGCGTGGGGGATTCCTCGATGATCGTAGGATTTAGCCTGGATCCGCTCGGGGGATTGGGATACGCTCCCAAGGCAGGAGATTCCTCCACCAGGGAGGGAAACCGCCGCGATCCACTCATTGGAGTGGGCGACGATTCCACCACAGTGGGGTTCTGCTTAGTCCCCGACAGGGCTTGCTGGATCAGGGCCACGGCCTCTCGAGCCGGACCCAGATGGCCATGGGGATCAGGCGTGAGCGCGAGGACTCGACGGTTTTCAGCGTCGAGTTGGTCAACAATGGGGCTGATGGGCCCTGCCGCAAACAGGTTTTTTCTGACCTGAGGCTCTGGCAACCCCCCTAGCGACGGAGGAGTGCCAGAGTCGACCACGATAGGCCCCATTGGCGAAGCCATCGTACCCCAGTCGGCAGCGCGTGAGGGCGCAGCGTTCGTACGCTCGATCACCCCAGTAGACAGGTCGATTACTGCCCGATTCTCGGCGCTAGTAACGGTTCCCGAGCCCATAATAGGCGATTGTGGTCATCTTATCGCTCCCTGAGGGTGGCCGTCTATTTCCCCCCCAACCATCCCAGGTACACCAGCTGGATTTCGAGGATGGGGGGCCCCGATGGGAACCTTCGGGGATTTCGGAAACTTAGGGTTCGTAGCCACTTGGGGCTTGGCCCGTTTTTGCGGCCCCTGCCCGGTCGATGGGGTCAGGGCCGAGGAGGTCCTGAGAGTGGGGACCTGGACACCCTCAGCTATCCCTCCCGGGGAAGAGATTTTAACTTGAATTTGGTCCATGATGTCTTGGACCGATCGCTTTCCGCGATGCCAAACGCCCAACAGAGACGAAAAATTTTCGCCTCTGCTACCATGAAACCAGACCGGGTGGTCAGGAGCAGAGGTCGCAGTGGCATGGGCAGCAACATTGCTTGGCACCGAAGACATAACGATAGTGTTGACTGAATAGTATCCTGCAAACAGATATGGTACACATAGCCAATGAAATACCTGATATGCACATATGAGAAATCCACCCTATCATCCACTAATTGATATAACTACTAAACATCCATGATTGCCTTATCTATCCCACATCCTATGTTCCTAACAAGGAAGCATTGTTTCTTGTGCATGATATTAGGGTTAAGGTTAGCAATGGCTTAGGGTACAAAGCATGGTTGACTTCATGTAGGATGGCATGGTGTGAAAGACAACATCGTCGATTCCAAGTCAAAGCATTGGAGCAACGGTTTGTTGAATTTTAAAATGTTTGTTAAAAGACATAATTAAGAAAACACAATTTCAATGGCAAGCATTGGTTTTCACACGGTCACAAGGCCCCAAGAGTAAGGAAGACAAGAGGGTACATGGTCAATGTGTTAAAATATTGTGTTTTGTGCATGATTTTAGGGTTAGGGTTAGCAATGACTTAGCATGCAAACCGTGGTTTGTTTCACATAGTGTGGCATGATGTGACATGCAATATCGTCAATGCCAAAACCAAACATTTTTTGAAAGGTTTCTTGACTTTCAAAACATTTTTGAAGAGCTTGTTTTGCAAAAACACATTATCAGTGGGTAACATAGGTTTCACAAAGTGCACAAGGCCCCAGCTTGATACAACATCGTAAAGAGTAAAGCAAAGCATTGAGCAAAAGGGTTGTTATTGACCATAATGTTTGTTGAATGACATAGTGGCAAAAACATTTCACCAATGAGTATCATTGGTATTTAGAAATGCAGAAGCCTCCGAGTTCATAACATACAATGAATACTAAAGCGAACCATGATACAAATGGTGTTAACAATGGTTTGTTGTACGTGATAAGGTTCTTTGAAGGGGGTATTGGCCAAAATGTGTATTCAATGGGTACCATTCATCGTAGGAACTGCACTTATCGCCGCCCTGAGATAACATCAACAATGCCTCGTTGTTTTGTGGTCAAATTAACTACGTCAAGAGATATCGAAAAAAGTGATACGGGAAATAATAATCGCTCATTTCATATGGAACAAAAACAAATGTTCATTACAACGAGAGAAAAAAAATCGCTCGTTCCATTTGAGCAAAAAAAGTCTCAGTCCCGTCACCAAACACAAAAAACGCAAAACCCAAATACACCGAGGACAGGGAAGCCACAGCACAACACACCCACCACACCACATGCTGTGTGAAAGACGAACCACAACAGCTCAACGCAGCAGGCCAAACCCATACAGGCCACAGGGCAACCCCGGATAAGCCGACCGCGTGCGGCTAAGACAACAGCAAACCAACACAACGCACCAGGCACACCAGGGTGGCAGCACAAAGAACCCGACAACCGGCAGGCCGACCACAACAAGACACAGAGAAGAGCGTCTCAACAAAACATGCTGCGCCAACTCAGAACAGGCCGTCTATACGGCGGCCCCACACGATGGGTTCTATATAGGCCGGCAAGGGCACAACCAATGAAAACCTAAACAGGCGAGACAACTACATGAACAAAATCCGGCTGCGCCAAGGAACCAACAGCGCAGAATCCAACCATGAGGCGGCTTCCACAACCGGGCACGAACAAAAACGCTGCAGAAGGAACAGCCCGACCATAGACAGACCAGATGCAAGCCCGCCAACATCACACCAGCCACGCGTCCAGGGGTCGAAACGGGAAAGGTGTCCAAGGGGCTGGCGACATCTTGGAGCGCCAGGCCGGCCGACGACCATACCCGGAAAACACGAAACAACACTGCAACTCTACCATTACGCAATCGACCAACCAACATCAACAATTTACACCCAAGCCCCCGTCCCCCTGGGAGAGTGCAAGCTTGACCCAGTCGGCAGGTGTGAGCACGCGTCAGCACATGCCAGTCCCGTAGTGAAGCCGGTTCGGATCCCGTTTGGCTGCCTTTTTCTTTGTTTCAGCGATTTCTGCAATTTCATCAATTTCGCGTACAAATTTATGAGAATACCAAATTTATACTATTTATAAGTCACAGGTTGGAGGATTTAACATTTCTGGTTCAGAGCAGGCCTGCTGTGTGTGCGCGCGCCCTTCTCCTGTTACTGTTGGCGTGCGCGTGCTCTCTGTTCCTCAATGCAGGCCGATCGTCTGAAAATTCTTCCCAATGGGTGCTAATGGTATTAGATCTATCCTGTTGCGGAAATGGATGCCAATTGGAAACTAGGGCAACTCCAGTGGATGATAGAAGGCCGGGAACTGCGATCTGGCTAGACCCTGGTATGGTGCCTCCGCCCACATCGGCGGTCGCCCCTTAGGGGACCGGTGTATGTTAATGGACGCATCTGCTTCGACAGTGCCACGCCAACGTGAATGGGAAATCACAAGTCCCTTGAAGCTCGAGGAGCCCTAATGGAAGAGGAGTTGATGTGGAAGGGGCTGGGGTAGGCGGATCGGGCCGGATGAAAGTAACTCTGTCGTTGTTCGACCATAAATATCTTCTACTTCTATTCTTTGTCCTTTATTTGCCTTGCTCGTTAGTCATGGTATGTCAATCTTTGGGGATGATGTGTGTGGAACATGTTATGTGCGCGTGCAGTGGGTGAACATGTTAAAGATGGAGAATTGCACCTATGCCCTGGTTGCTAACCTCTTGTATGCCGTCCTACTTCGTTGGCCTTCGGTGAATTCATGTCATTGGTCGAACAGGGTTGCTGATCCACTATCCCGCCTTTGTCAACTTGCAGTATGGCATGAGGATAGCCTGTGTGATTTGGCAATTGGGTCTAGGGATAATCCTCAATCAATGTCGGTGATTCTCACTCCAAGTGTATGCCTGCTCTCATGGGTCATGGCTAGGCGAAAATCTCTCTCCATATGCATGCTCTCATGGGGCATGGCTAGGCTATGCGCTCAGAATTGAGATTTCGTGATGTTTTCTCTCTTCGGCCATGGATTGGTTAGGTTCTCCCTTCTGGGCCATGGATTTGTTAGGTTCTCTCTCCTTGGCATGGATTGGTGAGGGTCTTTCTTACCGAAGTACTCTTGCCCAGTCTCTCTCTAAGTAGCATGCATTGAATTCTTTCGGTGTCACACGAACATGCAATTATCCATGTGTGCATGGTTTCTAATGCAGATGAAAATTGGTGTTTACCAATACCTTCGGTTCCCAAGCAATTAGGCACCAGATGATGGGACTGAGTGGCGTGTCCAAGCATGTGAGGGCATGAGGCATATGTCGTGTGTTGGCTTTACATTTTGCTCGTGCCTTTGGTTCGCGATACTCTAACCGCAGGAGCCCAGCCATTGCTATGCAGCATACACTAAACAGCTGAGGCTTGGTGGGCTGGCTTTTCTTGATGTGTTGTTCGCGAGCAGCAAGTAAACCTGCCTAATCTATTCACTTGCTGGCCTATGTGTATGTTATTGGTAAGTGATAGGCGTGCCAGCAGTGCGCCTCTCGGAGGCTCGTCTCGAGGCCTCTGACGTAGGTGCGCTGGTCCGTGAGGCCCATCCGTGTGGCGGTGGCCTCGTCGGGGGCGGCCAGGTGGGCGTCCCGAAAGGACGCCCAGCCCTCCGGGGGCTTCAGTTGTGCGGGGTGGGGGTGGTGTGCCGGGTAGAGGAGTGCGCTGGCTGGGTAAGGTGTTCCTTTCCGTCGGCGCCCGCTCCCCGTCGCCCCCACGGGGACAGGGGGGTTCACCCGTCCCCGACAGCCAGCAGGCCAAGGAGACCACGACAGGTCGGGGGGCCCGCCAGCGCGCCCGCCAGCAGGGCGCGACGCCCCGACCAGGGCCCGGGTCCAGCCGCACCGCACCACCCCACGCCCAGACCCCCGGGGCACACCAACAGCACCGCCCCCGCCAGCGCCCACCACCACCACCCTACCGCAGCACCCAGACCCTGCAGCCCAGTCAGCCACCACCGCCCGCACACGTCAACACCATGCAAGGACCACCGTACGCGCAGAGCCAGGAGACATGGCACCACCAACACCACCACCACGCCCCCGTCCCTCCCAACCCCTGGCCCCTAATGCCCCCATGCTACAGCGACCCCCACCAGCTATATCCCCACCACGCCCCAGCACAACCAGGCACCACGAACCACCCACCCAACATGGCACACATCACCGCACCACACCATCACGTATTCCACCACCACCAGCCCCTACCAACACACCCACCAACGCCGGGGTACCAGACACAACCAGCACACCCTCAACACCACCACCACGCGGTCCAGCACCACCCGCCGCCCCCAATACACGGGCCCACGACACACGAGCCACGATACACCCCCATGGACCCGCGGGGAGCCGCGCACGCACACCAGCAACACCAGGGCCTAGTAGGAGCACCCCACAACCACCAGCAGTCACCCCGGGCCAAAACCCCATACCAGCGAGCACCATCCACCAGCAGCCACCCATTACATACGGACCACAGCCCAACCCGGACGCCCATGCAGCCGTCCTCCCACCCACACCCCGGAACCACAACCAGTCAAGAACCGCAAGGACCACATGGCGCACACACGCAACACCCACACGACCCACAGGGACGCCCATCCCCCAGCCAGCACAACACCCACCCCCACCCCCCCAACCACCAACAGTGCAACCCCCACACCACCCCCCCCCCCGAGACCAGGCCACGGACGCAACACGCGGCAGCCAGCACCAGCCAATTGACGTCGATGCCCCCGCCGACACACGCCACCGCCACAAGAGACCCCATCACTGGACCCCACACGCGACAACGACAACCACCCCCCCCAACCCACACCACCCCCCCCATCACATCCCGCATCACCAGCCGCCGCACCAGCCGAAGCCTACGCCCTACACAACCCCGCAGCGGTACGGCAGCACCTCCGGGGACTCGGGGACCAGGATATGCCGTGCCTCCGCACCTCCGGCACCACCCAGCGCCTGGGGGAACGCGTCCGAGACTTCCTCTCCGACGCCTTCCTCTACGTCGCCCGACACGACCGCCCCCCACGTGCCACCCCGGACGGCGAGAGCCCGCCCCCCACGGGGAGCTGGATCTTGGTGCCCCCCATCGACTGGGGGTGACACCTAGTCGGACACCCCGTGCTGGAGCGGGACAGCACCCAGGGCCGCACCCGCTACCGCGAGCCCAACATGGCCCACCCCCCACCCAGCGCCACCACCGACAACACCAAAGATTCGGAGCGGGAAACATGGGTAGCCCGGATGGTCTCCCTGAGCAACTTCCGGCACCACGTCCCGGGGGACATCCCCACTCTCGACGACCGGCAGCCAACCCCCTCCACGTACATGACTCTCATGTACAATCTGCACTACACCCTCTTCACCACTGACTACCACGCACCAACTGACCACTGGGTGGTGCACGGCACCGACTCCCTCCTCCCCGCCGACTATGCCCCCCCCCCCGACAAAACCCAGGCCTCGAGACGTACGCCAGGGGGGACGAGCCTGAGGACCCCCACATCTGGGGCACGTGGGAACGCAAATCCCTGGACACGCTGCTCTCCATCCGCAGCGGCAGCCAGGGCCTTGGTAGGGCGATGTATTGCCTCGCCAAGTGGACCCAACGGCCCTGGGGGATCCCCACGGACCGGTGGGTGTGGGTGGTCACGCTGCGCCCCCAGCAGAGGGAAGCCCCCCCAAACCGCAGGGGACCCACCCCCCCACGCCCCACCACCCTACACCTCTGCCCATACATGGTGGCAGCCCGCCTCATGGCGCTGCTGTGGCCGGGCCCAGACACCCCCACCCAAAATTACCCCCACCTCACAGAGGAGGACATGCCCGGCATCCAGCGATGCTTCTTCCGCACCCTCGACTACCTCCAGCAAACACACCCGCACGTCCTGGAGCAGATATGGCCACCCCCCCAGGTAACCCACGTGCCCGCGCAGCCGAGACAACGCCGCCACACCAGCACCAGCACGCACAGGTCACCAGGGAAAACGCGCGCACACGCCCGGTGCCCGAACCCGCACCCTCGTTTTCCCTACTTGCAGGACCCAGCATTCTACGCCCGCCCCCGAAGCCCAGGGCCCTCCGCCGTCTCCCACAGCCCTCTCATCCGCCTCTGACTCCACAATCTCCACGACCACGACCACCTCATCCACCACCACCACCACGTCCTCATCCAGCACTCCACCCCCCAGGCCGCGAGGGACACCTCCGAAAGGGGCCCCGAAATCCGCCCCCACCGCGAGCAACCCCGCCGCCGCCAAGGCCCACGCCCCGGCGAGGCCCACACCCGCGACCCAGCCGAAACCCAGGACCGCCGCCAAACAGCCACCCAAACCCTTCAGCGCGCCACGACCGCAACCCGCAGCCAAGCCCAAACCCAAGTCCAAAGCCGGCGCCACCACGGCAGCGCGAGCCCGACCCCCCAAGGACGTCCTCTATGACATTCGGCCCCAGCCGTCCCAGGCCAGGAGGCAGCAGCGCCCAGCACGGTGCCCCCCCACCATCACCGACGCCGCTGCCACCACCTTCATAGCAGAGCGCGCCGCGGCCGAAGCACAACGCACCTCGTTCCGCCACCTCTAAAAGCCCGCACCCCAGTCCCACCGACCGCCCCCGACCAGGCCAGAACGACGCCCGGGTCCGCCACCAGCGGCCCCGCCCCCCTACCAACCCTCGATGACAGCCCACATACAGCGCATACCCCGCTACTGCCGCCGCCGCGAGTCCCCACCCAACCCCGAGGCGGAGACCGTGCGCGCACACCCGCGGGTCCACATCCGCTCGCGCCCCCACTCTCCGGGCACCCCACGGTACAGGACTACGAGGAATCCCCCGATCCGCCACCGCCACCGGTCCCCACGACCCCGTCACACCCACCCACGCCCACTCCTCCGCCCAAGACCGCGGCCCCGCCCAGGGACAGTGGTGGCAGCGCTGGCCCCACACGCAGCTCTGAGAGCTGCGAAAGTGGGCCCGGGGAGAGATCTCCCTCGGGGGCCTGGTCCTTGCGGGGCCGGTGGAGAACTGCCGCTTCCGGCCGGCGGGGGGGTGGATGCCGCAGGCCGCACGGTAAGCCATGCTGGTCGATGCGCTCCTCCCCCTGGGAGTCCGCCCCTGCAACCTCCCCGCGCCCCAGGACCACCCGTATTTCCTCAGGCGCCTGCGGGACACCTTCCAGGAGACACAGCGAGACGGCATCCGCCTGTCGGACATCACCCAAAGCCCAGCGCCGCACACACACACCCCCTCACCACCCCACAAGCGTCGGCGCACCGACACCAGCGGCACCCACAGCACCCCAGGAGCCCTGCGCGCCACACAACACGACGCGCCTGACCCCCCGGCCAGCGGCGCCGCCACCTAACCCCGTTGCCCAGCAAACCACCAACACGGGGCGCCACGCCAGGCCCCGCCCAGAAGGCACCAAACGAACCGGACGCCGAAGGACGCCAACGCACACGACAACGGGCACCACTACGCCCACAGGCACCGAACCCAGGCCCGCTACCGTCGCAACCGCCTAACTGAGCCGAACCCAAACACAAATCAAACCCGAGCCACACCCCGAAACCGCTAACCCTTGACTCCTAACCAGGCCCGCCGAGGGAACAACGTAGCCACAGCCCACACCCACAGCCCACACAGCCGCCTGACCGGTCAGCTCCAGAAGCAAAGAGACACCTAACCAAACCCACCCTGGCCCGTACCCGTGTACATCAGGACGCGCGAGCCGCGCCCCTGGGGCGCGACTGCCGCCACAGCACCGACGACACACGCCAGAGGACACAACACTATTGCACCGCCGCACCAGCTGCCCGTGCCTGTGCCTGCAGTGTACGCGCGCCCCTGTTTTTCTTTCCTTTTTTTTTCCATAAAAAAAAAAGAAAAAAAAAGAAAATTAGGGGGGGAGGAAGAGGGATACAACCACCAATGTCACACGCACACCGCACACAGCGCACACACCGGTGAACGGGAGCCACAAGGGCCAGGACACCGCACACGCGCGTGCACCGAGGGCAACAAAGGGACGAGACACCACGGCCTGGCACACCGGTGAACAAGAGCCAAGAGGCCCGGGACACCGCACACGCAAAGCAACACACCAAGCGAGCGCACCGGTGAACAGGAGCCAAGTGGCCCAGGACACGGCACACGCAACACCTGGCGGGCACACCGGTGGGCGGGGGCCAAGGGGCCCAGGACGCCAAACACGCAACACAACACAACGACCGGGCACACTGGTGAACAGGAGCGAAATGGCCCAGGACACCGCAGACACAACACAACAAACCGCGCGAGCACACCGGTGAACAGGATCCAAGTGGCCCGAGACACAGCACAAACAAAACAACACACCGAGCGGGCACACCAGTGAACAGGAGCCAAGTGCCCCAAGACACCGCGCACGCAAAGCAACACACCGAGCGGGCGCACCCGTGAACAGGAGCCCAGTGGCCCGGGACCCGCACACGCAACACAACACACCCAGCGGGGGCACCGGTGAACGGGAGCCAAGTGGCCCGGGACACCGCAAACGCAACACAACACACCAAGCGAGCTCATCGGTGAACAGGAGCCACGTGGCCTAGGACACCGCAGACGCAACACAACAAACCGCGCGGGCACACCGGTGAACAGGAGCCAAGTGGCCCAGGACACTGCACACACGTCGGGCGGCTGAGGGACAGGAAAGAACCAACACCCCATGGGTCGGACGCACCGGGGCGGCCAGGCCGACCCACCGGGCCAGTGGCAGGAGCGGTACTCCAAGGCCTCTGGTCCGAGCCCGGCCAGGCTACATCGGGGACCATGGCAAACGTCACCCGGAGCCATGGAAGCAACCGGTGACAGGCGAGCCGGTACACAGTCCAGGAGGGGGTCGCCTGCCAAGCAGAGTGGCCCCGCAACTCAAGCCACAAGGGTGAGGCGGTGGTACCGTAGACTAGCGGGAGCAATACCCCTTGTGGTGAGAGATACTCCACACAGCTGGGCAGCCCCCAAAAATGCCGCCCAAAGGAGGGGGCATGTGGCCCTACCCATGGACACATGTGGGGACACCCTCCCACCCGGGACACATGGGTTGGGTGGCCGAGACAATGCCTTCCAAAGCATATGCGGGAGCGGCTCAAGAGGCACCTGACATAGGGCAGTGGGAGGGACAGGACGTCCCCCTGGTAAGACCTTCTTCCTGCTATGTCAAAGGAGGCATCCTGAGCTCCCAAAGATACCTACCTACCCTACCTAAGTGATAGGCACCTGGCGTCCAGTGCGAAGTACCGAGGCATTGCCAGCATGATGATATATGTGATGTGTCACACATGCCAGGTGTCAGGTATTGCTGTGAGGTCACTCTCCCGACTCATATATGGTGATCCTCATTGCAAGCTGTGTACATCTGATCATTGGTGATTCATGAAGGTGGACAAGTCATGTATGTGCTCACGCCGTACTTTGTCTTCATGGAGGCCGTGGCGTCATACATGATCCACAGTGGGAAAACTTCTCATTTTTCCCAATTCCAGTGTTGCTGTCTTGTAGGCAAGGGTGAGGATGGGCCAAGTGGGGCCACGCTTATGTTGAATCCGATGATGCCACTTTGTGGTGTATCCTTTCTTTGTGATTTTGCCATGCACCATATGGACGTCTTTGATGTCATTTTGTCGCTCATGACCCCCGTGAATCAATGTCATTTTCTTCATGTGTTGAACGGAGGTTGTGTTCACATGGTGCCATATGTCTGTAGTTTGATTGTGCATGGTACATAAAATCAATTCTCGGACTAGGGATGCAACATCGTCTTTGATAATCGCATATTCTATTCCAGGGCTTCACGTATACTTCTGTTTCTTCATCTCCGTTTGCGCAACATTGTCTCATTTGTGCCCCCCTCCATGATCATGTCCATGTATTGATGTGGGTGCACTCAATCCGGTTTGGTGATCGGGCGTTTGGACCTCATTGGTCACTCGAATTCATTGATCAAGTGTTTGGTTCTTATCTCAAGGGTTGCCAGCGGGTGTGTCTACGGGATTTGTTTGGACTTTGTGGACAAGGGTTGCCCAGGGTACTTGCAGGAAATTCGGACTTTGAACTTTGTGAAACAAGGAAGCATGGGTGACGTCAAGGACAATTGCAGTCACGGGAAAGAGAGTGGAGAAATCCGGTCTAGGCGGTAGAGCTCGCACTATGGCAGGGGCTGGTCCTACACACCTTCTTTATGGTAGCAGAGGTTTACCTGCCGCCTACCGCCAACCAGGGAGCTTGGGTCCTAATGAGCCCTGCCCAAGAGGACCCCGTGTCACCATTGACAATACCATTCGGGAACCGAGGAGAGAAGACACTCGGAGAGAAGAGTCGGTACCGACATGGAGGACCTCGTCAGCTTTTGTGAAGGATCATGTGGGAAACATTGTCATCTCCTAGTACCTGCGCCAGAATCGGACAGGGTGACGAGTTGCAGCGGCGGCTCAAAGACTAGGCGCTTTCGCAAACGCGGTTCGCCAAAACTGTCCAAGGGGGGTAGGAAACGGCGATGGACATGTCGCTGAGCCCCGTTCGCCGGATGTTCGATGCTCCGTCCGACTCCCAGGGATATCATACTTGTTACCCTTCGGATGATGCCGGCGCAGAGCCACATTTCCCGGCGCGGCGGTCTCAAAACGCCCGAAATCCTGAACTTGCTCAGGACACAAAATGGGAATCATTGCTGCGAAATGCAGCCAACACCAGAATCCTGAGGCACAAGAGCGATGGTGAGGAGGTTGGGAGGATGGACGGTGACGCGACAGGCGACACCGGCAAGGGTGGAGGAGAAGAGCGTGCAACTCCGCTAAAGCTGCCACTGTATTGTGAAGGAGATGACCGCCATCCTCACGACGACACCAAGAAGAAGGCGTGCAGGAAAGCCGGTAGTGGCGATCACTGCCATTGCCATCATGTGAACTTCCTCATCGGTTGTTATCCCCGGGTGGGCAAGGATGCTCTTATTCAGAGGCCCGACAAGTTAGATGACACCACTTCTAGAATGCTTGAGGACCAGGCCATCTTCGACTGCGATCTGAAGACAATTCGATTACATCGAGAGGACTACGAGGCCACGTTTCTTTGCTCTATGGCTCCCAGCTATCAGGTCGGGGCCTCCCGGAAAGTTGGAGAGCATGCTGGTACAGCAGCAACGGTTGGAAGGAGTGGTGCCCATAGAGGGTCCCATGGAGTCGGCAAATACTGAGCCGCCACGGGTTGACCCCTCGCTATTGAGGCAAATCCCACTATTTTCAGCAAGTGTCACGCTGGGGGAGAAAACGCTGGAAAAAGGCTCGGGGATGGGTATGCTGGTGAGGAGACCGTTGAGATCGACATGAGTAGCCGCTCAATGTTCAACGCCAGAGCTGCCTATGCGGCACGAGTGGACGAAGAAGCCTCGAGGTCAGCGGCTCGCCGAGATGGTTCAAGTGGAGGAGCGGAAGATCCATGGGTGCGGAACCCGCGGTCCGCAAGAAGAAGCTGAGCCCCGGCTGCGTGAAGACATCGAAATCAGGGGTGTATATTCCCACTCCCCAGGCAACGGGAGTTCGGGAGGAATCCGCCTCGGGGGCTTCATCACTTCCGATGTTGGGGAGGCCGTGAAGCTCGAGGAACTTTGGGGTGTGAAAATTCCCTACTACGGTGCCAATCCTGCGAACTTCGACAACTTCTCCTTCGACTCGGAAGCTTTTGTCGTGGGTGAGATGCGGCAGGATGCCCGTGACAAGTGGGCATGTTGCACCTCCCAAGACCGTTTGGCCTGGTAGCTGAAGGCGAATTTGCGTGATCAAATTGGGGAGAAGAGGATCAGTACGGAGGAGCAATGCCTCGATTGGTTGGAGCAAGAAGAAAGAGTTGATGCACACAACCAAACGTTGGACAATTTTTGGTCAATACCCCTCAACTTGGAGCGTGGAGAATTGTGGTTGAGGGATTGGAGGGGGTATCTTTTAAAGTACCGCCGGCTTTTGAAGCAAGTGGAAGATTGGTCCGAATCAAGCGAGATTCGCCATCTCTTGCGAGATGTACTACCATGGTACTGGAAGAGGCGTGTGGAAGACTAAGAAGAGAAGCAGGCAAAGAAGCGCTGTACGCATTATGTTGCCGGAAGATCAGCATCGTTGTATCATGGCATATTTTAGGCAAAACTTGGGACAGCTGGGAGAGCCGGACCGGATGATCTCCATGAAGAATTCGGTCTACATGGAGGTGTTTGGAGACACGGCCGGAGGCCGTTTGCTGCGGCTCAAGAATGTGGAGTGGGGACGTGGAGAGAAGCTGAGGATGCAGATGATCCCAGCTCGCATGAGCCTGGACTCAATAGGCCGGATACATGAGCGTGGAGTTGCAGCTTAATTCCAAAGACGAGGCGCACATTAAGGACCATCACAGCAATTGGAATCGCGAGCGCCGCAACGATCAGAATCATCGCCAAATGAAAGAAGATCAAACCGTGGGCGAAGATCGACGTAAAGGTCAAGGGTCCGAGGATGGGAAGACGTGTTCGGCGGGGGGTACATGACTCGGGAACAACACGAAAGCGTATGGTCATGAGAAGGCCAAGTGGAGGAAAGCACCAGGTAGGTAGGTAGGTAGGTGCACTCGGTCGTGGAGAGGCGCCCCATGGGTCCCGTTGGCGTTGCCGTTGTGACGAACAGGAAGAGGCTCCGCGCTTGTAGAGGGGAGGCGGCTTACTTCCCGCTAGACCTGACTGGTGGCCCCCAACAAAGCAGCCCCGGGCACTACCGTGAGGGCTGATCGCCGCCAGGGTGACCTGCTTGTCTCGCCAGGAGAGTGTGCCCCCGTGCTTGCCCACGTCCCCTCCTTTGGGCGGAACCCTAGAGGTTCACCGGACTTCCTGGCGTATGCTGTTCCCAAGGCATGCATCAATTTTCTTGGTACTGGGGTTGCGAGGCGCTTGGGTGTCGCACGCTCTGTCTCGAGTCCCAAAGCAGCGCAGGCCTTAGGATGCAGCCTTACCCCCGGTCTCCGGATCTCGTTTGGCCGGGTCACCTGCATGGCACGGGCTGCCTCAGTGCCCGGGCTATGGACACTGGGTTTCCTACTGTTGTGTGTTCTTTGTGTTCGGGTTTCGGCTGCGCGCCGCCACTCCTGGCTGAGGTGAAGGGGTGTGTTTGTGTTTGTATGCCCCCTCCGCTTGTACCCCGCCACTCTTGGTCGGGGTGTGCGGTGTGGGTGTGTGTGCTTGGGCCCGGGGTTCGGCTGCGCCCCGCCACTCCTGGCTGGGGCTTTGGGGTGTGTGTGTGTTTGTGTGCATGCTCCGCTTGTACCCCGCCACTCCTGGCCGGGGTGTGCTGTGTGGGTGTGTGTGCTTGGGCATCGGGTTTCGACTGCGCCCCGCCACTCCTGGCTGGGGTGTTCGGGTGTGGGCGTGTTTTTGTGCGCGCTCCGCTTGTACCCGGCCACTCCTGGCTTGGGTGTGTGGTGTTGGTCTGTGTGCTTGGGCTCGGGTTTTGGCTGCGCCCCGCCACTCCTGGCTGGGCTGTTGGGTGTGTGTGTGTTTGTGTGCTCGCTCTGCTTGCACCCTGCCACTCCTGGCCGGGGTGTGCGGTGTGGGTGTGTGTGCTTGGGCTCGAATTTCGGCTGCGGTCCGCCACTTCTGGCTCGGTTGTTGGGGTGTGTGTGTGTTCTCGTCCGCGCTCGGCTTGTACCCTGCCACTCTTGGCTGGCGTGTGCGGCGTGGGTGTGTGTGCTTGGGCCTGGGTTTCGGCTGCGCCCCGCCACTCCTGGCTGGGGCTTCGGGGTGTGTGTGTGTTTGTGTGCAGGCTCTGCTTGTACCCCGCCTCTCCTGGCTGGGGTGTGCGGCGTGGGTGTGTGTGCTTGGGCATCAGCTTTCAACTGCGCCCCGCCACTCCTGGCTGGGGTGTTCGGGTGTGGGCGTGTTTTCGTGCGCGCTCCGTCTGTACCCCGCAACTCCTGGCTTGGGTGTGTGGTGTGGCTGTGTGTGCTTGGGCTCCGTTTTTGGCTGCGCCCCGCCACTCCTGGCTGGGCTGTTGGGTGTATGTGTGTTCGTGTGCCCGCTCCGCTTGTACCCCACCACTCCTGGCCGGGTTATGCGGCGCGGGTGTGTGTGCACGGGCTCGGGTTTCGGCTGCGGCCCGCCACTCCTGCCTGGGGTGTTGAGGTGTGTGTGTGTTCGTGTGCGCGCTCCGCTTGTATCCTGCCACTCACGGCTGGGGTGTGTGTTTTGGGTGTGTGTTTGGGCTCGGGTTTCGGCTGCGCCCCGCGACTCTTGGCTCGGGTGTTGGGGTGTGTGTGTGATCGTGTGCCCGCTCCGCTTGTACCCCGCCACTCCTGGCTGGGGTGTGCGGCGTGGGTGTGTGTGCTTGCGCTCGGGTTTCAGCTGCCCCTCGCCACTCCTGGCTGGGGTGTTGGGTGTGTGTGTGATCGTTTGCCCGCTCTGCTTGTACCCCGCAACTCCTGGCTGGGGTGTGCGGTGTGGGTGTGTGTTTGGGCTCGGGTTTTGGCTGCGGCCCGCCACCCCGGGTTGGCCCGTTTGGGTATGTGTGTGTTCGTATGCGCGCTCTGCTTGTACCCCGCCAATCCTGGCTTGGGTGTGCAGCGTGGGTGTGTGTGCTCGGGCTCGGGTCTCGGCTGCCGCCCGCCACTCCGGGCTGGGGTGTTGGGGTGTGTGTGTGTTCATGTTGCCCGCTCCGCTTGTATCCTGCCACTCCTGCTTTCGCAGTGTGGTGTGTGTGTGTGTGTTTGGGCTCGGGTTTCGGCTGTGCCCCGCCACTCCTGCCTGGCCTGTTGGGCAGTGTGTGTGTTCGTGTGCCCGCTCCGCTTGTACCCCGCCACTCCTGGCTCGGGTGTGCAGCGTGGGTCTGTGTGCTTGGGCTTGGGTTTCGGCTGCGCCCCGCCACTCCTGGCGGGGTGGTTGGGGTGTGTGTGTTTTTGTGTGCGCGCACCACTTGTACCCCGCCACTCCTGGCTGGGGTTTGTGGTGTGTGGGTTCATTGTTGCCTGGCACCTGTTCCTGTGCCGTGTTTCGTTGCGGGTTGTGCGCGCTGCGCGGGTTTGCGGCACCTGGTGGCCGTTGGTGCTTGGCACCTGTCCATGTGCCCTGGTTGTGGCCAGCGGCGTGGTTCTCTGACGTGCCTTGTGGCCCCCTGTTTGGCCTCGTAGCTGAAGGCAAATGTGCCTGATCAAATTGGGGAGATGAGGATCAGTACGGAGGAGCAATGCCTCGATTGGTTGGAGCAAGAAGAAAGAGTTGATGCAGAAAGCCCAAAGGTTGGACGATCGTTGGTCAATACCCCTCAACTTGGAGCGTGGAGAAGTGCGGTTGAGGGATTTGAGGAGGTATCTCCGGGAGTACCGCCAGCTTGTGAGGCAACTGGAAGACTGGTCCGAATCAAGCGAGATTCGCCATCTCTTGCGAGATGTACTACCATGGTACTGGAAGAGGCGTGTGGAAGACTAAGAAAAGGAGCAGGCAAAGAAGCACTGTACGCATTATGTCGCGGGAGAACAGCATCGTTGTATCATGGAAAATCTCAGGCGAAACCTGGGACAGCTGCGAGAGCCGGACCGGATGATCTCCATGAAGAATTCGGTCTACGTGGAGGTGTTTTGAGACACGGCCGGAGGCCGTTTGCTGCGGCTCAAGAACGTGGAGTGGAGACGTGGAGAGAAGCTGAGGATGCAGATGATCCCAGCTCGCATGAGCCTGGACTCAATAGTCCAATACATGAGCGTCAAATTGAAGCTTCATTCCAAAAAAGAGGCTGACATTAAGGACCATCACGGCAATGGGAATCGCGAGCGCCGCAACGATCGGAATTATCGCCAAATCAAAGAAGATCAAACCGTGGGCAAAGATCAACGTCAAAGTCAACGGTCCGAGGATGGAAAGACGTCGTCCGGCATGGAGTACATAACTCAGAAAGACCATGAAGAGGCACACTTCTTCGCGCTCGTGGCCAACAACGCGAAAGTGTATGGTCATGACAAGGCCAAGCTGAAAAGAGCACCACCCCGTCAAGGAAAGGAGCCACGGAGAATTCAAAATTCCCCCTTGAGCTTTAGCGAGTACCGCTGGGAACATGGTGCGTGCTGGGTCTGCTATGGGAAACAATGATCCCATAAGCACGACCACAGGACTTGCAAAGTGTACGCGGAGAACAAGCGGGCATACTTCCAAGCCCACCCCAAAAACGTCCCCAAGGACAAGCGGATTGACGAACGGAAAGTGAGACAAGCTGATGGAGGTCAACATGTGGAATCAAGCCACGGTGGCGATCGGCTGATTCAGCGAACTGATGAGGTTGCCGAGTCGCTAAAGGAGGCCAAAGAGGACCGGAAACATTTGCAAGAATGAATGGGAAGTCAAAGCCCAGGTGATTCGCAGCATGATGGTGCTGCGGTAAACCGGACCTAGAGAAGCCCCGAGGGGATGGGACACCAGGGGTCTCTCGTACACAAATCAGCACAATCGAAAGAAGGAAGGTACACATGGTAAGCTGAGCTTTGCGAGTTCCAGCAAATGGAACACCCTTCCCAGGGAAGTACATATCGATTTGGATCGCACACAAATAAATGATGAAGGGACCGCGGAGAACCCCGCGGATGGGCAATGCCAACCCAAGATTTACACCATCCGGGATCGTACGCTCAAAGTATTGATGCATCCAAGCGTACTAGAGTTGCATGCCATCAGAGTTGTCCATACTCCACATGGACATGAACGGCAGTGTGCAGATGCGAGTGCGGTGTGGAATGTGGAAGCTGATTGCGCATGTATTGGTGGATACAGGTGCCCAGGTGAGCTTGGTTCGGAAGGGATCATTTTCAAAAGACGTTCTGAACCCCAGCCGAAGACCGTTGCGCTTGAAGGTCGCCAATGGCAAAATTATGGGTTGGGGTACCATTGAAGCCACTATGGGCATGGAACATTGGGAACATGATGGCTGGTTTGTCAAAGCAGTTTGAAGTTTATGGGAACGTTTATGCCGGTGATATTTGCGATTGGGATATCATTATGGGGTATGCACTTATGGTTGACAACGCCATTGGAGCTCTTTCTTCACCGCGCAACGTTGGTTCGAGTGGACAAGGAGCGTCTTACTTGCCTATCTAAGAACCGTGCCCCAGGATTATCTCAGTGGACGGGAGATGAGGACGAAAGAATTGTGCGGGCGGTCAAGACGGTGAGCACCAAGTTCAATGGGGACCGCGGAGGTCATCTCATGGCCGGAATATGGCGTGGTGCCACAAGTGTAGAACCGCATGGTTCAACAACTTGGAGGCGAAAAACCCGAGACGGACGTATTTGCTTCCTAGGGTGCCCCGCAGCTAAGGAAGTGTACGAGGCATTGGCACTAGGGGGACTCTGCTTGGTCAAAGCATTGGGGATTGAAGGGGTGGGGGCCCATGTACTGGCATGGTGCTCAAGAAACCATCAAACGTACGGTGAACAAGATTATTGCGGATAGAGCATTGGGTATCCTGGTCGTGACGGGCATAGGATCAAGCCCATGTCCGTTGGAGGATCTTAAACCGACTTTGGACTTCATCACCCTCAGCGAGATGCAAATTGGTCCTGAGGAGCAGTTGTCCATCGACGCCAAGGGTATACCAATGCCCGCCCTCGGACAAGCATGGGGTACCAAGGCTTTCTTGGGTGATGGTTCACAATGCCAACCGGCTGGTGATGAAGCGGTCATCAGGAGGGTAGAGGCCGTGCCAATGAGGGTCATGTTTGAAGAAAAGAGTGACCCTACGGAGAGTGTTGACCTACTCTGCCACTCGGAGATCTACAGGGTTGTCGCCTACATGCGGATGGGTATGAGTGACCGAGTGGCTGCTCGAAAGGAGCGAGCCCAGGCCGAGTAACCCCATTGGTCGGACGACCGGGAGTTGCTGACCCGGAAGTTTGGGAAGGATGAGTTCATGGCAAGAGTTTTGGACCATTTTGCCGACCAATACGATTGTCCCGTGGATTCCAACCCTCCGACATGGGGTTTTCCAAGAGTGGGTCACAAATTTGAGGAATTCCAGCCCGTGGCCCGAAATGTTCGAAGATTCTCGGTGGGAACGGCCGCCCACCTCGATGAAAAGGGCATATTGGACAAGGGGATGTTGGACATGGATCCAGAAGAGGCATACACCGCCATCAAGTCGGTAGTTTCAATATCGCGGAAAGCGGCGGAAGAAGCCAAGGAGAACCCAAAGGTAGCCGAGCTCAAGGACAGACTTATTGAAGCCTATCCGCGGCTATTTAGTGGAGTTGCCAACAAGAATCCTTCAGATCGCGGGAAATTTGGTCCGTCCAAGATCAAGCTGAAACCCTAGCCGGAAGTTCATCGTCACAGGGAATATCAACTCCAAGGCGAACGAGTGGAACCGATGAAGAAGCTCTTGTTGCAATGCATTGAGCGTGGTTCAATTGAACCGTCGGATACTGAGTGGACAAGCCTGGCCTTCATCGTTCCAAAATACGAGAAGGATGGATGGAGATTGGTTGTCAACTACAGGGGATTGAAGGAACGAACCGAGCATGACTGGTACTAGTTACCGCTGATTGACTCCCTCCTACAAAAGCAGCAGAAGAAGCGCATCTTCAGTTCCGTTGGACCAGAAGCACGGGTACCACCAAATGCCGTGCATGAGGACTCCAGGCCATGCACAGCAATTTCCACTCCGCTGGGGCCCATGCAATGGCAGGTTGCTCCCACCGGTGCCAAGAATGGGAATGCTGCCTTTCAGCGCATGATGGAGGATCTCCTACAACCCGCTCGAGATTGTGCCGACCCGTTTGTTGATGATATCATTATTGGGTCGGGCAGCGAGGACATGACCGCCGACGAGCTCATTGAGGCACATGAGAAGGACTTGCGCCGAGTATTGGGGGTCTTGAACAAGCACAGCATGGTGTGCAAGCCCACAAAGGCCTCAGTCTTTGTGAGAGAAGTGGAGTTCGCTTGACATGTGGTGGGGCACGGGCAAACCCGACCCATTCCCGGTAGGTTGGCAGCACTACGCCATTGGGAAAAAATCCAAAACCACCAGTGAACTCCGGTACTTCATGCGATTTTGCAACTACAATTCGGGATAAGTATGAATGTATGCAGATCTCTCGGGGCCTATCCACAAGATGCTACAGGTGGGCAGGTTCGATGGCCACAAGGGAAGCAAGAAAAAATTGGCATCGAAAACCGCAGCCGAAGAACGTGCGCCAAGTTGAAGGAAGGACTATTCGGTCAATTGCGTCTTTTCTTGGTGGACCCGGACAAGCGATTCATGCTTCGCACAGATGCCTCGGACTATGCCGTTGGGGCAGTCCTGGAGCAGGTCCGGTGCGACGGAACACATGTCCCGCTGGCCTTTCTGAGTCGAGTCCTGGCGGAAGTCCAACGTCGGACGGGGACCACGAGAGAGAAGGAGACTTATGCCATTGAGTGCGCGCTTCGGAAATGGTCAGGCCACATCGGACTTCAACCCTGGTCGTATGCACCGATCATCAATCACTTCAGTGCTGGCACAAGGCGTCTGTGAATACCCCCTCGGGTCCAGTGGCAAGGGGCGCCCTATCACACGAGACATTTGCGAAGTTCGACTTGAGTGTCGTCTATGGCCTCGGAAAGGACAACACTGTGGCTGATTGCCTCAGTTGTAGGGCCTATCCCCCTGGCAAGTCTTGGATGGACATATCTGGCCATGGGGAAGCCGAGGAAGCGGAGGAGGCCAAACAGATCACTGAGCTCGAGAAGGCCATGGAACAGGGTGACACCAAGTGCTTTGTGGTCATGGCATCCAAAGCGGAGTTGAGCCAACGACGGGATGCCTCAGTTGAGATTTTGATGGAAGAGACTATGGCGGAATGTCTCATCGCACCCATTGAGTATCTCGAGTCGGTGCTTCTGGAGGATTGGTCGGAGGATTACGCCGCCTCGGAGCATTGGAACAAGTATTGAAACGCCGTGAGTGACCCCTCGGAGGATTAGAGGCCCGAAGCCTTGACAGAGGTCAGGGACAAGCTACTCCTCGAAGACAAGCTATTGGCGCCAGAGAGCCGGGTTGAGGCGCTCATTGACCATTGGCACAACACCCAACTTATGCGGCCGGGCCGCGACAAGATGCAACGAGATCTTGAATGGAGGTTTGAGTTCCCTCCGGGATACTACGCAATATTGAATCCGTCTTGCAACGAGTGTGCCATGTGTAGGGCAACGAAAAGCCCAAACCACTCCACAGCGGGGAATCCGGTTTATACACCGATTCCCGAACCACCCATGCGTTCCATTGCCACGAACGTGTTTGCCATGCCCCAGGTTACGGTTGAGGGGGAAAAATATGATTGTATTTTTTCCGCCATGGACCGGCATAGCGGGTATACTGTGCGGTTCCAGGTAAGAAGTCCAAGAAGAAGGACAAGAAAGACAAGCACGGAGTGGGTCTTCAAGCCAAGAACGTCGCCGAAGCCATGATCAGGCATTGGCCGACAGTCTTTGACCTCCGGGCGGTCATCTGTAGCGACCGGAGGACTCAATTTGTGGGGTTCTGGTTCGAAAGCATGTGCAAGGATAAGGGGATTTGACAGGCCCAGACCGTGGCGTATGACAGCCGGTCAAACAGACGTGTAGAGGTCACCAGGAGGCAACTGTTCGAGAGGTTCCGCCAATTGCACATCTGGGAGCCGGGGAGGAATTGGTTTCACTCTCTTTGGAGGGTTCTACAAGCCTTCCATGACTTACTGGGGCCTACAGGACTGTTTCCGCACCGCAGTTTATTCCTACGGGATCGAGTGTCTCAAAATCTCCCGTGGATGAACCATGCCTGGGTCGCTCGGGATGCTGACGCCATGATGAGCGAACCGGATGCCTCAGCAGCCAAGGTTTGCAAGTCTTTGCATGATGAGCATGAGGGAAGGGCCAAGGACTTCAACAAAGGCAAGATCCACAAGTACCCCCTCAAGGACACCGTTTGGGTGGAGCGCCATCACAAAGACGTGCTGACCCACCATCCCTAACAATCGTGGTATATCCCAGGGGTCATCTTGCGCAAAATCGGGCGGGAAGTGTATGCCGTCCAGGCGGGAGACAACAAAATCCTGGATCAGCACCATACACAACTCCGACCACGGGCCCCAGATCCCAGCGGGCGAGCCGTGATGTTTGAGTTCACAGCGGGAGACCTGGACTCCGACGATGACGGTGAGGAGGATGACCATACCGCGGAGTGAATCCTAACGGACAAGCTGGACGCTGTCATGCCGATGGGGAGGCTCTACAAGGGTTTTTGGAAGGGATTTGCATCTCTGCGAGACTCATGGGAGCCTCTGAGCAGTTTCGTGCCCAGGTAGGTAGGTAGGTGCACTCCGTCGTGGAGAGGCGCCCCATGGTTCCCCCTGGCGTCGCCCCTGTGACGAACAGGAGGAGGCTCCGCGCGTGAAGAGGGGAGGCGGCTTACATGCCGCTAGACCTGACTGTTGGCCCCCAACAAAGCGGCCCCGGACAACACCGGGAGGGCTGATCGCCGCCAGCGTGACGTGCTTGTTTCGCCGGGAAGGTGTGCCCGCGTGCTTGCGCACGTCCCCTCCTTTGGGCGGAACCCTAGAGGTTCACCGGACTTCCTGGCGTATGCTGTTCCCGAGGCATGCTTGCACGTTCTTGGTACTACGGTTCCGAGGCGCTTGGGTGTCGCACGCTCCGCCTCAAGTCCCAAAGCAGCGCAGGCCTTAGGATGCAGCCTTACCCCCGCTCTCTGGATCTCGTTTGGCCGGGTCACCTGCATGGCACGGGCTGCCTCAGTGCCCGGGCTGTGGGCACTGGGTTTCCTACTGTTGTGCGGTGTTTATGTTTGGGTCAGGTTTGCGGTTGGGTGTGGATTTTGTTAACCCCGCCAGTCCTGGCTGGGGTCTTGGGTGGGTGTGTTCGGGCACGGTTTGTGGTGTTGTCCCTCTAAGTAGGTAGGTAGGTAGGTGCACTCGGTCGTGGAGAGGCGCCCCATGGTTCCCCCTGGCGTCGCCCTTGTGACGAACGGGAAGAGGCTCCGGGAGCAGTTTCGTGCCCAGGTATACCACGGTTTGGCTGGACTATCTCAAGGAAAAGGGGATTAGTCTAGATGTCAAGGATGTCTTGGTGCATTTGATCATGTATGAGCGGGATGGAGTGACTCTTTCTTCAGCCTTAACACAATTGTTTGTTTTTGCTCAATTTGCCGCAGGGATGCACATACCATGGCTCAGTACCTCCCAAGTACCCCCCATCCAAATTTCCTTGAGATGAGATGAGCATATGGAACCAAGATCAGTCTTGGATTGTATACTTTGTTTTTGGTGTGCACATTTGGTCGCCGCTTGCTCAGGAGATTCGTACGGACTAAGAATTCCTCTCCCAGAGCAATTTACATTTTTAGCACACCACATTCTATTTTTATAACACTTGTTCGGTTTTTAGTAACACAATTTCTACGTCTCCGAACTTGGTCCTACCGCCCCCTGTTTTGCGGTCTGTCTGAAGCGGCAGCCACCCAAAAAGTGTCCCAATTGCATACGTGAGGTCGGTTTCCCTCCAGGGTCCCTCAGTTTGGAGATGTCCACTGTTAGCCTGCGCTGTTTTTAGTAACAAATGTTACCATTTTTAGTAGAAAGTTGTTTTCTCATTTCTCCGTATTTTAAGCACCTTGGGACCATCCAACCGGATCCACAACGATTTATTTGCGGGCTGGACGTGATGGCCACCTTAGTGGGAGAGCATCTTGCACCTGGAATCCGATTCAAAGAAAAATTGGTCGGAAAAAAATTTCGGAAAAAGGTTTTTCTCGAAAGCCGAAGAAAAATCTGCATGGTTTGTGTCTACGCTTGTCATGACGCATGATGACACCCCCAAATGCCAATGTCTCCTAAAGATGATCCAATGCTCTCATGTCTCTTGCCGGGAGTGCTGGTCATGGGACAGATTCATGCTGCGCATGTCAGGCATCATATTTTTTTTTCTGGTCTTTTTATGTAGACTGGTCGACGACGTCCCTTTTGTCTATCTTTGATCTGCCGAGCCTATGCTTTGGGATTTATTGTTGAGAGAATGGAGTTCATTCTTTTGTGTTCTTTCCTCACCCCGATTACTTTGAGTTCTTTCCTCACCCCGATTACTTGGGCGGGTGGCCACGGTGTATGTCATACCCTCCCACAATGAGGGGAGCGCAAACGGAACAACCGGGATCCTCCCGTCCTCTTTATCTCTTTCCGAGCAGGTGTCAATGCTCTGGGAAGGGGGGTGAAGCCGGTTTGGAACCCGTGTGTCTGGCTTGTTCTTTATTTCAGCGATTTCTGCAATTTCAGCAATTTCGCTTATAAATTTAGCAGAATTCCAAATTCGTACTATTTATAAGTCATGGGATGGAGGACTTAACATTTCTGGTTCAGACCGGGCCTGCTGTGTCTGCGAGCGCCCTTCTCATGTTCCTGTCGGCGTGCGCGTGCTCTCTGTTCCTCAATGCTGGCCGATCATCTCTAAATACTCCCCAATGGGTGCTAATGGTGTTAGATCTATCCTGTTGCGGAAAACGATACGAATTGGAAGCTAGGGCAACTTCTGTGGATGATAGCAGGCCCAGAACTGCCTTCTGGCTAGACCCTGGTGTGATGCCTCCGCCCACACTGGCTGTCGCCTCTGAGGGAAACGGTGTACGTTAATGGGCGCATCTGCTTTGGCAGTGTCACGCCTACGTGCATGGGGGATCATAAGTCCCTTGAAGCTGGAGGAGCCCTCGTGGAAGAGGAGTTGAGTGGAAGTTGCTAAGGTCGTTGCTCCGCCATAAATATCTTCTACTTCTAGTCTTTGTCCTTTGTTTGCCTTGCGTGTGAGTAATGGTAAATCAATCTTTGGAGATGATGTGTCTGGAACATGTTGCGTGCACGTGCAGTGGGTGAAGATGTTGAACGTGGAGAATAGCACCTATGCCCTGGTTGTTAACCTCTTGTATGCCGTCCTACTTCGTTGGCCTCCAGTGAATCCACGTCATTGGTCGAACACATTTGGTGATCCACTAGCGCTCCTCTGCCAACTTGTTGTATGGCATGGGGATAGCTTCTTTAATTTCGCAATTGGGTCTAGGGATAATCCTCAATCAATGTCGGTGATTCTTACTCAAAGTGTATGCCTGCTCTCATGGGTCATGGCTAGGCTATGCGCATACACTAAACAGGTGAGGTTTGGTGGGCTGGCCCTTCTTGATGTCCTGTTCGTGAGGAGCAAGGGGTAAGTAGGTATCTTTGGGAGCTCGGGATGCCTCCTTTGACAATGCAGGAAGAAGGTCTTACCAAGGGGACGTTCTGTCCCTCCAACTGCCCTAGTACAGGTGCCTTCTAAGCCGCTCCCGCAGGTGCCTGGGAGGGCAATGTCTCGGCCACCCGGTCCTGGTGTCCCAGGTGGGAGGCTGTCCCCACATGTGTCCATGGGTAGGGCCACATGCCCCCTCCTTGGGGCGGCAGCTCTGGGGGCTGACCAGCCGTGTGGATTATCTCTCACCACAAGGGGTATTGCTCCCGCTAGTCTACAGTACGACCGCCTCACCCTTGTGGCTTGAGTTGCGGTGCCTCTCTTCTTTGCAGGCGACCCCCTCCTCGGCTGTGTACCAGCTCGCCTGTCACTGGTTGATTCCATGGCTCAGGGTGACGTTTGCCATCGTCCCCGATGCGGCCTCGCCGGGCTCGTACTAGCGGCCTTGGGGTATGGCCCCTGCTGCTGGCCCGATGGGTTGGCTGGGTCGCCCCAGTGCACCCGACTCATGGCCCTTCTTAATGTCTTTTTCGCGAGCAGTAAGTGAACCAGCCAAGTCTATTCACTTGCTGGGCAATGTGTATGTTATTGCTAAGTGATGGGCACCCGGCGTCCGGTGTGAAGTACTGAGGCATTGCCAGCATGATGATATATGTGATGTGTCACACATGCCAGGTGTCAGGTATTGCTGTGAGGTCACTCTCCCGACTCATATTCGGTGATCCTAATTGCAAGCTGTGTACATGTGATCATTGGTGATTCATGAGTGTGAACACGTCATGTATGTGGTCATGCCTTACCTTGTTTTCATGGAGGCCATGGCGTCATGCTTGATCCACCGTGGGAACATTTCTCATATTTCCCAATTCCAGTGCTACCGTATCTGTAGGCAAGGGTGAGGATGGGCCATGTGGGGCCACGCTTATGTTGAGTCTGATGATACCATTGCGTCGAGTATCATTTCTTTGTGTCTTGCCATGCACCATATGGACGTCATTGATGTCATTTTGTGGCGCATGACCCCCATGAATCAATGTCATTTTCTTAATGTGTTGAACTGAGGTTGTGTTCACATGGTGCGATATGTCCGTAGTTCGATTGTGCATGGTACATAAAATCCATTCTTGGACTAGGGATGCAAAATTGTTTTCGATAATTGCATCCTCTATTCCAGTGCGCCACTTATACTTCTGTTTCTTCTTCTCCCTTTCCCCGACATTGTCTCATGTGTTCCCCTCTCCATCATCATGTCCATGTATTGATGTGGGTGCACTCAATCCAATTTGGTGATCGATTGTTTGGACTTCATTGGTCACTCAAATTCATTAATGCAGTGTTTGGTTCTTATCTCAAGGCTTGCCAGCGGGTGTATCTACGGGGTTTGTTTGGATTTTCTGGTCAAGGCCTGCCAAGGGTACTTGCAGGAATTTTGTACTTTAGAGTTATTTAAACATGAAAGCATTGGTGACGTCAAGGACGATGGGGGTCACGAAGAAGAGAGTGGATAAATCGGGTATAGGCGGTAGAGCTGGCACTATGGCAGGGGCTGCTCCTACAGACCATCCTTATGGTAGCACAGGTTTACCTGCCGCCTACCGCCACCCGGGTAGCTTGGGCCCTAATGCGCCCTCCCTAAGTGAACCCTGGGTCACCATTGACGATACCATCCCTTGGAAACCGTTTTGCCCACGTAGATGGCGGCAACAGTGTGCAACCCCTGTGATGAAGTGTGACATGGGCCACCTGCACACCCCTTGCACACGGAACCCAAACTTTCATTTCACCCTCTTTTGTGGTAGTGTTTTGGGTGCCACCGAATATCCCATGGCATATTCCATTGATGTACTATGACCCGAACCTCTCACATGCCTCAAAAGTGTGTCCCATACCCATGTAACACCTCCCCCCAAAGATCCCAAATGCAGGGGTTGTGCAACCGCCCCCTTGCACAACCAACCCATTGGACATGCCATCCTAACCAGAGAGACCGTGCTCTCACGGTTTGCTTGTAATGAATAGGTTGTAGAGAGAGGAGAACCATGTTTTTTACCATCACACACTACAGTACTTCACAGTAAAACTGCTTTTTGTCTACTCCCATTGGTGTGTGCAACCCCACAATTTCACTGGTTGCACTTGTGCAACTGTGTGCAACCGTGTGCAACCACCATGCTACGCGCGGTGCGCGCCGTGCTACAAAAAAAAGAAAAATCCATTCAATGCGAGCACATTTGGACAATGCACTACAAATCACACATAACACAAGCAAGGACGCATCCTCCATCATTGAAATCACATGTCATCACCACAATGGAACCCCATTTCAATGAGTCCTTGTCGCACCAGGGGCGTCAAGCGTGCCCACCATGCACTCGTGTACCATACAATAGCATAGTGTTCCCCACGCCAACACGTAGGTCCATGCAAATCATATGCATTGAAGAGGACGCCGGCTCTTGCATCGACCAAGCATCCCCATACGAGTCGCTCCCCCCAATGTGCCCATGCACGGGCCTTGACTTCCCCCCCACCCAAATAACCCGTCGTGAAAAGGTATCCCTCATCGAAATCACCAATGGTGATTTCGCCGGTGAGAGCACAATCGTCGTGGCCATGAGTATGAAGGTTCATGGGGGCACTCCCCGCGCCATGCACAGGAGCAATGCTTGTGTAGGACAAATGTGGGACGTGTCATCGCACAAAATTATTTATACATCGCACCAACGGCTCCATTTTAGAGGTCCTTGCGGAAATTGCAATCTCCTTGCGAAAGCTCGGAAATGCCTTAACATCCCCAAGGAGGAGCCTCCGATAGTGAGTGCCATGTCACTCAATGGTCTCACAACCCCTTGCATGACGTAGCTTTTGAACAAGGGTGTCGGCTAGTCATTGCGGAGGTGGCGAGCTCCATAGCCTTTGCGTTGCGTACAAACCCTTCTTGTTCGGCGTGTTCGTCTTGGGTGCCTCATCGCTCTTCTTCTCTTCCGCCACGGCCACACTTGTGTCACTTGGGGTGGCGGGCTTGTCATTGACATCCTCCGTCGGCTTTGCCTCTCCTTGCTCTCCCTCTTGCATACGTTCCTCCTCTTTCTTCGTGCCTTCATTTTCGTCGGTACACACCATTTCCTCATCGGCCTCCGGTGGGGACTCCCCTTCGTTCATTTTTCGCACGTCACGGTCACCGTCACCATTGGGCTCCATCACGCCTTCGCCGGCCCCACTCGACACGGCAATGCCATCTCCATCGGGTTCGTCGCCACCACCCTTGGCCTCGGCATCCGGCACCGTCTCTTTTTCTTTGTCCTCGGTGGCTTCCGCCACTTTGTCATTGTCCTCATTAGCTTCTGCCACTTCCGCATTGTCCTCCTTGCCAACGTCCTTGTCCTCGTGCCCTTCGTTCATCTTTTTCAGTGCTTGCACCGCGTCGTCTTTGTTTGTAAATGAGGTCTTTCCCGGGACGACGCATACGGACCACATGACGTCCGCCGCCACCTCCTCATCATCTTCCTGTTGCGGTGGGATCCGGACCGAGTCTTGTCCTTTCTTCGGTTTCTTGGCACCTTTTTCAGGTTGGCGTTTGCCGCCGACGGCGAGTCGGTAGCCACCATTCGGTCCTTCCAACAAGCACCATCGTACACAACAACCGGGCGGAAGGCCGAACGTTTTGCACGCCTCCGCACGCCTGTCCGCGGCCTCCTTCCGCCGGTGCCTCGCGAGGTCCCACGAGGGTAAGATGCGCAACCGGTGTGCAAGTGTGTGCAACCGCGCGAAAGTGAGTGCTTGCACAAGTTGCACAAGGGTTGCACACTGGTTGCACAAGCTACGTATCATGCAATGCGAGTAAACACGAAGGTGCCACACCTCCGCGGCGCATCCGGCCTTTTCGGGTGCAGCCGGCTCATTTGCATGCGGTGTGCCATGGTGACTTGCTTCATTTGGACTCTGCTCTTCTTTTGGATCTTGGTGCGGGCCCTCATTTTCGTGCCGCGCTTGTGGTTGTGGCGGTACGCTTGCTTTTGTACTTTTCTTCTTCTTTGGTGCATTTGGTTGTACGCTCTAGCCTCCATCTCCCTTTGTTTTCTTCCTGGTGGGCTTCTCCTCGTATTCCTGACTTCCAGCCGTCGTATCGCTGTCTGATTCCACCGCAATACTCCCAATGCGAAAATAGCTTGACATACCTAGCACTTTACGGAGCCATGGGGAGTCACCACCTAACATGACTCGGGCACGACACCATTTTTCACGAATGAGGATCCATCCAGTATTTATAATACTTCCGATTGCCTCCAAAGTCTTTGAAATAATTGCACGTAGAGCATCCATGTCGTGCTCACTTGTGAGGGCGACGTCTATGGTCCAATTATAAGCTAGGGTGCGCACCTTCTGACCATGTTTGGCAAACCCAATGGCCAATTGCACCCAGGGGCGAAATCCACAAGGGAATCCATGACCTCGAACGATCAAAACATATGGTGGTTCCCCCTCCAAAAGCGGGAATGACATTGTATGAAGTATATCATCTTGAGTTGAGATATACTTAGAAAACTCATCAACATCCCAACGGACACCTACCTTCCCATCGTAATCGCTTCGGACTAGGATTTGCTTGCTCCCAAGCTCCCGCCAAGCAATCTTGAATGCCTCAAACGATGGAAAGGGGTGCTCCCGATCAGCGGGGAGGCGTCCCTCTCCATCATTGCGAAGCTTGGATACCCTACAGATAAGGTTCTTGTACCTAGAAAGGGATATATTGGTAGTTGCACAAGTGCAGCCGTGTGCAAACGGTGCAATCAACTACTTGCACACATGTTTGCACCAAGCGTAACATTGCCATCATCGCACTATTTTTATGAATGTGGTGGTATACAATGTCCTAGTGTGCAAGTTAGAGTATGTAGGTATCCCGAATGGAGTGAATGACCACATTAGACAATGTATGCCAATGATATGGCTTCGAAAGTGTGCAAGTGGTCACCTGCACACCACAAGGAGCGGTTGCACAATGCATCAACAACGCAAAAAAAGCGACATAGCAAGAAACATGTCCTTTTATTTGGCATTTCAAGGTCCGAAACGAGGCGGACAGCCTCGGTAACTGTATAAACCTGCCAAATGGCGTCCTTTGCGTGTTTCTTGTATCGTTTTTGCTTATTGATGTGTGCATTGAGGCGATCCAATAGGGCGGTACCGGGTGCCGTTGAGGTAAATAGTCCCACAAGGTCATCCATCAAGTCCTTGCTGCTAAAACTACCGTAAGTAGTTCTAATAAACTGGGAAGTACCATTTCGTTGCAAAACCATTGCAAATCTGCCAAAGGGCTAGTAAATTTCTCGTGAAATTTAAGATGCGCAGCAACGGCGGCAGTCGCGACGGCGGCGCCAGCGCAGTTGCGCAGGGATTGCACTGTGCAACTGCAGTGTAATTCTGTGCAACTGGCAAAAATTTAGTGCAACTGCGTGCAAACATCAATTTTTCTGTGCAACTCTACCTGGGCGAAACCGGTTCCTAGAAATCCGGGAATCGTCGGTTGAAGCCCGAGAAGAGAGAAGACACTCAGAGAGAATAGTAGGTACCGACATGGAGGACATCATCACCTTTTGTGAAGGATGATGTGGAAAACGTTGTCATCTCCGAGTACCCGCGGAAGTAGCAGGCGACGTCCCGAGTTACAGGTAGGTGGGTAGGTGCACTCGGTCCTGAAGAAGCGCCTCATCGTTCCTGCTGGCGATGCCGCTGTGACGAACAGCAAGGGGCTCCGCGCTTGTACAGGGGAGGCGACTTACATCCCGCGAGACCTGACTGGTGGCTGCCAACAAAGCGGCCCCGGGCAACACCGGAAGGGCTGATCGCCGCCAGCCTGAAGTACTTGTCTCGCCGGGAGGGCGTGCCCCCGTGCTTGCGCACGTCCCCTCCTTGCAGCAGAACCGTAGGAGTTCACCAGACTTTCTGCCCTATCCCCTTCCCAAGGCATGCATGCATGTTCTTGGTACTAGGGTTCCGAGGTGCTTGCCTGTCGCGAGCTCTGCCTCGAGTCCCAAAGCAGCACAGGCCTTGGGATAAATCCTTACCACCCGTCTCCGGATCTCGTTTGGCCGGGTCACCTGCATGGCACGGGCTGCCTCAGTGCCCGGGCTATGGACACTGGGTTTCCTATTGTTGTGTGGTGTTTGTGTTTGGGTCTGGGTTCTGCGGTGACTCCGCCATTCCTGGCCGGGGTCTATGGTGCGTGTGGCTGGGCTCGGGTTTCGGCTTTGCCCCGCCATTTCTGGCTGGGTATCGTGGTGCGTGCGTTCGGTGTTGGGTTCAGCGGTAACCCCGCCACTCCTGGCTCGGATGTAGGGTGTGTGTGTCTGGATACGGGTTTTGGTCGCGGTCCGCCTTTCCTGGCTGGGGTTCGTGGTGTGTGTGTGCTGGTTCCCGTTTTGCCTGCACTCCACTTTCTTTCGGCTTATGTGTTGGGGCGTGTGGCCTCTTGCGTGCGCCGCGTGCGGTTCTCGCCACCTTCTGGTGAGGCTGCCTGTGGCGTGGGGGTGTGCGGGGGTTGCCGCGGGTGGGGCTTGTCCCCCCCCCTCCCCTTTTGTCTTTTTTCCCGAGCTGCGGTGGGGGTGTGTGGTTTTCGGCCCTGTGGTATCATGGCTGTGTGGTGTCTGCCGCTGCCTGTGCTGGTCTTGGGTCTGTTGGTTCCTGTCCCCCCTTCCCCTTTTGTTTGGGCTGCGCCCATGTCTTTTTTTTTTCTCTGCCCGCCACTTCTCGAGCGGAGTGTGTGCCGGTGTGTCCGGGGTGTCCTTTCCTCCGCTGGGCCGCTGCTCTCGACTGGGTGCCAGTGTCCTTTCGGGGGGCCCTGTGGTCGTCGCCTTCGGTGTTGCCTGGCTGGGGGGTTTGCCCGCCTCTTGTGGAGTGGGTGCGCGGCTTCCTGGCTGTGTGTCTGTCTCTTGCCCCGCCCCTTTTTTTCGTCCGTGCTGTTTTTTTTCTTCTCTCTTTTTCTGGGGGGGGGTCTGCCTGTTCCTCCCTATGCCTTCCCTCTGCTGGTGCACTCACTGGTCGGCATTCGGTGTGGCTAACCGGGCTGCTGTTGGTGCTTGCGCTTTGCCGGGCCGTGCCCCGGCCCCAAGGGTCAGGTGGATTATGAATATATATACGCTTGGCCTGGTGCCCTTTCCTGTCGGTATAGGTTCTGGCTCTGCCGGCTGGGCGGTTGCGCCAGGCAGTTTTGTGAGATCCTGGGTGAAGGGGTGTGGGTATTTCCGTGTCCCTCCGCCCTTGTGGTGCTGGCTTTAACTTTCTGCCGGCGGCTTGTGTGGGCGAGCCGTCGCCGTCGTTGCCGGGCCTGCGGTGGCCCCTAGCCGATGTGCGGTGGGCTGGTGTGGCGTTGTCCCACGGTTGTGGGCGCGTTTTTATCCCCTTTTGGGGCGTGCGGCGGCTTGCTCGGGTTAGACCCAGGGTTAGTGTCCCTTGCTTTGGTGCTGTGGTCTGCTTTGGTGCGCCGTGCTGTGTCGTGCCGTGCTTTACCGTGCTGCGCCGTGCTGGTCTGTGCCGTGTTGTGGTGCGCTCTGCTCTCTCGTGCCGTGCCGCGCTGTGTTGTGCCCCTGGTGTGTCGTGCCTTTGTGTAGGTGGCTGCGCCGTGCTGTGCCGCACCGCGCCGTGTTGTGTTGTGGTGTGTCGTGTTGTGCGGTGCCTTGTTGTGGTGCGTTGCACGGCGGTGCGTTGCGGTGTTGTGTGCCGTGTTGCCTCGTGTTGTGCCGTGTATTGCTGTGCCTTGGTGTGTGGTGGGCCCTTTTCACTGCTGCTCTGGCTTGGGGTGGGGTCGGCGCTGGTTAGACTGGGCTGTTTCGTGGTGCGGGACGCGGGCTGAGGTTTTGTGGCTTGCATGTGGCTGGGGGGCGCGGTCAGGTTTTGTGTGGCTCGTTGGATCCGTGCTGCAGGGGTCTGGGTGTGCTGTTCAGGTTGGTGGGTCAGGCGGTTGTCCGCAGGGTTGCCCTCCCTGGGGATCTGTGCCTTCATCCCGTGTCTTTTGGGGGTCCTTGCCCCTAGTCTTTGGTGTCGTGGCAGTGTCCTCTTCCTCTTCTGGTGCCTGTGCCGTTGCCTGTGTGGTGGCCCTTTCTGCAGCTGGGGTCGTCGCCTGGCGGTGAGGGCGTGGCGGCGGTCTGCACAGCGGTGTTTCTGGCGGCCCCCCCGATGGGTGTAGCCCCCTCCGCCCGTGTGGTTCTCTCCTCCTTTCCCTGTGCGCGATCCGGTGGTTGGTGGGCGTGAGCCGGTGCGGTTCGTGCGGCGTCAGGTCCGCGCTTCGGCGCCGCATCTTGGCGGGCGTGCGCCTCCGGGGGTCGCGCGGTGTCGGCTGGGGGTGGGCCGTGCTGGTCCTTCCGTTGTGGCGTGCCCTTCTTGTGTGTCCCCCCTGGTGCTCGTCGTTGCGCCCTTTCCCTCTGTGCCACGGCCCCTGGTCCTTCCCCTTCCTGGCCTCTTGATGGTTTCTTGCCCCCGTGTTGTGTCGCCCCTGGTGCTCTGTTTCTGTCGGCGCTGTCTGCTACCTTGGGCCTCTCCTCGTTCCCTTGCCGGGTTGTCCTTTCCCTTCCCTTGCCCTTACTCTTTTCCTTCCCGGTGTGGTGGTGTTGGGGTGGGGGGGGGGGGGGCTGTGGGGCGCCGATGGCCCATTTCTGGGGGTGGGTGGTCTGGAGCCACCTGCGGAGGGTTTCGGGGGTGTGGGGGGGGCGGAGGCCCTGGACCGCGTCCCCGAGGAGGGCTTCCCATGCCACCTGCGGCATTGCGGCATCCGGGGCGGCCTCGTTGGGCTTTGGGGGGGGGAGCGGATGCGGATCTCCTCGAAGGTGTGCACCATGTGCACCCCTTCTCACCTTCCCGCTCCCCTGGGCCACTTCACCCAGCACCGGAGCCCCCGCAATGGGGGGCACACCACCAGGCGAGGTTGGCTGGGGCCTGGGGGGGGGGGGGGCTCCGAGCTCGAGGTCTTGGAGCGGCGGTGGCTGGGGCTGGGGGTGGGGGATGCGTACGGACGGCGCGGGGAACGGGAAGCTCGGTGCTGTTCGTGGGGGGAGGAGGACGCGGACACGGGACGGCCGTGGCGGGCGTGGCGGTCCCCGGGGGAGCGGGAGCGGCGGTGGCGGGGGCACGGGTTTGAGGATGCGTATGGGCGGCGCGGAGAACGGGAAGCGCGATGCTGTTGGGGGACGCGGACATGGGAAGGAGGTGGTGTGCGTGGCGGCACGAGTTGCAGCAGCGGCTGAAAGGCTAGGCTCTACCGCAAAAGCGGTTCGCCAAAACCGTCCAAGGGGGATGCGGAAACAGCGATGGAAATGACGCCCAGCCCCATTCGCCGGATGATCAGTGCTCGGTCAGACTCCGAGGGATATCATACTTGTTACCCTTCAGAAGATGCCGGCGCAGAGCCAGATTTTGCGGCGGGGTGATCGCATACCGCCCCAAATCCTGAACTTGCACATGACGCAGAACAGGAATCCTTGCTGAGAAGGGCATCCACCACCAGAGTCCCGAGGCAGACGGGCGACAGTGAGGAGGTTGGGAGGATGGACGGTGACGGGACAGGCAACACCGTCATTTGTGGATCAGAAGAGGGTCGACCTTCCGGGAAAGCTGCCACGGGATCGTGAAGGGAATGACCGCCATGCTCACCACGACACCAAGAAGAGGGCGTGCGAGAAAGCTGGGAGTGGCAATCACTGCCATTGCCATCATGTGGACTTCCTCATCGGAAGTTATCCCCGGGTGGGCAAAGATGCCCTTATTTGGAAGGTCGACAAGTTGGATGACACCACCCCTAAGATTTTTGAGGACCAGGCCATCTTGGACTACCATCTGAAGACAATTCGATTACATCGAGGGGACTACGAGGCCAAGTAGGAGGGATTTCTGATACAGCAGCAACGGGCGTCGGACAAGATGCTCAAGTACTTGAAGACGGTCAGGAACAGGATGAGGGAGCTTGAGAAGCGTGGAGGAATTCCAACGGCCGTCCCAAAACCAGGCCCCGACCTGCCACGGGATCCTGCCCCGGAGTCGTTGCTGACACAGCTGGCGACCTTGAGGACAGCGGCGGAGGGAGTGGTGCCCATGGAGGGTCCCATGAAATCGGCGCCTTATGGGCCGCCACGCGTTGACCCCTCGCTATTGAGGCACATCCCACTATTTTCGGCAAGTGTCATGGTGCGGGAGAAGACGCCAGAAAAAGGCTCGGGGATCGGTACCCGCAAGCGGGATAACCGTGAGGAGATCATTGAGATCGACATGAGTAGTCCTTCAGCTGCGGCGACGTTTGACGCCAGAGCTGCCTATGCAGCTTGAGTGGACGAAGAAGCCTCGAGGTCAGCTGCTCGCCGAGATGGTTCAAGTGGAGGAGCGGAAGAACCATGGGTGCGGGACCCGCGGTCGGGAGTATGAACTATTGGAGGTCCGAGCGTGGGAGAATCTGAGCCCCGGCCGCGTGAAGACATTGAAATCAGGGGTATATGTTCCCACTCCCCAGGCAATGGGAGTTCGGGGGGAATCCGCCTTCGGGGCGTCATCGCTTCGGATGTGGGGGATGCCGTGAGGCTCGAAGACCTTCGGGGTGTGAACGTTCCCTACTAAGACGCCAATCTTGCCAGCCTCAACGGCTTCATCCTCGACTGGGAAGATTTTGCCGCGGAAGTCATTGGTCAGATGCAGCAGGATGCCCGTGACAAGCTGCCATGTTGCACCTTCCCACAGCGTTTGGCCTCGGAGCTAAAGGCGGATTTACGTCAGCCAATTCGGCAGAAGAGAGTACGGAGGAGCAATGCCCTGATTGGTTGGAGCAATAAGAAAGAGTTGATGCACAAACCCAAAGGTTGGACGATCTTTGGTCAGTACCCCTGAACTTGGAGCGTGGAGAATTGCGGTTGAGGGATTGCAGGAGGTATCTCCGAAAGTACCGCCGGCTTCTGAAGCAAGTGGAAGATTGGTCCGAATCAAGCGAGATTCGCCATTCCTTGCGAGATGTACTACCATCGTACTGGAAGAGGCGTCTGGAAGACGAAGAAAAGAAGCAGGCAAAGAAGCTCTTGGCTGTACGCATTATGTTGCCGGAAGATCAGGATCCTCGTATCATGGAATATTTCCGGCGAAACCTGGGAGAGCCGGACCGGATGCTTACCATAAAGAATTCAGTCAACGTGGAGGTGTTCGGGGACACAGCTGGAGGATGTTTGCTGCGGCTCAAAAATGTTAAGTGGAGACCTCGAGAGAACCTGAAGATGCAGAAAATGTGAGCCCGCATTAGCCCGAACTCAATAGTCCAATACGTGAGCTCTGAATTGAACCTTAATTCCAAAAAAAAGGTTCACATTAAGGACCGTCACGGCAATGGGAATCGCGAGCGCCGCAACAATTGGAAATATCGCCAAATCAAGATCGAAGTCAAAGTCCACGGTCCGAGGACGGAAAGACGTCGTCCGGCGGGGAGTACATGACTGGGGAAGATCATGCAGATGCACACCTCTTCGCATTCGTGGCCCCCAGCACAAAAGCGTATATTCATCACAAGGCCAATTTGAGGAAAGCACCACCCCGTCAAGGAAGGAGCCGCGGAGAATTGGAAATCCCCCCTTGAGCTTTACCGAATACCGGCGGGAACATGGTGGGTGCTGGGTCTGCTATGGGAAAGGGTGCTTCAATAAGCACGACCACAAGATGTGCAAAGTGTACGAGGATAACAAGCGGGCATACCTCGCAGCCCACCCCGAAAACGTCCCGAAGGAGAAGCAGATTGTCGAATGGAAAAAGAGACAAGCTGATGCAGGTCAACATGTGTGATCAAACCACGGTGACAATCGGCGCATTTGGCGAATTGATGAGGTTTCTGAGTCGCCAAGGACCCCCACGGATTGACTGGAAACATTTCCAAGAATGAATGGGAAGTTAAGGCCCAGGTGATTCGCAGCATGATGGTGTTGCGGTGAACCGGACCTAGAAAAGCCCCCACAGGGATGGGACACCGGAGGTCTCTCCTACACATTTCAGCAAAATCAAAAGAAAGAGGGTACCCATGGTACCAAAAAGGCCTCCAGAAGGGCCAACTAAGCTGAGCTTTGCGAGTCTCAGCAAACGGAACACCTTTCCAAGGGAAGTACATATGGATTTGGGTCGCACACAAATAAATGATGGGGAGACGCGGAGAGCCCCCTGAATGGGCATGACCAACCCAAGATCTACACCATCCGAGTCATAAGCTCGAAGTATTGATGCATCCAAGCGTACTGGAGTTGCATGCCCTGAGAGTTGTCCCTACTCCACATGGAGGAACACGGCAATTGCAGTTGCAAGTGCGATTACGGTGTGAAAAGAGAGAGGAGATTGCGGATGTATTGGTGGATACGGATGCCCAAGTGAGTTTGGTTGGAAAGGGATTATTTTCGGAAGAATTTCTGCAGCCCAGTGGAAGACTGGTGCGCTTGAAGATTGCCAATCGCAAACGGATGAGTCGCGTTACCCATGAAGCCACTATCGGCATGGAACTTTCGGAACATGATCGCTTGAAGCGACTTGATTTGTCGAAGCAGATCGTACTTTCCGGGAATTTTTATGCGGATATTTCCAATTGGGATATTATTATGCGGTATGATTTTAAGGTGAACAACGCAATTGAAGCTCTTCCTCACCGTGCAACGTTGGTTTGAGAGGACAAGGAGCGCCTTACTTGGCTATCTACAGGCGCGGCCCCAGGATTATCACAGTGGACCTGAGATGAGGACGAAAGAATTGTGCGGGCGGTCCAGACCGTGAGTACGAAGTTCAATGGGGACCACGGAGGTCATCTCATGGAATATGGCATGGCGCCACAAGTCTACAATCGCATGGCCCAACAAATTGGAGGCAAAAACTCGAAGATGGACCTATTTGCTTCCCGGGATGCCCCTCAGCTAAGGAAGTGTACGAGGTATTGGCACAAGGGGGACTCTGCGTGGTCAAAGTATTGGGGATTGGAGGAGTGGGGGCCGATGTACTGGCATGGTGCTCAAGAAGAAATCAAACGTACGGTGAACAAGATTATTGTGGATAGAGAAATGGGTATCCTGGTCGTGACGGGCATAGGATCAAGCCCATGTCCGTTGGAGGATCTTAAACCGACTTTGGACTCCATCACCCTCAGCGAGATGCAGTTTGGACCTGAGGAGCAGTTCTTCATCAACGCCAAGGGTATACCAATGCCCGCCCCGGGAAAAGCATGGAGTACCAAGGCTTTCTTGGTTGATTGTTCGCAATGCCAACCCACTGGTGATGAAGCGTTCATCAGGAGGGTCGAGGCCGTGCCGATGAGGGTCATGTTTGAACAAAAGAGTGACCCTACGGAGAGTGTTGACGTACTCTGCCACTGGGAGATCGACTTGGTTGTCGCCTACATGCGGATGGGTATACATGACCGAACAGCTGCTCGAAAGAAGCGAGCCCAGGCCAAGTCGTCCCATTGGTGGGCGACCAGGAGTTGGTGACCGGAAAGGTTGAGAAGGATGAGTTTGTGGCAAGAGTTATGGACCATTTGGCCGACAAATACGATGGTGCCATAGGGTCTGACCCTCAGATATTGAGCCTTCCAAGGGTGGATGACAAATTTGACGAATTCCAACCCGTCGCCCAAAATGTTCGAAGATTATCATTGGGAACGGTCGCCCACGTCGATGAAAAGGGCATATCGGACGAGGAGATGTCAGACGTGGATCCGCAAGAGGCATACACCGCCATCAAGTCGGTAGTTTCAATACCCCGACAAGCAGCAGAAGAAGCCAAGGAGAACCCAAAGGTATCCATCCTCAAGGACAGACTTATTGACGCCTGTCCATGGCTTTTTAGAGGAGTTGCCAACAAGAATAGAAAGATGTCCTTGATTAGTGCCCTATAGATTTTGAGGAAATCCTGCAGGTTTTTGATGGTAAAATCCCAAAACGGAAGGAGCAAGTAGAGCAAGAACAGGATGTGGATCGAATCAATGAATAGTTTGAAGTCCAGTATAACACAGGAGGGCTGCAGATAAACAGAGCAGGTATAGATACAAAGATTCAATCACAAATGGATAGTACAAAAGATTTTATGTGAAAACTGGCCTGACTCTAGCCTCCAAGTTAGCATCAAGCACTTCATGTGCACTCTTTTGGAGGAAATTGACATGGTTAGGAATGTGGGGCATAGGAGTTGGGCCAGACACAGGTTATGACTTGGCCAACCAACTGAATTCAGAGACATTTAAGAAGTAGAACCACAATAAGTGGTAGCAACAATTGAGTATAGGGGTCTTGGGTTGGGAGACCACTAGGCTTAACCCCCAAGGCCTAAAGCATCAAATGCCTATTTTCTTTCGGTATACCCTCCATGAAGGAAGATACCTCCGCTCAGTTGAGTGGTAGGGGTGAACTTCATGGGGGGCTAGGGTTATAACCCTGGTTACTTTGAGAAAGTGTACTAAAAGCTTCGAAAGAGTGATAAAAATACTTAAGTTAGTCTTAGCATCAACAAAAGGGTTTTAAGGGGGGCTTGGCCTGGATCAAGCCCTCCAAGGAAGACATGGCAGTGGCGTTCTTTTACTCCCCCCTGGAGTATTAGTTCGCTAAGCTAGTAGGACCAGGGAAAAAGGCTCAGATATTGCCAAAATTACCTCAGAAAATGCATTAAACCTACCAAAAACATTCTCATTAGCTCATAGAAGCTTATCACACTGTAGGTACCCTTAAAAAACAGTGTAATGTACCGTGAGTGATGTCCCTTTGATGGGGCATTCCTCAAAAGTCGCCAGCGTGCGACGAAAGCTTTTGGTACAAATTTGGGGGTAGTGGGGTTTGAACACAGGACTCCCTCCCTGAAGCACATATGCTTGCCCACTAGGGTACAGTCAAACGCTCTAATGTGAACAGCTATCGCTGCATAAACCACACTTTAGTAAACGTCCTGACCAAGGGCCAGGGCAGAGCAATACTCCCAATGGAGGACGCAAATCTCCAGGAGCTGAAACAAATAGTAGATGAAACCAACAGGGAGTGAATCCTGTGATTTGGCGAAAGGTGTAGCGATTCAAGAAGTCAAATCGCTAAAAATTGACGAAATCACGCAGGAAATTGTCATTTTTACACCAAAACTCAAAGTCGCAGACAAGCGCAACAGAAGCGGACTTCAAAAACAGGGTAGCGCAAGTGTAGATGGCTCTTGAAAAAGAAGGTATGAGCCGTAGTTTTTTAAAGTTCTAAAGGAAATTTTTTGCACAGTTGCATCAATAGCTTTATAAACCTTAGGGAAAAGTATCCATAATCAACCCACACCACGGAGCAGGTTGACACCCCACCTCTCAGATATGCCAGTATCATTTCACAGGCATGCATTGCGTTCGTGTTGGTTGCTTCGTTAAAACGGTAGGGTTTTCAACGCTGTGTTCTCTGGGGGTTCGGGTTGGGAGTTCCCACACCGCGCAGCCGTGCCAGGAGTGGCTTGGTGCAAGCGGAGCATGCACACAAACACGCACAGCCCAACACCCCAGCGAGGAGTGGCGGGGCGCAGCCGAAACCCGAGCCCAAACACACACACACACACCAGGCACCCCAGCCAGGAGTGGCGGGGTGCAGTTGGAGCGCACACACGAGCCCACACACAGCCCAACACCCCTGCCAGGAGTGGCGGGGCGCAGCCGAGACCCAAGCCCAAACAGACACACCCACACTGCGCACCCGTGCCAGGAGTGGCCGTGTGCAAGCGAGCGCGCGCACGAGCACACACACAGCCCAACACCCCAGCCAGGAGTGGCGGGGCGCAGCCGAAACCCGAGCCCAAACACCCACACTCACACCGCGCACCCGTGCCAGGAGTGGCTGGGTGCAAGCGGAGCACGCACACAAACAGGCACACCCCAACACCCCAGCCAGGAGTGGCGGGGTGCAGCCGGAACCCGAGCCCAAACACACACATCCACACCGCACACCTGTGCCAGGAGTGGCGGGCTGCAAGCAGAGCGCGCGCAGGAGCACACGCACAGCCCAACACCCAAGCCAGGAGTGGCGGGGCGCATTGGAAACCTGAGCCCAAAAACACACACCCACACCGCGCAGCCGTGCCAGGAGTGGCTGGGTGCAAACGGAGCACGCACACAAACACACACACAGCCCAACAGCCCAGCCAGGAGTGGCGGGCCGCAGCCGAAACCCGAGCCCAAACACACACACCCACACAGCGCACCGGTGCTAGGAGTGGCTAGGTGCAAGCGGAGCACGCACACAAACACGCACACCCCAACAGCCGAGCCAGGAGTGGCGGGGCGCAGCCGAAGCCCCAGCCCAAACACACACACCCACACCGCGCACCCCAGCCAGGAGTGGCTGGGTGCAAGCGGAGCGCGCACACGACCCGGCACACAGCCCAACACCCCAGCCAGGAGTGGCGGGGCGCAGCGGAAACCGAAGCCGAAAGACACACACCAACAGTGCGCACCCGTGCCAGGAGTGGCTGGGTGCAAGCAGAGCAAGCACACAAACACGCACACCCCAACACCCAAGCCTTGAGTGGCGGGGCGCAGCCAAAACCCGAGCCCAAACACACACACCCACATCGCGCACCCGTGCCAGGAGTGGCTGGGTGCAAGCAGAGCGCGCGCACGAGCACACGCACAGCCCAACACCCAAGCCAGGAGTGGCGGGGCGCATTGGAAACCCGAGCCCAAGCACACACACCCACAAGGCGCAGCCGTGCCAGGAGTGGCTCGGTGCAAACGGAGCACGCACACAAACACACACACTCCAACACTCTGGGAGGGGTGGCGGGGCGCAGCCCAAACCCGAGCCCAAACACACACACCCACATGTCGCACCCGTGCCAGGAGTGGCTGGGTGCAGGCGGAGCGCGCACACGAGCACACACACAGCCAAACACCCCAGTCAGGAGTGGTGGGGCGCAGCCGAATCCCGGGCGCAAACACACACACCCACACTGCGCACCTGTGCCAGGAGTGGCTGGGTGCAAGCGAAGTGCGCACACAAACACGCACACCCCAACACCCGAGCCATGAGTGGCGGGGCGCAGTCGAAACCTGAGCCCAAACACACACACACACACGGCGCACCCCTGCCAGGAGTGGCTCAGTGCAAGCGGAGCACGCACACAAAAACACACACCCCAACACTCCAGCCAAGAGTGGCGGGGCGCAGCCAAAACCCGAGCCCAAACACACACACCCACACCGCGCACCCGTGCCAGGAGTGGCGGGGTGCAAGCGGAGCGCGCACACGAGCACACAAACAGCCCAACACCCCAGCCAGGAGTGGCAGGCGCATCTGAAACCCAAGCCCAAACACACACACCCACACCGCGCAGCCGTGCCAGGAGTGGCTGGGTGCAAACGGAGCACGCACACAAACACACACACTCCAACACTCTCGGAGGGGTGGCGCGGCGCAGCCCAAACCCGAGCCCAAACACACACACCCACATGTCGCACCCGTGCCAGGAGTGGCTGGGTGCAGGCGGAGCGCGCACACGAGCACACACACAGCCAAACATCCCAGTCAGGAGTGGTGGGGCGCAGCCGAATCCCGGGCCCAAACACACACACCCACACCGCGCACCTGTGCCAGGAGTGGCTGGGTGCAAGCGAAGTGCGCACACAAACACGCACACCCCAACACCCGAGCCATGAGTGGCGGGGCGCAGTCGAAACCTGAGCCCAAACACACACACACACACAAGGCGCACCCGTGCCAGGAGTGGCTCAGTGCAAGCAGAGCACGCACACAAAAACACACACCCCAACACTCCAGCCAAGAGTGGCGGGGCGCAGCCAAAACCCGAGCCCAAACACACACACCCACACCGCGCACCCGTGCCAGAAGTGGCAGGGTGCAAGCGGAGCGCGCACACGAGCACACAAACAGCCCAACACCCCAGCCAGGAGTGGCAGGCGCATCTGAAACCCAAGCCCAAACACACACACCCACACCACGCACCCGTGCCAGGAGTTGCTTCGGTGCAAGCGGAGCACGCACACAAACACGCACACCCCAACACCTGGGCCAGGAGTGGCGGGGCGCAGCCGAAACCGGAGCCCAAACACACACATCCACACCGCGCAACCGTGCCAGGAGTGGCTGGGTGCAAGCGGAGCGCGCACAGGCGCACACACACAGCCCAACACCCCAGCCAGGAGTGGCGGGGCGCAGCCGAAACCCGAGCCCAAACACACACACCCACACCGCGCACCCGTGCCAGGAGTGGCCGGGTGCAAGCTGAGCACGCACACAAACACACACACCACAACACCCCAGCCAGGAGTGACGGGGCACAGCCAAAACCCGAGCCCAAACACACACACCCACACCGCGCACCCGTGCCAGGAGTGGCTGGGTGCAAGCGGAGCGCGCGCACGAGCACACACACAGCCCAACACCCCAGCCAGGAGTGGCGGGGCGCAACCGAAAGCCGAGCCTAAACACACACGGCCACACCGCGCGACCGTGCCAGGAGTGGCTGGGTGCAAGCGCAGCACGCACACAAACACACACACCCGAACACAACCCAGACCCAAACACAAGCGCCACGCAACAGTAGGAAACCCAGTGTCCATAGCCCGGTCACTGAGGCAGCCTGTGCCATGCAGGTGACCCGGCCAAACGAGATCCGGACACCGGGGGTAAGGCTGCATCCTAAGGCCTGCGCTGCTTTGGGACTCGAGGCGGAGCGTGCGACGCCCAAGGACCTCGGAACCCTAGTACCAAGAACATGCATGTATGCCTTGGGAACGGGATAAGCCAGGAAGTCCGGTGAACCCCTAGGGTTGCGCCCAAAGGAGGGGACTTGCGCAAGCACTGGGGCCCACCCTCCCGGCATGACAAGCAGTCACGCCGGGGCCGCTTTGTTGGGGGCCACCAGTCAGGTCTAGTGGGATGTAAGCCGCCTACCCTCTTCACGCGCGGAACCTCTTCCTGTTCGTCACAGGGGCGACGCCAGGGGGAACCGTGTGGTGCCTCTCCACGACCGAGTGCACCCAGCTACCTACCTGGGGGTTGGGGTGCTCCTCTCCTTGCTCTGCACAGGTCAAAACAGGACTGAAAGGTATGCGATGCGAATGGAGAGCGCAGCGCGCACGTAGGGTTAGAATATGCGCTGTGCTCGCGATGAATGTGCCTAGTTGAGGCATTCACACGCTGTGGCACTTTCCCTGTACCCCAGTTCACCCTTGTTCTCTCTTCACAGGTAAGAAAAGAAAGTGCTTGCTCGTGTTTGTTTTGCCGCAGCGCTAAAGTAGGGTTGCTTAAAACGCTTAGGCTTGATTTGCGCTGTGCAGTGCGCAACTTACTCTCCCCTTTCTGCAGGAAACAAGGCAAGGGAAGCATGCATGACACACAGTGCATTAATCGCTTAGGGTGGTTTATAATTCGCCGTAGGTTTGTTTAAGCGCGTAGGGTTGTTTTGCGCTTGTGTTTTCCTCGGCATTCATATGATGCGTGGTGAGTAAGGTAGGTAAGCCCAGGAGGAGCTCACCTCCTTGTTGAGTCACGCTTGTGATTGGTCATGTTGGGTGAGATTAGGTAAGAACACCAGGAAATTGAGAAATTGTGCATACCTGTGCATGCATATGGCGCATCAAAGGGTAGGCCACGCGAAGTGCGCACGGTATAACCCTTGTTTAGGTTACCCAGGGGCTCCCTCTACGTTCTTCAAGAGAACAGGTGGAGTTCCTTAAGCTTCCCTGCTTGTACTGAGGTTCAGGAACAGCGTATTATAGGGCAGCCTGAGAAGTGTATAACACGTGTAGGCTGTCTTGGTTCCTCAGTCTTGAACCTCAGTCATTGGCCTTTGCTTTACAGGTGGGAAGGTGAGGGTGATTGGTGCAGTCCCACTTTGCCAGTGCTAAAACATGCTGCGCGGATCACAAAAACAAATAACTGCAACTCAACAGGGACTGGTGAGTGCAGTACGACTTCATCGCCATCCACGCTATGCACGCACGCTGAGCACTGAGCCCTGAGAAAAACGGCGTAGTGACGTCCCTGTGAGGCCACAGCCGCTTAGTAGCGCTGTGTTCTCTTGCTTTCTCACAGGAGGGTCAGTAGGACCCGTGCTTCCTTCAACAGCAACACCAAGTAGCGTGTGTAGGTGTTAGGGTCAGCAGGCCTGGCAGGAGTTGAGTGCAAGTGATGAGTGCTCACCCTGCCTTCGAAAGCTGGCCCTTGCGTTAGTGAGTGTAGTGTAGTGGTGTCTCCTGTCCCGCGTGCTTTTCCACGTGGGCATGGGAGTGCGTCCGCTTTTGGCCTTTAGCAAAAATGGGCGTTTTGTATGCCCTTTATCGCACTTGGCCACCGCTCCCCTCCAGTAGGTGGGGCTGTTGCCGTCTTCCCCCAAAGGATAGGCGCCAGCACAGAAATTGGGCGCCATAGGAGTGGTAATAGTAACTGAATAGGACCTTCGGTCCGACATCAGCGAAACCCGGTCTCCGGGAGCCACGCCTGGGTAAGAAGTGAGACACACACAGACATACGTAGCACACTTAGGGGTAAGGTAAACCCTGTAAGGAAGGGTAGAACCCAATGGGTCTGGACCAGTCAGAGGTCCTAACTGTGGGCTCGCTTGTCCCCAAGGGGAGAAGGCACACCTTGCCTCATAACACCTTGCTTGTCATTCCCCCCTGGTGTAGTAAGCCACCGTTCTTCGTTGGCTCCCCAAGGTCATTACATCAGGGCAGTTCCCATGCAACACATGGTCAACAAGGCATACACTCGCTGGGTGGCCGTAAACCTGATAAGCGGCCACCTGGTCCACCCTGAAAACCATAGGCATGGCACTGCGGGGCACAGACAGGGTCAGTGCAGTGCACAGTAAGCAGTCGTCTGTGAAATACCAATGGCCTTCGGCCAGGGAGTGGTTGTCACGGGGGGCTAACGGTGCTGTCCTGCGATACAATGCGGGGCAACTGTGACAACTGCTCTTACACCAATACACAGGCACGTCTGCACAAGAGTGCTCACTGCACCTGTAAGGTTAGAACACAGTCAGTAGACTGACACAGGGAAATTAGTTTTTCCTTTTACGCTGGGACAGAGTCTCAGCATGGGTTAGTAGCTGCCCCTCGTTGTTCTCAACGAGGTAGGAGCGGAAGATGGGGTTGATACTCCCATCTGGTTGTATGAAGGCTGACATAGGTTCCCAGGTCGCCTCAGATAACCCATAGCCATCCCACAGCGTTAGGAATTTCCAGCCCTGTTTATACTCGTGGCGAGCAATACCTGCAACCACGTAGTAACCATCGACTGCCATCTCATCGGCAGTCATCTCTTCGAATTTGTCTGCCTTCTCTGGACTGGCAGCGTTCTCTAGGTCTATGGGCTCGATGTCACTGTCGCTGAGGCGCCACTCATCCCAGGACAAATCGTCAGGGGAGTGATAGTGCCTCAACTGTTTAGGTGCCCACAGCAGTTCACCACCTAGACGTGGACTGCACCTGACATGGATCCTGGATCCATCTATCCTGATGATACGATAGGGTCCAAAATAAGGGTCCTGTAGGCGGTTACGTGGCCAGGAGGGTAGGCGTGAATGGTGAACCAAAACGAGGTCACCAACCTTGAAGCTGGCAGGTCGCCGTAGGGGGTTCCGTCGGCTCAGTTCACGGTAAGGAATGCTTCTCAGGTTAGTCCGAGCCTAATTAGCCAGAGACTGCTTGTGTTCCAGCCAATCTCTCACAGGGCTCCTGAAGTCCTCAGGAAAGGGGGTTATGAAGAACCAAGCAGGTCCTCCTCCATGGAACAGTTCGTGGGGGGTGAAACCCGTAGAGGAGCTCCGCTGTGAGTTCATGGTCAGCACTGCCCAGGGCACTAGGCGCACCCAGTCCTTGGTACGCTCCTGTTTCATTAGGATTCTTAGGTTTTGTTCCACCACACGGTTCTGTCTCTCACAGAGAGGGTTAGACGTGTGGGTATAGGGCACACCTGTGGTTACCTCCACGTTGAGGGCATTTAGCACTCGTTTTTACCACCCAGTGTCACTGCGGATGCGTACATGGACATCAGAGTGCACCTGCTTAGGTGTTCCATAGGGTTCGAACCATTGTTCGACCAACATTTTCACAGTCTGCTCACCTGTGATTTTCCTATTGCAAAGGAACACACGGGTGAAGCGAGATAGGCCGCAGGTGACCACTAGGCAACTATCATAGCCGCCGAAGCGTGGTAGGCCGTGGATGAAATCCTCATAGAGAAGAGAGTTAGCACAATAGGGTATGGGTAAGCTGGAAATCAGGCCCCTATCCCTACTGTCACTCTGCTTGCTGGCATGACAGCCACAAGCATCCACAATGGCCTGCATACAAGACCTCAGTTCAGTCAGGGTTAGACTAGAGTAGAAACACTCACGGAAGAAGTCCACTGAGCGATTAGCGCCAGTGTGACAAGAACTGAGATGGGACCACTGTAGGCACCCATCCAGCCGTGCCTCAGGCAAAACAATACGGTCCTCGTAGAAGAGGTACTGATTGTTTTTATACCACTGGTGCCCGTCAATGACACCGGGTTCGAGACCAGTGCTGAAGGTTTGGAGAATTTCTTTATACTCTGACTGATAGTTGGTTAGACTCCAACCCTCCAGGATTCCAGCAGTGCGCATGGACAGGTCAAGTTGGACATGCATACGCTGGAAAGCCTCTTTGGCGAGAGCCTCAGAGCTCTCACCTATAAGGGCATCAAAGTTATTGCGCGATATATAGTCAGACAGTTCTTTTTTTATGCTGGGGATATGATGAACTGTCAGCCTGAACTGGCTCAGGTAAGTCCACCACTGCATTAGTTTTGCTTTCCCTCGTGCTGGGCCCTTCTGAAAAGACTTCACAGGTTCCTGGTCACATAGCCAGACAATAGGGTTAGATCCCAGGAGTCGGGATTGTGATGAAAGCACGGACATACCGGCCAAAGGTTCCTGGTCATAGGTGCTGTAATTGGAACGTGCTTGGTTCCATTTCCAATTCCAGTGTCCCAGTGGCACCAGCCGCCACTCACTGGTAGGATCGTCATGTTTCAACGAGCCATCACGGTTCAATCCCTGAGTACGATAATGGCAGTGGGTTACTTCGGCTGGGTTAAGCTCCTGCCATTGGTAGATCATTCCACCCCCCCCTACATCACTGGCATCAGTGATCAGGACTATCTCACCCTTAGGGCGGGGCACTCCCAGGCAGTTGGAGGAGGCAATTTTCTTGTTCAACTCCTGGAAACATTCCTCCTATCTGGCGGTCCACCTCCAGGGAGTAGTTTTCTTGATTAGGTCAGTGAGGGGGGCAGAGGAGTAGAAAAAATTGTGGATATGACGCCGAAAGAAATTACAGGCGCCCACAAAACTCCTCACGTCGTGTAGACCCCTCTTAGGATCATCACGAATCTGCATGTCCTGTAGGGGCTGCATCTTAGACGCGGCTGGTTTCCACCAGCCATACCCCACGTCGAAACCCAAATATTCCATCTCCTCTTTCATGAACTCACATTTTTCGAGTTCGATTCGGAGATGATTTTCTTGACAAACAATGAAAAACTGACGGAGGAGAAGGACATGGTCCTCTTGGGTATTAGTACCCAAACTCACGTCGTCGATGTGGGCCTCCATTTCTGCACCCCGAGAAATCAACTCCTGTACTAGAGGCCTGCGCCTCAGTATGTACAAACGTTTGTTCATTAGCTCCCCGAAGAGCGCTGGGGCATTATCCACCCCGAACGGCATGACCTTCCACTTAAAGACACAACCCTTAGGGGTTATAAAAGCCAGCAGCTCCCGAGCTGCGGCGGTTAGGTCCACCTGCCAGAAACCAGAGCGTTTGTCCATTTTGGTCTTGTACCTGCATTTGGCAATACGCTCCAGGGTATTTTCCATGTTAGGAATACTCCCTGAGTGGTTCTGGGGTTTCTTGTTGAACTCACCATAGTCAAGAACCAGTCGTAGGGCAGTTGACCCTGGTTTAGCAACCAGGAAACAGGGACTGCAGTGATGGGGGTAGTCCCCCTTCTTATATTCTTCAACGAGGCCAGCATCAATACATTCCTGGATCTGGCGCTCGATTTCTTCAACCTGTTCCTGTGGAGCCGGATAGGGACGACGCCTCACTCGCGTCTTTTCCAATTCCGGTTTCAGTATCAGGTCCATCTGGACCAGTTTTTTACAAGAGAGGGGGGGCGGCAAGGCGCCGAACACCTCCTCATAGGTTGGCAGCAGTTTCTCCAGTCGGGGGTCAAGGTTAAGACTCTCGTGTTTCTGTAGGAAATCCTCCTCAGCATGGACGTTGCTCTTTCCATGTTCGTTCTTTTTCTGCTGATCAGCAGTTGCGGCAGGTACAGAACCATCGTCCCACTCAGGGGAACATTTCTGCCCATAGTGCAAAGAATACACTAGCGGTATCTCAGGCAGAGGCAGCGTATAGGAATCATCGTCCTCCACAGACCAGATGGAGGATTTCCAGGTCTGTCTGAGGTATTGTAGCCGCTCTTGGCGCTCAATACCTGCGCCCCTCAGGTGCAACAGCCATGGGAGTTCCTGAGTGTCATGCTCAGAGAGTGGCATGTTATTAGAAGCAGGCCGCGCTAGGGCATCAGGACTCGTGGCCACGGGTTCACCTTTGTGCATAGGCTGCATGTGTAGCACTGGCTTCCCAACAGGGGGAGCGGGTTCTGAGGTTGACTCTAGATCTACCTCCTCCAGCAACAGCTGGGCTAGGAAGGCACTGTGTTTTAGGTCAACATAGCTGGGATCAACAGGAGGGATAGTGCTGGCAATCTCAGACAGTTGGTTGTCAGCATCCTGCTTAACAGCTGCAGGTTCCAGATAGCCATCAGGAGATTCACACCCTGTAATTGTGGCAGATAGGTGCTCAGGAGATCAATTTTTGAGATCAGAAAGGGTCAGGCCACGATTTTCAGCCATGATCTCTGGTCTAGGTCACACAGGGGTACAGGATTGATAGATCCATCAACGATGGATAAGAAACTGGCCCACTCAGGGGCCTGCATAGCTGTGTCTGAGTCCTCAGGCACATAGATGGGTCCGTCGGGGAGTTGCACTATTCCCACCGTCATTTGATCTAGCATACGGCGCCAGTGAGCGTGTTCACCAGAGCAGCCCCAATCAGGGGTGCACATGACAACCCTTCCTCCCTCATAAGCGATTTTGGTTAGAACCTTCGCAAGAGCGTGACGGGCCAATTGGTAGTTTTCAGTACCATAGTTAGTCTTGGATGCGTAGCACAGCCCAGACTCTTTTCGTCCTAACAGCTCCAAAGGTACGGAGAAGAGCCCACTGTCAAAGTCGCAGTGCAAAGAATAGGGGCGCTGGAGAGACAGCATTTTTACCTGGGGGTTTCTTCGTAGGAAGTCAGTACCAATGACGATGTCAAAGGCGTCGGTGTCCAGCAGTCTGCAGTGTTCGGTCACAGTTTTGTCGCCCAGGCATATAGTCACATCGACCCCCCACAAGGAATGGATGGTACGTCCATCCCCTACTCTTATGGCCACGGTCTTAGTTCTCTTGAATGTTTTTAGCAGGCGCCGGGCCACTATGGAAAGTGTTGCGCCGATGTCAAGCACCGCTCGAAAAACTTGATCCCTGATTTTCACGGGGATCCAGAAAACCAAGTCCTTCTCTTCGGAGCCGCCCCCCTACTCCTCATCAGGGAACTTGACATCCACCCCTGCACCCATGAGGGAGTTGGCCATCCAGGCCAGTCGCCTCTTCTTGGAGTTATTCCCTTCAGGGGAAGCGTTATTCCTCTGTGGGCGCTTCTCGGGGTCACCTGCGGCAGGAGGGGGAGTAGCAGCGGGCGCTGATGAGCGCCTCTGGGGGTTGCCGGGTCCACCTTTGCCACTCCCCTTGCAACCTCCTTTACCACCTTTATCCCCATTCTCGGGGCTTCTGGTTGGTGTTTGGGTCTTCTGGCGTTCAGCCTCTTGCCGCTTGAGTTTATCACTCTCGCGTTTCTTTATGTTACATTCGTCTTCGTAGTGACGACGTTTGCCACAATAGCCACAGGTGATGGTACACCTGAAATGATCCTGATGGGTCACAGTTTTGCCATCCTTGGAATGCTGCTGTCGTTTCATCTGCAGCATACAACTACTGCGGTGGTCGCAGTCAGGGGCATGATAGGGTCCCCCCTTGTCATTGACAGGCTTACAGTAAGACAGAGGGGGTGTACCTGTGTCAGGTTTAACGTCACTCATGGCACGTAGGTTACCCCTACTTTTACCACCTCCCTGGTTGGCGTTAGTGGGATTTTCAGGCCCTTTCCCTTCGCCACGTTCGGGAGTAGGGGTACCACCTCGACCCAAGTGCTTCTTGAGGAATTTCTCCATGTGGGAGTCATTCTTCATCGCAAGAGCTAGCTCAATCAGCAGGTCCACCAGTTCGTCGTACCACTGGGTCCGGCTTTTCCTCTCAGAGGTAGCGCTGCAGTCATCCCACGTACGTTGGGGGATCTTACTCATGAGCCACAGATGGGGCTCAGTGGCTCGGTAGGAGCCCACGTTCATCCGTGAAAACAGATACTCTAGGTCGCACACGTATTCAGAGACTCGCGCCACCGAAGGAAACTCAGGGAGCATAGGTAGCTCCTCTATCTGTGTGCGCACACTGAGGTCAGTCTCATAGACTGGGAATGCTTTCTCCAGTCTTCGGAGTACCTCTGCCCAGATGGGACAGGTTTTCACAATCTGTTTCACCTGTTTTTGCAAAAGTTTCTTTTCGCATGAGCGTTTCAGCAGTGAGCATTTGGTGGCCACATCCACATGGGATTGGGCAGTCAGCAAAGGAAACTCAGCAAATTCTTCTGCCCATTCGGGCAGATTTTTCGGGTCGAACTCCTGCAGTTTCAGCTGGATGTTTGCCTGGGCAATAGGTCTGCCCATCTTCCCAGCCCCCGGGATTAGGCCAGAAGGTGAGGGAGATACGCCCGCAAGAGGTGCCAGCGCTGACAGCCCTCTTTTCTCAGTCTCCGTCACCGGCACGTCCTGTAGTTCAGCAATCCGGACTGTCCTGGCGCGAGGATGAAAAGGGCTCGGGCAAGTGACCTTGGGTAGCAACCTGGACATCCTTGATCTTTTGAGATCATCAGCCAACGTGCTCAATCTGGGTGAAGGTGAGAGTAGCGCTGGCTTGGGTAAGGGTTCAGTGACACCCAATTTAGCCTTGACGGCCTCTGACAGAGCTGTCACACCCGGGTCTTCCGATCCGGATAGAAGTTTGGCCAAAGGTTCGGCCGTACGATCCAGAGCCCCAAGGGTGGGCTCTGGGCGAAGACGATCGAGACTCTTTTCAGGAGCCATTGAAGTTATCTGCAGTTCTGGATGCCATGCTCTTGGGTGCTCGTGTACCCTTGGTCGTCTCGGTAGTGATACTGTGTCCGCCATGTTCGTAGATGGCTCAGAATAAAGGAAGGAGCCCATCTCAGTTTGGGACGGCGACACGAGGGCATCAAGAGGTATTCCTCCATTTTCTCCTACGGTGGACTTGTGGTACTCTTCGTGGAGCATGAACTCGTCCATCCTCCTTCGTAGGTCCTCTTGTTCTTCAGGACCATCTCCAAGAACGGTAGAAGACGAGGCCGGACACGCCGACCGGGCGATGGAGGCTCCGACACGCCTGCAGAGCCTTTGCAGGCTGTCTTCACCATGGGCCGCTAAGGTTTCCATGGTTAATGGGGTTGTTCTGGGCGGATTTATTTTCCCCCTATCTGTGCTTTGGATCTTCCTGAGACCCAGATGCTGCTCTGAGTGGCGGTTCACTCTTTGGGTGGGCTACACTGCCAAGTTGCACTTGTACACTTCTGATCGGCCAGGTTCGGGAGGACAATTGGGTGGAGATGTTCAATGTGCTTTTCAATGTGCTTTTCTTCTGCTTCTGCTCAGAGTCGGTTCAAAAGGTTCTGAGAATTTGCCTCTGCTACCAGAGGGATGTCCTCGATTAGTGTCTCATAGATTTTGATGAAATCCTGCAGGTTTTTGATGGTGAAATCCCAAAACCAAAGGAGCAAGCAGAGCAAGAACAGGATGTGGATCGAATCAATGAATAGTTTGAAATCCAGTATAACACAGAAGGGCTGCAGATAGACAAAGCAGGTATAGATACAAATATTCAATCACAAATGGATAGTACAAAAGATTTTATGTGAAGACTGGCCTGACTCTAACCTCCACGTTAGCATCAAGCACTTCATGTGCACTCCTTTGGATGAATTGGAGCTGGTTAGGAATGTGGGGCATAGGAGTTAGACCAGACACAGATTATGACTGGGCCCAGCAACTGAATTCAGAAACGGGTAAAAAGTAGAACCACAATAAGTGGTAGCAACAATTGAGTATAGGGGTCTTGGGGTGGGAGACCACTAGGCTCCACCTCCGGGGCCTAAAGCATGAAATGCCCATTTTCTTTCGGTATCTCCTCCATGAAGGAAGATACCTCCGCCCAGTTGAGTGGTAGGGGTGAACTTCATGGGGGGCTAGGGTTATAACCCTAGTTACGTTGAGAAGGTGTACTAAAAGCTTCAAAAGAGTGATAAAAATACTTAAGTTAGTCTTAGCATCAACAACAGGGTTTTAAGAGGGGCTTGACCTGGATCACGCCCTCCAAGAAAGACATGGCAGTGACCTTTTCTTACTAGAATCCTCCACATCTTGGTAAATTTGGTACGGCCAAGATGAAGCTGGAACCAAACCCGAAAACTTATCGTCACAGGGAACATCAACTCCAAGAGAAGGAGCGGAACCGATGAAGAAGCTCTTGATGGATGGCATTGAGCGTTGTTGGATTGATCCCTCTGATAGTAAGTGGGCAGGCCCGGCCTTCATCGTTCCAGAAAACGAGAAGAATGAATGAAGATTGGTTCGGGACTACAGGGGATTGAACCAACAAACCGAGCAAGACTTGTACTCGTTACCGCTGATTGACTCCATCGTACAAAAGCAGCAGAAAAAGCACATTTTCAGTGTGTTGGACCTGAAGAACGGGGACCACCAAATGCCGCTGCATAAAGACTCCAGGCCATGCACGGCGATGTCCACTCCGCTGGGGCCCATGCAATGGAAGGTAGTTCCCAAGGGAGCCAAGAATGGGACTGCTGCCTTTCAGCGCATGATGCAGGATCTCCTACAACCGGTTGGAGATTGTGCCGACCTGTTTGTTCATGATATGATTATTGGGTCGCTCACCGAGGACATGACAGACGACGCGCTCATCGAGGCGCATGAGAAGGACTTGCGCCGACCATTGGCGCTGTTGCACAAGCACAGCATGGTGGTCAAACCCACAAAGGCCTCACCATTTGTGAGAGAAGTGGAGTTCGCTGAACATGTCGTTGGGCACGGGCAAACCCGACCCATGCCCGAGATGTTGCCATCACTACGCCATAAGGAAAAACCCCAAACCACCAGTGAACTTCGGTCCTTCATTAAATTTTTCAACTATTCTTCGGGATATGAACGAATGTATGCGGATCTCCCGGGGCCTCTACACAGGATGCTACAGGTCGGCAAGTTCGATTGTCGTAATGGAAGCAAGAAAAAATTGGCATGGACAACCGCAGCCGAAGAATCGTTCGACAAGTTGAAGGAATGACTATTCAGTCAGTTGGGTCTGTTCTTGGTGGACCCGGACAAGGGATTCGTGCTACGCACGGATGCCTCGGACTATGCTGTTGGGGCAGCCCTCAAGCAGGTCCGGTGCGGCGGAAGACATGTCCCAGTGGCCTTTTGGAGTCAAGTCCTGGCCAAAGGCCGACGTTGGACTTGGACCGCGAGAGAGAAGGAGACCATCCCCATTGTGTGCGCACTCCAGAAATAGTCGGGATACATCGGACTTCAACCCGTGGTCGTATGCACCGATCATCAATCACTTCGGAGCTGGCACAAGGAATATGTGGATACCCCCCGGGTCCAGCAGCAAGGCACGCCAGATGGCACGAGACGTTTGCCAAGTTCGACTTGTGCGTCGTCTATGTCCCCAGGAAGGGCAACACTGTGGCCATTTGCCTCACTGGTTAGGCCTATCCTGCTCGCAAGGCTTGAATGGACATATCTAGCCATGGAGATGCCGAGGAAGGGGGGGAGGCCAAACAGATCATTGAGCTTCAGAATGCAATGGAAGAGGGTGACACTAAGTGCTCTGTGGTCGTGGCATCCAAGGCGGAGTTGAGCCAACGACGGGGGCCCAAATTTGGGTTTTGATGGAAGGGACGTTGGAAGAATGTCTCATGGCACCCATTGAGTATGTGGAGTCGGTGCTTATCGAGGATCGTTCGGAGGATTACGCCGCCTCGGAGCATTGGAACAAGTATTGAAACACCGTGAGTGCCCCCTCGGACAATGAGTGTCCCGAAGTCTTGAGGGAGGACAGCGACAAGCTCCCCCTCAACAATAAGCTAATGTTGCCGGAACACTGGGTCGAGGCGCCCATGGACAATTGGCACAATGTCCAACTTATGCGGCCGGGCCGCGACAAGATGCAAGGTGATCTTCAATGGAGGTCTGAATTCACTTCGGGATCTACGCAATATGGAATCGGTATTGCAACAATTGTGCCGTGTGTAGGGCCACCAAAAGCCTAAATTACTCCACAGCGGGGAACCCGGTTGATACGGCGATCCCCGAGTCACCCATGCGTACCATTGTCATGGACGTGTTTGCCATGCCCGAGGTCACGTCCGAGGGGAAAAATAATGATCGTATTATTTCCGCCCTGGACCGACATAGCGGCTATATATATGCCGCAGGGATGCACATACCATGGCTCAATACCTCCAAGGTACCCCCCATCTCAGTTTCCTTGACATGAGGCGAGCATATGGAACCAAGATCAGTCTTGTATCGTGTTCATAATTTTTCTTTTTGTGCACAATGGGTCGCCGCTTGCTCCAGAGATTCCTACGGATCAAGAATTGTCAAGAACCCACTCAAATTTCCTTTTTTTTTGTGGAATCCCTTGGTAAGTGCATCAGCGGGAGCGACATCCCAGCTATTTTGGGGACGCCAGCCCCTGAACAAGTTGGTGTGTTAAACAGATTTCAAAAAGCAACACCCCAGCTATATGGGATTGTTCGCGGACTTGTGGGTTGGAATTCCAGAGTTTGTTGGGGATATGAAGTTGATGAGTTATTTCCTTTGCTCTTCTTACCCGCGTTGTTTTTTTGCTTTGTTTTCGGCACCTTTTGGTGAAATTTGACCTATTAGAAAGTTGCCGGACGCAATGGAGACCACCGGATGTGCAAAACCCCTCTTCAAGTACCATTTCTAGTTTTAGCACAACACGTTGTATTTTTAGAACACTTGTTCGGTTTTTGGTAACGAAATTTCTATTTCTAGAACTTAGTCCTACCAGCCCCGTTTTGCGTTTCCGTCTGATTCCGCAGCCACCCGATATGTGTCGCGATCGCACTGGTGAGCTCTGTTTCCCTCCAGCGTCCCTCAGTTTGGAGATCCCAATTTTTTGCCTTATTGTTTGCAGACCCGGGTTGTGGGGGCCTCATGCTTATGAATGTCGAAGTTTGTGATCAGCTATAAACATAATATTCTGGCAGGTAAATACAGACAAAGAGTGCTTGATTGTCAATAGTATAGGGACGTACGCATAAAGCATTATCGAGTGTGCACTGAGGCGGTACATAGGCTGGGGGCTGGTTTCAGCTCGCTCAGAAAGGTGCAGGTGCCCAGGGGAGTGCAGGCTGCCTTTTTCTTTCTGTGTGTCTGCTTTCTCCTTGTGTTTTCCATGCAGTCAACTGCTGGAGGGGCAGTCGAAAATGTGTGGTTTGCTTTTGTGTTTCCGCGCCTTCTTTGGGGTGTACTTGGGTACTGGGGTGTTTAGCCGGGTTTCGTGCCCCAGGGTCGGCCGTACTCCCCTGCTGCAGTTCCGAATAGAACATGAAACTGAATTGTTGTATCAGTTGCTGGCCGCCTTTAAGCTGAAGCAGTAGACCTGGGGTGAGGAGTTTATCTCTCAATGCTTTGTGGTTTACCCATGTGTGTGAATAAACCTTCCGAAGCTTGGTCTCATGTTTAACTTGGTGTGCTTGCTAACACTGCTTTAAACTACTTGCTGTTTTGTCTCTAGTGGAGAAGACAACAGGCTTCATGCAGTGTTTGGCAGCATTAAATGGTGACTGACTGTGTAGTTGCAGAATAGCAGAAGATGTTAAATCATATGAGGAGCATTTTCAAAGTGATTTGTCAGAGGTCCTGAGATGGCGTCAGGAGAAGTGCCTTGAATCACCCTGAATTGTGCAGAGGAAATGTCTTCAATCACCCTGAATTTTGGTGACGTGAAGACAGATGGGCGCTCGAGCACAAAATATGCGACGAACAGCAAAATTTGGAATAGCATACATAGAGCATCTCCACGGTGCGGTGTTAGGGATCGTATTGGTGAGGTCGGTTTCCCTCCAGGGTCCCTCAGTTGAGAGATGTCAATTTCTCCCCTGCGCTACTTTTAGTAACAAATGTTACTATTTTTAGTAGAAAATTTCTTTATCTTTTATCCGCATTTGGTGCACCTTGGGACCATCCCACCAGATCCGCGACGATTGTTTTGTGGGATGGATGCGATGGCGACGTCCGTTTGAGCTCATTTTGCACCTGGAGTCCGATCCAAAGAAAAATTGGTTGGAACAAAATATTTCGAAAGCATTTTTTTCCGAAAATCCAAAGGAAATCTGCATTGTTTGTGTCTACGCTTGTCCTGACGCATGATGACACCCTGAAATGCCAATGTCTCCTAAAGGTGATCCAATGTCCACATGTCTCTTGGTGGGAATGCGGGTCATGCCAGGCATTCATGTTGTGTATGTCAGGCATAATATATTTGTTTGTGGTCTTTTTATGTAGACCGGGCGACGATGTTGCTTTTGTCTATCTTTGATCTGCCGAGCCTATGCTTTTTGTTTTTCAGTGGTGACAGGAGGAAGTTCATTCCTTTGAGTTCATTCCTTGCCCCAGTCACTTTGGCGGGAAGGAGGGTGAAGCCAGTTCGGAACCCGTTTGGCTGCCTTGTTCTTTATTTCAGCGAATTCCCTGATTTCAGCGATTTCGCGTGTAAATCTTGGAGAATTCCGAATTTATACTATTTATAAGTCACAGGATGGAGGATTTAACATTTCTGGTTCAGACCAGGCCTGCTGTGTGTGCGCGCGCCCTTCTCATGTTCCTGTTGGCGTGCGCGTGCTCTCTGTTCCGCAATGCGGGCCGATGGTCTGAAAATTCTTCCCAATGGGTGCTAATAGTGTCAGATCTATCCTGTTGCGGAAATGGATACAAATTGGAAGCCAGGGCAAATCCAGTGGATGATAGAAGCCCAGCACTGCCATTTGGCTAAACCCTGGTGTGGTGCCTCCGTACACACCGGCTGTTGCCCTTGAGGGGACTGGTGTACGTTAATGGGCGCATCTGCTTCGGCGGTGCCACGGCTGCGTCCATGGGGGATCACAAGTCCCTTGAAGCTGGAGGAGCCCTCGTGGAAGAGGAGTTGAACCCGAAGTGGCTCATGTAGGCGCACCTGGCGGGAAGAAAGTAACTCGGTCGTTGCTAAACCATAAATATCTTCTACTTCTATTCCTTCTCATTTATTTGCCTTGCTCGTGAGTCATGGTATATCAATCCTTGGAGATGATGTGTGTGGAACATGTTGTGTGCACGTGCTGTGGTCGAACATGTTAAAGATGGAAAATTGCACCTATGCCCTGGTTGCTAACCTCTTGTATGCCGTCCTACTTCGCTGGCCTTCGGTGAATTCATGTCGTTGGTCGAACACGGTTGGTGATCCACTATCTCTCCTTTGTCAACTTGCAGCATTGCATGAGCATAGATCATTGGATTTGGCAATTGGGTCTAGGGATAATCCTCAATCACTGTCGGTGATTCTCACTCGAAGTGTATGCCTGCTCTCATGGGTCACGGCTAGGCGAAAGCCTCTCACCATATGCATGCTCCCAAAGATCATGGCTAGGCTATGCGCTCGGGACTGGGTTTTGGCGAGGTTTCCTGTCTTCGGCCATGGATTAATTAGGTTCTCCCTCCTGGGCCATGGATTGGTTAGGGTCTCTCTCCTTGGCATGGATTGGTGAGGGTCTTTCTTTCAGGGTATGGACTGGGGCGGGACCATCTCTCTCAAGGCCTGGATTGGGGCGGGACCATCTCTCTTGGAGGCAGGACAATCTCTCCTTCGGATAAGACAATATCAACATGTGTCAGATGTGCTCTCATTGAACCCGGGATATCTCTTCGTGTGCACTCTCTCTGCCGGCCGGCTGTGCGTCTCTTCATGTGACCCGGTGCATCTTCTTACCCAAGCACTCTTGCCCAATCTCTCTCTAGGTAGCATGCATTGAATTGGTTCGGTGTCACACGAACGTGCAATTAGGCAATATTGGTTTCACATATCCATGTGTTGATGGTTTCTAATGCACATGACAATTTGTGTTTGCCAATGACTTCGGTTCCCAAGCAATGAGGCACCAGGTGATGGGACTGAGTGGCGTGTCCACGCATGTGTGGGCATGAGGCATATGTCGCTTGTTGGCTTTACATTTTGTTCGTGCCTTTGGTTCTCAAAACTCTAACCGCAGGGGCCAAGCAATTGGTATCCAGCATACACTAAACAGCCCCCGGATGGAAGAGGATCCAGTGGGCCCGCGCCACAGGGTTGCTGGCGACCCGGTGGAGTATAAACACGGGATGATGGAACAAGGGGACGGGGCGGGGAAGGGCGTGTGGCTAGGGCCGCACAACGGCCCGACGGGGTAGGGAGTCCATGGGACGCTGGGAACGGGCTGGTGCCGGGATGAGACAAAGGGGAATGGGACATGGGATGGGCAGGGAGACCGAAAGCGCGAGGCAACAGCCCCATGGGATTAAGAAACCAGTCGCCATGGAGTGGTGAACCATGGGGCAACCATGGGGAACCTGACCACGGGAAGTCGGGTAAATGCCCTGAACTCCGGGACGGCCGTGAGGTGTCTGCAGGGGTGAGGGTTGACCTTGAGATCCCCGGGTCAATGGCCTGATTACAAGTAGGTTCACGCGTGAGCGGGACCAGGGGGAACGTGGAAAGGGTCGCCCCCTGGCCTCCAGCCGTGGATGGACGACACCCAAGTGCATCCAAGATCCGAGTGGGTACTCCAACCCGTGAGGGATGGGGAGTGGTGGAATGTGGTTGACAGAGAGAAATGCTCCGCTGTTGGCGAGGACTATCCACAGGAAACCGGCCTGCAGGCGCCCAATAGGCTGTGCTAGGGGGGGAAGCCCGGGGGATCCTTCAAAGGGTGACCGGAAGGAGCTAAAACCGTGAGGGCAGGGACTGAAGGGAGCCTACCGCTGGTCATGCCCCAAGGGAACCTGGTTGAAGTTGTCGGCCGTGAGGTGAGACAGGAGTCGCCAGGGGAACTGATGGTGGAGAGCTCTCCTTCCGGCCACCATGTAAAACAAACAAGGAGATGTCAGATGAGGCTGCGGACGCGGCCGCCCTCACTTACTTACTTACTTACTTACTTACACTAAACAGCTGAGGTTTGGTGGGCTGGCCCTTCTTGATGTCCTGTTCGCGAGCAGCAAGTAAACCCGCCAAGTCTATTCACTTGCTGGCCTATGTGTATGTCATTGCTAATTGATGGACACCCGGCGTCCGATGTGAAGTACCGAGGCATTGCCAGCATGATGATATATGTGATGTGTCACACATGCCAGGTGTCAGGCATTGCTGTGAGGTCCCGACTCATATTTGGTGATCCTAATTGCAAGCTGTGTACATGTGATCATTGGTGATTCATGAGTGTGGACAAGTCATGTATGTGGTCATGCCGTACTTTGTCTTCATGGAGGCCATTATGTCATGCTTGATCGACGGTGGGAACATTTCTCATGTTTCTAAATTTCAGTGTTGTCGTCTTGTAGGCAAGGGTGGGGATGCGCCATGTGGGGCCACGCTTATGTTGAATCGGATGCTGCCATTGTGTCCCGTATCATTTCCTTGTGTTTTGCCATGCACCATATGGACGTCATTGATGTCACTTTGTCGCACATGACCCCCCTGAATCAATGTCATTTTCTTAATGTGTTGAACTGAGGTTGTGTTCGCATCGTGCCATATGTCCGTAGTTTGATTGTGTATGGTACATAAAATCGATTCTTGGACTAGGGATGCAACATCGTCTTCGATAATCGGATACTCTATTCCAAGGCTTCACGGAGATTTCTGTTTCTTCTTCTCCCTTTGCCCGACATTGTCTCATTTGTTCCCCTCTTCATTATCATGTCCATGTATTGATGTGGGTAAACTCAATCCAATTTGGTGATCGCATGTTTGGACTTCATTGGTCACTCGAATTCATTGATCAAGTGTTTGGTTCTTATCTCAAGGGTTGCCAACAGGTGTATCTACGTGATTTGTTTGGATTCTGTGGTCAAGGCTTGCCCAATGTACTTGCAAGAATTTTAAACTTTGGATTTTGTGAATCATGGAAGCGTTGGTGAGATCAAGGACGATGGGAGTCACGGGGGAGAGGGTGGAGAATTCAGGTATAGGCGGTAGAGCTCGCACTATGGCAGGGGCCGGTCCTACAGACCTTCTGTAGTAGCTCGTGCTTCTTCAAGTCTTCTCCCGCCTACTGAAAACCAACGCACGTGGGGGTGTATTGTGCTTGTACGTAGGATGCACAATGAACCCTTTTATCCTTGTCTTGCACTTCCAATTTGAATTGTTTGAAATGAATTTCTCCATTCCAATTGATTCCCTTTGCAAGCACAAATTAGGGAACAGCAAGAAGACGAAGTCGAGAACGATAATTGAGCTGGACCAACTGGCTGGTCCAGTAATACGGGTTCACATGCCTAAATAACAAGAAAATTGATATAACAATAAATTCTCATTCAAAACGCAATAAAACCTATATTTTATCAACTTTCTGTGTAGTCTATCTTATCACAGGCCTTGTCATCATTACGTAAATTGCTGTCGACGACAGCAGGCGCCGACAATCGCGACAGGCCTTCTGAAGCGTCTAAATAGCTTAATACATTAGAATCTTCTAAAAAAGCATAAAATATGATTAAATTACATTATAACCATATGGAATGTGAATATTCATGTATGGCTACTAATGTATCCTAGATCTCTGCTCTCTGTAGTGTACCTAAGAGCAGTAGACTCTAGCAGTACGCTATAGGCTTGGAATATAAGCCAAATATGAACAAATATCCTAGTACCCTAGGATCTTGAGGCTCTGAGAGGTCTAGCAGAGATCCTCCAGAAAGCTTCTGAGACGCCCAAATGCGCTGACTTATTACACCCCCTTCCTAAGCTTCATGCACATTCACTAAGAATGTTCATGACAAGCTGATAATCTAACATAAGGAGGGGTATGGGCATAAGGAATGCTCACATTGAATGTTCTGAGTATCTAATGTAGTGTCTTACTACCCCCGTCCTAGAGGTAAAGATGTATCTCCACCTAAGAGGGTAAAGTTCCTAAGTCTTGAGTATGGTAGGGCTCAAAATGAAACATGAGAAACACTAAGCAAAAAGCTAGAATACAAAGTATGAACAATGATAACCTAAGCCTTCAGGCAAACAATCAGGGTAAGGGTAATACACCTGGATCTGAGACGTCGAAATTACAATGAGCTATACGGAAATTGAATGCCAATTGAGAATGAAATGGTAAATGTGGGTTAAACTGGAAATTCAAGCTCTTCCCCAGCCGTCTATTGACATGACTTGTCTTCGTCATCCAAAGAGAGGATATACCACCTTACTCAACGGACGCGTTACATGAGGCTACCTAATGCAATGGATGCATTGGTACCTATTTGATGCAATGCGTTTTTCGTTTTTGGAAATACACAGTTCACAGTCCAACGGTCCGCTGAGTAGGAAGGCCAGCCCATTATACAGATCGGTGACCCACATCCCAAGTCATGGGTTAGCAGGTCGGTGGGTGGGAAGGCAAACTGGCGTTCCGCCAAAGAGTGAACGGCAGTGCAAAGTGCTAGGATAAAAACAGAGGTGGTATCCCCGTGTGCAGTTGCCCCGTTGCCATCCCCGGGGATGATGCGCAACCATGGGGGTGCCAAGGGGGCTGGGAGCTACCAGTGCCAGGCTCCAGTCATGCAAACATACACAGAGGGGGGAGGAAACAGGGATGTCCACATCATGGGTGTTAATGTAGGTGTCGGAGTGCCAGGGATGGGCCGACTCGGCGCTAGTCGGTTCAAAAACAGAAAAAGGCAAAAGTAAGACAGATGACAGGTACACACAGGACAAGGGCGAACAAGCAGGAGAAAATATGGGCTGCAGCGAGCACCGTGTCAATGCCTGAGGTATGCAGAGGGCCCTGATGGCGGTCTCCCACTTACTTTAGGGCGGAGATCGGGGGCAGCGCTGACTTCAGACCTGAAAGGGGAGGGCGCGGCACATCGGCATGGGCAGCAACGCATTTACACAGGGCGGGACGAGTGGAACCAGTCGCGCGAGTGAAATGGGTTGGGTTTGGAGGAGGTGGTGGGGACGTCATCAGCAAGAGCGAGTGTGACGGCGTCCACTGCATGTTTCTGGTAGTGACTAATGAACCTCCTCGCAGCCCCTGACCCACCCAGGGACTGCAGTGGGTGCTGATAGAGGGAGCATGGTACAGCGAGGCATCCAGCGATGCGCGGATATCAGTGAAGCGCCATGCTGCGCCATCTGGCTACCAATGCAGGCTGTGGCCAGGAGGAAAGCCAGGCGTGGACGAGGGGGTGGGAGGGGGAGCAGTGAGCAAGTACACCGTGCACGCTGAGGTTGTGTCGCAGGAGGCAGAGGGGGCATGGGCGTTGGGGACACTTGTCTTTCCAGAAACTCGCTTAGTGGGAGTAGTTTCTCCGTGAGTGAAGGCCGAAGGGCCATTTGTGCCAAGCGAGTCGACGGATTTTCAGGGGGTACCAGGTGGAGGGGTGGAAGTGGTCGTGGGAGTGCTGCGCAATTCGGTCGTGAGTTGGGACCTTGTAGGGAGGCAACATGAGTTCGCCCCGATAGATGACATCCCAGGGTGTCTGTGCTGTTTCGGGGGGGGGGGGGAGAGTGGAGCCATTCCTGGCGAACTCGTCAGACGTTTCCTGATGCACGTGACCTGTATGCCCTTCAGTCCACTCCAGTGATTGGCTTTTGGAGAGGCGGGGATGTCTGGCTTGAAGGACCCACCTGGACTGCCGGACGGGCCGCCTAGTACCCATGGTGGCAGCAATGGCACCCTTGCAATCAACTCGCAGTGTCGCGTAAGGGGGAGAGAAGTGGGAGCCCAGCAAGATCCCGACAACCTCAGCCTTGTACAAATTCGGGTTGCCCGGCACGCGGCAGAGAACAATGCGCCCGTCTTGAAGGACAGCGGACGCGCCAGACGCCGGGGAGGACTCGATACGGCTGCCGTCGGTATAGGTATAGTCAGGCGGGGGGCCAGAGTTGGGCACTACATATGCTACTAGTCCTGCCACTGAGGCGATTTCAGTGGCGCCTCGTAGGGCCTTCCTAGATCTCCAGCAGACGGTGAGGTAGAGCATGCTCGATGTGGGCGGGGGTCCGAACAGGGAGAGGGCTCGGCCAAAAAGAGCGCGCAGAGACATGTGCGAGGGGGAGCTCACTGCTAATGTGTCAAGCAAGGGGTTCCTGTGTAGGGTGTCAAGGACACAAGTGGGGTAGAAGATCTGCAGGCATCAGAAGCCAAGTCCCCGGGAGCGATGGGTATACAGGGTCTTCTTGGCGACGAGCGACGGTAAACCCGACACCTCAAAAACAAAGCGTTCCATGGCCGAGGAGAGTTCCTGTAGCTGCGTGTTGGTGAGGGGGTAGCATTCGCAACGGTACAGGAGGCGGGGCAGGACCACCGTGTTGACAAGGAGCACTCTGTCAAGCATCTGTACTGGGTGCGCATTGAGGTCAGCCAGCTGATTGAGGAGCTCGTCAACAATTATTTTATAGCCCGCTGTCTGGGCCATGTAGGCTGGCAGTGGGTGGCCGAGGTGCATGAGGTGGGATACCTGAAGCATGGGGTGCTCGGTAGTGTCCGCCCACTCGGGCAGGGACACACAGGGCTTGACGGTCCAGAAGACGTGGCCGGCCTGCACAGGATCAGGGGGTTGAGCGTACTTGAGCAGCAAGGGCGGCGTGGGCGGGTTCACGCAATGCGTTTTGTGGCCTGCATTACATGGACAGAGAAAGCGAGGCAGCATCAGTAATGACTAACTGTTGATTAGTTTAGCGGGTAGTCTCATAGCGCATCTCAAAGGGTGGGGGGTGGCAGTCACAATGAGGGCGTCAACTCATCTGACCCAGATGTACTCTTCTCTATCCCCCCATGGGGATTGATCCATCTGGGGGTATGGGAATTTGTACTAATACTTCAACCAAAAAAACGTTGAAAGATATAGTCCGTCATTACCAACCTTTTACTCATACGTTCTGGCTATCTCTAAAAACAAAGCTGAAACATCAGGAACCTATTATGGCTAGAGATCACTTACAAAAGAATCAATATTCCATCACGGCAGCATAAAGCAATATGCATCGCGATCCCATTGGGTTACATACAGCATTATGTACCATGATCCTCAATAGGACATAGCCCAGGGAAATCTAATGAGATATGAAGCTAGCAGAAATTCTAATTTGTGTAGAAATGTCCTAAATGACTTCAAACACCAAAGCAAATAATTTGCACGAAGAAGTGAAAATGTAGAAGTGTGTTCATCAAGTAAATTCAGAGAAAGAAGATGTATGGGTTGTGGCAAGGTGCTAAAGATGACAAAACCAATGAATTGTATGTGAATGTAGGGATTGGGTTCACGGATAGGGGTGGGATGGTTCCCTGGGGTTGGTTGGAAACGAAGTAGGTAAGTAATAAGTGAAAAAAATTTGAAAGGTGTGTGCCGTATCCTACCGGAAGATCAATTACGGCAAGCCCTTTGCCCAGCAGATGGTTGTACAAAGCCATCCGTGCGGGGGCCTGTCTTCCTACATGACAAGTGAATTCCGCCCAACTGAATTGCAGGATTCAGGCTCTCCTCTTGGAGCTTAACTCCGTCATCTATCTCTACCGCAAGGGAAGGCGTCTATCCCACTGCAGGGAAAGTACTTATCTACCCGCGCAAGGGTAGAAGCCAATTACTGTAGCCTTTCGATACCTTTCGATAATCCTTTTCAATGAGCCTACCGGAGTGCACCGATGGTCTCGGTGGCTACCGGCGTAGGACTCTTCACTAACACATCACGGAATGCGTTAGCCAAGTCATAGGCTAAGGGACCAAGCTTAAACCTGTTCACTGGTGTTACACAACAAGGATGTAGCAGGGGGAGACCAATGCCAGCTCCTGTAAGCGGACACTGACTATCTACACGAACGAAATGACTCAGAAATTGGTCCGTAGGACACAATTTGATGGATGGGGTACTACAGCAATTCCTCAGAGTGTTATATCCAAAGAAATAAATGGAAGAATCGGACGTTTCATCGTATGTGTTTGTGTGTGGGTGGTACGTGTGGTGTGATTAGAACAGGAATGTGTAAGAGAAATGCAATTAGGTCTGTCATAAATCTGATTGTCTGGTCGGCGAAAAAAGAATGTGATGTCGTAGACTACGGACACTCAATGGAGCACTCTCAAACCCAGTAGTTGAGGCTGTACCAGGCGATCTAGCGAAAATTAACAAAGCGGAACGTACCCGTAGTGGTTCGGTAGCAAATTTGAGGATCAACTAGCTCTTTAGACCAAATGACCTAGGTCAATGATCGCGAGGGTTGGAAAAGAGATTTGTTCCTCCCAACTTGCAGTGAATCAACAAAAGTTGAGTGGAGGCGAATTGATTGCTCGTCGCTGCGATCCAAAACTCGGGGTCTATTGAGCAAAAGGTGCTCATAGAACTACTTAGGGCAGTTCAATTACGAACCATATTGCATGTTGAGCGTTATAGGCAACACCTTGCAATAAGAGAGTAATGCAATAAGTATGAAATGTAAGATTTGCAAAGTGAAATGCAATGAATGAGTGACCTCACCGAATGAAATGAATGAAATGTAATTTGAATGGAGAGTAGAATACGTCACTAGTCAAACGCTTGCCTTGACGGTCATGCAGTGAAAGATGAGATGCATGGTAGAGTGAAATGAGGACAAACCACTTCCTAGCTCAAATGCAATTGTGCTCAAATGAAATATCTTGAGAAATTCAGGCTTCCGGAAAGGGTCTCAGCACATGCATGAGTGGCAGACCGTGACCAGAAGTCATGCAGTCTATGCAGAGTCTCAGCAACCCATGAGAGGGCACGGACCGTGCTCAGAACTACATTGAACTATGTCGGACGGACAGTAAACAGATGTGAATCAGTGTCAAGAGATGTAAATCAGTTGAATGGCATTGCACACTAACGTTCGGGCCTGCACCTACTGGAATGGTTACCTCTATTACAGTACCAGCGCCTTGCGGCACTTCTCCTCACCACCCTGCCCCACAGGGGGAGGACCAGAGACATTAAGTTGCATACGCAACCGTTAGCATTAGGGTACTACCATAAAAGCAATGCACCTCCTACACTGGCTAGTTAGCTAGCTAGCTAGAGTAGGTAAGTCTTGCAAGCTTCCTCCGCGACCAGTCACCACCACCAACCTGTCTCATCGGAGAATGGTCACAAGGACCCTGAGAGAGATCAATGCCAATGGTTTGGTCGAATGCGGTCTTTTAATGTTTCATCTGGGTGCTCCTGCATTGAGTCTTCTTTCCGCCTTCCGCTCACACCCGTCTTTCTCCACTCTCGTCCTCAGTGCCCCATTTCACTGCACGGCCCAAACTCCGTCTGCGCGGCTACCGGGACAATGTCCAACTCGTGGGCCCTACGCACCACCGGGTACCCTGTAATCAGGGCCCTGGGTTCGGAAAGGTCTCCAAGCGCATAGGACGGTGAATGTGGCGGACGCAAGCGGTCTGTTAATGGTTGGCGCCAGATTTTCCTTTTCGCCGAAAAAAGACAACAAAATGTTTCACTATTTGCTGTGTGTCAAAGTAATTTTAAGGTATCTACCTGTCTACCTAGGCTAAGCCTGTTCAGACTGAATCAAAACTGATGCAAACAATCACAAACTGCAATATCATACAATGATCCAAGGTTAGAAGACCACAGATTCGTGAATGGTTTAGCAAACACAGTGACTGAAAAACCTGTTATTCTTTGAAAATGCACGACTTCTGCACCATTTTTCTGAACTATGTTGCTGAGATGTCAGAGACACAATATCTGCACTGTGTAGGGCATTCACTCAGGTTTCCGAAACATATTTGATGCTGCCCCAACTCATGATAGGTTCAGAGAAATAGAAGTTGTGGGGAGACACATGAATGTCACATGCAACACATGCTGAAACACCATCAAAAAAAACCCAGGAAATCAAAATTTTTCACTGTCTCCCCATTCTCAAAAAAATCCAACAATCACATCTCTGCAAACTAGACACCATTACTTTTTCAAAAAAACCTTTGATGACTGTTCAACTCACCATAGGCTCTGAGGAAAGGTCTTTGTCTTGTAGCATCATGACCCCAAAAATTGAAAACATGCTTTCATGAACCAAGTTGACCACCATGTGAAAAATACATTCTTGACCACAGAAATTCAAAGTAAATATTAGTAGTGAACTTCATACTCCAGTGCTCACAAAACACCTTCATTCAGGGTCTCAGAGGAATGCTTAAACCTCCAAAACAATTTTTCATGACTTTTCACCAAGTGGTTTGTGTCGTAACTTGCTGCAATTTTACCATAGCCATTCTTATTCTCTGAAAATAAAAACGACTCAGGGTTAGAAAGCACATACTTCAGTGTTGTTTAGAAAATTAATGCTAAACCTGAAACCTTTTTCTCTTGCAGATATGAAAGAAGCACAAAAACCACTTTTGAGGGGTTTTCCAACTGTGGTTCATGGGTGATCTTGTTGGGGATGAATGAAATAGTCGAAATTTCGTTTTGAAGATAATATGAAGTTGGGGATAGAAGCGTACGACTGTCTACTTTCAAAAAATATTTTGTTCAAATTTTTTCAGCGCAGTGGCGCGAAGACATGCGTAAAACACCAAATGTCATTTTGGAGTGTTTTAGAGGTTTAGGCAAAAAGTGATTCATGGGTTATTTTGAAAAACACCACAGAAAACAGCCTCTGTTGAGTTCAGACAAACTGAAAATTTCATTTACAAGCCAGCGCCTCTACTTTACGATGGCGCTTTAGTTGACGCAATTCGACGCACTGGCGCGAAGATACGCGTGAAATGGATTAGGCCATTTTCGACAGTTTTGGCCTTTTGATAGATGAAAGAGATGGAAGAAATCATGAAGAAATGAAAGCTTCTGGGCTCCAAGGGAGGTGCACAGTGACTGGGGTGGGGATTTATAGTCACGGACCGTCGCTGTTGCCCCTTCCCTTGACATAGGGTCTCTTGAAGGACCGTAAGCAAGGAGAAGATCAGCCTTGAAAATGTACCACAAGAAGTATGCAAAATGTAGCAAACAAAAGCAACACACTCAATGGCTCTAGGCCTCAAAGAGCCTCAAGAGAGCGTGCAAGGCTTTCGCAACACTTCGTCGTCGTAGAAGGCGTCCTTGTCGTCGCTGAAGCTCTGGCAAAGCGCTTTGTGTAGTCCAAGTTCACCACTTTTTTGAAAATTCTTGTTAAGTTAAAATCCTTCAAAATATTCATCAAACTCATTGAAATAAATCCTCTGGAAGCCTTTTTGGACTCTCCCCAAGCCTCTGGCGTCGCTCGTAATTGCGTAAAGGTCGCTGAAAGTGCGTTGAGCTACGAACTCCATGTTTTCTCCATGTTCTGGAACATAGGAAGAAGTATACCTTCAAGTTCATAACGTTTCTTGACCTTTTTGATAAATTCAAGCAAGGAACTCACTTTACTTGAACAGCGTACAGTGGCCCAGCTGCTGCGCGTCGTCCTTGTGGTCGTTGACCTGCTGGAACTCTGTATTACTTGACTGTATTGTGCTTGTACTTAGGGTGCACAATGAACCCTTTTATCCTTGTCTTGCACTTCAAGATCAAATTGTTTTAAAAAAATTTTCCATTCTGATTGATTCCCTTGGCAAGCACAAACCAGGCAACAGCAAGAAGACGAAGTCTTGAACGAACATTGAGCTGGACCAACTGGCTGGTCCAGTAATACGTTTTCACATGCCTAAATAACACGAAAATTGTTATAACAAAAAATTTTCATTAAAAAGGCAACAAAACCTATATTTCATCAACTTTCTGAGTAGTCTATGTTATCATAGGCTTTGTCAACATTAGGTAAATTTGCTGTCGGCGACAGCAGGCGCCGACAATCACGACGGGCCTTCTGAAGCTTCTACATAGTTTCAAAATAGCTTCTAATCACGGATACATTAGAACCTTCTAAAATAGCATAAGACATTATCAAATTACATTATAAGCATATGTGATGTGAATATTCATGTATGGCTACTAATGTATCCTAGATCTCTGCTCTCTGTAGTGTACCTAAGAGCAGTAGACTCTAGCAGTAAGCTATAGGCTTGGAATATAAGCCACATCTGAACAAATATCCTAGTAATCTAGGATCTTGAAGCTCTGAGAAGTCTACCAGAGATCCTCCAGAAAGCTTCTGAGAGGCCCAAATGCCCTGACCTTTTACAGGGGGTTCCCAGGACACAGGCCCCCGGCCCCTGGGCCCCGCAATCTACAGCTTCATGAGGAGGTGCAATGGGACCCTCCCCCACGTATCGTCCGCCCGAGGGAGAGGGAACTGAGACTTCGTTCGAACATGGGTTAGCTCTCTGGGCCAGACTTGCAGCGGGGTGCTGCTCTAGGCAACGGAGGACCTCCCCCACAAGGCGGAGCCGCTTACCCGAGGCAGGTGCATTGGGGCCGTCCAAGGTGAGCATAAGCCCCATGGGAGGTTCCCTCTGGGGCCAACCCAAATACCGAGAATATCTACGTACCTACCTGCATCCCGCGTCCTTGGTTACCTCATGAGGATGGTGACCATCTCCTTCAGGATCGCGGCTGTCTTGCGGCGGATTCCCGGGAGCTGCACGTACTTCTCCTCCACCCATCACGGTGTCGCCTGTCCCGTCAGCGTTCATCTTCGGATCTTCTTCAACATCTCTTGCCTCGCCCATGGGGCAAAGTCCCATCATCGCAAACTCCGTATGTCTTGGGACTCTGGTTATGGCTGCCCTTTGCAATACTGATTCCCGCTCTGTCTTAAGAGCAAGTTTGGAATTTGGGGTGGTATGCGACCGTCCCGCCAGAAAATCTGGCTCTATGTCGGTACTATTTGAAGTGTAGCCAAGGTGAGCATAAGCCCCATGGGAGGTTCCCTCTGGGGGCAACACAAATACCGAGAATATGTACGTACCTACCTGCATCCCGCGTCCTTGGATACCTCATGAGGATGGTGACCATCTCCTTCAGGATCGCGGCTGTCTTGCGGCGGATTTCCGGGAGCTGCACGTACTTCTGCTCGACCCATCACGGTGTTGCCTGTCCCGTCAGCGTTCATCTTCGGATCTTCTTCAACATCTCTTCCCTCGCCCATGGGGCCCAGTCCCATCATCGCAAACTCCGTATGTCTTGGGACTCTGGTTATGGCTGCCCTTTGCAATACTGATTCCCGCTCTGTCTTAAGAGCAAGTTTGGAATTTGGGGTGGTATGCGACTGTCCCGCCGGGAAATCTGGCTCTATGTCGGTACTATCCGAAGTGTAGCAGGTATGATATCCCTTAGAATCCGGCAGACGCGGCTCGGCGTCATTTCCATTGCCGTTCCCATATACCCCTTCAACTGTTTTGGCGAACCGCGTTTTCGGTAGCTCCTGGTTATTGAGCCGCTGCTGCAGCTCATGACCTCGTCCCACTCTACCCGAAGATGACATCCATTTTGACATGCTCCTGCACAAAGAGGGATGATGAACTTCATGTCGGTACCCATTCTTCTGTCCGAATATCTTCTTTCTTCTCGGGCTTCAACTGACGATACCTGGATGCTGTAGTCAATTGTGACCCGGGGTCACCTTGGGCAGGGCTCATGAGGGCCCAGGCTCTCCGGGTAGCGGTTGGTGGCACGTAAACCTCTGCTACCAAAAACCAGGTATGTAGGACCTGCCTCTGCCATCGTAGGAGCTCTACACCGTATTCCCGATTTATCCATCTTCCTCTCCGTAACAACCATTGTCCTTGATCTCACCAAAGCCTCCATGCTTTACGAAATCCAGAAAAAAAAATGGCGCCCCCCTTGGCAACCCTTGCCATAAAGGGGGAACATTGGATCAGCGAACTCAAAGGAACTCGGGTGTAGGATCAACACATGAAGGTTGTACGGGGACACGGGAACAATTAAGGACGACGTAGGGCAAAGGAGGTTCAGTTAGAAACAGAAAAGAAGTGGAAGCCCTGGTTCAGGATATGCGAGCCATCGAGGACGATGCTGATGCCTATTCCAAGGATGGATTTTACATACCATGCACATTCCCACTATGTGTTCTTTTGCGGACATATGATGCCATGCTATAACAACCTCCATTCACCACGGTGAGAAAATGACATTGACTCATGGGAGCATGCATGACACAATGACATCAATACAGACGATATGGTGCATGGCACAAGGCACAGAAATGAAGAACAGCGCAATGGCCTCATTGGCCTCCACATGAGCTTGGCGGCAATTTGCCCATCCTCACTCTTGCCTGCAAGACAGCACAATTGGAATTGAGAAACATGACTTCCAAATATGAGAAGTGTCCTCACCGTTGATCATGCATGACACAATGGCCTCCATGAACACAAATCATGCAATGGACACTTACATGACTTGTCCGCACTCATGAGTCACCATTGAACACGTATAAAGCTGTTGCCATGAGGATCAGGGAATTGGAGTCAGGAGGGTGAACTCAGGGCTATACGTGACACCTCGCATGTGTGACGCATCACATACATCATGATGCTGGCAATGCCTGGGCACCTCACACCAAATGCTGGGAGCCTATCATTCAGCAATAACATAGACAATGGTCAGCAAGTGAAAAGACTTGGCCGGTCTACTTGCTACTTGCCAACAGGGCATCAGAAAGGGCCGGTCCCCCGAACCTCACCTGTTTAGTGTATGCTACAAACGAATTGCTGTGCACCGCAGGGTTGGAGTTTCGCCAACCAAAGGGATGCATAAAGTGCAAGGCCAACATACAACATTAACCACATGCCACACCATGCATGGACATGCCACCCAGTCCCATCACGTGGTGCCTAATTGCTTGGGAACCGAAAGCCTACAGTGCAATCGCGCCAGGAACAATGCCGTTTTCCAACTGCCAGCCTGTTCTTATTCCAACGAACAATTTGAAATCTCACAATGTTGCCAGGCCGGCAGCAGCAGCTGTATATTCTGGTAAATTCTGCTGCGATCTTGCTAGTGCGGATCAATGCCAGAATGGATGAAATCAATGGTTAGGACGCCCACACTCCACAAACCAATATCAAACGACAGACGCCGACAAATTTCGCACACCGTTTTCTGGAGCTTAAGTGCAGCACTGTATGTGTTGCCTGTTTCTGATTGTACCCCTTGTCAATGGGGTTCTGCGGGCAGTGCGGTGCCCGGCCTGGAGATGGACATAATTTCTGCCGCAGTTGTGGCTACAAGTTGCCGGCGGCGTTGGAGTGCGGTGTATTCTGTTTGGCTTGTGCTGGTTGGTGCAGCAGCTTCGTGCAGTGGTGTCAGTGGAACAATATATGTGGTACATGAGCCAGAGCAAGCATCTGATCCACGGCCACAGCCTCATGTGGAGTAGTCGCCAGCAGAGAAGAGCAAAGAGTTGCCGCCACCAACAGTGCTGCCCCAAGAACAAGCCCTACAGCAGCAGAAGACCCTCACTGCTCTCCTGGTGACCCAAACCTTCATTCGTCAGAGAGATGGTGCAGTATACGCAGTGAAAGAGCAGTCGGCAGTGAAGAAGGCGGCCCATTGGCATGTCTGTACCTGGCATGCCCACAGACCTTCAGCCGCGCGCCTGCCTTAGCTGCGCACAAGGACAAGCACATCAGACAAGGTATTCTGTGGTGAGGAGACACGTTCTTTTGTCACACTACTGTCGTGAGAGTTAAATGGTGAAGCCTTCCGCGTTCCTCCGTGCAACTACTCTTGTAAGAGCTGATCGGTGAAGCCGTGGCGCATCGAGACTGCTGTGTTGCTGAGGAGACGCATTCGTTAGTCCCGCTACTCTCGTGAGACCTAAATGGTGAAGCCTTTGCGCTTGGGGACTGCTGTGTTGCTGAATGGTGAAGCCTCCGAGCATGGGGACTGCGTTGTTTCGGAGGAAACGTGTTCTTTCGTCGCGTTACGCTCGTAAGAGCTAAATGGTGCAGCTGTCGCACACCTGGACTGCTGAATGGTGTCGCTGACTGCGTCTACTTGCATATTGGTGTGCAGGAGATGAAGGAAGACGACACCTCTGACCCCTTTCTTCAAGTTCACTGGAGCCGTACCTCCTCCCCCCTGTGCTGTGGAAGAACATCAGCCTGTTGAGGAGCCTCAGGACCCTCAGGACGCCATTTCCTCCTCTCCATCCATGGCAGCCTCTTCCTCCTCATCATCAATGCCAGCAACAAAAGGCAACGGTACAGGGTGCCAGGAAAATAAGGGGATGCCAGGCAGGACAGTATACAAGCCGAAGTTTTACATTCGGGTTGTCAATAAGTTGTGCCGCATGGAGGAACTGCAACAGAACAGTAAAGAGCAGGCTTAGGTTTAACCTCTCAACAATTAACCTACGTTCTGACGTATCCAGAGATTGGTTGTTGAAGCAGGAGGGAGCGCGTGCATAGAGCATGAGAGGCGTGCTCGAAGCAAAAGATACTTGTACGTCGAGATTTGGAACGAGATCTGGGACTGCGGTAATGGGAATGTCGATTTCAATGTAGTTTAAAGATGACGACACAATCAGAATTTGCTACAGTGACAATTCAGATTTTGGTATGCCCAGAGGTGTAGCTTGCACTCGCATGTTGGTTTGTAAACCCTATGACAGGCATATGACAGTTTGGATCCTCCGGTGGGTTCTGGAGTCAAAACAAGCTTATCAACGAGTTCATCATTGCCTTGTGCCTTGCTCTTCGATTCAGGGTCATAGAGAAATCCACTGTGGGATTACAAAACTGTAATTGTTTGAGTTCCTTCAGCAAGGTAACGCGTGGTGGCTTTGGCGTTCTTTGGTCAGAAATCCGTCTTGCATGCTTACAACTCATCTATTGTGCTTGAAATGAGGAGGTACCTTCAATGAATGTGGATCCTGTGCAAATGAGCTTGGATATTGGAATAAACTTTGCATTTGTACCTCTTATGTCCATTTCATATCATTGCAAATCATTGCTGGTATGCATTCTTTATGGGTTCTTTGCCTTTCACCTAGGTTTTTATGAGGTACCGGAATCCCGTAACTGAACTGTCCAAAAACTGCCGCGATCGCGATTTACGGCCCGCCGCAACCCCATGTTGCCGAGCATTTGGTGATTTGTGCCAAATGTGTGCGCATCTGACGTGATTTAGATAGCGCAATTGGTAAAATACGATGTTATCTAGCTGCTGTATTGAAATAGCGTCGATTGCATTACCGGATGTCGCAATAAACCCAAAATACCGCCATTTTTGCCCATTTTTGCCACTTTTGGGCCATAAATGGTGAATACAATGATGTCCTTGTGGTGTCACTAAATTGCAAATTGATCAACTTTGTCCCTAGTGCCCCTCGAGGCTAGGCAGGCAATGATTTGTGCCCGTGCATGCCCTTTACCCAAGATAATAATCCGGAGGGTGCCAAAAAACGCCCAAAACAGGTATATCTGCACTTTTGAACACATAAATGTTGATTAAAGTGATACGGTCGCGCTTTCATGTGATTTCAGTTTGATGAAATGTGCCCCTAGTGCTACCTGAGGCTTGGCAAGCAATGATTTGTGACCGTGCATGCCCTTTACTCAAGCTTGCGATCCGGAGGGTGCAAAATAAGGCCCAAAACAGCTATATTTGCACTTTTGAACACATAAATGTTGATTATAGTGATACGTTTGCGCTTCCGTGTGATTTCAAATTGATGAAGTTTGTCCCTTGTGCTACGTGAGGCTTGGCAAGCAACAATTTGTGACCGTGCATGCCCTTTACTCAAGGTTATGGCACGGAGGGCCTTGGTTGGAACAAGCTCGTATAAGTATAGTGCCATTAGGATATTTTGTAGGCAATCCACAGCGGCGATCTCCTCGTCGTTCAGTTCCCATTCTTCCCCACAGAGGTCCTCTGGGTCATAGTAGCGTTTGACCTGTTGAGCAGCGCACACCAGGGTCCCCCCTAGTCGGGGTGAACACCGCACTGTGATGCGGTGACCATCCACAGACAGGATCTTGTAGGGCCCAAAGTAGGGATCATCGCTGGTGGGGCGAGGCCAGGCGGGCAGCCGGCTGTGGTGCACCAGCACCCAGTCGCCCTCTTGATAGGAGGCAGGCATCCCGAGCTTGTTCTTCTTGTTCCACTGGCGCTCCCTCACTCTCTGGACCATAGCCTTGGCCTTGTCCACCTTCGCTTGTTGCTCTTGTCTTGCTGCTCCTTCACCCACGTACCCAGAGTGGAGTAGGAATCCTCGGGATAGGGAGCGTGTAGGAACCACGCCGGGCGTCCCATGAACAGCTCATGGGGCGAATATCCAGTTGCCGAACTCTCTTGGGTGTTCATCATGAAGGATATGACGGTGAGTAGTCTCACCGAGTCTTTCGTGCACTCAGTCTTGCAGCATATCCTCACGTTCCCTTTGAGAACTCGAATCTGTCGCTCACATAGAGGGTTACTCGCATGAGCGTAGGGAATCCCCGTTGACACCTAGACATTGAGGGACCTCAGGACTTTCTTGTACCAGCCAGTGTTGGAGCGTACTCAGACGTCCTCGTCTGCATTAATTTCTTTGGGTCCCCCATAGACACAGAACAACTCTTCCAGGAGTATCTTGATGGTCTTCTTGCCGGTGATGTGTTTAGTGCATGGGAACACCCTGGTAAACCTGGTCAGCCCACAGGTTACCACTAGGGCAAAATCATAGCCATCGAGCTTAGGCATCTCCGTGTAGTCCACGTAGAGAGCATTGTCCGCACATTGGGGGATAGGAAGGGTCGAATAAAGATCTCTGTCCCTGATATCCTCAGGGTTGCAGGACGGACACGGGCACTTCTCCACGATGGGCTAGATATTTTCCGCAGCTGATCGTGGGTCCACGTAGATCGGAACCACTGCTGGAACAGCCTCAGGGTACGGTCCGCTCCAACATGACCACTAGACCGATGGGTCCACTTGAGGAGGGCACGGATACGGTCGCTAGACACGAGTATCCGGTCCTCATGCCAGAGGTAGGTCTTGGCCCTCTTCCATTGTTCATGGTTGATCAGGACGGGCTCGAGACGCTTCTCCAGGCTTTTTTAGATATCCCCAAACTGCTTCAGGTACGCGACTTGTTTGAGTCGATCTAGGGGTCGGAGCATGGTCATGTTGAGGTCCAGGTGTACATCCATACGGCTAGACGCCTCCTTGGCTAGCTCTTCAGACCTGGCACCAATAATGTCGTCAAAGTTGTTGCGGCTGATGTAGTCCGCACACTCGTCCTTGACGCCCTTGATATAATGTACGGAAAGCCGTAGCTGGCTCAGGTAGGTCCACCAGCGTCTGAGCTTAGCCTTCTCAGGTGGGGGCCCCTTCTGGAAGGTGCGGACCGGTTCTTCATCACACAGCCAAAGTACTGGGTTGCTCCCCGGCAATCGGGACTGAGACGATAGCACAAGCATACCCGCGAGCAGTTCCTGCTCATAGGTAGAGTATTTACCCCGGGCCTGGTTCCATTTCCAGTTCCAATGACCCGGGGGAACCAGGACCCATTTGTCGTCAGGATAGCTGTGCCTGAGGGTACCATCTCCGTTCAGTCCATCAGTCCCCCATTGGGAAATGGCCGAGTCGAACTCCTCCTTCTCTAGTGCTTGCCACTGGAACAACATTCCACCTCCGCCCACATTGCTGGCGTCAGTCACCAGGATAATCTCTCCCAGGGCTCTAGGCACGCCAAGGCATTTAGCGTTATCTACTTTGTCCTTGAGCTCGTCGAATGCTTGTTGTTCTTGAGGGCCCCAGCGCCAGGTAGTACTCTTCTTGATGAGGTCTGTCACGATGGCGCTAGTGTAGGTGAAACTTTTGATGTGGCAGCGGTAGAAGTTGCAGGCCCCAATGAAACTGTGTACATCATGGAGTCTTTTCTTTGGGTCTTAATGTCGTACCTTAGCATCTGTCAGGGGTTTGGCCTTAGAGGCCGCTGGGGTCCACCACCCATAGCCAATGTCGAACCCCAGGTACTGCAGAGTCTCCTGCATGAACTCACACTTCTCCAGCTTGAGTCTGGTGTGGTTCTCCTGGCAGACCGCAAAGAACTCACCCAAGAGGAGCTGCGTTGGCCACGCCAAAGGGCATGACCCTCCACTTGAACACCCTCCCCTGAGGGGTGATGAAGGCTAGGAGCTCCTGAGCATTGGGCGTCAGTTCTACTTGCCAGAGACCACTCCGCTTGTCCATCTTCGTCTTGTAGCGGCAGGAGGCTATCTCCTTGAGAGTTGAATCCATGTCAGGAATAGACCCTGAGTGGTTCGGCGTCTTGTTGGTCAGCTCTCCATAGTCCACTACCAGCCGTTATGCTGTAGACCCAGGCTTAGCCACCAGGAAACAGGGGCTGCAAGGTTGGGGGTAGTCCCCATCCTTGTACTCCAGGACCAGGCCAGGGTCGATACATTCTTGTATCTGTCGCTCAATCTCATCAGCCTCCTCTTTAGGAGCCGGGAAAGGTCTCCTACGTATCCTGTGACCCACGAACTCAAGCTTCAGCTTGAGGTCCATCTGTACTAGCTTGTCACAGATAGCCTGGGGGGGTAGTTCTCTGAATGTTCCCAGGTAGCTCCTGATCAGCTTCTGTACTCTAGCGTCCAGGAGCTTGATCCTGTCCTCCATGTCCTCGTCAGGTTGTAGATTGCTTGCCCCTTGGTGTATGGAAGCGGGAAGGTGGACCTCAACCGGCTCAGCGTCCTTGGTAGTAGCCTTCAGCCCTTGGTAGGCGTATAGAAGGTCCCGTTCCACAGCCTCAGGTGGTTGGTGACAACATCGGCACGCTCGAGGGGGTTTGCATACGCATTCACCTGAGAGTTCATCCTCATCTGGGGTCCTCACATGGGAACCCCACACACTCTTCATGAGCTTTAGATCCACCTCTCGTTGCCAGGTGGTAATTTTCTGTTCAAGGTCCTTCTTCAGTTGAGAGATATCTTCCATAGACCCTTGCTTCAGCGGCCATGAGCGGTGGGTAGTCCTAGGATAGCATAGCTTTTTCGCCACCAATCTCCTCGTGGAGTTCACGTACTCTCTCAACCTGGATCAGGGGTCCATCTTGTCGTGCAAGGGCTGCTCTCCCCTCATGGAGAGTAAGGGTTTCTGTGGGGCAGCGTACTCGGCGTTCTCCACTACCTCCACGCACGTCGGCCCGGAGAAGGTGTCATGCTCAGCTTCGTCATCAGAGTGTATTGAGCTGGGTAGCTCGGATAGCCTACACTCTGAGACTACATCAGGATTAGGTACACAGCAGTGGGAGTTGGGGCCAACAGTGTCAGACACGACGTACCCGTCTCCCCCAAGAGTAGTTTGTACTGCGTCTCGAGGTCGTAGTTGATTTTTTAGGACATCCAGGGTGTAGCCGCTGCTCTCACGTTGAATTTCCTGGACCATAGCAGGGTCCAGATCTTCCCAGGGCACCTGGGCTAGGCCACCGTCCACCAGGCTTAGCATGCTCCCCCATCGTAGTTTCCTGATGGGCGTCTTGCAACCTAGAGGCACGTAGATGGCGTCGTCGGGCAGCTGGATGGAGGTGAGCGTCAGCTTTTGCAATAGGGTACGCCAGTACTCATTTCCCCCATGGGCTACCCAGTCGGGCAGGACCATACGGGAACGCTCCAGGGCCACCTTGGTCAGGGCCTTCCCCAGTTCACTGAACCTGGGGTTCCTGTAGGCCATCCAGAAAGAGGGCCAGTAAAATTTGTAGCAGCAATTTTTCCCCTTGCTGCAGTAGAGGTCTAAGACATGTTGCTTGTCGCTGGCGAATAGCTCCACATTCAGGTCTTCTCAGGAGTATCCCAACTCGTTCAGACCTTGGTCCAAGACATCCCCAAGGAGCTGATAGTCCTCAGTTGAGGAGGCGACCATCATGGTGGAGGGCTCCTTCTTGCATACCCTTAGGTAGCTAGACGTGTGTTCAGAGTGCTCCAGTGGTACAGATTCCCCTCCGTCACCATGGTCCAATTGGAGGACATAGGGTGCTTGCAGCGTGATGGATAGAATCTGGGAGTGCTCAAAGAAGAGGTCAGTTGCCAGTGCAAAGTTGAAGGGTTCGGTGTCCATCACATAGAACGGATGGGCATTGCTCCTTGATCCGATAGTCACATCGACCCCAGAGTCCCCACAACTGTGCAGCACATGCCCATCTCCCATGCGGATGGCTGCAGTAGGCATGATGTTCTTCAGTTCCCCACGAGGTAAAATTTACTTGGCAACAATAGATATAGTAACTCCAGTATCCAGTACCCCCAGGTATTCTCGTCCCCCAAAACGGATACGTTCCCAGAACACCAGATCTGTAGGTCCCCCGGAGCGTCCCTGTCAGAACTTGGCGGGGCAGGTAACTTCAAATCCCCTTCTTCTGCAGTTTCCGCGCCATCAGCATGAGACGGAAGCGTTTGCCGGAGTTTGACTTGTCCCCATCTTCGTTGGCACGCTTAGTCCCTTGTTCTTGTTGGGCTTGTGTCTGGGAAAAGGTCGTAGGCCCCGTGTTCGACTGCCCACCAGAGGGCTCAGAGTTCCCCCCTGCTGTAGGCTGCGGCCTCCCTCCGGACTGTTCTTGTCCTTGTCCGGCTTACGCTCGTAGCCTCCTCGTCCACTTTTACCCTTCTCTTGGCCTTTGCCACGGCACTTGGACTTGCCCTTGCCACTGTCCTGGTCGGCGGTGCCCTTGCCACTGCCCTTGCCACTGCCGTTTCCGGTCTTGAGCTTAGCCGAGAGGCGTTGCTTGTGGTAGCACTCGTCCTCGTAGTGCTTCCTCTTACCACAGAACGGACAGGTGATTGTACACCTGTTGTGATCCGGCATCTTGGCTTGGCTGCCAATGTTGGTCTCCTCCTTCTTCCCCTGCACCACGAAACAGTTCCGCTGGTCACAGTCAGGGGCATGAAGCAGGCAACCCTGCTCATCTCTGGCATCACACCAGAATAGATGCTGGACATTGCTCATGAAGCGAGCATTTTTGAGGGTATTCCCCTGTCCAGGTCGGGGTCCTTGGTACCCCCGGCCATGGCTCTCAGAGCCGCCTCCTCCAGGACGGTAGGCCTTCACTTGCTGGGCGCTTTCTTTCTCCAGCGCCAGCTCCAAAAATAGCACAGACAGGTCCTCGTAGGTGAGGGCCCTTGCCTTGCGCTCCGCCGTTGCCCGGCATTCATCCCACACTTCTCGTGGGAGCAGGGCCACCAACCAGAATAGCAGGTCATCGCTGCCATAAGAACCGGGCGTCAGTCGCCCTACCCACCGGTCCAAGTCGGCCAGCAGCCCGGAAATCCTGGCTGGCTTGGGGTTGTTGGGCAACGCAGCCAGGTTCCGGATCTCAGCCCTGATGGAGAGATCGGTTTCGTAAAGGGTGCTGCCTCTCTAAGGCAACCATTACATCGGCGATGGTGGCCGACTTTGTCACGATCTGCTTGACCTGCTTCTCCAGGTACTTGGTCTTGCAGCACTGCAGGAGCAGATCGCACTTCACTCGCCCACTAGCACACGTTCGGCCGGTCATCCTCAGGAAGCAGCCAAAGTCCTCAGCGAACTTGCTGAGGTCTTTCCCCGTGAACTCTGTGAAGTTCACCACAATTTTGGACGTTGCGATAGCCTTAGCCTCCTGAGACCTGCGTGTCTTGTTGCGCTGGGTCTTCCTCGTTTTCTTCTTCTTCTTCCACTCGGGATCTCGGTGTCCTCAGGGTCATCGTCCTCAGAGGAGGAAGCAGACGTCGGAGAAGGCGGCTCATCATCGGAAGGATCACTGCATGGGTCACTAGAGCCGTAGGGCTCAACATCAAACATAGCCCTTAGGGCTGTCAATCCCAACTCGTCCAGCCCGGCTCGCGCGGAGTTCTCCACGTGGCTGTACGGCGGTTGGGCCGTTCTTGGTACGAAAGGACTCCTTGGTACCACAGCAGGGGTCGGCATAGGTCGGCTCCCCAAGCCTCCCAGGGTGTTCGTCAGTCCCGCCACCAGATAATTGGCTTGTAGACGATGTGGCAAAGCTCCCGTGGTGGTAGGTGACCCTTGGAAAGGAATCAGCGGATCCAACGTGGCCGAAGCTTCTCGAGTTTGATCGCCAACTAGGTCTGCAGTGGCTCCCCGAAGTGCTTCTCGTATTTCCGACCGCGTCGGGGACATGTTTGAGGATCTTCGGGATCCTGTACTCCTGCCGTTTCACAACTCAGGACAACGTAGGCCACGCAGAGAGGTGAATACAGGGCTCGCATAGTATAGCCAGTCTCGGGCGCTGCATAGCCAGATATACCAGTCATGTACACACCGGCCGCGGGTCTGTGAGAGTCATCATCGTAGCGGCGCGGCATAGACTCAGGAATACCGGTGTAGGTGGAGCTGGATGCCACTGGTTCCCTGACTGCATTCGCCATAGGTGGCGCAGTCGCGGCTGGAGTCACACCATAGGGGGGTAAGGCATACGAGTAAAGCCTAGACCCTAGGCCATAGGTGGATTCGTTGTGGGTGAGGATGTCGCTGGATTTGTGGCTGGGAGTGTAGTGGTTGTTGGAGAGGTTACTGCAGGGTTATCAGAAGCGCTCGGCGCGCTCTCAAGAGGTTTGTCCTCGGAGGTTACCTCATCGGATGTTTCTTGTCCATCTCCAGGATACCTCTTCGACTACCATATCCACTGCTTCGTGCACCTTCTCCTTCTGTTTGCCTTCAGGTCCTCCAACACAGAGTCCAATGAAGGCCGCTCCCAAGCCCTCCAGGGAACCGTTCCCAAGCCGACTTAAGGGCACTGAAGGTAGTGCGTCCTCAGGTTCAGGTTCACCAGCAGGTTTGGGCGTTGGCGCTGGCTTGGCTGGTGCCACTGAGGGCGCTGTCTTCTCGGCAGTGTCCTTGGTGTCCATGTCGTATTTCTTCCGCCCTTCAGATGTGTTGTCAGTCTCGGCGTACTGGTTGTACTGCACGGGGTTGCAGGTACCCAAAGACTGAAAATCACTGCTACCAGAAAGTGAAAACAGGCTTTCACTGTTGATTGCTTGGATGATATTGTTTATTTTCTGCCTCTGCTTTCTCACCCTGCCTCTTGGCGTAGCTCAGGTTTTCCGAATCGAAAACGTCTCATGAAATCACCCAGAAATTCAAGTATCCAAGTGCAAGCAAGGGACCACAGGATCGAATCCACAACATGAAGGGCTGCAGTCAAAGGAGATAGTGTATCAACAAAGGAACTCAGAATAACTACGGACTTATGAAAAGATGGTTAGAAAATATCCTACAATGAGGTGGTATGGTTTGTGGCACTGAGGTCACTGCCATGTCACATTAGATCTTCCTACGTACCTAGGCTGACTGAAAATTGAACCTAGGACCTCTCAAAAAGAGGTGCCCCGGCCCCCTAGGGTGCAGACCAGTAGGATAGCTAAGCATTCATGAGAAAATATAGAAAAATGTATAGGTTCTGGTCTAATGTTAGCTCCTCAGTCAGTCCAGAAAATGGTGCATAAGTCCAATCAGTTGGGGGGTCAGGGGTCCACACAACATACAAAGTTCAATGCTTGGTTTGGTAGGTCAAAATGTTTTGTCACCCCTTTTTGGATAGGCCAATACTAAGATAAAAATGTAGTATTCCTTTAGGCATCTCTAAAACAACTAGAGCTTACCTTTTGGCAGGGAAATATACTTTTTCTTACGGTGACTTTCATGGGGGGCTCGGGTTATAACCCTAGTTACCTTGAAGAATGCACTTGATGCTTCCAAAGAGTACAAAAAGTGATTAAGTGTTAGTCTTCATTAGTTCGCAAAGAATAGCGTGAGATTGGCATGGGACCTCATGGCACAAACATTTTCCAGAGCATTCTTTTGTGCGAGGTGAACATGGATTTGCTGTTTTTGCTCCTTTGTCGTACCCTATGACCGGAGAAGATCTTCAAAGCCATTCTTGGGTGCGTAGGTAGCTAGAACCTTCCTTGGCCTTGGTGCCCAAAAACAGTACGAAAAAGTCAATTCCACGTCTTGTGTGGGTTGCAGTTCATCGTAGGGAATTACATAGGCCTAAATGCCGAGTACTATTGGCAAATTAGTGTCACGTATGAGTCGTTAAACGCAACGTTGGCAGATCATACAAACTAACATCATCATCGGCGTCATCAAGATGAAAGAAACTCGACAACTGAATCTGATTCCCGATGTCAACTTTGGACTTGGTGCAAGAAAAAAAGTATTCCAAATGAATCTGTCTGTGTGAATATCCATGGCTGCACACTTAGTGTACAAAACAACCAAGGAGCACGAGACCAAAACATCACAAAAAATGATCTACCTCAGCCTGCAATACTTCCAATGAGGGAGACACGAAACCATCATAAAAAAATGATGTAACTCAACCAGCATCTTCGGATCATGGTTAGCATCAAAGAACTTTTTAACATCAGAAGGCAAAGCGTGGTCACACTCATCATGAACCGTGCACTGGACTCGTGTAAAGCAACGGGATACTTCGGGCCCAATGTGATGATATCCAACAGCGACAAATACAACTCCGCAAAAAGTATATTGGCAAAACATTTTAGGCATGGACAAGCACTACCTGCCACTCGCTTTGCACAAAAGTAGTCACTTGGCTTCTCAGCCTTTTCTGCAACAAAAAATTGATGTCAACGCTCTGCTGTGCAGTGGAAAGGTTCACAAAGTTCTGAGAATGGGTCCCAGCGTAGGGAGGAAAAATTTCCAAGCACGTTGTTTGTTGAATAAGCAACATCCTATTTAAGCAGGTCCAAAAGCAAGCCTTAAACAACTTGAAAATTATATCCCAAAGGGCACACGGTTTGCCTTCTGCCAAAATGACTATTTTTACACTGACAAGGGCGGAGTTGCTGCCCGTATCCAAGGCGGCCCATTGTTGATCATGTTAGACAATGGCGTTCTAGGCAACCAAGCCTGGGGACCGAATTCGGGCTCTCCGCAATTGTTTTGTATGCTTCTCTATCAATTCCGCGGCTCCAATACCGCGTAGGCCGTACGTAGCCCAGTCCATGGCACCAGAAGGCATCCTACGAGTTGAGGCATGGTGTAGACAAGTAGACCCAAAGAAGAGACCAATGGATTGACAACGGAAAAGGTGTGCACAAATGAGATGCGCAAAGAGTGCAAATCGGAGGTGTTCGCGCGCCAGCAAAGGCAAGAGAGCAATGTAGAAAATGTGTTCTCGCACAAAAAAAGAGGCACAAAAAGGTCGCAAGAACAATGTGCAAAAGAGGTTGGCGCGCAAAAGGATGTATGCGTAATAAATGATCGCACCGACGCGCAAAAAATTTTTTTAAGAGAATCACCAATGTTCTTGCAAACTATTATGTCCAATTCTACTAATTTGAGGAAGATCACTTGACAAGGTTACTGAAGCCGGTTCGGATCCCATTTTGCTGCACTCTATCCTACGCTTCACCGATGTCAGCGATTTCAGCAGTTTTTGGGTTCTATTCTATTACGAAAATGGAAGCAAATCGGAAGCGCGGGCAACTCCAGTGGATGATAGAAGACCAAGAATTGCAATCTGGCTAGACCCTGGTGTGGTGCCTCCACCCACACCGGCTGTCACCGTGGGGTGCATCACTGCACTTGGGAGGAGACCGGTGTACGGTAATGGGCGCATCTGCTTCGGCAGTGCTACGCCTACGTGCATGGGGGACCACGAGTCCCTTGAAGCTGGAGGAGCCCTAGTGGAAATCAAGTGGAAGTGGATGTGGCTTAGGTAGGCGCACTGGAAGGGAAGAAAGTAACTGGGTCGTTGCTCTGCAGGGCAAAGCAATTCCTCATTTCTTGGCTTATCATTTTTTCCTTTGCATGTGTCATGACAACTTGATCTTCCATGGAATCAAAGAGGGTCAATCTTTTGTGATTGCGTGTGTTGAACATGTCGTGTGCATGTGCAATGGGTGAACATGCTAAAGGTGGAGACTTGCACTTATGCCCTGGTTGCTAACCTCTCATTTGCCGTCTTAGGTAGGTAGGTAGGTATCTTCGGGAGCTCGGGATGCCTCCCTTGAAGAAGATTTTACCAAGGGGACGTCCTGTCCCTCCCACTGCCCTATGTGAGGTGCTTCTTGAGCCGCTCCCGCATGTGCTTGGGAAGGCAATGTCGCGGCAACCCGTTCCATGTGTCTCAGGTGGGATGGTGTCCCCACATGTGTCCATTGGTAGGGCCACATGCCCCCTCCTTTGGGCGACAGCTCTGGGGGCTGCCCAGTGGTGTGGAGTATCTCTCACCACAAGGGGTATTGCTCCCGCTTGTCTACGGTACGACCGCCTCACCCTTGTTGTTTGAGTTTGGGGGCCACTCTGCCTGGCAGGCAACCCCCTCCTGGACTGTGTACCGGCTTGTCTGTCACCGGTTGCTTCTATGGCTCCGGGTGACGTTTGCCATGGTCCCTGAGGCAGCCTGGCCGGGCTCAGACCAGTGGCCTTGGAGTACCGCTCCTGCCCCTGGCCCGGTGGGTCGGCTGGGTCGCCCCGATGTGTCCAACCCATGGGGTGTTGGTTCTTTCCTGTCCCTCGTCCGCCCTATGTGTGCGCGGTGTCCCGGGCCTCTTGGCTCCTGTTCACCGGTGTGCTCGCGCGGTTTGTTGTGTCGTGTCTGCGGTGTCCTGGGCCACTTGGCACCTGTTCACCGGTGTGCCCGCTCGGTGTGGTGCGTTGCGCGTGCGGTGTCCCGGGCCCCTTGGCTCCCGTTCACCGGTGCGCCAGCTGGGTGTGTTGTGTTGCATGTGTGGTGTCCTGGGCCACTTAACTCCTGTTTGCTGGTGCGCCTGCTCCGTGTGTTGCTTTGCGTGCGCGGTGTCCTGGGTCACTTGGCTCCAGTTCACCGGTGTGCCTGCTCTGTCTTTTGTTTTGTTTGTGCGGTGTCCTGGGCCACTCGGCTCCTGTTCACCGGTGTGCCCGCGCGGTTTGTTGTGTTTTGTCTGCAGTGTCCTGGGCCACTTCGCTCCTGTTCACCGGTGTGTCCGCTCGGTGTGTTGTGTTGCGTGTCCGGCGTCCTGGGCCCCTTGGCCCCCGCTCACCGGTGTGCCCGTTCGGTGTGTTGTGTTGCGTGTGCGGTGTCCTGGGCCACTTGGCTCCTGTTCACCGGTGCGCTCGCTCGGTGTGTTGCTTTGTGTGCGCGGTGTCCCGGGCCTCTTGGCTCCTGTTCACCGGTGTGCCAGGCCGTGGTGTCTCGTCTCTTTGTTGCTCTCCGTGTACGCGCGTGTGCGGTGTCCTGGCCCTCGTGGCGCCAGTTCAGCGGTGTGTGCGCTGTGTGCGGTGCCCGTGTGCCATTGGTGGTTGTATCCCTCTTCCTCCCCCCCTAATTTTCGTTTTTTCTTTGATGGAAAAACAAAAGAACAAAAAAAACAGGGGCGCACGTACACTGCAGGCACAGGCACGCGCAGCTGGTGCAGCGGTGCAATAGTGTTGTGTCTCCTGGCGTGTGTCGTCGGTGCAGTGGCGGCGGTTGCGCCCCAGGGGTGCGGCTCGCGCGTCCTGATGTACACGGGTATGGGCCAGGGTGGGTTTTGTTAGGTATCCCTTTGCTTCTGGCGGCTGGGTGGGCTGTGGGTGTGGGCTGTGGCTACGTTGTTCCCTCGGCAGGCCTGGTTAGGAGTCAGGGGTTAGCGGTTTCGGGGTGTGGCTCGGGTTTGATTTGTCTTTGGGTCTTGGCTCGGTTAGCCGGTTGCGACGGTAGCGGGCCTGGGTTCGGTGCATTTGGGCGTGGTGTTGCCCGTTGTCGTGTGCGTTGACGTCCTTCGGCGTCCGGTTCGTTTGGCGACTTCTGGGCGGGGCCTGGCGTGGCGCCCCAGGGTGGTGGTTTGCTGGGTAACGGGGTTAGGTGGCGGCGCCGCTGGCCGGGGGGTCAGGCGGGTCGTGTTGTGTGGCGCGCAGGGCTCCTGGGGTGCTGTGGGTGCCGCCGGTGTCGGTGCGCAGAACCTTGTGGGGTGGTGAGGGGGTGTGTGTGTGCGGGGCTGGGCTTTGGGTGATGTCCCACAGGCGGATGCCGTCTCGCTGTGTCTCCTCGAGGGTCTCCTGCGAGCGCCTGAGGACATACGGGTGGTCCTCGGGCACAGGGAGGTTGCGGGGGTGGACTGCCAGGGGGTGGAGCCCATCGGCCAGCTCGGCTTCCCATGCTGCCTGCGGCATCCAAGCCCCCGCTGGCCGGAGGTTGCAGTTCTCCACCGACCCCTTGCGGGGCCGGTGGACCAGGCCCTCGAGGGAGGGCTCTCCCCAGGCCCACTTTCGCAGTTCCCAGAGCTGCGTGTGGGTCCAGCGCTGCCACCACTGTCCCTGGGAGGGGCCGCGGTCTTGGGCAGAGGAGTGGGCGTGGGTGGGCGTGACGGGGTCGTGGGGACCGGTGGCGCCGGCGGGCCTGGGGGATTCCTCGTAGTCCTGTACCGTGGGGGTGCGCGGGGAGTGGTGGCGCGAGCGGATGTGGACCTGCGCGTGTGCGCGCACGGTCTCCGCCTCGGGGTTGGGTGGGGACTCGCGGCGGCGGCAGTAGCGGGGCATGCGCTGTATGTGGGCTGACATGGAGGGTTAGTAGGGGGGCTGCGACGCTGCTGGTGGACCCTGGCTTCGTTCTGGCCTCGTTGGGGGCGGTTTGTGGGCCTGGGGTGCTGGCTTTGAGAGGTTGCAGGAAGAGGTGCGTCGTGCTTCAGCTGCAGCGCGCTCCGCTATGAAGGTGGTGGCGGCGGCGTCGGTGATGTTGGGGGGGTGTCGTGCTGGGTGCTGCTGCCTCCAGGCCTTGGACGGCTGGGGCCGAATGTCATGGAGGATGTCCTCAGGGGGTCCGGCTCGCGCTGCCGTCGTGGCGCCGGGCTTGGGCTTGGGTTTGGGCTTGGCTGCGGGTTGCGGTAGTGGCGCGCTGACGGGTTTGGGTGGCTGTTCGGCGGTGGTCCTGGGTTTCGGCTTGGTCGCCGGTGCGGGCCTCGTCGGGGCGTCGGCCTTGGCGGCGGCGGGATTGCTCGCAGTGGGGTTGGCGGGTTTGGGGGCCCGTTTGGGAGGTGTCCCCCGCGGCTTGGGGGGTGGAGTGCTGGATGAGGACGTGGTGGTGGTGGTGGATGAGGTGGTCGTGGTGGTCGAGGTTGTGGTGTCGCAGGCGGAGGAGAGGGCTGTGGGAGACGGCGGAGTGCCCTGGGCTTCGGGGGCGGGCGTAGGATGTTGGGTCCTGCAAGTAGCGAGAACAAGGGTGCGGGTTCGGGCACCGGGCGTGTGCGCGCGCTTTCCTTGGTGACCCGTGCGTGCTGGTGCTGGTGTGGTGGCGTTGTCTCGGCTGTGCGGGCACGTGGGTTACCCGGGGGGTGGCCATATCTGCTCCAAGACGTGCGAGTGTGTTTGCTGGAGGTAGTCGAGGGTGCGGAAGAAGCATCGCTGGATGCCGGGCATGTCCTCCTCTGTGAGGTGGGGGTAGTTTTGGGCCGGGGTGTCTGGGCCCGGCCACAGCAGCGCCATGAGGCGGGCTACCACCATGTATGGGCAGAGCTGTAGGGTGGACGGGCGTTGGAAGGTGGGTCCCCAGCGGTTTGGGGAGGCTTCCCTCTGCTGCGGGCACAGCGTGACCCTGCACAGCCACTGGTCCGTGGGGATCTCCAAGGTGTGTTGGGTCCACTTGGCGAGGCAATACATCGCCCTACCAAGGCCCTGGTTGCCGCTGCGGATGGTGAGCAGCGTGTCCAGGGATTTGCGTTCCCCCGTGCCCCAGATGTGGGGGTCATCCGGCTCGTCCCCTATGGCGTACGTGTCGAGGCCTGGGTTGTGTGGGGGGGGGGCGTAGTCGGCGGGGAGGAGAGAGTCGGTGCCGTGCACCACCCAGTGGTCAGTTGGTGCGTGGTAGTGGGTGGTGGAGAGGATGTAGTGCAGATTGTACATGAGAGTCATGTACGTGGAGGGTGCTGGCTGCCGGTCGTCGGGGGTGGGGATGTCCCCCGGGACGTGGTGCCGGAAGTTGCTCAGGGAGGCCATCCGGGCTACCCATGTTTCCCGCTCCCACTCTTTGGTGTTATCGGGGGTGGGTGCTGGGTGGGGGCTGGGCCATGTTCGGCTCGCGGTAGCGGGTGCGGCCCTGAATGCTGTCCGGCTCCGGCACTGGGGGTCCGACCAGGTGTCGCCCCCAGTCGATGGGGGGCACCCAGATCCGGCTTCCCGTTGGGGGCGGGCTCTGGCAGTCTGGGGTGGCGAGTGGGGGGCGGTCGTGTCCGGCAACGTGGAGGAAGGCATCGAAGAGGAGGTCTCGGACTGCTTCCCCCAGGGTGGCCGCCCGGACCAGGGTGTTCGCCCGGATGCGCTGGGTGGTGCCGGAGGTGTGAGGGGGCAGCACCTCCTGGTCCCCGAGTCCCTGGAGGTGCTGCCGTACCGCTGCGGGATTGTGTAGGGTGCAGGGTTCGACCGCTGCAGCGGCTGGTGGTGCAAGGTGTGATGGGGGGGGGTGATGTGGGTTGGGGGGGGTGCTCCTCGTTGTCGCGTGTGGGGTCTGGTGATGGGGTTTCTTGTGGCGGTCGCGGGAGGGGGGATTCGCGGTGGCGTGTGTTGGCGGGGGGGTCGACGTCAATTGGCCCGTGCTGGCTGCAGCGTGTTGCGTCCGTGGCATGGTCTCGGGGAGGGGGGCGGGGGGGGGGGGATTGTGGAGCTGGCACTGTTGGTGGTTGGGGGGGCGGGGCCGGGTGTTGTGCTGGCTGGGGGTCTGGGCGTCCCTGTGGGTCGTGTGGGTGTTGCGTGTGTGCCCCGTGCGGTCCATGCGGTTCCTGGCTGGTTGTGGTGCCGACGTGTGGGTGGGAGGCGGCCGCATGGGCGTCCGGGTGGGGCTGTAGTCCGTATGTAATGGGTGGCTGCTGGTGGATGGTGCTCGCTGGTATGGAGCGTGGGTTGGGGGGCTGCTGGTGTTGGGTGGGTGCTCCTACTAGGCCCTGGTTTTGCTGGTGTGCGTGCGCGGCTCCCCGCGGGTCCATGGGGGTGTACCATGGCTCGTGTGTCGTGGGCCCGTGTAGTGGGGGCGGCGGGTGGTGCTGGACAGCGTGGTGGTGGTGTTGAGGGTGTGCTGGTTGTGTGTGGTACCTCAGCGTTGGTGGGTGTGGTGGTAGGGGCTGGTGGTGGTGGAATACGTGATGGTGTGGTGCGGTGATGTGTGCCATGTTGGCCGGGTGGTTCGTGGGGCCTGGTTGTGCTGGGGCGTGGTGGGGATGTAGCTGGTGGGGGTCGCTGTAGCACCGGGGCATCAGGGGGTAGGGGTTGGGAGGGACGGGGGCGTGGTGGTCGTGTTGGTGGTGCCATGTCCCCTGGCTCTGCGCGTATGGTGGTCCTGGCACGGTGTGGAAGTGTGCGGGCGGTGCTGGCTGACTGGGCTGCAGGGTTTGGGTGCTGCGGTACCGTGGTGGTGGTGGGCGCTGGCGGGGCTGGTGCTGTTGGTGTGCCCCGGGGGTTTGGGCATGGGGTGGTGCGGTGTGGCTGGACCCAGGCCCTGGTCGGGGCGTCGCGCCCTGCTGGCGGGCGCGCTGGCGGGCCCCCTGAACTGCTTGGTCTTCTTGGACTGGTGGGTGTCGGGGGCGGGTGAACCCCCCTGTCCCCTTGGGGGCGACGGGGAGCGGGCGTGCCAGCGATGAGCCTCTCGGAGGCGCATCTCGAGGCCTCTGACCTAGGTGCGCTGGTCCGTGAGGCCCATCCGTGTGGTGGTTGCCTCGTCGGTGGGGGGCCAGGTGGGCGTCCTGAAAGGACGCCCAGCCCTCCGAGGGATTCAGTTGCGCGGGACGGTGGTGCTGTGCCGGGTAGAGGAGTGCGCTGAGTGGGTAAGGTGTTCCTTTCTGTCGGCCGAGGGCGGTGTTGAACTGGCGTCAAGTGATTCGTAGGTAGGCTGCTATCTCCTCTGGTGCCGTGTCCGCCCACGCTTCTGGCGTCAGGGCTGCTGCTTTGGGGGCCGGGAGTTGTGGGTCTGGGAGGTGCGGGTCACGGTGCTGGAGGTATAGGGCAAGGAGGATGTGGCGGGCCGCCACGTTCAAGCCGCCCCCGCTGTCGCGTAAGGGTGGGCTGTGGGGGGGCAGGGGTGTGCTGCCCGTGGCCACGGCTATGGTCCATGCGTGGTCCCCCGCGTGCGCCACGTAGTACCCTCCCAGGTGGTCCCGGAGGGTGTCAGTGAGTGGCCCGAAGAAGCTGGGGCGGCTGGCGCGGGGGGTTGCGGCTGGGGCTGCGGGCCGCTCGCGGTGGTGGGGGTACAGGTCCCCGCAGTGTGGGCAGTGGGTGAGGCGGTGCGCGGCTTCCAGGCAGACCCAGTGGTCTGGGTTGCAGGGCAGGGCCGTCTGTGGTAGTCGCTGGCGTACGCAGAGGGGACATGCGGTGGCTGGCGGTCGGTGGTACCTGTGGACGGACGGTGGCGTGGGGGGATGGGGGCTGGCGGCGTGCGCATGCTGGGGGGCGTGTGTGCGGTCCCTGTTGTGCCCGTGGGTGCCGTGTCAGTGTTGTGCTCGGTGGATGGTGTGTAGGCGTGGTCGGGGTTCCAGTGTTGGTATGTCATGGGGTAGGTTCTCATGGTTGGTAGAAGAGGAGTTTGAGGAGGTGGGCTTGGTCTGTTTGGGGCAGGGTTGCTGCATGCTGAAGGTATTTGTGGGTGCGGTATGTGAGCTGCTCTGCTGTCTTGGCAACGGCCGTCCGTTGCATGTGCGCCGCCGTGGCCTGGGGGTCCTCCGCGTGGTTGCGTAGCAAGGTGTAGACGGCAGTGGGGATGAGTCCCCTGCGGACCGCCTCGAGTACCTCCGTCTGCTTGAGGACGGTGGTGAGTTGCTGGGTCGCCGGGAACTGCGTCAGCCATCCGGCGTGCTGTGCAATGGTGTGGGTTGGGTTCCAGTCTGTGAGGGTGTCCAGTCCTCTGTACAGGCACACCTTGAAATGGTCCCAGGTTTCTTCTTCCGCGTGGCCACAGATGCATTTGATGTATCCTGCAGGGACGTGGATCGAACGGCGCGCATACCATCGGTGGTATCGCCGGAGGAGGGGAAGCTGTTCGAGAGCGAGTTGGAGTCGGGTTTTTTGTAGGTGTGCTGGGAGGCTATCCGGGCGCAGGGCGGAGTAGTAGAGGGGGTTGCGGACGGAGTCTTCGAGTCGTCGGAGGAGTTCGGTGTTCCCTGGGTGGCCCAGTGTGGTGGCTAGTTGCTGGATGGGTGTGGGGTAGTGGTACTGCTTGTCTCGATCTGTGTACGGAGTGTCCCCGGGTATCCATTGGGGGGGTTGTGTTGCCGAGGGTATCGGGGGCACGTGCTGCAGGTGGCCGTGGTGTGGGGTGTCCAGTCGGACATGTTCGGGCCCTGGGGTCTGGCTGGTGTTCTGGTGTTTGGCCTGCGTGTCTGCGCGTCCATTGCTGTATGCGTAGCGGTGTGACTCCTGTTTGACGATGTGTAGGGCGTCCTGGGGGTGCATGCCCCTGAAGGCCATCCATAGTCCCAACGCTTGTGTGGTGAGGCCAGATTTGAGTGCCTTGTGGAGGGACAGGTCCGCGAGGCGCCTGGTGAGGTGGATGTCAACCGTGGCGTCCACGACTACCCAGATGTTGCGGGGCCGGATCGTTGTGGGTGGCTGTGTGGAGGTGACGGCGTCTGCCAGGGTGCGCAGTTCGCCGAGGGAGGACGCCCCAAAGATGGTGGCCCCGGTGTGGTGTTCCACATGGAGGCCATCCGCGTGCCGGGTGATGCGCACGGAGGCACAACCGAACGTGGGGGTGCGTTGCTGGGTGCCGGAGGCGTCAGAGAAGTAGATGATGTCGGTGTCGCTGGGTATGGGTAGGCGAGCAATTGCTCTGGGGTGAGAGACGTAGACGGGGTTCCCTTTGGGCGGTTCTGGCAGTGATTTGCGTTGGTTGCAGTGGCGGCGCTGCAAAGACGCCTATCCCCTGGGTGATGATGGCCTGGGCTCGTGGGGTGAGACGGAGGAGGCCCCTGTCTGGGCGCCCCTGGGTGATATACGCGTACATCAGGTGGAAGAGGTATCCCGTATTGGGGTGGAACTTCTGGCACGTGATGGTCTGTCGCCGCTCCTTGTCGTCTTTGTCGCCGCGGAGGGTGGGGCATTTGTGCTGTAGGGGGCGCATGGGTGCCTCCTGGGGTCCTGCGCGGTGTGGGTCGCAGCGGTCGTACTCTATGGCCACGCTGTCCGGGTCTGCCCGCTCGTTGGTGAACGTCCATGTCGCCGTGGGTGTTCGGGTCCAGGCTACGTGCGCCGGCTGGTCTGGGGGTACAGTGTGAAACCAGGGGGAGAGCCATGCCTGCTGGTCGCCGGTGGCGGCAGCGGTGGGGGTGTGGTAGCTGGTGGAGATGAGGTGTAGCAGGGGCCACGGAGTGTTGAGGGCTGCCGGGCCGCAGTGCCAGCACGTGCGTGGTATGCCCTGGTCACTGTGTCTGACTGGTGGTACATCGGTCTCTGGTGCGTTGTGTTTGGGGATGGACCAGGGGGCATGGTGTCGCTGGACAGTGCGGGTAGCATGTTTGTGGCCGTTTGGTGCTGGTAGCAGGATGGTGGGTGGTGTCCAGCGTTCGGCTGACAAGGTGGGCTCGTCCTGCGTCGTGCCGCCATCGTTGGCAGTCTGGTGCTCGCTCGGGCGGGGCTGGGGGTGCTAGCGCTGGAAGGCTTTGTACGCCGTGTCGTTGTCCTTGGGCCCTGGCATGTTGCGCCCTGCCTTTGTAGCACATGCGCGGAGGTACGCTTGGAAGACGTGGCGTGCTGGCCATTGTGGTTCAGAAAGGAACGGGGCGTGGTGGGCGTCGCACTGGGCCATGATCGTCATCTGTGTTGGGGTCATATACACTATGGTGATGGTGGCCCCCAAGAGGCGCAGGGTGTCCACCCCGCCTGCCGGGTGTGGGTGGATGTCGGTGTGCGTGGCCAAGAGCGGCCCCTGTTGATCGCAGTGGTGGTTTGTCAGGATGGCCTGCGTGTGGTGCGGTAGGAGGAGTTGTAGCTGAGCCCAGATGCCAGTGCCCACGGGGGTTGAGACGCCGTGCTGCGCCAGTATCAACCGGGGGCAGGTGTTGCGGGTTGTTTGGCATAGGACATGTCGACCAGGGTGCCTGTGTCGTCTGCGTAGTAGCACCAGTGGGCCATCATGGCCTCCTTGGGGAAAAACGTGGGCCAGCCTCCGTGTTGCGCCCATGCCTTCGTCACTTGCTGTCGAGCGTGGCGTAGGGCGTCTTGGGGGCGCGGGAGGTGCAGGGCTTGGTAACCGATGGCCGCGTTGAGCACCGCTTCCATGAAGTACGCCAGGCCCCGCGTAGACAGGAGGTCCCCCCTGGCAACTTGGGGTAGCCGGGCGAGGCGCTCTTCCAGCTTGCTTGGGAGTGTGATGTCGTGGTGCCGTGTGGCCTGTGTGACTCCGAGGTGGACTGTGGTGTCTTCCAGGTGTAGGGGTTCGCCTTTCCGGATGTGGGGGGTGGGGGTCCTGGCGTCGGCCAGCCCGACCGACTTGCGGGGGTGCACTAGGAGCTGGTGGGCGCCCAGGTAGGTTGTGGTGAGTTGAAGAATGGCAGACGCTTGCTCGGTGGTCGTTGGTAGCCCTGCGGTCTCAGGGTCGCGGTGGCAGGTGGCCGTAGTTAGGAGTTTGTCGTCCGCGAAGTTGATGAGGGGGGACCGTAGCGGGTATGGGGCGTACCCCAGGTATACCCGTGCTAGCTCAAATGCCAGTGGTGGGGTGACGAGGAGTTAGAGGAAGGGGCCCTCGGCGCCTCCCTGGGGGGCCCCTGCTGTCTGTGCCGGTCCAGGGGGTGAGGCCTGCGGCTGTGATGTTGGCGTAGAGCCGGGTCTGGATGTACCCGGTCATGAAGGATGGGAACCGGAGGCCCATGGCATCCCATACCTCCGTGAAGAGCCGGTGTGGGGCGTGGCGGAACGCGCTATGGACATCGAGGGAAGCGCCAATCATCTCCTAGGGGTTCATGTCCAGTGCGGTGTCCTGGAGGAAGATTGCCTCGTGGGGGGACCTGCCGGCCATGGCTCCCCACATGCTGGCGGACACGTGGGCGAAGACTGCCGGCGGGATGCGGCCTAGGATGAGCGTGCACACCAGCTTGACCTCGGTGGTCGCGCAGACTATGGGCCGCCAGTTCCCCGGCTGCGCCCAGTCCCCCATCTTGTAGAGGGGGTGGACCAGGTTGGCCCCCTCAAGGGGGATGCACCTGGCGCCCGTGACGATGTCCCACGGGCGAGCTGCCAGGCGGCGCACTTATGCCCTGGTTGCTAATCTCTCATTTGCCGTCTTACTCCGGTGACCTTCGGTGATTTCATATCATTGGTCAAACATGGTCGGTGATCCACTGTCCTTGTCTTGGCAGCAAGCAATAGGGCATGAGTTCAGTTAATTTGGCAACTGGATATAGGGACAATCGTCGGTCAAGGTTGGTGATTCTCACTCCGTGTGCATGAATGCTCTCCTGGGTCATGGCTAGGCAAACCTCTCCCTCCACATGCATGCTCTCAGGATTGGGCTTTGGTGAGGTTCTCTCCTGGGCCATGGATTGGCTAGGATCTCCCTCCTGGGTCATGGATTGGCTAGGTTCTCTCTCAAAGCTTCGGTTGGGATGGGACCATCTCTCTCAAGGCGGGGATTGGGGCGGGACCATCTCTATTCGAGGCAGGACTACTTCTCTTTGGGATGGAACAATCTCACATGGACGTGCTCTCATTGGACCCGGGATACCTCTATTTGTGCACTCACTCTGCGGGCTGGGTCTAGATCTCTACATGTGACCCGGGGCATCTGCATATCCAATCTTCTTACCCGATCTCTCTCCATGTAGCATGCGTTGAATTGGTTCAGTGTCACACGAACAGGCAAATAGGCAACGTTGCTTTAACATGTTCATGCGTGGATGGTTGCTTATGAACATGACGACTGTGTTTGCCTATGCCATCCGGTCCCAAGCAATCAGGCACCAAGTGATTGGAGCGGGTGGCATGTCGACGGATGGGAGGGCATGGGACATATGTTGTGTGATGGCGTCTCTACTCATGTTTTTGGGTCGCGACACTCAAACCGTAGGGAGCCAAGTAATTGGTATGTACCATACACTAAACATGTGAGGTTTGGTGGGCTGGCCCTTCTTCATGTCTTCTTTGCAAGCAGCAAGTTAACCCGTCAAGCCTATTCACTTGCTGGCCATGGTGTATGACATTGCTGAGGGACGGGCACCCGGCGTCCGGTGTGGAGTACCGAAGCAATGCCACCAGGTTGTTATATATGTCACACATGCCAGGTGTCAAGTAGCATTTGCCATTGTGCTGAGGTCACTCTCCCGACTTACATTTAGTGATCCTCATTGCAAGTTCTTCATGCGTGCACATTGGTCACTCATGAGGGTGGGCAAGTCACGTATGTGGCCATGTCGTACTTTGTGTTCATGGAGGCCATGGTGTCAGGGTTGATCAGCGGTGAGAACATTCCTTATGTTTGTAACCCTATGATGTTTACCCCATTTCACCGTCTTGTGGGCAAGGGTAAGGATGGGCCATGTGCGCCCAATTTTCGCGAGGAACCCAATGATGCCATTGTGTTTTATATGCTTGTGTTTCTGTGTTGCCATACACCTAATGGACGGTATCCATGTCATTGTGTCATGCATGATCATTCGTGAACCAATGAGTTTTCTCAAGCCGTTGCATCGGGATTGTGAAAGGCATGGCGTCATATGTCCATATCGGAACGCATAGTTTGCGTGTGCATGGTCTATAATTAGATTCTTGGAGTAGGGATGCTACATCGTCTTCGATAATCGCATATCTTATTCCAGGGCTTCATCTCCATTTCTACCTATCAACTCCTTTGCCCGACACTGTCATTGTTTGTTCCCTTCTCCATGACGTTCCTGTATTGATGAACCCGAGTGCCTCTTTCCTCAACACTTCCCTCAATTTGCATCGGTGGATCACGTATTTCGATTTCATTGCCAAGGGTTGCCAAGGAGTGTGTTTGTGGGACATTTTTTCGAATTTGGAAATTCGTGATTCGAAACAATGGAAGCATTGGTGAGATCTAGGACAATGCGTGTCACGGGGAAAAAGGTGGAAAGATCAGGAATAGGCGGTAGATCTCGCACAATGGCAGGGGCCGGTCCAACGGACCTTCATTATGGTAGCAGAGGTTTACCTGCCGCCTACCGCCACCCGGGAAGCTTGCGCCCTCATGAGCCCTGCCCAAGTGAACCCCGGGTAACGATTAATGACACCATCCAAGAAGCGGTCGTTGAAGCCCGAAAAGAAGGAAGGCATTCGTGAAGAAGAGTGGGTACCGTCGACAACATGGAGGACATCCTCTTATTTTGTGAAGGAGTATGCCGACCACGATGTCATCTCCGAGTACCCGCGGAAGAATCGGACAAGGAGGTCACAAGCTGCAGCAGTCGCTCAAAGGCCCCGCAGTACCGCAAATGCGGTTCGCCAAAACTGTCAGAGAAGGATGAAGAATCGGCAATGGAAATGACGCCGAGCCCTGTCCGCCAGACGTTCGGTGCTCCGTCGGACTCCGAGGGATGTCATACTTGTTACGCTTCAGATGGTGCCGGCGCAGAGCCAGGTTTTCTCGGTGGGAGGATCGCATACCGCCCCAAATCCTGAACTTGATCATGGTGCAGAACGGGAAGCGTTGCCGCGAAGGTCGGCAACAACAAGAGTCCCAAGGCATACCGAGTTCGGTATGATGTGAGCGGAGGCAGGAAGGATGGAAGGTGACGGCACGGGCGACACCGTGATGGGCGCAGGAGAGAAGCGGGGAGATCCGGGAGGTCCGCCGCCGGATGGCCGGGACCAAGATGGAGATGGTAGACATCCATTCGAGGACGCCAAAGAAGTGGCGTGCGGGGACGGGGGGCGTGAAGATCACTGCCATTGCCGACATGTGGACTTCGTCATCGGGAGTCATTCCCGGATGGGCAAGGATGCCATTATTCAAGGGATCGACAAGTTGGAAGACACCTCGGGTGGAATTCTTGAGGACCAGGCCATCTTCGACAGCGCTCTGAAGAGTATCCGATCACACCAAGAGGACTACGAGGCCAAGCTGGAGACAATGCTGGTACAGCAGCAAGGAATGGTGGACAAAATGATCAAGTACTTGGAGCCCGTCGAAGATACGATGAAGGAGTTGGAGAGGCGTGCGGGGGTCCCGGCATCAGGTCCCGATCTACCACAAGATCCTGCCCCGCAATGTTTGGTCAGGCGGCTGACGACATTGAGGACAGCCGCAGAATGAGTGGCGCCCATGGAGGGTCCCATGGAGTCGGCTCCATACGGTCCGCCACAGGTTGACCCCTCATTGTTGAGGCAAATTTCGCTTTTGTCGGTCAGTGTCATGTTGGGAGAGAAGTCACTGGAAAAAGGCTCGGGGATCGGTACGCCCAAGCATGGACCCGTGAAGCGACGGTTGAGATCGACATGAGCAGCCCGCCAGCCGCTGGGACGTTCGATGCTCGTGCAGCGTATGAGCGCCGGGTCGCTGAAATGGATTCGGTAACACGTGGAGGATCAAATGGGGAATCATGGGTGCAAGATCCGCGGTCGGGCATATGGACCATGGTCTGTCCGAGCATGGAAGAAACCAAATCTGGACGGCGAGAAGACATGGAGATCCGAGGAGTTTACTCCCACTCACCGGGCAATGGGAGTGGTGGAAGTATTCGACTTGGTGGCGTCATTGCTTCGGATGTCGGGGACGGGGTGTGGAAATACCCCCTTACGACGCGAACCTCGCCAACTTGGACGACTTCATCCTAGATTCGGAAGACTTAACCCAGGAAGTCGTGGGCTAAATGCGGTTCGGATGGGATGCCCGAGACAAGTGAGCATGTGGTACCTTCCCACACCGTTTGGCCCCGGAGTTGAAGGCGGACTTACGTGACGCGATTCGGGAGAAGAGGATCCGTACGGAGGAGCAGTGTTTGGACTGGTTGGAGCAGGAAGAAAGGGTGGATACTGCCAACTAAAAGCTTGATGACTTATAGGCAATACCTCTCAATTTGGAACGTGGGGAGCTGCGGTTGAGGGAGTGGAGGAGATATCTTCGAAAGTACCGCCGACTTCTGAAGCAAGTTAAGGCTTGGTCGGAGTCGGGTGAGACTCGCCACCTCTTGTGGGATGTCCTTCCAAACCTTACTGGAAGAAACGGGTAGAAGACGAGGAGAAGAAGCGGGTAAACAAACGTATGGCAGTACGCATCATGTTGCCGCAGGAGCACAACCCGGGCATTATGGAATATTTTCCGATGGAACCTCGGAGCGCCGGACCGGATGATCTCGTTGAAGAATTCCGAGTACGTGGAGGTGTTTGGCGAGACCGCGGGCGGACCTCTCCTTCGACTCAACAATGTCGAATTGCGACGCAGGGAGAGACTGAAGTTGCAGATGATACTCCCGTGAATGAGCTTGGACACAGTCATCCAGTACGTGAGCGTCGAATCGAAGCTCACCTCCAAAAACGAAGCGCATATTAAAGACCGTCACAGTCATGGGAACCATGATCGCTGCAAAGACCGACATCATCGAGAGGTCCAAGATGATCGCCTCGGGCGTTCAGAAGATGCAGGGGGCGAGAGTATGACACGGGAGGATCATGAGGAAGCGCATTTCTTTGCGGTTGTGGCGCATAACACGAAGGAGCATGGGCAAGACAAGTTGAAGCGGAGGGGAGCACCACCCGTTGGAGAGATTGGGAAACCGCCGCGGAGGATCGGCAATCCGCCGCTCTCCTTCAGGGAATACAGGCGGGAACATGACGATTGCTGGATCTGTTATGGGAAGAATCTCCCACACAACCACGATCATAAGAGGTGCAAGATCTACGCGGAAGACAAGAAGGCTTATCTCCAAGCCCACCCCGAGAAGGTGCCCGAAGAGAAGCGCATAGAGGCTTGGAAGCGTGGGCAAAGTGCCGGTGGACACTCGGGAGGACAAGCGCATGTAGGTGGCAGCCGGCTTCCACAAATCGAGGAAGTGGCCGATTCATTAATGCGGTGCATGGAAGCGCTCAAAGCCTTACAGAACGAGAGAACTGCCCCATGGCCGGGCAATTCGCAGCAAGAGGGGGCTGCGGTCGATCGAACTTAGAGAAGCCCCCACAGGAGTGGGACACCGGAGGACTCTCCTCCGAAAATCAGTGGAATCCAATCGCCGAAGGCATCTATGGTGCCGAAGAAGGTTCTGAAGGAGCCAAATCCACTGAGTCTAGCCACTGCCAATCCATGGGCGGCCCTGCCAAGGGAAGTACACGTGGATATTGGCAGCTGGGACAAGAAGGTTGGAGAGACCACGGAGAGTCCTGTGGATGGGCAGGACCAACCCAAAACCTATGAGATACGTGATCACACGTTGGAAGTCCTTATGCACCCATCTGTGCTAGAGTTGCATGCCCTGAGAGTCCTCCGTACACCACATGGCGACGAGCCGCAATTGCACTTGAAGATGTGGGTAATGTAGGGACGGAAAGAAGTGATCGCAGAGGTCTTGGTGGATACTGGGGCCCAGGTAAGGTTGGTGCGGAACGGACTGTTTCTGAACACATGTCTGAAGGGCAGTGACCGACCAGTGCGCCTCAAGGTCGCAAACGGCGGGATCATGTGTGGAGGGACCCGTGAAGCCGAACTTGGCCTGCAAAACCTGGGAGCATGACCGATTGTATGGACCAGACCACGCAGAACGCTTGATGCTCCATGGAAAATTCTACGAGGCCGATCTCTCCGATTGGGAAATCATAATGGGCTACGATTTCATGGTGAGCAATTCAGCCGGAGCATTGCCACATCGTGCCACACTCATTCATGAGGCAAACGAGAGGCTTTCATGGCTATCGACCCATTATGCCCCTGGTGGATCCCAATGGACCGGAGATGAGGAGGAGAAAATTGTTTGTCCAGTGAAAGCAGTGGGAAATAAGTCGAAAGGTGGCGATGGATAGCACCTTTAGGAGTATGGTCTATCCCGGAAAGCTTATTGTCGCATGATGGAAGGCTTGGGTATGGACACATCGTCGACGGATGTCTTCGCATCAAAAGAGGCTCCCAAGTTGCAAAACTGCGCGAGGTACTGGCACAAGGGTGACTCGGCGTGCAACAAACACTGGGGCCCAGAAACGTGGGGCCATCTGTATGTACACGGAGGCAAACGGGATTTGGAACGGATGGTGAACAAAATTATCGCCGATAGAGCCAAAGGAGTCTTGGTGTTGACTGGACTCGGCTGAGGGGACGCCCGAGGCGATTTTTTAAGATTAAAGATCAATTCCATCGCCTTGAACGAATTTGTGTTTGCGCCAGATGAGGAGATATTTACGGGCGCTACAAGAACCTCTTTGCCGTCACCAGGACAGGCATGGTCAACCCACATTTATTATGTGGACGGTAACAATACCATCCCACGGGCGATGAGGCTTTAATCCGGAGGATACAAGCCGTGCCCATGAGGGTCATGTTTGAAGAGAGCAACGACCCCAAAGTGGAAGTCAAGACCTTGTCCTTGCGCGGGATTGATCGTGTTGTCCACTACATGAAGAATGGGATGCATGACCGTGTGGCAGCCTAGCAGGCAAGAAGCCGGGTCAAATCTCCTCATTGGTGGGACGATCAGAATTTGGTTACGGGGAAATTCACCAAGAACGAGTTCGTGGCGAGGGTGTTGGACCACATGGCCGATCAAGGTGCGCCTGTGGGTTCCAACCCACCCACGTGGTATTTCCCACCCTCGAGTATCGGATGGAACCCTGTCACCCCATTCAATATGCAAGATTTCCGAAAGTTTTCGGTGGGGCTGCAGACCCACGATGCTGAAGAGGGTATGATGCATGGGGAAATGTCGCAGGGCGATCCAGAGGAAGGCTATACGGCCATTCGGTTAGTGGTGACCGTGCCGACAGCTGCGGCCCAAGAAGCAAGGGAAAATCCAAGAGTGGATGAGCTGCGGGAAAGATTGGTGAGGGATTATCCCCGGTTGTTCAGCGGTGTGGCCAACAAAAATTCACCAGATCGAGGTCAATTTGGCACCGCACGGATGGAATTGGACCCCAACCCCAAAGTATATCGGCCTCGCGAATATCAGCTACAAGGTGAGCGGGCAGAGGCCATGAAAAAGCTGTTGAAGGAATTCATCGAGCGCGGATGGATAGAACTTTCGGGCAGTGAGTGGGAAAGCCCAGCATTTATCGTGCGGATGAAGGAGAAGGGAGAATGGCGGTTATTGGTTGATTATCAGGGATTGAATTAGCAAACGAAGCATGATTTGTACTCTCTTCCCTTAATCGACACTATCCTGCAAAAACAGGCTCGAAAGCGCATCTTCACGGTGTTAGACCTCAAACATGGTTATCACCAGATGCCGCTGCATGAGGAATCCAGGGCGTGTACGGCGATGAGTACACTACTCCGGCCCATGCAACGGAAAGTGGTGCCAATGGGAGCCAAGAATCGCAACGCGGTATTCCAACGTATAATGGAGGATCTGCTGGGACCTGTGCAGTATTGCGCCGTCCCGTTCGTCGATGACATCATTATCGGGTCTGGCACGGAGGACCTGTCGGAGGATGAATTGATGAAGGCCGACGAGAAGGACTTGAGACGAGTGTTCGACATCCTTGATCGCCACCAAATGGTACGCAAGCCAACGAAGGCATCCTTATTTGTGAAGGAGGTCGAGTTTGGGGGACATGTGGTTGGTCATGGGCAACGCGGGCCCATGCCGGGCAAGTTGGCCGCCTTGAACCATTGGGACCAACCCACCACCATCAGCGAGTTGCGGTCGTTTATGAGAATCTGCAATTATTCTTTTGGTTACGTACGAAGGTATGCTGAACTCTCGGCACCATTGCACAAGATGCTGCAGGTTGGGAAGTTCGATGGGCGCAAGGGGAGCAAGAAAAAGCTGGCTCGGACAACGTAGGCGGAAGAAGCGTTCTAGACCCAAAAGAGAACTCTCCTGGGAAAGTTGGGGTTATTCCTTATCAATTGCGACAAAGGATTTGTGCTCCGCACCGATGCATCGATTGTGCCGCAGGAGCAGTCCTGGAGCACGTCCAAGAGGATGCTTCGCATGTCCCAGTGGCCTTTTGGAGTAGTGCTGTGGCAGAGGGGCAACGCCGCACTTAGACTGCAAGGAAATAGGAGACATATGCCATTATATGTGCCTTGCGCAAGTGGTCCGGGCATATTGGTTTGCAACCCCTTGTGGTGTGCACCGACCATCAAAGTTTGCAGGGTTGGCACAAGGAGCACGTCAACACCCCCTCGGGTCCGGCAGCCCGACGCGCCCGGTGGCACGAGACGCTAGCCAAGTTTGACTCGAGCGTAGTATATGTGCCCGGAAAAGACAACACTGTGGCTGATTGCCTCAGTAGTTGGGCCTACCCGGCCAGGAAGGCATGGATGGACATCTCCATGCATGGCAACGCCGCGGGGACTGCGGAGGCCAAACGTATCATCGAGGCGGAGCGTCTCCTGGAAGAAGGCGAGGGCAAATGCTTTGTGGTGATGGAATTTCTCGCGGAGCTGGCCCAAGTCTGAGATGCCAAGGTGGAAGCGGTGGAGGCGCAAATGAAGGAGGAGGACATGGTACGAGCCATTGAAGGAGTACAATCGGTTTTGATGGAGGATTGGTCCGATGATTCTGCAAACTCAGACAATTGGCTGAAGTACTGAAGTGCGGCGAGTGCGCAATCCGACGACGATTGCCTGAGGGATTGACGGAAGAACGGGACAAGCACCTTCTCAAAGACAAGCTTTTGGTTCCCGAAAAACCGGCTGGAGGACTTGATTGACCACTGCAAGAACGCTCAGTTGAAGCACCCGGGACGGGAGAAATTGCAGAAGAACTATTGCAGAATGGTAGAAGCCCGACGAGAAGGACTTTAGACGAGTGTTCGACGTCCTTGATCGCCACCGAATGGTATGCAAGCCAGCGAAGGGATCCTTATTTGTGAAGGAGGTCGAGTTTGCAGGACATGTCGTTGGTCATGGGCAACGCAGGCCCATGCCGGGCAAGTTGGCAGCCTTGAACCATTGGGACCAACCCACCGCCATCAGCGAGTTGCCGTCGTTTATGAGATTCTGCAATTATTATTTTGGTTACGTACGAAGGTATGCCGAACTCTCGGGACCATTGCACAAGATGCTGCAGGTTCAGAAGTTCAATGGGCGCAAGGGGAGCAAGAAAGAGCTGGCTCGGACAACGTAGGCGGAAGAAGCGTTCTAGACGCAAAAGAGAAATCTCCTGGGAAAGTTGCGGTTATTCCTTATCAATTGCGACTAAGGATTTGTGCTCCGCACCGATGCATCGATTGTGCCGCAGGAGCAGTCCTGGAGCACGTCGAAGAGGATGGTTCCCATGTCCCAGTGGCTATTTGGAGTAGTGCTGTGGCAGAGGGGCAACGCCGCACTTAAACTGCAAGGAAAGAGGAGACGTATGCCATTATCTGTGCCTTGCGCAAGTGGTCCGGGCATATTGGTTTGCAACCCCTTGTGGTGTGCACCGACCATCAAAGTTTGCAGGGTTGGCACAAGGAGCACGTCGACACCCCCTCGGGTCCGGCAGCCCGACGCGCCCGGTGGCACGAGACGCTAGCCAAGTTTGACTCGAGCGTAGTGTATGTGCCCGAAAGGGACGACACTGTGGCTGATTGCCTCAGTAGTTGGGCCTACCCGGCCGGGAAGGCATGGATGGACATCTCCATGCATGGCAACGCCGCGGAGACTGCGGAGGCCAAACGTATCATCGAGGCGGAGCGTCTCCTGGAAGAAGGCGAGGCCAAATGCTTTGTGGTGATGGAATTTCTCGCGGAGCTGGCCCAAGTCTGAGATGCCAAGGTGGAAGCGGTGGAGGCGCAAATGAAGGAGGAGGACATGGTACGAGCCATTGAAGGAGTACAATCGGTTTTGATGGAGGATTGGTCCGATGATTCTGCAAACTCGGACAATTGGCTGAAGTACTGAAATGCGGTGAGTGCGCAATCCGACGACGATTGCCCGAGGGATTGACGGAAGAACGGGACAAGCACCTTCTCAAAGACAAGCTTATGGTTCCCGAAAAACCGGCTGGAGGACTTGATTGACCACTGCAAGAACACTCAGTTGATGCATCCGGGACGGGATAAATTGCAGAAGAACTTGGAGTCGAGGTTTTTGTTCCCTCCAGGTTATTACGCGGTTTTGAACCGGTATTGCAAGCCGATCGGTCAACTGGTGGAAACCCCGTGTACGCTACCAGTCAAGAGAGGCCCATGAAGTCAATTTCAATGGATGTCTTGGCGATGCCGGAAATTACCGTGGAAGGCGGGGTCTTTAACTGTGTCATTTTGGCAGTCAATCGCCACAGCAGATACATGGTGGCGGTTCCGGGCAAAAAAATCCAAGAAGAAGGACAAGATGGACAAGCAAGGAGTGGGGCTGCAAGCCAAGACCGTGGCGCAAGCAATGATCCGGCATTGGTTGACAGTATTTGATTTGCCAGCCGTGATATGCAGCGACAGGGGTACGCCGTTCGTTGGCGCATGGTTTCGCACGATGTGCAACCACGTGGGCGTGAGGCATGCCAAGACAGTGGCATCTCACAGCCGTTCGAACTTAAGAGCGGAGGTGGCGGGCAGGCAATGATTCAAAAAATTCCGGCAATTGCATATTGAGGAGCCTGGCAGAAATTGGTATCATTCCCTTTTCAGGGTTCCGCAGGCATACCACAATTTACCTGGACCGTCTGGTTTGTCAGCCGATCGTATTATATTCCTGCGGGATCGAGTTTCACTTACTCTCCCGTGGAGGAACCATGGTAATGTGGCAAGGGAGGCCCATGACATGATGTCAGAAGTCGACGACACGGCCAAGAAAGTGTATGATGCCATGGTTGTGGAACATGCGAAGAGGGCCAGAAGGTTAAAACAGGGTTTCACTGCTGATTGCTTTGATGAGATTGTTTTGTTGATGCCCCTGCTTGCTCCTGCTGATGCTTGATGTAGTGCAGGTTTTCCAAACAAATAAGCTATGATGAAATCAGCCCTAAGAAGTACCCGCAGTTGCAAGGCAAAGGACCACAGCATCAAAGCCACAACATGAAGGGCTGCAGTCAAAAGAGATAGTGATACAACACAGGAGACTCACAATAACTACAGATTTATGAAAAGATAGTTAGAAAATATCCTACAAACATGGAAAAACTGCCCACATGGGCATCCCCTCTTTCGTAGTGCCATCTAGAGATGTGCACTCCTTGTTTTGGGTCCCATAGGTGGTGAGGTGGCATGGCTTGTGGCACTGAGGTCACTGCCATGTCACATGGGATATTCCTACTTAGCTAGGCTGACTAGGAATTGAACCAAGGACCTCTCAAAAAGAGGTGCCACAGCCCCCTAGGGTGCATACCACTAGGACAGCTAAGACTTCATGAGAAAATATAGAAAAATGTATAGGCTCTAGATCAATGTCAGTGCCTCAGTCATTCCAGGAAATGGTGTATAAAATAAATCAGCTGGGGGTTCAGGGGTCTACACAACATCCATAGGTCAATGCTTGGTTTTATAGGTCAAAATGTCTCGTCACCCCATTTTTGGATAGGCAAATACTAAGATAAAAATGTGTTATGGCTTTAGGCCTCTTTATAACAACTGAAGCTAACCTTTTGGCAGGGGAATACACCTTTTCTTACTCCCCCCTTGGGCTGTGGTGACCAACACTGTCGCATTTCAAAAGAAAGAGAGAATTTTTCTTGGCCTGCCCATGGCTTCAACATTTATTTAAAATTTTCTATAACATCTGCAACATTGGAAAGAAGGCGCTGCGTCATGGCAGTCGCCAGGTTCTGCTGAGTCATACAAGACACCTACAGCTCCCACTGGGGTCCTTGACGTCGCTGGGGAGCAGTGGCTTGGTAGGGGGTTAGAATGGGCATGCCAATTCATGGTGTGCACAACCCTCTGCCTCCAATTGGCAAAACGCAGTGCAATACGCAAACCCCATCGCTGGATATGATCAGGGCACGCTGTCTGGGGTCTCAATGAACCTGCTGTAAGACCAAATCTGTCCTTAGCACGTTGAAAAAAAATTTACCCTCATGGGGGTTTGCGATTCAGGACAGTGGTCCAGGAGTCAGTTTTTTGGCCTGAACACGGCCTACTCCACTGTTTGCGCTCCAGGATATCTGTAGAGAAAGGACGAAGGGTTGAGGGACTGACAAACACGCAACGTTGGACGCAAACACCAAGATCCGTCAAATGACGGCCTAGAATTATTCTGACGGCACACACCTGTCCAGAATCTTCATGTGCATTAAATGCACATTTTTACGAAATTTTTTTTGATCACAGGGATTTTTCAATTCCTGGATTTACACGCAGAGAAAAGCGGCGCGCCGGAGCGCATCCTAATTGGGTGCAGGAAAAGACAAAAAAAATAAGATTATAACAGTATGTCAGGTAATAATAAGAAAACGACGAGACACAAAATAAATAATAAACGTAGGAATTCCACGTTTGCTTCTAGGAGCAATAAAGAAGAATAATTCCAAGAAACTCAAGATGACTTCAAACAACAAGGTATAAACATACAGGTCTTGTTTGCTTCGTATGCAGCATGCACATAGCTAGTCTCGTGTTATCGTGGACGTTTACTGTAGCAACAAAAACATAGAATAGAGGGACAGATTAGAAGATTGCAAGATGATTAGAGGTGAGATCGGGTGATTAGAACATACTGACGCGTTCCCGTAGGGAGCCGGCCACGGGACGCTGCGGTGACACGCACAGGTGAGCAGGCAGGCAAGGCACTACGCTCACAAGGGCATCAATACGCTCGTGTCATGTGACAAAGCGTTTCAGAATCCTTGCCACTCTGCAAAGAGGGAACAAAAGTATGTACAACAACACATCAAGATATGTACACATGGGGTTAAAACTGGACTGGGGTAAGGGCATCACAGGACCATAGACACTCAGTCCCAACTCGTATCCCAATCCCGGGTCCGACCCTCTCAGTGGCTGGTGGGGGCGGGGGCTCAAACACAACCCATGCCCTGCTCAGTCCGGACCCTGAAACCCTGCCAATGGGGGAGGTGTCTCGCACAGCCACAGGCGAGTTCCTGAGAACCAATGATCTCCAAGGCCAACCGACAGTCGCTCCCCATGCTCCCTTAACAGCAGGTCCCAACTCCTCTCTGAGCGAGAGATATGGCCCCGCCATTATCACCTAGGAGTTGGTAGCTGAAAATGGGCTGTTTCAGCCCAAACTGAAATTAACTCAAAAATCCCCAAAATTGACCCCTCGTCTGGACCCGCCAGAGGTGGGGACGAGGCAACTGACCCTATGCCCTTCTAGTACGAACTCCCTGGAGCCCCCACCCAACCTGGTTCCCTCTGAGGTTCCGGCATCAGGGCAACACGGATGAGTCAAGTGGGGTCATGATGCCAAAATCACCAAAATTGGCGTCATTCCCACGCGTGGCACGCCCGGCCAAGCTAAGGCCAATGGCTCACAGGGTAGGAGGCAGGACCTGAGACTTATATCTGGGTGTACAACTTGGAATTTGGTCCGGGCTCCTTATGGGTATAGAAGAATGGGGCCGCCAATTGACCACACGGAAGGGGGAAATTGGGGTCCCAAAATGGGGTCATTTTGGCTGCTTGAAATGAGCCAAAATTCGCTGCGCCCCCAACAGTATATCTCCACGTCGGCTTGGAGATCCGATCTGCCATCCCATACGCGGTCCACCAGGAGTCCAATGGAGACTCCCATGCCCTTGGCTCTCGAAGATCTCCATGCCACTCAGCGTGGTGACGATCCCAATTGGATCCACAAATGTCAAAATTGCAAAATTGCCCACACTCACTTTGGACTAGCGCCTTAACGAAGGTGGCTCCGCTTCGCCCACGTGGTGTGTGGACCATGGGGACCATTACCCATAACACACATGTCATATATGGTCCCTTGGTCCATGCGTCCGGCGTGCACGAGGGTTAGAACATAGTGCACGGCGGGCAGCCAAAGTGGAAAATTGCTCAAAATGGCCAAAAATGCGCACACTCATGGTTGGGGCAAATGAGGCATATGCCCGACTCGGACCGGAGTGTGCCATAGGATTCGTATCAAGTCATATGTGTCCAACATATCTTTTGGGCGTCGCCCAACTCCTCTGGTATTGGGAATGGCAGGGTCGCCAAGTGAGCCCATGATTTGGGATAGTCCCAAATCGCCAACATGGCGGCCACGGTATGCCAAGCCTAAGAGGAGTTATTCGCTGGGTCCAAGATATGTTGGGCATCAAAGTATGTACCCTCATAACATACTTGGGTCATGATGTCAATTGAGCGCAACGTTGAGATACACGGTCGCCACTTGACATCATGACGGGCCAAAAACAGCAAAATTCGCACAAAGACACACAAAAGTGCATTGAAAGGTGCACAATTATATTATAATATCTTTGGCTTGGATCGTGCAATCGACTAATCCTTCCAAACACAATGACTTGACACCAATAACCTCCGATCCCACTTATGTGCTCCACTTGGGGCGCCTTGAAAGGTTACGAGCGCTACTTCCCAAGTGGGCACATGAGAATATGGAAAATTGCAAAACACACACCTTGCTCCCAACGCATCGCTTCGGGATCACCACACAAGCTTCCCTTTACGAAGGTTAGGCTTGCAATTGACTGTAGGGAGTATGGAGAAGGGGCTTGCACAATATGAGGTCCATTGGCGGGCTTGGCTTGGAGTAATGGACCCGCCAAATGGGCACGCAACACAACACATGGCACATACCACATATTGCCCAAAAAGGTAGCTCCCACCACGATATGTCATGCCCCTCCAAGGGCATAACTTTGTGTCAATTGCTCATAGGAACTCAAGGAGAGTTCCTATGCAACACCAACAGTTGCGCGCTACACTCGAAAGTTATCCCAACGCATGCAATATCATGGCCAATGAGTTGTAACGCAAACTCTACCCTCTTGACCATGATCCATTACACTAGCGCGCACGTGTGGAGACGCAAGGCATATAATGCTTCCTAAATTACGTCAGGAGTATTGTGAATACATCCCACACCTCCTTATTGTCGTTCCTCGCAAGCAACACGAGATATGACCTTCACAAGTGGCCTCACGAATCAACTTTGTTTTGCCCATATCTTTAAGACAAATGGAGGGCAGGATAAAAGGGAAGTTGATTCGTGCATAGGGAAGCACGTAGGTCCACTCGAAAGAGGTCAAATCAAGTGCGGGGATGTCGAAGTCGAAAATCCGATTTCGACATCCTAAAAAATTCGGATTAAGGTTGCGAGTGTAAGATGTGAAACTTGCGGAAGCATCCATTCAGTTCCTGGAGGCTTTGGAGCCTTCGTGACGGATAGCGTTGAAATTTCCATTATAAACAGTTAAACCGGCGGTTACGGTAAAGTCGCGATCCAACCGCCAGCAGTCAAAACAGTGAATATCGAAACGGAAGCGTAAAACTTGACGGAAACAATATGAAAATAAAACCCTGTTGATTCCTGATGTTCTGATATACAAATCTCCGCTGGCGGTGCATGGGTTGCCGATGCGGGGCTTTACGGCACGGAACGGAGCGTCAACGGGCGTCTTCCCTTCCGTGCATGGGGCTAGTGGACCGGAGACCGTAACCTAGCCATGGGGTTTTGGGTACCGTTTCACCCCCCTCCTTAGAGCAAACCTTGGGGGGGGCTCGATAACACCCACGCATGGCAGCGGGTACCCAGGACCACTTCCTGATGGGGGGGGTGTCACATCTTCACTTCAGTAAGTCACAGTAAGATAGGTATGACGCTGTATAAGCTCGTAGCACATGTACAGTATCAAGTACCAAGTCCCGGGTCCTGGCGGCGATTGTTCGGCATCCAAAGGACCCGTTAACCCATACCAGGCGCACTGGGTGCCGGCTGCTACGGTCACCACCACAGTGTCAGTGGCATACACGGCCAACATAGGCGACACACGACGACCGAGGTGGTCCCACAAGTCGAGAGCGACCACAAAGATCCATCGGGCTACCCCAAGCTTCCCAAGGCCCGCCGACTGGGGAGAGTCCCCACGGGTCCTTCCTCGGGCGCACCATGTCCATATCCATACGACGCGAGTCCAGAGTGCCATAGTCGAACTCCTTAAGAACCCCAGATCTTAAGGGAACTCCTCCTTAAGGAATTGGGCATCAAGGCCGTCTTTTCCCTCGCCCTACTGCCACGAAGGCCATACATGAGGGAGTCCTCATGCAGTGTGGGCGGAGGCGTCGACTCCTCAAACCACCAGTTTCCCAGGCAGACTGACCGAGGTCAGGAGCGCCGGAGGCCGCCATCCGAATGCAAGTGCGTCTGCGAATCGGTAGGCTCACACTGGGACTGACAGTGGCGGACCGCTGGGAGTGTAGTCAGGCAACTGGGCTTCCCGCCTGGCGCCATCAGGATCTCCACACATCACAGCGAATAGGGCAACACGGTATCACAGGCACTCAAACAGAAGAACATGTAATCAAGTACTGGTCCAGGCTGGACCAGGCTGTAAGAATATGTACACGGCGACTCGAGGCGCCTCTGTATCCCGATTCGTGGTGAAAAGCAGTCCATCCCTCAGCGATGGGCTGATGACACTTAACATACAGATGCACATATCCTGGAGGGCAGAGAAACAAGCAATAATCTGGGTAAATAGGCGTGTGAACACGCTCTGGACAGAGCGCCAAACCACGCCACGGTCAGGATAAGGCAATGCAGGAGGCTGGACAGGAAAACGCCTGAGTTCAGGCCATATATAGTCTCGAGACACACGTCGACTGGTCTGGATGCCGCAAATGCCATGGAACCAGACCACACACTCAAAAATCGCAATGCCGATGACAGCGGCATCCGTTGCGCAACGACGTATGGGCTTCAAGGCCCCAAGAGCTCAAAAATATGAAGGTCAGTCGCCCTACCTGGTTTCCCAAGGATTCAGCAGGGGGGTGAGTGACGAATAGAAAAAGAGAGGGGCCATCCTCCTCTGGATTCAGCAGGGGGGGGTATATGGCCACTCTGTCACCGAAAGATGGAAGAGAGCAAGCAAGTAAGGGACGATTCGTCGGCCTCACAAGCGCTCATAACACATCAGGGGAGAGCTCAGGGCGCTGATCAGGCACCCCTGGCTGCAATCGCCCGGGTGAGTGCTGCCAAGTCCGAAACCTGGATCTTGGTCTTGTGCTTGCGGATGTACTCCATGAAGGGAGTGTTCACCCGCGGCACAAACGAGGAGACGGGTTCCCAGGTGTCGTGGGACGGCCCATAGCCTTGCCAACGAACCTTGAACTCCAGACCTCCGGGTGCTGAGGCTTTCGGGCGCTGAGCCAGGATCTTCTCGACAGTGTAGTCGTCCTGCTCAGCATAGTCATCATCCGAATCAGCCTCATGCGCGGCATAGCTCAGGGGCACATGCTGGCCACGGAGGTCGGGTTCCCGCACACGGAGTTGACTCTCGTGGCGCTCCCGGAACTGTCCGTGACCCACCTTGATACGGTAGGTGCCCTCACCAATCCTGCGGACCACCTCGCCGGGTGTGAACCAGGTCTTGGTGCGGTGGGTGCCCATGGGGCGGGGTCTGATCACCCACACCGGGTCTCCCACCCTGAACTTCTGCGCTGTCGAGCTCGGAGCGGACTTCTGACGCTCAGCATGCTCCTTCTCGAGTTGCTGGCGGATGTCCCGCGCCGTTTGCTCTTGCCGCGCGAAGAATTCCTTGGCATCCATAGCCATGCCATCACCAGACAAGGGAAGTCACCTACCCAGGGGGTCCCTGCCGAACAGAATCTGGTGAGGGGACAAACCACCCGGTGTGGGGGTGTCATGATGGGCCTTCAGAGCGGGCCACATCTCCTCAAACCAGTTCCGACGCGGATTTGTGATGTGGATCTTGCGCAGCTTCTCGAACAGCTGCCGTCCAGCCACTTCAGCACGGCCGTTAGACCGGCTGAGATAGGCGACGCTCTTGGCATGACGTATCCCCATGAGGAAACAAATAGCCTTGAACCAGCAACCAGTAAACTGGGGCCCTCGGTCACTGCAAATGGTGCGGGGGATGTCAAAGACGGTCAGCCAATGACGAATCATCATGACTGCCACTTCCCTGGCAAACAACCCCTTTTTGCGTGCCGGAACGGCCACAACGTAGCCGCTGTGGCGGTCCACACAGAGAACCACACAGTCAAAGGTCTCCTTGCCAATGTGCACTTCGGGCATGGAGAAGACGTCCATGGCCACGCTCTCCATGGGCTGGTCAGGAACCGGGGTCCATTGGGGTTCCCCCTTGACGTTCTGGTTATCGGGATTGCAGGCCTGACAGACCGAGCAGCCCTTCCTGACCTTCTTGATGGCGGTGTAGAGAACGATATGGTCGATCTCGAACCGACGCTGCATGTCAAGAGCTTGCTTCTTGACCCCTGGGTGCACCATGTGGTGGTGCCAAGCTTCACACAGCTCGAGCACCCGGGACTCTGGTACTAGCAGCTTACCATTCCGGTAGAGCTTGCCATCTTCCTCAGTCAGCCCCTTTGGCCACTTCTGCCCGTCATCAGGGTCGGTCACAGCCCTATACTCGGCCGCAAAGGCCTCGGACTTGGCGTAGTCGTCGGTCCAGGCGTCCTGGAGGCAAGACTCCGGGAAGAGGTGCTTGTCGGACTCACCTCCATCAGGGGCGAGTACTCTGACCGCTCTGCTCACCCTCGACGCGAGGGGGGCATCTGCGGCCATGACGACGAAGCATTTGGCACCCTCCTCCTCCATCAGGCGCTCCATTTCGAGGATCCTCTTGGCTTCAGCGTTCTCAGCCTCATCACCATGGGCAGAGATGTCCTGCATGCCCTTGCTGGCGGGATAGGCCCACCTACTGAGACAGTCCGCCACGGTGTTATCCTTTCCAGGAATATAAACACCCGTAAGGTCGAACTTGGCCACGGTCTCATGCCATCTTGCCCGTCGGGAGGCGGGACCAGAGGGGGTGTCCACGTGCTCCTTGTGCCACGACTGCAGACTCTGATGGTCGGTGCAGACGGTGACGGGATGAAGGGCTATGTACCCAGCCCATTTCCTGAGAGCCATGACGATGGCATACGCCTCCTTTTCACGGGGCGTCCACGTCCGTCTCTGGCCTTCCGCCAGGACTCGGCTCCAGAAGGCCACGGGCACGTGCCTCCCGTCGTCAAGCACTTGCTCCAACACAGCGCCAATGGCGTAGTCGGAAGCGTCGGTGCGCAGGACGAACCCTCGGTCGGGATCCACGAGGTGCAGACCCACTGCGGATAGCAGCGCCTGCTTCATCCCCTCAAAGGCACGGTCGGACTCAGGTGTCCAGACCAGAGCCTTCTTGGACCCCTTCTTGGTCTCCTCTCGGTTGCCCTTGAGCATGGTCGTCATGGGGGCTGCATACTCGGCATACATTTTGATATACCCCGAGTAGTAATTGCAGAACCCCAGATACGCCCGTAGCTCAGAGACCGTTTTGGGCTTTTCCCAGTGCTCAATCGCAGCCACCTTGCCAGGTATGGGCTTTCGCTGCCCGTTCCCGACTACGTGGCCAGCGAAGACCACCTCGCTTACCGCAATGGTGGCCTTGTCACTGCTGCCTGTGAGCTTGTGCCGAACCAGAAGGTCCAGCACTCGAGTGACGTCCCTCTCGTGTGCCTCCAGGAGCTCCTCGTAGCTCATACTGGGGTCCCCGGACGCGATGATCACGTCGTCCACGAAGGGGTCCGCACAGTCGCGCACCGGCTTAAGCAGGTTCTCCAGCATCCGCTGAAAAGCCGCATTGCCGTTGGTAACGCCCATGGGCATCACCTTCCACTGGAGAGGTCCAAGTGGGGTGCTCATGGCTGTGCAGGCACGGGACTCCTCGGCGAGAGGCATCTGATGATAACCATGTTTCAGGTCAATCACCGTGAAGATCCTCCGCCGGTGTTGCTTTTGCAGCATGTCCTCAATGAGGGGCAGCGTATAGCTGTCGTGCTGCGTTTGGGCGTTCAGGCCACGGTAGTCGACCACGAGCCGCCACTCACCGGCAACCTTCTTGGGGACGACGAAGCAAGGAGAGGCCCATTCGGAGTGGCACGGCTCGAGCCAGCCTCTCTGGATGAAGTCACGGAGGATCTTCTCCATGGCCTCTTTCCTCTCGCCCCTCAGGGCAAACTCCCGGTGCCGGTACACACGGGGGTCCTGCTTCAGTCGTATCTTGGCCTCGCTATACGGTCCACGCACCGGTGGGGGGAACACAGGTTTTCCGCTGAAGAAGGTCTCGCCATACTTCTGCTTCAGCCTGGCCCTCAACGCCTGGATCTTGGGGCAGTCATCGGACTCCGCCTTGGCTTTTCCGGGCACTTGAACCACGGAGCTTACTTGAGGGGTAGCTACTCCGCTCGCTTTCGGCTCAGGTGGTCTTCCCAGGTGGCCCAAAGGGCCATCTCTGGTCTTGCCTCGGAACAGATCGCCGTAGGGGGGTGGGTTACCGCCAGGCGGCTCGTCTTGGCTGGACATGTGATCCAGCACCCTCTGTACGAAGGTATTCCCGTCATAGGAACCGGAGACGATTGAGTCCACTTCCCATCAGGCTTTGTCCTGGCCCTTGCCCTCACGCTGGTTTCCCCAGTCGTGAAAGGGCTGATCCATATACCCCTGAACCAGATCCCACTCCTCTTCAGTGAGGGGGTCTTCCGAATCCGATTCTTCGATGTCAACAGGGGGAACCGCAAAGCATTGCCGCCAGGGCTCTGCTATGATGCGGTTGACACACACGAAGTCCGTGGTGTCGGCCTGATCAAGGCCCCCATCCACATAGTGGAATTCCGTTGGCCATCTCTGGGGTGGCATGGGCTGTCCCTTAGCGTCCTGATAGACACTCTCTCCAGCCGGTAGGACGACCTTGTTTAAGGTCATGTTGGTCAATGAGGCTACCCAATGTAGGGTACTCTCCTCCTCGGTGCATCCCATAGGAACAACCAGCACTGCCTTGGAGCGGTCCTTGCGAATCTTCGCTATCGCTCTTGGAATGTCCCAACGGGGGCAATGGATCCACATCAGTCCCTGATGCGGACCCCAGTGCTTCTTCCACGCGGAGTCCTGGGCGCTCCATTACTTCTCACACACCCGCAGATGGGCGGAGGTTCCTGAAGAGAACGCATCCAGGGCCAGATCCGACGCTCCCAGGTCCGCGACCACTCGGTTCGCCACTTCCGGCCTTACGCCGTACTCCTGGTTTGCTGACCCAGTGGGCTCAGTGTCCAGCGCGGCTACTTCGAGCTGATTGCGTTCGGGGTGGATCCATTGGCATTCCACATGGTGCTCAGGTGACGAAAGCCACGAGAGCTGGTCGTCATGGTACAGGGTCATGGAGGCCTGGGCTGGGAGGACGCCGGAGTCCGTCTCCATCATGAAGTCGTACTCGACGATCATGTCCCAGTCCATCCCGGCCTCGTAGAAGCTACCGTGCAGGAGGATTTCCTTGCCGAGGTCTGGGCGGCTCAGCTCACGATGGTTCACGAACTGCAGCCCGATGGCCGCTTCCTTCGTGCCTCCCACCATGTACTGGCCGTTCGCCACCTTCAGCCTGACAGGCTTCCGACTGTCAGTCAGACACTCTGGTGGAAGTAGGCCAGCCTTGACCAAGCTGACTTGAGCTCCCGTGTCGACCAACACGTCGAAAACCTTTTCCACTTCCCCGCATAAGGCACGGACCTTAAGATGCAACTGCCGCTCGCGACCGACACGGTGCACGGCGTGCAAGCTCAGGATCTCCGGCCGTTCCAGAAGCTCAACAAGCGACTGGTGCAGGTCGTGGACAATGGGCTCAGGCTGCCCATCTGCAGCATCCAGCTGCGGTCCGGGTGATCCTCCGATACTCTCGGAAAGATCCTGTAGTACATCAAACACATTCTTGGTCGCGAAGGACGGACGGGTGCAAGGGTTCGTGCCTTCACTTGCCCTCACCCCGCCTCCGCGACTGGGCGCTGGACCGGGCCTTCCGCCCGCGGCAGTCCCCTTGTGCTTATCGACTCCCGACTGGGATGGTTCGGCGCTTCCCACGTCACCATCCTGCGACCGCCCTAGCTGGGGCCCTTGGCTGCAGGGGCTCCGCTAGGGGGCGTCGGTTGTGGAAGAGGGGGGGTTCTCCTCGGCATCAACCTCGTTGATGCCCTTCTTCCTTCCCCCTTTCTTACCCTTGTTCTTGTCCTTGTCCTTGTTCTGGTCATTCTGGTTGTTCTCCTTGTTCTTGTTGTCCGATCTGGGGACCCAGTTCCGCTTGATCTCCTGGATCTCCTTGGCAAATTCGGTCCCCACCGACGACATCAGCTTGGCCAGCTCGTCCTTGTCCACCTCCATCTTGGCTTCCCGGATACCCGCGGGCGCACGCTTCTTCGACCCGTGCGCCTTCTTGTAAGCGTCCGTGTCGGCCTTGTGGATGGGGCATGTTCGGTGGTCATGGTTGAAGCCTCGCTTCCTCCCATAACACACGAAACAGCCCTGAGGGTGAGCTCGTATGAACTCCCCAAAGGACAGCGGAGGGTCCCCAATACGGCGAGGGTCCCTCTTCTCCTGCTTCCTCCAACCCTGCTGCAGGGGCTTCCAGTTTCCCGGTTTGCTCCCCGCGTTCAGGTTCTTGGCCACGAAGGCGCAAACGGCCAATTCGGCGGGCTCATCGTCGTCGTCATCGTCGACGAGAGTCTCATCGCCGCCGGCTCCCGCTGGGTCCATGGCATCTTCCCCGCCAGGTCCCTCGCCAACGTAGTTGACGTCGCGGTCGCCGGGCCTCAACCCGCGGGTGTGGTGGAGGTTTCGGTACTCCTTGAGTACTTCCTCGCCAACCCACTCCAGGATCTCGTCGCAGCTCATCCGCGCCAGGATGGGCTGCAGACGGATGGTCTGGCCGCTCAACTCACAATGGTCAAGGCGCCACATCGCGGTCTTCTCGCGATCGCCCGAGACGGTGATGAGAAGAGCGTTCCGCAGGGAGTGCCGCTTGACATCCCGGGCCACGTTCTTCTTCGCCCAAGCCACCACGTTCGTATGATACTCCTTGGGGAGCATCATCTTGACCGTGTGGTTGGACTTGGCCCGCTTGGATTCTTCCTTGGTGACCCTCTTGATCCATGCTTCCGGCAGCATGGAGAGCAGGCGAGCCTGCTCGTCACCCTCGTTCCAATCCTCCACGTTGCGGCGGAAGAGGGTGTACTTCCCTCGGAAGTCCCGCCAATCCCGCAGGCGGATCTCCCGTCCATCATGCTCAAGCTTGATGGACTTCCAGCGCTTGGCAGCGACCTGCGGAGCGTCCACCCGCTCCTGCTCGTTGAGCCACTTCTTAGCTTCCTTGAGGGTCTTGATTCTCCCCTCCTTGGTCGCCACGAAGTATAGCTCGCCGAGCACTTCCGGCAGGCGGTACCTGAACAGTTTGAAGACGTATCTCTTCGCATCCGCGGGAGGCAGGTCCTCAGTGACGGTCAGCCCCCAATCGTCCAGCTTCTCCAAGAAGCGGTCGAGGTTGAGGGGGTTGCCATCGTACATGGGTGGCTTGATGTCCTTCAAGTCTTCCCACACGGCGGCGTCCGCGGCCTTAGAGACCATGAACGCCGGCCGCGAGGTCGACCGAGGTTTCCATCGGCCTCGCCCACGGACTCCCACGGCCGCCACGTCCATCTCCTCCATGGAATCCCTGTGGCAACGCCGCGGTTCCTCCACGTACGCTGAACCAGAATGTTCACGCCGTACTCTTTCCATGTACGCATCTTCATCACGGCGCCGGCGGCTGAGTTCAGCGGCCTCCCGTCGTACACCACGCGGCGGGCTCATGTCGAACTCCTCCAGGTCCAGGTCCAGGTCCTCACCTTCGCCGACATCCCACTCCACGTCTCCTCTGGGAACCTCATCCCTGAGTCCACCATAACGTCCTCCAGCCATTGAGATTGGCACCGGTCCAGGTGGTGGTCCAGGTGGTGGTGCGGGGCGCCGGGGGCGTACCGGTGTCCGCGGTGGAGCACGGCGGTTGCGGTACTCCACGCTGAGCCACTCATCACGCCATTCCTCACTGCCACTGCCGGGCGGCACGCGCTCGTTGCGGCGGCCCGCGCTGTGGTGAGAGGGGGCGGTGAGAGAGGGGGCACTGGCGCTGGGGCGACTCCTGGGGGCTCCGCCGGGGGCGTGGGGTCTGCCTGGACCTGGTCCGGGTACCCAGCTGTCGTCCGACGAGCCAGACTCCAGGGGTGGGTGGTCGCTGCCGACGCTCCCACGGGCTTCCAGCGCATCCAGCCTCTCCTGCAGGCCGCTGACGCCGTTGGTCAGCGACTTGGTCTCGGCCCTGGCGATGTCCAGCTCCTTCTGCGCGCGCGCGGCGACCCCGGAGATGCGAGCCATCTCGACCTTGCCCGTGTCTACCTCGCACCCGAGGGAAAAGACCCTCCTGCGGAGGTAGACAATCCACCGCCAGGTGGTATCCGGGTCGCCGTTCCCTGGTTGGTCGTCGGGGTCCCCAGGGGGTCCTCCAGGAGGGCCTCCGCCGGGTCCGCCCGGTCCAGGGGGTCCTCCCCCGCCCGGTGGTCCGCCTCCAGGGGGTCCACTCGGTGGGTGTCCTCCAGGGGGTCCTGATGGTCCTCCGCCAGGGGGTCCCGGTGGGTCTCCGCCGGGTCGCCTCGGTGGGTCCGAGGATGGGCGCTTCCTCGTGATGCCGAAGTCCATGTCGTCATCCTCGCCCATGTCGCCCCACCTGGGCGTCTCGGTCTCGGAGGACTCCGAGCTCCGGTAGGGAGGAGGGAGATCCTCATCCTCACCTTCCGGTTCCATGGGGACGTCTCCGCCGCCTCCGCCCGTCCAAGCCACCACTTGGCGATGTCGACGGCCTCGTTCATCCCCGTCACTGGCGGTGAAGGAGGGGTCACTGTCGTGGGGGTGCCCACCCGCGGGCCTCCGCGGCCTCTCGGGGGTCTTCCCCTTGCCCTTCCTCCGTCGACGGGCGGTGGTGCCACTGCTCCCACTGCTGCCCGTGTCGGCCTCATCCAGCGCCATCCTGGAGGAGGCGTCCCCTTCGAAAAGCTTTCGAAGGGTCTCCACTCGTGATGCTCCCGGGGGAGTCTCGCGGCGGAGTTTGGCCTCTGCCTCCTCCATTGCGGCGGCGGTGGCTGCGGCAGCTCGCGCTTCGGCTTCCTCCCGAGCACGAGCCGCCTCGGCTTCCCGGGCCTGCTGCAGCCGCGCCTTCTGCGCTTCCAACGCTGCCAGCTCCGCCTCCGTCTTGGCCTTCTCCTCAGCGACCTTCCGTCGCGCGGCCTCGATGGCTTCCTTCTTGGCGGCGTCCTCCTGGGCCTTAGCCGTCGCTTCGGCGTGGGCCCTTTCCTCCGCCTCCTTCTTTGCCCTCTCTTGGGCAAGCGCCTCTTCCAGCGCCTTCACCTCGGCCTCCTTGCAGGCAATGGCCTCCTGCGTCAGGCGGGCTTCCTCGTCGGCTGCCGCCAACTCACCGTTGACCTGGGCAGTCGCTGCCCCATGGGCGGCTACGGCCGTGAGTCCGGCCGCAATGGCCGCCACGGTCTGGGCGATGCCGACGGCGCCCTCCACGGCAGCGCTGTACTGCCTGGCCCGTTGCCGGGCAACCTGACGGTTGCGGGGCACCCCACAGGCGCGCTCACAGGCGCGCGCCACGTCCCTTTCGGGAGCGACGCTGCTGCTGGAGCTGGCCTGGTCGGCCGGCATCCTCCCGCGGTGGGCCGACTCCACGTCGCTGCTGGGGCCTGCTGGGGCCTGCCGGGCCCTCAGGAGCAGCGGACGGGGCTTGGCCTGGGTCTGCTTGGCGACTTGGATGTAGTCGCCAAGGGTGGTGGAGCCGGGGTGGTGACCACCATTGGCCTGTTGGGGACTGGGGGCTGGGGTTCCGCCCTTGGCGCCTTGGGCGGCTTCGGCGGCCAGGGACTCCTGGTACTCTCGCCACCTCCGGTCCCTCTTCTTGTCCCCGGCGGACCGCTTCTCCTTCCCCGGAGACGCGCTGCTGCTGCCCTGCAGCCTGCGCTCGCTCCCTGGTTCCGGGAAGTTCTTCTCGATCACGTCCCACAGGGAGACGTTGATCGAGGCGCCCGACGGGTAGGCGTTGGGGTCCTCGTCCTCCTCAATCCCGTCGGGGCGCAGCCCTTCGCCGGGCCTGTCTGGCCGGGTCCATTTCCTCCAGCGCTTGCGGCGGGAGCGGTACTCGTACCCTTCCGCCCGCAGCCACTCCTCCACTGCCCGCAGGCGGTCCTCCCCCATGTCCTCGCGGAGCTCGAAGCTCCCGGGCATGCCGCCTTCGCACTGGGGATTGCTGTAGCGGTACTGCTGGTCCCACAGCAATCCGCGCAGCAGGCGCGCCACATGGGGGTGGGGCTGCGGCCACCTCCTACCCGCTTCTTGCCAATTCACCATGGCAGCGGGGGCGTAGTTGGTCTTGAGGTCCTTGATGTGCACTCGTTCAGCTCAACGAACTGGTTGTGGTTGTTGAGGAGGGTGCTGCAGCACTGGATTGGAAGTGCGGCTGGTGCTGGTCAGCCGGTGGTTGTGGAGGTGGTTGACGCGGCCTTACTGGTCGGCCGATGGGACTCCGGGTCGGCCGATGGGGCTGATGCAGGAGTCCTGGTCTGTGCACCTCTTTCACGGTTGCTGCGCGGTCAGGGCGATGCTCTGGACGGCGCTGCGGGTTCCGTGACGAACTCGGCGCTGTCGCTGAGTGGCGCTGCGAGCCGCTGCGCTGCGCTGCGAGACGCTGCGCTGCGCTGCGAGCTGCGAGCTGCGCCGCGCTGCTCGGGGTTGGTGGCCCCGCGTGGCACGCAAGGGTTGGGTAACCCCGCGGCGGTGAAACGCTTTTGACGCGCTCCCGTGGGGGGCCGGCCACGGGACGCTGCGGTGACACGCACAGGTGAGCAGGCAGGCAAGGCACTACGCTCACAAGGGCATCAATACGCTCGTGTCATGTGACAAAGCGTTTCAGAATCCTTGCCACTCTGCATAGAGGGAACAAAAGTATGTACAACAACACATCAGGATATGTACACATGGGGTTAAGACTGGACTGGGGTAAGGGCATCACAGGACCATAGACACTCAGTCCCAACTCGTATCCCAATCCCGGGTCCGACCCTCTCAGTGGCTGGTGGGGGCGGGGGCTCAAACACAACCCATGCCCTGCTCAGTCCGGACCCTGAAACCCTGCCAATGGGGGAGGTGTCTCGCACAGCCACAGGCGAGTTCCTGAGAACCAATGATCTCCAAGGCCAACCTACGGTGGCTCCCCATGCTCCCTTAACAGCAGGTCCCAACTCCTCTCTGAGCTAGAGATATGGCCCCGCCATTATCACCTAGGAGTTGGTAGCTGAAAATGGGCTGTTTCAGCCCAAACTGAAATTAACTCAAAAATCCCCAAAATTGACCCCTCGTCTGGACCCGCCAGAGGTAGGGACGAGGCAACTGACCCTATGCCCTTCTAGTACGAACTCCCTGGAGCCCTCACCCAACCTGGTTCCCCTCGAGGTTCCGGCATCAGGGCAACACGGATGAGTCAAGTGGGGTCATGATGCGAAAATCACCAAAATTGGCGTCATTCCCACGCGTGGCTCGCCTGGCCAAGCTAAGGCCAATGGCTCACAGGGTAGGAGGCAGGACCTAGGACTCATATCTGAGTGTACAACCTGAAATTAGGTCCAGGCTTCCTATGAGCTCAGAGGAATAGGGCCGCTAATTGACCACACGGAAGGGGGAAATTGGGGTCCCAAAATGGGGTCATTTTGGCTGCTTGAAATGAGCCAAAATTCGGGGCGCTCCCAACAGTATATCTCCACGCGGGCTTGGAGATCGGATCTGCCATCCCATACGCGATCCACCAGGAGTCCAATGGAGACTCCCATGCCCTTGGCCCTCAAAGATCTCCATGCCACTCAGCGTGGTGACGATCCCAATTGGATCCACAAATGTCAAAATTGCAAAATTGCCCACACTCACTTCCGGCTAGCGCCTTAACGAAGGTGGCTCCGCTTCGCCCACGTGGTGTGTGGACCATGGGGACCATTACCCATAACACACATGTCATATATGGTCCCTTGGTCCATGCGTCCGGCGTGCACGAGGGTTAGAACATAGTGCACGGCGGGCAGCCAAAGTGGAAAATTGCTCAAAATGGCCAAAAATGCGCACACTCATGGTTGGGGCAAATGAGGCATATGCCCGACTCGGACCAGAGTGTGCCATAGGATTGGTATCAAGTCATATGTGTCCAACATATCTTTTGGACGTCGCCCAACTCCTCCGGTATTCGGAATGGCAGGGTCGCCAAGTGAGCCCATGATTTGGGATAGTCCCAAATCGCCAACATGGTGGCCACGGTATGCCAAGCCTAGGAGGAGTTATTCGCCGGGTTCAAGATATGTTGGGCACCGAAGTATGTACCCCCAAAACATACTTGGGTCATGATGTCAATTGAGCGCAACGTGGAGATACACGGTCGCCACTTGACATCATGACGGGCCAAAAACGGCAAAATTGGCACAAAGACACACAAAAGTGCATTGAAAGGTGCACAATTATATTATAATATCTTTGGCTTGGATCGTGCAATCGACTAATCCTTCCAAACACAATGACTTGACACCAATGACCACCGATCCCACTTATGTGCTCCACTTGGGGCGCCTTGAAAGGTTACGAGCGCTACTTCCCAAGTGGGCACATGAGAATATGGAAAATTGCAAAACACACACCTTGCTCCCAACGCATCGCTGCGGGATCACCACACAAGCTTCCCTTCACGGAGGTTAGGCTTGCAATTGACTGTAGGGAGTATGGAGAAGGGGCTTGCACAATATGAGGTCCATTGGCGGGCTTGGCTTGGAGTAATGGACCCGCCAAATGGGCACGCAACACAACACATGGCACATACCACATATTGCCCAAAAAGGTAGCTCCCACCACGATATGTCATGCCCCTCCAAGGGCATAACTTTGTGTCAATTGCTCATAGGAACTCAAGAAGACTTCCTATGCAACACCAACACTTGCGCGCTACACTCGAAAGTTATCCTAACGCACGCAATATCATGGCCAATGAGTAGTAACGCAAACTCTACCCTCTTGACCATGATCCATTACACTAGCGCGCACGTGTGGTGACGCAAGGCATATAATGCTTCCTAAATTACGTCGGGAGTATTGTGAATACATCCCACGTTTTCTTATTGTCATTCCTCGCAAGCAACATGAGATATGACCTTCACAAGTGGCCTCACGAATGAACTTTGTTTTGCCCATATCTTTAAGACAAATGGAGGGCAGGATAAAAGGGAAGTTGATTCGTGCATAGGGAAGCACGTAGGTCCACTCGAAAGAGGTCAAATCAAGTGCGAGATGTCGAAGTCGAAAATCCGATTTCGACATCCTAAAAAATTCGGATTAAGGTTGCGAGTGTAAGATGTGAAAATTGCGGAAGCATCCATGCAGTTTCTGAAGGCTTTGGAGCCTTCGTGACGGATAGCGTTTAAATTTCCATTATAAACAGTTAAACTGGCGGTTACGGTAAAGTCGCGATCCAACCGCCAGCAGTCAAAACAGTGAATATCGGAACGGAAGCGTAAAACTTGACGGAAACAATATGAAAATAAAACCCTGTTGATTCCTGATGTTCTGATATACAAATCTCCGCTGGCGGTGCATGGGTCGCCGATGCGGGGCTTTACAGCACAGAACGGAGCGTCAACGGGCGTCTTCCCTTCCGTGCATGGGGTTAGTGGACCGGAGACCGTATCCTAGCCATGGGGTTCTGGGTACCGCTTCAATACACACGCTTGCATAAACGCTTGCTTCGCTTGTGTTCCGTTTTACCCTTCCCTTGCTTCGCTCTCCAGCGGTATGTAAGGTAAGTAAGCCCAGGAGGGGCCACCCCCTGGTTGAGCTCGTGATTGAGGTGTGGATTGGTAGGAAAAAAGAGATTGGTTAATGTGGTTGGGAACCTCGTGCATAACCATGCATGCATATGACGCATTAAAGGGTAGGCCACGCGTGTTGCTCACGGTAAAACTCTTGTCTAGGTTACCCAGGGGCTCCACCCTACGTTCTTCAAGAGAACGAGTGGAGTTCCTTAAGGTTGCTTGCTTGTACTTGGGTTCAGGAACAGCGTATTATAGGGCAGCCTGAGAAGCGTATAATACGTGGAGGCTGTCTTGGTTCCCCAGTCTTTAACCCACGTCATTTGCCTCTGCTTTACAGGTGGGAACGTCAGGGTGAATTTGTAATGCCACTATAGTGAGTGTAGGACCTGTAGTGTGTGTGTCACTGTCCTGCCTTTTTCCTGAAATTTATCAGGGTTTTTGGTGGGCAGTGGCAGTGGTAGTCTAGGTTTTGGCCACGTAGCAAACAGGCGTTTTCATGCCTCATAGCATTTGGCCACCTCTCCCCTGTAGTAGGCAGGCAGGTAGGAAAAACCAATACCTTGGCGTTATCCCTGGGTATTCCCCCAAGGACGTTTGGTGCCAGCACAGAAACTGGGCAGCTAGGGGCGGAGAGACCCAGGGCGTACCCCTTGGCACCAGTAAGACATCCGCCGGGTTCAGCAAGGGTGCAGACTTGGGTATAATTAGGACACCATTTCTGCAGCTTGCTCATAGGTCCTCAGTTACACACAAGCATGGGATAGTATAGGAAGGGTTCGGTCCCTAGGTTTCTTCTGAAAGGCAAGAGTCTCAGCGAGGCTCAGCAACTCTCCCAGGTTGGTCTGGGACAAGTAGTCTACCAGAACAGGATTCAGGCGTCCCTCAGGAAGAACAAAAGCAGGGAAGGGTTCCCAGGTAGCTTCTCCAACTCCAAACCCTTCCCAGAGGGTGAGAAAACACCACCCTTGGTGAATGCGGTGTCAAATGACCAACTTCACCAGATAGAAGCCTTCCTTAGCCATCTCCTCGGCATTCATGTCGGCGAGTTCTCCTCCTACTTTCATTGGGCTGGCAGCGCCCTGTAGGTCCAGAGCGGCGATCTCCTTGTCGTTTAGTTCCCATTCTTCCCCTCGGAGGTCCTCTGGGTCGTAGTAGCGCTTGAGCTGTTGAGCAGCGCACACCAGGGTCCCCTCTAGTCGGGGAGAACACCGCAGGGTGATACGGTGACCATCTACAGATAGGATCTTGTAGGGCCCAAAGTAGGGGTCATCGCTGGTGGTGCGTGGCCAGGCGGGTAGCCGACTGTGGTGCACCAGCACCCAGTCTCCCTCTCATTAGGAGGCGGACACCCTGTGCTTGTTCTTCTTGTTCCGCTGGCGCTCCCTCACTCTCTGGAGCATAGCCTTGGCCTTGTGCACCTTGTCTTGTTGCTCCTTTATTCACTTACCCACAGTTAAGTAGGAATCCTCAGGATAGGGAGCGTGTAGGAACCACGCCGGGCGTTCCATGATCAGCTCACGGGGCGTATAGCCAGTTGCCGAACTCTCTTGGGAGTTCATCATCAAGGATATGACAGGGGGTTATCTCACTCAGTCTTTGGTGCGCTCAGTCTTTCACCATATCCTTACGTTCTCCTTGAGAAGACGAATCTGTCGCTCACATAGGGGTTTACTGGTATGAGTATAGGGAATCCCCGTTGACACCTGGACATTGAGGGATCTCAAGACTCTCTTGTACCAGCCAGTGTCGGAGCGTACTCGGACATCTTCGTCCGAGTTGATCTCTTTCGGTCCCCCATAGACACAGAACCACCCCTCCAGGAGTATCTTGATGGTCTCCTCGCCGGTGATGTGTTTAGTACATGGGTACACCCTGGTAAACCTCGTCAGCCCACAGGGCACCACTAGGGCAACGTCATAGCCCCCGAACTTAGGCATCTCGGTGTTGGCACAGTGGGGGATAGGGAGAGTCGAATAGAGACCTCTGTCCCTGATATCCCCAGGTCTACAGGACCGACACGGGCAGTTGTCCACAATGGGCTGGAGGGTTTTCCGCTGCTGGTCATCCGTCTGCGCAGAGTGGAACCACTGCGTGAAAAGCCTCAGGGTACGGTTGGCCCCCACAAGACCACTGGACTCATGGGTCCACTTGAGGAGCACCGGGATTCTGTCGCTAGGCAGGACTATCCGGTCCTCATGCCAGAGGTAGGTCTTGTCCTGTTTCCACTGTTCCTTGTTGACCAGGACGGGTTCCAGATGCTTCTCCAGGCGTTTGTAGATATCCCCAAACTCCTTCAGGTACTCCACTTGTCGGAGTTCATCTAGAGGTCTGATCATGGTCATGCCCAAGTCCAGGTGTACATCCATACTGCCAAACGCCTCCTTGCCTGGCTCCTCAGACCTGGCACCAAACATGTGGTCAAGAGTTGCGGCTGATGTAGTCCGCACACTCGCTCTTGATGCCCTGTATATGATGTACTGAGAGCCGTAGCTGGCTCAGGTAGGTCCACCAGCGTCTGAGCTTAGCCTTCTCAGGTGGGGGTCCCTTTCACCTTCTGGAAGGTGCGGACTGGTTCCTGGTCGCACAGCCAAACCAAAAGTCAGGACTGAGAGGATAACACCAGCATACCCGCGAGCTGTTCCTGCTCATAGGTAGAGTAGTTACCCCGGGCCTTGTTCCGTTTCCAGTTCCGATGACCCAGGGGAACCAGGACCCATTTGTCGTCAGGGTAGCTGTGCTTGAGAGTACGATCTCGGTTGAGTCCATCAGTACCCCGTTGAGAAATGGCCGAGTCTAACTCCTCCTTCTCTGATGCTTGCCATTGGAACAACGTTCCACCTCCCCCCACATTGTTGGCGTCAGTCACCAGAATAATCTCCCTCTGTGCTCTAGGCACACCCAGGCACTTAGCGTTGGCCACTTTGTCCTTGAGCTCGTCAAACAATTGTTGTTCTTGAGGGCCCCGGGTGCCAGGTAGTAGTCTTCTTGATGAGGTCCGTCAGGATGGCGCTGTTGTAGATAAACTCTTGATGTGGCGGCGGTAGAAGTTGCAAGCCCCAATGAAACTGCGTATATCATGGAGTCCTTTCTTGGGGTTCTCATGTCGTACCTTAGCGTCCATCTGGGGTTTGGCCTTAGAGGCCGCTGGGGTCCACCAACAATAGCCAAAGCCGAACACCAGGTACTGCATAGTCTCCTGCATGAACTCACACTTCTCCAGCTTGAGTCTAGTGTGGTTCTCCTGGCAGACCGCAAAGAACGCGCCCAAGAGGATTAGGTGGTCCTCCTGGGTATTTGTTCCCAGGCATACATCATCGATGTCTGCTGAAGCCGGTTCGGACCCCTGTGGCCATCTTTGGGTCACTTGGGGTGTGTATCTATGTGCCGGCAAGCCGCCATTGGCCGATATCATACTCTCCCATCCACCTGACCCAACCCGATGTGATAGTGTGATAGGTTTGGCCATTCCGGCCATGAGCGGCCATATTCAGTACCGAGGCACCGCCAGCGGAGATTTATATATCGGAATATCAGGAATCAACAGGGTTTTTTTATCATAATGTTTCCGTAATTTTTCAGCCTTCTGTTCTGATGGTCAATGTATCGGCGACTGTCAGTTGGCTCGCGCTTTTGCGGTAACCGAATGGTTAACTGTTATTTACAGATATTTTGGCGGAAACCCCGATGAAGGGTCAGATTTCATCAGTAAAGGGTTCGTTGCTTCCGCATTTTTCATATTATACACTCGCAAAATTAATCCGATTTATTCAGACTTTCAGAATCGGATTTTCGACTCCGACATCGCCGCACTTGATATGACGAATCTCGAGTGGTCCGACATTTTTCCCCGATCACGAACCGGCTTTCTTTTTGTTATGCCCTTCATTTGTCTTGGAGATATAGTCGAAACAAAAGTGATTCGTGAGACCACCTTGAAAGGTCATATATCCAGCTCACGGCGAGGTATAACAATTTCGAGAATTGGGTTGGAACCACCTTGGTCTCAAATTAATTTGGGAAGCATCAAACGCCTTTGGTGTGTACACATGCCTGGTATAGCAAGGGATAAGGGTCAAGAGGGTAGAAAGTGATATATAACTCTTGGACAGTGCAACGGAATATTTTATTGCCACTTCTGAGTGTACCGCATGAGTGTTGGGGTTGCATTGCTTTATTTGGGTTCCTACGTATTTTTAACGTGAAGTTATGTCCATGGAGGGGCATGGCATATCATGGTGGGAGCCACTTTTGAGGGTATGTGTTATATGCATGGTTTATGTAATGATATGCTCACGCCCATGTTATATATCTTCGTGTGGCTGCAGAGATGGGGAGCCACACGTGACAAGGGTTTTGCCCATGTCCGAATTGTGGACTTCAAAGCGCTAGACCAAGTCTACCGCGTATGTATTGCTCATGGTATGTTTGGCAAAGAGATCCATGAGTGCACTCCCATTTTCATGGGGCATGTAGATATGAGTGGCGAAGGTATCTCCATGCGCCCGATTGAGGATCCAAGTGGGGGAATTGTTCGCAAATGGTTCCAATCATTTGTATATTGAACCATGCGCGGATATCATGGGTGAGCATAGAGATATACTATCATGACAACTTTGTATTTGGACATATTTTCATGTTTTTGACCTCAATTTTTGCTCATTTTTGCGTTTTGTGTACTTACCTGGTCGGCAAAAAGCAAAGAAGCCTATGGGGATTCGAACCATGGTATGTTGTTCATATGTTGGCATATGCTTTGGAATTAGACACCACCATATGCCGGATCGCGTACTCCATTTGGCTTGGCGCACGAGAGATTGCAAGAATTGCTCTCAAGATCACCGGCTGACTTGGGCAGTGCGTGGCGCCCATATCTGAAGGGGTTTCGAGGGTAAGGTGGGGATGTACATGGGCATTGGACCTTGGTCTCTGTCCTCCATGAATACTAGACTTCGATTCCATGCATGCTTAGAGCCTTCGGATAAGTGGTAACTTCAAGTATGAGCATATATTTGATATATGGCCAATATCCTGGTAGGGACCTTCTTTATGGTAGCAGAGGCGTACCTGCTGCCCCTACCTACCGCCGACCCGGGGACTTGGGCCCCTATGAGCCCTGCCCAAATACGCCCCGAGTGTGTATTGTGGACTCGGTGGAGACCACGCCGGAAGTTGAAGCCGGAAGAGAAGTACGACGTTCGGGAAGAGGAGGACTTCACATGGAGGACCTGGTCTCCATGTGTGAGCGTCGCTGCTGAAAGGCATGCAACCTCCGCTCCGCCGCGGAGGACTCTGAGGAGGCCTGCCATTCAGGCAGCAGTGGAGGACGAGCCCGGCGCTACCGGAAGCGCGGGTCACCCAAGCCCGAGGCAGGGGACGCCGGGGCTATGGATACGGACCCCAGCCCGGTCAGGCTGTGGGACTCCGAGCACTCCGAGGGCTATCGGACAGCTTATGAGCAACCCTCGGAGTCGGAGGAGACGGCCAGACCGCCCACAAGGGCGAACACGGCCCCAGAACCCAGCCTGGAGCATGATGCCGAGGCGTTAAAGAGGCCCGCCAGAGCCAGGACGGCGCCTGTGGCCCGGCACACGGAGCCAACGCGGGATAGCATGGGCGACACACCCATGGCGGAGGAATCCGAGGTGCCGGGAACCCCGGGATGCGCCGGATCAGGTGGAAAGCACGCTGAGTGCCACTGCGAGCACGTGTCGTTCCTCATGGGCAAGTACCCAAAGATGGGGATGGACGCCATGGTGCATCGCCTAGACCGCCTGCACAACGCGAAGGACGGTCTAGAAGAGGACGTCGCGGGGATCCTGGATGACCAGTCGGCCGCGGAGAGAGACATGTCGGAGCTGCGAGCGGAACAGGGCCGATACCGGGGGAATCTGGGGCTGGCCCTGGAGAAGCAGCAGCAAGTGGTGGACAGCCTCCTCCACCTGGTGGAGGACATGTCGGGACGCCTGAAAAGGCTGGAGGAGCTGCAGCCCCTCACCTCGGGTCCGGAGCTCCCGGCAAAGCCGGCAGCAGCAGAGCTGGTGGAGCGGGTTAAGACCCTCAGGAGCGCCATGGATAAACCCATGGGCGGCACTGCAGAGGCACCATACGCGCCTCCGCGTGTTGACCCGGGTGCGCTGCTGTTTGTTCCCATGTTCAGCGAATCCACAGTGCTCGGGGAACACACGGCACCGGATGGGTCCATGCGGGAAGGGCATGTAACCACAAACCAGAGGAGCCTGACGGTACAGATGTCCCATGCCGCCCAAGATCTACCGATCACTACGACTGCCCATGCGGTTTATGCGGAAGAGGAGATCCAGAGCCAGACCATGCAGGGGCGAACCATGGGAAGCGCCGACGGACATGGTCGAGGTCATCCAGGCGGAAACCTGTGGGCGAATGACCCCAATACAGGGATATGGATGGCCGGTGGAGCAAGTCCTTCCCGCATTCCATACCCCATGGGTTCAGGCCCAACTGGACCGCACTCCATGGAGGAGAGGGATGTACGGGGAGTGTACTCACATCCCCCGGCCACAGGTGATATCCGTCTCGGTGGAGTGGTGGCTGGTGACGTTGGAGACGCCATCAGGATTGACGACATCAGGGGAATGAAAATCCCCTACTATGATGGCAACCCCTCCAACCTGGACGACTTCATCCTGGATCTGGAGGACTTCGCCAGGGAGGTCGTCGGCGAGATGCGGGGAGCGCCGCGGGACAAGTGGGTATGCCGGACATTCCCACACCGGCTGGCGCAGGACCTGAAGGAGGAGCTGCGGGATCAGATCCGGGAAGGATTGATCCATACGGAGCAGGCCTGCCTCCAGTGGTTGGAGGATGAGGAGCGGGTGAACTCTCCGAACCAGAAGCTGGAGGACTTGTGGTCCATTCCGCTGCAGCTGGACCACGGTGAGTTGCGGGTCCGGGAGTGGAACCGGTACCTGCGGAAGTACGGACGGAGCCTCAAGCTGGTTGAGGACTGGAACGAGTCCAGCGAGATCCGTCACTTGCTGAAGGATGTCCTCCCCGGCCACTGGAAGAGGAGAGTGGAGGACGAGGAAAAGAAGAGAGCGAAGAAGCGTGTGGCGGTGAGGATCATGGCCGCAGAGGATACCCATGCGGGTATCATGGAGTTCTTCAGGAGGAACCTGGGCGAGCCCAACCGGATGTTGGGACTGAAGAATGCCGTGTACGTGGAGGTATTTGGAGACTCCATGGGGCAAAGGCTGCTGCGCCTCAACAACGTGGAGTGGAGGTGCGGGGAGCCGCTGAGGATGCAGGTCATCTTCGCCCGCATGAGCCTGGACGAGATCGTGAAGTACATCACGGTGGAGTTGAAGCTCAATGCGAAGAACGAGGCCCACGTGCAGGATCGACATGGTCACGGACAACGAGGCCACCGAGAAGACCGCAATCATCAGAAGATCCAGGAGGACACGGCGAACTCCGCGGAGAATGGTAGTGGAAGTTGCCAAGACCACTGGACCTGGTCTCGGGAGGATCACGAGGAGGCCCATTTCTCCGCGTTTGTGGCGCACAACGTGAGGGACCATGGGCAGGATCGGTCCAGATGGAGCCGGGTGGGACCCAAGAAGGGCAATGAGCCAAGGAGGATCAGGAACCCACGCTCTCGTTCCGAGAGTACAGGTCTCAGCACGACGGGTGCTGGGTCTGTTATGGCAAGGGAAACAACCATGCACACGACCACTGTCAGTGCAAGGTGTATGAGGCGGACAAGAAGGCCTACTTTGCCGCTCACCCCGAGAAGAAGCCCAAGGAGCAGCGGATTTCCGATTGGAAGGCGAGGGGCGGAGACGGGGGAAAAGGCCAAGGCAAAGGCCAAGAAAAAGGCTGAGGAAGAGGCTATCGTGGTGGAACTGGCCAAGACCGACGAGTGAGGTCGATCGAGGAGGGGGCTGAGGACATGTTGAGGACGTTGAGGGAACTCAAAGCCTAGCAACGTGGTGGACAAAGTCCTGGCGGGTCGCAGCCGGAAGGGGCTGCGGGAAGCCAAGTCTAGAGGAGCCCCCACGGGAGTGGGACCTCGGAGGTCTCTCCTCTGAAAATCAGTGGAATCCCAGAGAAAGCGAAGGCACATCGGGTGCCGAAGAAGGCTCCAGAAGAGCCAAAACCACTGAGTTTCGCCACTCCGAACCCCTGGAGCGCCCTGCCAAGGGACGTAAATGTGGGTACAGGACATGGCAACAAGGAAGGGGCGACCACGGAGAGCCCCGTGGACGGGCAGAACCAACCCAAGATCTACACCATCCGTGACCATACCCTTGAAGTCCTGATGCACCGGGACGTGTTAGAGTTGCATGCCGTGAGAGTCGTCCATACACCTCATGGCGACGAGCGGCAGTTGCACTTGAAAGTGCGAGTACGGTGCGGACGAGAGGAGAAGGTGGTGGATGTGTTGGTGGATACGGGTGCCCAGGTGAGCCTGGTCCGGAGAGGGTTGTTCAAGGAGGACTTCCTGCAGCCCAGCCGGAGACCGGTCCGCCTGAAGGTCGCCAGCGGAGAGATTATGGGTGGTGGCACCAATGAGGCCACTATCAGTATCGAATTCTGGGAGCTTGAGCGCTTGAACCACCCTGATTTGGCGAAGAGAAGCACTCTATCCGGGAACTTCTATGTGGCCGACATTACAGATTGGGATATGATCATGGGGTATGACTTAATGATGGCAAATGCCATTGGAGCCCTTCCCCATCGTGCAACGCTGGTCCGGGAGGATGATGAATGCCTCACATGGCTGTCCACGGACTATGTATGCGGATCATCCGAATGGAATGCTGAGGAAGAGGATCGAATCGTCCAAGCGGTGCAAGCTGTGGGTGCCAAGTCCAGAGGAGACCGCGGAGTTCAGCTCACGGAGTATGGAATGGCGCCGCAGGTGTATGCCAGGATGAACCCGACGCTGGGGGCCGAAGCGCCCGAGACGCACGTCTTTGCTTCCCGGGACGCCCAACTTCTGAGGAAGTGTAGGCGGCACTGGCATCGAGGAGACTCAGCCTGGCACCGGCATTGGGGTTTGAAGGAGTGGGGACCCATGTATTGGCATGGCTCCCTGGACAATACCAGACGTACGGTCGAGAAGATCATCGCGGATAGGGCGAAGGGGATCCTGGTCATAACCGGCATAGGATCCACCCCATGTCCGATGGAGGGTCTCAAGTCGACGCTGGACTCCATCACCCTGAACGAGATGTCATTCAGGCCAGAGAAGGAGTTGTTCATCGACGCCAAGGGTGTATCAATGCCCTCCCCGGGTCAAGCGTGGGGTACCAAGGCTTTCCTGGAGGATGGAGCGCAAGCCCAGTCCACGGGTGATGAAGCATTCATGAGTAGGGTGGAGGCGGTGCCCATGAAGGTCATGTTTGAGCCCAAGGAGGGGACGGATCAGCCTATTGATGGCATTGACGTCCTGTCCCACGCCGAGATCGAGGACGTCGTCAACTACATGCAGATGGGGATGCACGTCCGTGTGGCAGCCAAGAAGAGGCGGGCCATGGTCACATCTCCGCATTGGTGGGATGACAAGATGTTGGTCAGCGGCAAGTACGAGAAGGAGGAGTTCGTGGCGAGGGTCATGGATAACATCGCGGACCAATACGATGGTCCGGTTGGGTCCGACCCACCAACATGGGATTTTCCAAGAATGGGTGCCGATAGCGACAGTCACCAGCCCGAGCCTGCAAATTTCCGAAGATTATCGGTGGGAAGAGCTCCCCACGACGATGAAGACGGCATATCGGACGAGGAGAAGTCAGAATCGGACCCAGAAGAGGCCTCTACCACAGTGCGGTCGGTTGTATCTATACCGAAGCAAGCGGCTGAAGAGGCCCAGGAGAACCGGAAGGTTGCCGAGCTGAAGGAGAGGCTGATTAATGCCTATCCGCGGCTATTCAGTGGCGTCGCCAACAAGAACCCTCCAGATCGTGGGAGGTTTGGTACAGCGAAGATCAAGCTGAAGCCAAACCCGAAGATCTATCGTCATCAGGAGTACCAACTTCAGGGCGATCGGGCCGAGGCCATGAAGAAGTTGTTGGCCGAGTTCATTGAGCGAGGATGGATCGAACCCTCCGACAGTGAGTGGGCCAGCCCAGCCTTCATCGTGCCCAAGAAGGAGAAGGGCGAGTGGAGGTTGGTGGTGGATTACAGGGGTTTGAACGAGCAAACCGAGCACGACTCGTACTCGCTTCCCCTGATCGACTCCATCCTCCAAAAAAAAAACAGAAAAAGCGGATCTTCACGGTGTTGGACCTGAAACACGGTTATCACCAGATGCCGCTACACCCGGACTCCAGGCCCTGCACAGCGATGTCGACGCCGCTGGGGCCCATGCAGTGGAAAGTGGTGCCTATGCGCGCCAAGAATGGCAACGCCGCTTTCCAGCGCATGATGGAGGACCTACTCGGTCCTGTCCGGGACTGTGCCCATCCCTTTTTGGATGACATCATCATCCGGTCCGGCACGGAGAACATGACTGAGGACGAGCTCATCGACGCGCATGAGAAGGATCTGCGCCGAGTGCTCAGCGAGTTGGACAAGCACAACATGGTGTGCAAGCCCACCAAAGCCTCACTCTTCGTGAAGGAAGTGGAGTTTGCGGGTCACGTGGTTGGTCACGGGCAACGCCGTCCAATGCCTGGGAAGCTGGCGTCCCTGCACCACTGGGAGAAGCCCCAGACCATCAGCGAACTCCGGTCCTTCATGGGGTTCTGCAATTACTATTCGGGCTATGTCCGGATGTATGCAGAACTCTCGGGGCCGCTGCACAAGATGCTGCAGGTGGGGAAGTTCGATGGCCGGAAGGGGAGCAAGAAGAAGCTTGCCTGGACCCGTGAAGCCGAGAATGCGTTCAGCTGCCTGAAGGAGCGACTCCTGGGGCAGCTGGGGCTATTCCTGGTGGACTCGGACAAGGGATTCGTGCTACGGACGGACGCCTCAGACTATGCTGTAGGGGCAGTCCTTGAGCAGATCCGGGACGACGCGTCGCACGTACCCGTGGCGTTCTGGAGTCGGATTCTGGCCGAGGGCCAACGTCGAACATGGACCGCGAGGGAGAAAGAGACGTATGCCATTGTCTGTGCGCTCAGGAAGTGGTCTGGCCACATCGGATTGCAACCGGTGGTGGTTTGTACAGACCATCAGTCCTTGCAGAGCTGGCACAAGGAGCACGTCGACACCCCCTCGGGACCGGCAGCAAGGAGGGCTCGATGGCATGAGACGTTCGCCAAGTTCGACCTCAGCGTCGTATACGTCCCGGGGAAGGACAACACTGTGGCAGATTGCCTCAGTCAGTGGGCCTACCCCGTGGGCAAGGCTTGGATGGACATATCAAGCCATGGAGACGCCGAGGAGACCGAGGAGGCCAAGCGCATCATCGAGATGGAGAAGGCCACGGAGCAAGAGGGGGTCAAGTGCTTTGTGGTGATGGCAAACCGTACGGACCTGGCCAAGTTCCGGGGCACCCGAGTCCAAGCTATTCGAGAGGAGACCCTCGAGCAGTGGATGGTGGCCCCTGTAGAGCTAGTCAGGTAGGTGCTCACAGAGGACTGGTCGGATGACTATGCGGCATCCGAGCACTGGAGCAAGTACTGGAATGCCGTGAGCGCTCCGTCGGACGACGAATGGCCCGAGGGCTTGACCGAGGATGGGGACAAGTTGTTCCTCAAGGACAAGCTGCTGGTGCCCGAGAACCGAGTGGAGGAGCTCATTGACCTTTGGCACAACGCCCAGCTCATGCACCCTGGCCAAGACAAGATGCAGCAGGACCTGGAGTGGCGCTTCAAGTTCCCTCCGGGGTACTACGCCATCCTGGATAGGTACTGCAGCGACTGTGCCGTGTGTCAGGCCACGAAGAGCCCGAGCCAGTCCACAGTGGGCAACCCGGTGTATACGGCTATACCGGAGGCCCCTATGCGGTCCGTGGCCATGGATGTATTCGCCATGCCGGAGGTCACCGTGGAAGGAGAGACCTACGACTGTGTCATCCTTGCGGTGGGTAGGCACAGTGGGTATATCGTGGCGGTCCCTGGCAAGAAGTCCAAGAAGAAGGACAAGAAGGACAAGCATGGAGTGGGGCTGCAGGCCAAGACCGTCGCTAATGCCATGATCAGGCATTGGCTGACGATTTTTGATGTCCCAGCTGTCATCTGCAGCGATCGGGGCACTCAACTTGTGGGGACGTGGTTCAAGACGATGTGCAAGCACATGGGCATCCGACATGCCAAGACCGTGGCGTACCACAGCCGGTCGAATGGCCGGGCTGAGGTTGCCGGGCGGCAGATGTTCGAGAAGTTCCGCCAGCTGCACATCGACGAACCAGGCCGGAACTGGTACAATTTGCTGTGGAGAGTGCTCCAAGCATACCATGACCTTCGGGGACCCACTGGACTGTCGCCTAATCGTATCCTGTTCCTACGGGATCGAGTGTCACGCACTCTCCCCTGGTTGAACAATGGCAAAGTGGCCCGGGATGCGAACGCTATGATGGCTGAGGCGGACGACACGGCGGCAAAGGTGTGCAAGGCACTACAGGACGAGCATGACAAGAGGGCCAAGTACTTCAAGCCGGGAAAGGTCGAGAGGTATGCTGTCCAAGACACCCTGTGGGTGGAGCGGCACCACATGGATGTCCTGTCCAGGCATCGGCAGGCATCTTGGTATGTGCCGGGGGTAATCGTGCGGAAGGTCGGGCAGGATGTGTATGCGGTTTGTGTGGGGGATAACAAGATCCTGGACTGCGACCATACCCAGCTTCGTCCCCGAGCACCAGACCCCAGCAGACGTCCCGTCACCTTCGAGTTCACGGCCGGCGATGTGGACTCGGACGACGAGGGTGAGGACGACGACTTCACCGTCGAGAGGATCCTGGCGGACAAGCCGGCCCCGGGGACGCCTGGGGGTGGGCTTTACAAAGTCTGTTGAAAGGGATTCGCCGCATCCAGGGACTCGTGGGAGCCTCCGAGCATTTTTGTGCCGAGGTACACCACGGTCTGGATGGACTATCTGAAGAAAGAGAATATTTCCTTGGATGTCAAGGACGTGTTGGTCCATTTGGTGGCTGCTGTAGCGCCATAACGGATCCCCTTTGGCATTTTTGTTTGTTTTCGTGCTTGTGAGATGGGTGAGGGCGTTCATCCGGGGTTTTTTCAGCCTTGATTGGCCATATACCCCCTTCACTCGATCTCCACATATATATTTCATTGTGGTATACTTATTTAGGTCGACCGACGACGTTTTTCTATATTTGATCCCCTTGGTCCATGTTGTAGACCAAGAGGAGACCGGATATGGCGAGGGCACCGATTATCAGTGTCCTCACCCCTCCCTTGGGACATGGGGGACGCTTACGGCGTGTGTGGGGCCTCCATGTGTGCTTCGGACATGGGGGAGGGGGTTTGGAGCCCATTGGGGTCCCCCCGTCCTCTCTTCAATGACTTCCGAGCGGTAACAACGCTCTGAGAAGGCGGCTGAAGCCGGTTCGGACCCCCGTGGCCATCTTTGGGTTACTTGGGGTGTGTATCTATGTGCCGGCAAGCCGCCATTGGCCGATGTGATAGTGTGATAGGTTTGGCCATTCCGGCAATGAGCGGCCATATTCAGTACCGAGGCACCGCCAGCGGAGATTTATATATCGGAATATCAGGAATCAACAGGGTTTTTTTATCATAATGTTTCCGTAATTTTTCAGCCTTCTGTTCTGATGGTCAATGTATCGGCGACTGTCAGTTGGCTCGCGATTTTGCGGTAACCGAATGGTTAACTGTTATTTACAGATATTTTGGCGGAAACCCCGATGAAGGGTCAGATTTCATCAGTAAAGGGTTCGTTGCTTCTGCAATTTTCATATTATACACTCACAAAATTACTCCGATTTATTCAGACTTTCAGAATCGGATTTTCGACTTCGACATCGCCGCGCTTGATATGATGAATCTCGAGTGGTCCGACATTTTTCCCCGATCACGAATCAGCCTTTCTTTGGTTATGCCCTTCATTTGTCTTGGAGATATAGTCGAAACAAAAGTGATTCGTGAGACCACTTTGAAAGGTCATATCTCCGGCTCACGGCGAGGTATAACAATTTCGAGAATCGGGTTCGAACTGCCTTGGTCTCAACTTAATTTGGGAAGCATCGAACGCCTTTGGTGTGTACACATGCCTGGTATAGCAAGAGATAAGGGTCAAGAGGGTAGAAAGTGATATATAACTCTTGGACCGTGCAATCGAATATTGTATTGCGACTTTCGAGTGTACCGCATGAGTGTTGGGGTTGCATAGCAACTTTCATTGGGTTCCTACGTATTTTTAACGTGAAGGTATGTCCATGGTTGGGCATGGCATATCATGGTGGGAGCCACTTTTGAGGGTATGTGTTATATGCATGGTTTACGTCTTGATATGCTCACACCCATGTTATATATCTTCGTGTTGCCGAAAAGATGGGGAGCCACACGTGGCAAGGGTTTTGCCCATGTCCCAATTGTGGAATTCAAAGCGCTAGACGAAGTCTACCGCGTATGTATTGCTCGTGGTATGTTTGGCAAAGAGATCCATGAGTGCACTCCCATTTTCATGGGGTATGTGGATATGAGTGGCGAAGGTATCTCCATGCGCCTGATTGGGGATCCAAGTGGGCGAGTTGTTCGCAAATGGTTCCAATCATTTGTATATTCAACCATGCGCGGATATCATGGGTGAGCAGAGAGATAAACTATCATGACAACTTTGTATTTGGACATATTTTCATGTTTTTGACCCTAATTTTTGCTCATTTTTGCGTTTTGTGTACTTACCTGTTCGGCAAACAGCAAGAAGTCTATGGGGATTCGAACCATGGTATGTTGTTCATATGTTGGCATATGCTTTGGGATTGAACACCACCATATGCAGGATCGCGTACTCCATTTGGCTTGGCGCACGAGAGATTACAAGAATTGCTCTAAAGATCATGGGCTGACTTGGGCAGTGCGTGGCGCCCATATCTGATCCGGTTTCGAGGGTAAGATGGGGATGTACATGGGCATTGGTATTTGGTCTCTATCCTCCATGAATACTAGACTTTGATTCCATGCATGCTTGGAGCCTTTGGATAAGTGGTAACTTCAATTTTGAGCATATATTTGATATATGGCCAATATGGTGTGAATTGGCAGTTTTTTGGCATGTTATGAGTTCAAACTCATGGAGCATATATCTAACCCCATTCAACTCCAAGTCCAACCAAAGTTATGTCAGGGTAGGGCATGGTCCTGAGTGCTACTCTAGGCCATGACACGCCATCCCCCCCTTTGGGCTAGGATTTAAAAGCTTGGGAGTGAACACATTTTTGGGGTTTGTGTAGTGACTTGTGACACATGGCATTCAGCCATCTCATTTGACCTGGTTCAGGACGATATGTTGGTGAGTCAAGGGAAGGTCTTGAGTCCAGGGAATGAGGGGTTTATGGCTGTGAATGTGTATGTCTACCTCTTTCCCCAACTTTGCTTTATTTGTGTTCATATGCCAATTTCAGGGCTTTCCTCTTTGGTGCAATTCTTGTACATGCCCGCCACCGTGGGACGACCGGTGTGCTGAACGGAAGCCCGCAGTGTGAATTTGGATTGTGGATTGGGCTATTGCTGTATTTGAGGGATCTGGCTGCTGTTCAGGGTTGAAGGAGGATTTTATTTTCTTTATTTTTGGATTTTGGACCCGGGACTTTGAGAAATGCAAGCGTTTATTATGGGCAAATCAGCAGGGATTACAGGCGGAAGGGGCACAGCAGGGGCCGGTCCTGGTAGGGACCTTCTTCCATCCGGGCGCCCCGGGATATGAGTTCTTGCACCACGGGTCTTGGGCGTAGGATGTATAGGATCTTGTTCATCAGCTCTTGGAAAAGAGCGGGTGCGTTCGCCACGCCAAAGGGCATGACCTTCCCCTTGAACACCCTCCCCTGAGGGGTGATGAACGCAAGGAGTTTCTGGGCGTTGGGTGTCAGGTCCACCTGCCAGAATCCACTTCGCTTGTCCATCTTCGTCTTGTGGCGGTAGGAGGCTATCTTCTCGAGGGTTGACTCCATATTAGGACTGGACCCTGAGTGGTTCAACGTCTTCTTTTTCAGCTCTCCATAGTCCACTACCAGCCGTTTGGCTCTTGACCCAGGTTTAGCCACCAGGAAACAGGGGCTGCAGTGTTTGGGGGTAGTCCCCATCCTTGTATTCCAGGACCAGGCCAGCGTCGATACACTCTTGTATCTGTCGCTCTATCTCATCCGCCTGCTCTTTAGGAGCCGGGTAGGGTCTCCTTCTTATCTTGTAACCCACGAACTCGGGCTTCAGCTTGTCACAGGATGCTGGCACGGGTAGTTCTCCGAACACCTCCAGGTGGGTCCTGATCAGCTTCTGTACTTTAGGGTCCAAGAGTTCGATCTTGTCATCCATGTCCTCGTCAGAGTGTAGATTCCTTGTCCCTAGGTGTAGAGAAGCAGGGAGGTGATCCTCAACGGGCTCTGCGTCCTTGGTCGTATCGTTCAGTCCTTGATAGGCGTAGATAAGGTCTCGTTCCACAGTCTCAGGTGGTCGGTGACAACATAGGCACACTCGAGGGGGTTCGCATACGCATTCCTCTGAGAGTTCATCCTCCTCTGGGGTCCTCACATGGGCACCCCATACGCTCTTCATGAGCTTCGGGTGCACCTCTCGTTGCCAGGTGGTAATCTTCTGGTCTGGGTCCTCCTTCAGTTGGGAGATATCCCCCATAGACCCTTGCTTGAACGGCCATGAGCGGCGTGTAGGCCTAGCGTACCATAGCTTTTTCGCCACCAATATCCTCTTGGAGTCCACGTATTCTCTTAGCCTGGATCAGGGGTCCTACTCCTCGTCCAGGGGCTCCTCTCCTCTCATGGAGAGTAGGGGTTTCACTGGGGCAGCGTACTTGGCGTTCTCCACTTCCTCCACGCAGGACCGCACGAAGAAGGCGTCATGCTCAGTCTCGTCATCAGAGTGTATAGAGCTGGGTAGCTCAGATAGCCCACACTCTGAGACTACATGAGGATTAGATACACGGCAGGGGGGGTTGGGGGCAACAGTGTCAGACACGATGTACTCGTCTCCCCCAGGAGTAGTCTCCACGGCTTCTCGAGGTCGTAGTTGATTTTTCAGGACGTCCAGGGTGAACCCGCTGCTCTTACGTTGAATTTCCTGGGCCATAGCAGAGTCCAGATCCTCCCAGGGCACTGGGGCTAGACTCCCGTCCACCACGCTTAGCATACTACCTCGTCCAAGTTTCCTGATGGGCGTTTTGCGGCCCAGAGGCACGTAGATGGCGTCATCCGGCAGCTGGTTGGAGGTGAGCGTCAGCTTGTCCAATGGAGTACTGCAGTACTCATATCCCCCATGGGCTCCCCAATCGGGAGAGCACAGGACCATACGGGAACGTTCCAGGGCCAACTTGGTCAGGACCTTCCCCAGTTCACTAAATCCCGGGTTCCCGTAGGCCATCACGAAAGAGGGCCAGTAAAATTTATAGCAGCAATTTTTCCCCTTGCTGCAGTAGAGGTCCAGCACATGTAGAAAGATGTCCTTGATTTATGCCCCAGATATTTTGATGAAATCCTGCAGGTTTTGTAGTTGAAAACCCAAACCAAAGCAGCAAGTAGAGCAAGAACAGGATGTGGATCGAATCAATGATTGGTTTTGGAATCCAGTGTAACACAGAAGGGCTGCAGATAGACTAAGCAGGTTTATACACAAAGATTCAATCACAAACGGATAATACAAAAGATTTTATATGAAAATTGGTCTGACTCTTGCCTCAGAGATAGCATTAAGCACTTCATGTGCACTCTTTTGGGTGTAATGGTGCTGGTTAGGAATGTGGGGCATAGATGTCAGGACCAAACAGAAAATGACTTGGCCAAGCAACTGAATTCAGAAACAGTTACAAAGTAGGACCACAATAAGTGGTGGAAACAATTGAGTATAGGGGTCTTGGGGTGGGAGACCACTAGGCTTAATCTCCAAGGCCTAAAGCATGAAATGCCTATTTTTTTTTCGTATATCCCCCATGAAGGAAGGTACCTCCGCTGAGTTGACTGGTAGGGGTGAACTTCATGGGGGGCTAGGGTCACAACCCTAGTTACTTTGAGAAAGTGTACTTTAGGCATCCAAAAAGACTTAGGTTTGTCTTAGCATCAACAGAAGGGTTTTAAGGGGGGCTTGGCCTGGATCAAGCCCTCCAAGAAAGACATGGCAGTGAACTTTTCTTACTCCCCCCTGGAGTACTACTTAGCTAAGCTAGTAGGACCAAGGAAAAAGGCTCAGATATTCGAAGAATCACCTCAGAAAATGCATTAAATTTACCAAGAACAGCCTCATCAGTTCATAGAAGCCTATCACACTGTGGGTACCCTTGAAAAACAGTGTAATGTACCGTGAATCATGTCCCTTCGATGGGGCATTCCTCAAAAGCCGCCGGCGTGCGACGAAAACTTTTGGAAAAAGTTTGGGGGTAGTGGGGTTTGAACCCAGGACTCCCTCCCTAGAGCACATATGCTTGCCCACTAGGGTACAGTCGATCGCTCTAATGCGGACGGCTATTGCTGTATAAACAGCGTTTCAGTATACGTCCTGACCAAGGGCCAGGGCGGAGCAATACTCCCAATGGAGGACACAAATTTCCAGGAGCTGGAAAAAATAGAAAATGTAACCAGCAGGGAGTGATTCCTGCGGTTTAGCGGAAGGGGCTGCGATTTAGCAAGTGAAATCGTTAAAAATCGACGAAACCACGCGGGAAATCGTAATTTTTACACATAACTCAAAGTCGCAGACAAGCGCAAAGGATGCGGACTTCAAAAACAGGCTTGCGCAAGCGTAAACGGCTTTTGGAAAAGAAGGTATGAGCCGTAGTTTTTGAAGTTCTAAAGGAAATTTTTGCACAGTTGCATCAAAATTTTTATAAATTTCAGAGAAAAGTATTCAAATTCAACCCACACCACAGAGCAGGTCAACAACCCACCTCTCAGGTATGTCAGTGTCATCTCACACGCACGCATTGCCTTTGTGTTGGTTGTTTCGTCAAAACGTTAGGGTTGTCAACGCTGTGTCCGTTGGGGGGTCGGGTGTTCCTCTCTCGTGCTCTGCACAGGGCAAAACAGGAATGAAAGGTATGCGATGCGAATGGAGCGCGCAGCGCGCACGTAGGGTTGGAATATGCGCTGTGCTCGCGATGCATGTGCCTAGTCGAGGCATTCACACGGTGTGACGCTTTCCCTGTACCCGAATTCACCCTTGTTTTCTCTTCACAGGTAAGTAAAGAAAGTGTTTGTTCGTGTGTGGCCGTAGCGTTAAAGTAGGGTTGCTTAAAACGCTTAGGCTTGGTTTGTGTTCGCTTTACTTCAGCATTCACACGATGCATGGTGAGTAAGGTAAGTGAGCCCAGGAGGAGCTCACCTCCTGGTTGAGTTGGTCTGCCTCCCTTCCCTGCGTGCGCATGATGCATTAAAGGGTAGGCCACGCGAATTGCGCACGGTAAACATTGTTTAGGTTACCCAGGGGCTCTTCGGTACGTTCTTTAAGAGAACCTGAGGAGTCTCTTAACGCTTGCTTGCTTGACAGGGGAGCTGATCACAAATCAGCGTGTTTGCGGACAGTGTATTACAGGTCACACTGAGAAGCGTGTAATACGTGGAGTGTGGCTTGGTTCTTCCGCCGCAAACACCCCTTCATTTGCCTCTGTTGTACAGCTGGGAGAGGTTCAGGGTGATTGGTGCACGCAGCAGCTGCCTTCGGCGGCTATCCCATTTTTCTGCCCCAGCAAAACAGGGGCGCTGATCACAAATCAATTGACTGTGCCTCAGCCAGGAGTGGCGAGGGCAGTTCGTCTTCATCGACATCCGCGCTGTGCACACAACAAGAGCACTCCTTCCCTCCAAGCCCTAATAGGGGAAACGCGCTGTGGCGTCCCCTGTTAGGCCACAGTTGCTTAGCAGCGCTGTGTTCTCTTGTCTTCTTCACAGGAGGGTCATTAGGACCCGAGACATTTTTGACAGCAGCACCCAGTAGCGTGTGTAGGGGTTAGAATCAGGAGGCCTGGCAGGAGTTGAGTGCAAGTGATGAGTGCTCAGCCTGCCTTCGAAGGCCGGTGCTGGCGTTAGTGAGTGCAGTGTAGTGGTGTCTCCTCTCCCGCATGCTTTTCCTCGTGAGGAGGGGGAGTGCGTTAGCTTTTGGCCTGTAGCAAAAATGGGCGTTTTGTATGCCCTTAGCACACTTGGCCACCCCTCCCCTCTAGTAGGTAGGGCTTTTGCCGTCTTCCCCCAAGGATAGGCGCCAGCACAGAAATTGGGGTGCCATAGGAGTGGTAATAGTACCTGATTGGGACCTATCGGTCCGACGTCAGCGAAGCCCGGTCTCCGGGAGCCACGCCGGGGAGAGAAGTGAGACACACACAGACATACGTAGCACACATAGGCGTATGGTAAACCCTGTAAGGAAGGGTAGAACCCCGTGGGTCTGGACCAGTCAGGGGTCCTAACTGTGGGCTCGCTTGTCCCCAAGGAGGGAAGACACACCTTGCCTCATAACACCTTGCTTGTCATTCCCCCCTGGTGTAGTAAGCCACCGTTCTTCGTTGGCTCCCCAAGGTCATTACATCAGGTTAGTTCCCATGCAACGCATGGTCAACAAGGCATACACCCGCTGGGTGGCTGCAATCCTGATAAGCGGCCACCTGGCCCACGCTGGAAACCATAGGCATGGGTCTGCAGGGCACAGACAGGGTCAGTGCAGTGCTCAGTAAGCAGTCGTCTGTGAAAAAACCAATGGCCTTCGGCCAGGGTGTGGTTGTCACGGGGGGCTAACGGTCCTGTCCTGCGATGCAATGCGGGGCAACTGTGACAACTGCTCTTACACCCATACACAGGCACGTCTGCAGAAGAGTGCTCACTGCACCTGTCAGTAGACTGACACAGGGAAATTAGTTTCGCTTCTTACGCTGGGACATAGTCTCAGCACGGGTTAGGACCTGCCCCTCGTTGTTCTCAACGAGGTAAGTGCGGAAGATGGAGTTGATACTCCCATCTGGTTGTATGAAGGCTGACATAAATTCCGAGGTCGCCTCAGATAACCCATAGCCATCCCACAGGGTTAGGAATTTCCAGCCCTGTTTATACTCGTGGCGAGCATGACCTGCAACCACGTAGTAACCATCGACTGCCATCTCATCGGCAGTCATCTACTCTAGTTCGTCTGCCTCCTCTGGACTAGCAGCGTTCTCTAGGTCTATACGCTCAACCTCACTGTCGCTGAGGCACCACTCATCCCAAGACAAGTCGTCAGGGGAGTGATAGTGCCTCAACTGCTTAGGTGCACACAGCAGTTCACCACCTAGACGTGGACTGCACCTGACATGGATCCTGGATCCATCTATCCTGATGATACGATAGGGTCCAAAGTAAGGGTCCTGTAGGCAGTTATGTGGCCAGGAGGGTAGGCGTGAATGGTGTACCAAAAGAAGGTCACCAACCTTGAAGCTGGCAGGTCGCCGTAGGCGGTTCCGTCGACTCTGTTCACGGTCACGAATGTGTCTCAGCTTAGTACCAGCCTAGTTAGCCAGAGACTGCTTGTGTTCCAGCCAATCTCCCACAGGGCTCTTGAAGTCCTCAGGAAAGGGGGTTTGGAAGAACCAAGCAGGTCGTCCTCCATGGAACAGTTCGTGGGGGGTGAAACCCGTAGAAGAGCTCCGCTGTAAGTTCATGGTCAGCACTGCCCAGGGCACTAGGCGTACCCAGTCCTTGGTGCGCTCCTGTTTTATCAGGATTCTTAAGTTTTGCTCCACCACACGGTTCTGTCTCTCACAGAGAGGGTTAGATGTAAGGGTATAGGGCACACCTGTGGTTACCTTCACGTCGAGGGCATTTAGCACTCGTTTGTACCACCCAGTGTCACAGCGGATGCGTACATCCTCATCAGAGTGCACCTGCTTAGGTGCTGCATAGGGTTCGAACCATTGTTCGACCAACATTTTCACAGTCTGCTCACCTGTGCTTTTCTTACTGCAAGGGAACACACGGGTGAAGCGAGATAGACCACAGGTGACCACGAGGCAACTATCATAGCCACCAAAGCGTGGTAGGCCGTGGATGAAATCCACGTAGAGAAGAGAGTTAGCACAATAGGGTATGGGTAAGCTGGAGATCAGGCCCCTATCCCTACTGTCGCTCTGCTTGCTGGCATGACAGCCACAAGCATCCACAATGGTCTGCATACGAGACCTCAGTTCAGTCAGGGTTAGACTAGAGTAGAAACACTCACGGAAGAAGTCCACTGAGCGATTAGCGCCAGTGTGACCAGAACTGAGATCGGACCACTGTAGGCACCCATCCAGTCGTGCCTCAGGCACCACAATTCGGTCCTCGTAGAAGAGGTACTGATTGTTTCTATACCACTGGTGCCCGTCAATGACACCGGGTTCGAGACCAGTGCTGAGGGTTTGGAGAATTTCTTCATACTCTGACTGATAGTCGGTTCGACTCCAACCCTCCAGGATTCCAGCAGTGCGCATGGACAGGTCAAGCTGGACATCCATACGCTGGAAAGCATCTCTGGCGAGCGCCTCAGAGCTCTCACCAATAAGCGCATCGAAGTTGTTGCGCGATATATAGTCAGACAGTTCATTCTTTATCCCGGGGATATGATGCACTGTCAGCCTGAACTGGCTCAGGTAAGTCCACCACCGTTTTAGCTTTGCTTTCTCTGGCGGTGGGCCCTTCTGAAAAGACTTCACAGGCTCCTGGTCACACAGCCAGACAATAGGGTTAGATCCCAGGAGTCGGAATTGTGACGATAGCACCAACATACCGGCCAGGAGTTCCTGGTCCTAGGTGCTGTAATTGGAACGCGCTTGGTTCCATTTCCAATCCCAGTGTCCCAGTGGCACCAGGCGCCACTCACTGGTAGGATAGTCATGTTTCAACGAACCATCACGGTTCAGTCCAGTAGTACGATAATGGCAGTTGGTTAGTTCAGCGGGGTTAAGCTCCTGCCATTGGTAGATCGTACCACCCCCCCGTACATCACTGGCATCAGTGATCAGGACTATCTCGCCCTCAGGGCGGGGTACTCCCAGGCAGTTGGAGGAGGCAATCTTCTTCTTCAACTCCTGGAAACACTCTTCCTCTCTGGCGGTCCACCTCCAGGGAGTAGTTTTATTGATTAGGTCAGTGAGGGGGGTACAAGAGTACGTAAAATTCTGGATGTGACGCCGATAGAAATTACAGGCGCCCACAAAACTCCTCACATCATGTAGACCCTTCTTAGGGTCATCGCAAATCTGCATGTCCTGTAGGGGCTGCATCTTAGACGCGGCTGGTTTCCACCAGCCATACCCCACGTCGAAACCCAAATACTCCATCTCCTCTTTCATAAACTCACATTCTTCGAGTTTGATTTGGAGACTGTTTTCTTGACAGACAATGAAAAATTCACGAAGGAGAAGGACATGGTCCTCTTTGGTATTAGTACCGAAAGTCACGTCGTCGATGTGAGCCTCCATTTCTGCACCCCGAGAGATCAACTCTTGTACTAGAGGCCTGCGCCTCAGTATGTACAAAACTTTGTTCATGGAAGAGCGCTGGAGCATTAGCCACCCGAAAAGGCATAACCTTCCACTTGAAGACACGACCCTTAGGGGTTATAAAGGCCAACAGCACCTGAGCTGCGGCGGTTAGGTGCACCTGCCAGAAACCAGAGCGTTTGTCCATTTTGGTCTTGTACCTGCATTTGGCAATACGCTCCAGGGTGTTTTCCATGTTAGGAATACTCCCTGAGTGGTTCTGGGCTTTCTTGTTGACCTCACCATAGTCTACAACCAGACGTAGGGCAGTCGACCCCGGTTTGGCAACAAGGAAACAGGGACTGCATTGATGGGGATAGTGCCCGTGCTTATACTCTTCAACGAGGCCAGCATCAATGCATTCCTTGATCTGGCGCTCGATTTCTTCAACCTGTTCCTGTGGAGCGGGATAGGGACGACGCCTCACTTGCGTCTGTTCAAATTCTGGTTTCAATTTCAGGTCCATCTGGACCAGTTTTTTACAAGAAAGGGGAGGCGACAAGGCGCCGAACACCTCCTCATAGGTTATCAGCAGTTTCTTCAGGCGGGGGTCAAGTTTCCGAAGGAAATCCTCCTCAGCATGGAGGTTGCTTTTTCCATGTTCTTCCTTTTTCTGCCGATCAGCAGTTTCGGCAGGCACAGAACTATCGTCCCACTCAGGGGGACATTGCTGCCCATAGTGCAAAGAATACACTAGAGGTATCTCAGGATCAGACAGCGTATAGGACTCATCGTCCTCCTCAGACCAGATGGAGGAGTTCCAGGTCTGTCTGAGGTATTGCAGCCGCTCTTGGCGCTCAATACCTTCGGCCTTCAGGTACAACAGCCGCCTGAGTTCTTGAGTGTCATGCTCAGACAATGGCATGTTATTAGCAGCTGACCGCGGCAGAGCATCAGCACTCCGGGCCATGGGTTCACCTGTGTGCATAGGCTGCATTGACAGCACTGGCTTCCCAACAGGGGAAGCGGGTTCAGAGGTTGACTCTAGATCTACATCCTCTAGCAACAGCTGGGCTAGGAAGGCACTATGTTTTAGGTCAACACAGCTTGGATCAACAGAAGGAATAGTGCTGGCGATCTCAGACAGTTGGTCGTCAGCATCTTTTACAGCTGCAGGTTCCGGATAGTCATCGGGAGACCCACACCCTGTAAGTGTGGCAGATAGGTGCTCAGGAGATCGATTTTTGAGATCATAAAGTGTCAGGCCACGAGTTTCGGCCATGACCTCTTTCAGTAGCACCTGGTCTAGGTCACACAGGGGTACAGGATTGAGAGATCCATCCACGATGGAGAGGAAACTGGCCCACTCAGGGGCCTGCATAGCTGTGTCTGAGTTCTCAGGCACATAGATGGGGCCCTCGGGGAGTTGCACTCTTCCCACGGTCATTCCATCTAGCATACGGCGCCAGTAAGCATGTTCACCAGAGCAGCCCCAGTCAGGGGTGCACATAACAACCCTTCCTCCCTCATAAGCGATTTAGGTTAGAACCTTCGCGAGCAGGGAGAAGGGAGGGTTAGCATACGCTAGGCCCATTGCTTTCTAGAAGAAACGGAAAGCGTTGTTCAGTTGTTTCGAGCAGTACAACTGCATGATGTGCTGTTGTTGGCTCGCAAACAATTCCACCTGGATCTCATCCAGGTTTACCTGAAGGGCCGCCAGTCCATTTTCAAGAACGTGACGGGCCAATTGGTAGTTTTCAGTACGATGGCTAGTCTTGGATGCGTAGCGCAGCCCAGACTCTTTTCGTCCTGACAACTCCAAAGGTACGGAGAATAGCCCACTGCCAAAGTCGCAGTGCAAACAATAGGGGCGCTGGAGGGACAGCATTTTTACCTGGGGGTTTCTTCGTAGGAAGTCGGTGCCAATGACGATGTCAAAAGCGTCGGTGTCCAGCACTCTGCAGTGTTGGGTCACGGTTTCGTCGCCCAGACATATAGTCACATCGACCCCCCCCAAGGAATGGATGGTACGCCCATCCCCTACTCTTATGGCCACTGTCTTAGTTTTCTTGAAAGTCCTTAGCAGGCGCCGGGCCACTATGAAAAGTGTTGCACCGGTGTCAAGCACCGCTCGAAAAACCTGATCCCCAATTTTCACGAGGATCCAGAAAACCAAGTCCTCCTCTTCGGAGCCGCCCCCCTACTCCCCATCAGGGAACTTGACATCCAGTAAGAAAAAGTGCTTTTCCAATGCTTTGAGGCATACTCCAGCTGTATTAGAGATGCACTGAGCATCCAGGCATTTCTATCTTAGTATTGGTCCCACCAAAACTGGTGATAACACATTTTGACCTATGGAACCAAACACCCAATCAGGATATGGAGTGGACCCCTTAATCCCCTCTCATTGTGAGGCAAATCATCATTTCCTGAGTTGACTGAGAACTGACATATCCAAGGCAGAGCCTATGAATTTATCTATGTTTTTCCATGAATACTTAGCCGTCCTAGTGGTATGCACCCTAGAAGGCTGGGCACCTCTTTTTGAGAGGTCCTGGGTTCAATTCCTGGTCAGCCTAGCTAAGTAGGAAGATCCCATGTGACATGGCAGTGTCCTCATGGCCACATGCCCTGCCACCTCAGCACATATGGGACCCAAAACAAAGAGTGCACATCTCCTGAGATGGCACTATGGAGATAGAGTGACTATGGGGCAGTTTTCCAACTCTTTTCCAAAACAATTCAGCTATCTTTGTGAATATGCAATCCGATTTGACCTGAGTTGCAGTTTCTGTGAATATCCTCTCATCTTTCACTGTTTACACTGCAGCCCTTCATGCTTTGATCCTGAATCTCTTCTCCTTGCACACCTCTGGCTTGGGCTATCCTGGATTTACTGTATTTCAGCAAACAAAAGCTTTTCATCTCCAAAAACAAGCAGCAGGAAACCCTACACCAGCAGCAAGCAGCAGGAGAGACAAAAACACAGTGTTGAAACCACTATAAACTTTTCTGGTAGCAGAAGCAGTCTGTCTCTGCGCACCGGCAGCAACCCCGCGCCGTACATCCAGTGCGCCGAGTACAGACACATATAAGCAGAAGAGAGAACGAACATGGACAGAAGGAAGGAGGACGCCGACGTGAAGACAGCGCCAGCGCCTGAGGCACCGGCAAGGCCAGCACCTGGGGAACCTGGACCTGGACCTAGCGGCGCTGTACCTTCGGAGCCCTTACATGGGCTAGTGGAAGTGGCTGAGGACTCGTTGGATGGACTCCAGACGGCCTTCAGGGCCCTCTCTGTTGGAGGGGTGGTCACTCAGCCTGTGAAGAGGAAGGGAGAGAGCGAGAAGGATGCTGGTGACGAAGCAGACGAAGGAGAGGAACAAGGGCAAGACCTGACAAATGACCCTACCTTCGAAGGCGCACCAAGCGCTTCTGGCCTCCAAGCATCACTCTCTCCTATAACCACCACACTCTCAGCCGCTGCAACAACCACTCCCATAACCAACCCGCCTATGGCAGAGGGCACAGGCTTTACTGGCATGCCTCCCTACCCCGCCTATGGTATGGGCCCACCTACCACTGCGCTCCCTGAGGCAACTACTGCCAGTGAGCCGGTGGCTTCCAGCTCTGCGCCGCGATGGTATGCGGCTGTATATCCCCATCCACTACCCGCTACTGGAACCTATGTGGATGTTCCTGGGTATGCACCTGGATATGCAACCTTGAGTTGGTTGAGGAGAGGACCTGAATCTCTTGGTGGCAGGGGTAGAGGATCGGGGAGATCCTCAAACAGGTCCCTGACGCGGTCGGAGATCAACGAGGTGCTCCGAGGAGCCACTTCAAAAATCGTGGGCGACCTCACGCAAGAGATCCGAGAGAAACTGGAGCCCCTGATGATGCCGCCCCAAGCGTCACCTACCACAGTGGGAATGTCACCCCACCGAGTACAGGCCAACCACCTGGAGGCAGGGTTGACAAACACCCTGGGGAGCCTGAGGAGCCGACCGATGCCGACTCCTGCACCTATACCGAGAAGTCTATTCGTACCGAGAACGCCCAGCCGCCCTACAGCCACGTGACGAACTCTACAAGGGCCGAGCTGGACCGGCTGGGGCTGACAGCCTTAAGGGCAATGGTGGACGTGGAGCCTTTTGGCTCTAGTGATCTAGGCGGAGACCCCTCCAATGATGAGCCGCCGTCGATGACTTCTACTTCGCCCTCGGAGGACGATGACCCGGAGGACCCCGAAGACCCAAAGGGGAAGAAGAAGAAGAAGAAGAAGAAGAAGACCCGACGCCCTGAAGGACGCAGGTCTCAGGAGGCGAAGGCTATTGCCACCTCCAAGATTGTGGTGAACCTGCCTTAGTTCACAGGCAAGGACCTCAGCGAGTTCGCTGAGAGTTTTGGCCGGTTTCTCCGATTGACCGGCCAAATCCACGCTAGTGGGTGAGTCAAGTGCGATCTGCTCCTGCAGTGCTACAAGACCAAGTACCTGGAGAAGCAGGTCAGGCAGATCGTGACTAACTCCGCCACCTTTGCCGATGTGTTGGTTGCCCTGGAGAGGCAGTACCCGACCTACGAAACCGACCTCTCCATCAGGGCCGAGATCCAGAACCTGCCCGTGCTGCCCAACAACCCCAAACCTGGCAGGGTCTCTGAGCTGTTGGCTGACATGGATCACTGGGCTGGACGACTGACGCCCGGTTCCTACAGCAGCGACGACCTGCTTTTCTGGTTGGTGGCCAAGCTCCCTCGAGAGCTATGGGACGAGTGCCGTTCGACGGCGGAGCGCAAGGCTAGATCCCTCCGCTACGAGGATCTATGCGTGCTACTCCTGGAGCTGGCGCTGGAGAAGGAGAGCGACCAGCACTTGAACAACTACCGTCCGGGTGGTGGAGGTTCTGGAGGCCATGGCAAAGGGTACCAAGGGTCCCGACCTGGGCAGGGGACTACCCCCAAACACGCCCACGCCCGTATCATGGATAACGTGAAGGAGCTATTCTGGTGTGATGCCAGAGACGAGCAGGGCCACCTGCAGCATGCCCCTGACTGCGAGCAGCGAGACTGCTTCGTAGTCCAGGGGAAGCAGCAGGAGAAGAACACCGGCGCCAAAGCGAAGCTGCCGGATCATTACAGGTGCACCATCACGTGTGCATTCTGCGCGAAGCGGAAGCACTACGAGGATGAGTGCTACCATAAGCAACGCGTATCGGCGAAGCTTAAGGGTGAAGATCCTGGCAAAGGCTCAGGCAAAGGTGGAGGCAAAGGCAAAGGCAACGACTCCGGCAAGGACAAGTCGAAAGGACGTGGTCAAGGGCAAGACAAGGGTCAAGGTGGACGAGGAGGAGGCGCTAACCGCCAGCCCGACAACAAGAACAAGGACAAGAACGGAGGCAACCCCAACCCTAATCCAGGGGGGAACTCCGAGCCCTCTGGAGGGCAGTCTGGTCCTACCACACGCTCACAAACGCAGGCCCAGCAAGAACAAGGAGCCAAGCGTGAGCATGAAGGTGGTGATGACGGCAAAGCTAGGAAGAGGAGCCGTTTCATGAGGATGGCCGGTAAATTGCGGAACAAGGGGTTCGAGGTGACCTGTCCCGCGGAGTTCTGACAGGGACGCTCCGGTGGCACCCAAGAAGTGTGTTTTGGGTACGTATCCGACTAGGGGGACGCGAATACCTGGGGGTATTGGACACTGGCGCCACCATATCTATAGTGGCTAAGAAAATTTTACCTTGTGGGAGCCTGAAGAACACCATGACCACCGCTGCTATACGCATTGGGGATGGACATGTGGTGCACAGCTGCGGGGACTGTGAAGTGGAGGTACCTATGGGCTCCCGGACTATCGCCCATCGGTTCTATGCGACCGACACTGAGGCCTTCGACTTTGTACTGGGGACTGACTTCTTCGTACAGCACTCCCAGATACAATCTCTGACGCTGCAAGCGCCCTACCTCCTCTACGTGGACCACGGCAGTGGCAGAGAGTCTGTGCCACTGGAGCAGTCTCAACATACCTCGAGTTACCTGAGGCTATCGAAGGAGGAGCCCTCGAACATGATGGCGGCCTCCAAAAATGAGGACTATCAACTATTGGGGGAAGTCCTAGACCAAGGTCTGAAGGGGTTGGGTTACTCTCGAGAAGACCTGAGTGTGGAGTTGTTCGCCAGCGACAAGCAGCATGTACTGGACCTTTACTGCAGCAAGGGGAAGAACTGCAGCTACAAATTTTACTGGCCCTCTTTCGGGATGGCCTACGGGAACCCCAGGTTCAGTGAACTTGGGAAGGTGCTGACCAAGGTGGCCTTGGAACGTTCCCGTATGGTCCTGTGTTCCCCCGATTGGGGAGCCCATGGGGGCAACGAGTACTGGCGAAACCTCCTGGACAGGCTGACTATCAGCTCTGTTCGTTTGCCTGATGAGGCCATCTACGTGCCTCTGGGACGCAAGACGCCTATTGGGAAGCCCGGATGGGGGAGTATGCTCAGCGTGGTGGACGGAGGTCTTACATCCATTCCCTCGGAGGATATGGACCCGACTCTGGTCCAGGCTATACAACGAGAAAGCGATTGACTCACCTTGGGTGACTTGAAGGATCGCCTACGACCTCAAGATGCTGTTGAGACTACACCCGGAGGAGATGAGTACGTCGTGACTGACACCAACGCCCCCAACTCTCCCTGTCATGTACTTGTTTCTGATGGAGTCTCTGAGTGTGGACTATCTGAGCTACCTAGCTCTATCCACTCAGATGACGAAACTGAGCACGACGCCTTCTTCGTGCAGACCTGTGTGGAGGAAGTGGAGAACGCCGAGTACGTCGCCCCACTGAAAGCCCTACTCTCCATCAGGGTGGAAGACCCCTCGGACGAGGAGCTGGCCCCTCGATCCAGGCTAAGGGAGTATGTGGATTCCAAGAGGAAGTTGGTGGCGAAAAAGCTATGCTACGCGAAGCCTACCCGCAGCTCATGGCCACTGAAGCAAGGACGTATGGGAGACTTATCCAAATTGAATGAGGACCTCGAACAGAAGATCACCACCTGGCAAAGGGAGGTAGATCTTAAGCTCATGAAGAGCGTGTGGGGCGCCCATGTGAGTACCCCAGAGGAGGACGACCTCTCGGAGGAATGTGTTTGTGAACCCCCTCGAGCGTGCCTATGTTGCCATCGTCCACCCGAGATGGTTGAACAATACCTTCTATATGCCTACCAAGGGCTGAAGGACACTGCCACAGGCGAAGAGTCGGTGGAGGACCAACTCCCAACGTCTATTACTCAGGGGGCAAGCAACTTACACTCTGACGAGGACATGGAGGACAAGATCAAGGTATTGGACCCGCGGGTACAGAAGCTTATAAGGACCTATCTGGAGGTGTTCGGAGAACTACCCCCTCCAGCCTGATGTGACAAGCTGGTACAGATGGACCTCAAGCTGAAACCCGAGTTCGTGGGTCACAAGATCCGGAGGAGACCCTCTCCAGCTCCTAAAGAGCAGGCCGACGAGATTGAGCGACAGATACAAGAATGTATCGATCCTGGCCTAGTCCTGGAGTACAAGGACGGGGACTACCCCCTACACTGCAGCCCCTGTTTCCTGGTGGCTAAACCTGGGTCTACAGCCAAACGGCTGGTAGTGGACTACGGAGAGCTGAACAAGAAGACGCTGAACCACTCAGGGTCCATTCCCAATATGGAGTCTACCCTGGAGAAGATAGCCTCCTGTCGCTACAAGACCAAAATGGACAAGAGGAGCGGTTTCTGGCAAGTGGACCTGACGCCCAACGCAGTAGGAACTACTGGCCTTCATCACCCCTCAGGGGAGGGTGTTCAAGTGGAAGGTCATGCCGTTCGGCGTGGTCAACGCACCCGCTCTATTCCAAGAGCTGATGAACAAGATCTTGTCCATCCTACGAAGGAGAACTAAGGTGCAGGAGCTCATATCCCGTGGTGCCCAGATGGAGGCTCACATCGACGATGTATGCCTCGGGACCAATACCCAGGAGGATCACCTAATCCTCTTGGGTGAGTTCTTTGCGGTCTGCCAGGAGAACCACACACGACTCAAGCTGGAGACGTGTGAGTTCATGCAGGAGACCATGCAGTACCTGGGGTTTGACGTTGGCTATGGGTGGTGGACCCCAGCGGCCTCTAAGGCCAAACCCCTGATGGATGCCAAGGTACGACAAGAAGACCCCAAGAGAGGACTTCATGATGTACGCAGTTTCATTGGGGCGTGCAACTTCTATCGCCGCCACATCAAAAACTTCACCTACACCGGCGCCATTCTGACACACTTGATCAAGAAGAGTACTACTTGGCGCTGGGGCCCACATGAGCAACAAGCGTTAGACGAGCTCAAAGACAAGGTAGCCAACGCTAAGTGCTTGGGCGTGCCTAGGGCACAGGGGGAGATTATCCTGGTGACGGACGCGAGCAATGTGGGCGGTGGTGGAACGTTGTTCCAATGGCAAGCACTAGAGAAGGAGGAGTTCGACTCGACCATTTCCCAATGGGGGACGGAAGGTCTCAACCGAGATGGAACCCTCAAGCACAGCTACCCTGACGACAAGTGGGTCCTAGTACCTCTGGGCCACTGGAACTGGAAGTGGAACCAGGCCAGGGGGGACTACTCCACCTATGAGCAGGAATTGCTCGCGGGTATGCTGGTGCTATCCTCACAAGCACGACTGTTGGGGAGTAACCCTGTGGTCTGGCTGTGCGACCAAGAACCGGTCCGCAGTTTCCAGAAGGGTCCCCCACCTGAGAAGGCCAAGCTACGGCGCTGATGGACCTACCTCAGTCAACTACGGCTGACGGTACACCATATCCAGGGAGTGAAGAACGAGTGTGCCGACTACATCAGCCGCAACAACTTCGACGCCTTGATTGGTGCCCGGTCTGAAGCGCTGGCTAAGGAGGCGTTCAGCCGTATTGACGTCCACTTGGAGCTCAACATGACGATGATACGCCCCCTTGATGGACTTCAACAATCGGAGTACCTGAAGGAGTTCGGGGATATCTACAAGCGCCTGGATAAACGCCTGGAACCCCTCCTGGTCAACCAAGACAAATGGAAGAGGGAAAGGAGCTACCTCTGGCACGAGGACCGCATTGTGGTGCCTAGTGACAGAGTCCCAGCGCTGCTGAAGTGGACCCATGAGTCCAGCGGTCATGTGGGTGCTGACCGTACCCTGAGGCTGTTCAAGCAGTGGTTCCACACTACGTGGACTGACGACCAAGTGCGGAAGACCCTACAGCCTATCGTGCACAAGTGCCCGTGCAGGTCCTGTAAACCAGGGGATATCAGGGACAGAAGTCTCTACTCGACCCTGCCCATCCCTCACTGTGCTAACCGTGTTCTATACGTGGACTACACGGAGATGCCGAAGTTTGAGGGCTATGACTTCGCCCTCGTGGTAACCTGTGGGTTGACCAGGTTTACAAGGGTGTTCCCTTGTACCAAGCACATTACCGGGGAGGAGACTATCAAGATACTCCTGGAAGAGTGGTTTTGTGTCTATGGGGCGCCCAAGGAGATCAACTCTGATGAGGACGTACGAGTACGCTCGGATACCGGTTGGTACAAGAGGGTCCTGAGATCCCTCAATGTCCAGGTGTCTACGGGGATTCCCTACTCGCACACGAGCAACCCCCTATGTGAGCGACAGATCCGTGTCCTGAAGGAGAACGTACGGATATGGTGCAAAGCTGAACGCGCCAGAGACTGGGTGAGACTACTCCCGGTCATATCCTTGATGATGAACTCCCAAGAGAGTTCAGCTACTGGCTACTCGCCCCATGAGCTATTCCTCGGGCGCCCGGCATGGTTCCTACATGCCCCCTATCCAGAGGACACCCATTCTTCTGTGGGTGAATGGGTCCAAGAGCAACAAGCGAAGGTGGACAAGGCCGAGGCTATGCTCCAGAGAGTAAGGGAGCGTCAGTGGAACAAGAAGAACAAGCACCGGGTACCGGCCACCTACCAAGAGGGGGACTGGGTGCTGGTGCACCACAGTCCACTACCCGCCTGGCCACGCTCTACCAGCAATGACCCATACTTCTGGCTGTACAAGATCCTATCAGTGGATGGACACCGTATCACAGTGCGGTGTTCTCCCCGTCTAGGGGGGACCCTGGTGTGCGCTGCTCAACACCTGAAGCGCTACTATGATCCTGAAGACCTCTGTGTGGAGGAGTGGCAGCTGAACGACGAGGAAATCACAGCTCTGGACCTACAAGGGGCTGCCAGCCCTATGGAAGTTGAAGGTGAACTCCCCGACATGAACGCCGAGGAGATGGCTAAGGAGGGCTTCTACCTGGTGAAGTCTGTCCTACGCCACCGCTATCGCCAGGGATGGCGCTTCCTCACTCTCTCGGAAGGGTTTCGAGTCGAAGAGGCCACCTGGGAGCCCTTCTACCGGAGGGACGCCTGAACTCAGTTCTGGTTGACTACTTGTCCCAGAACAACCTTGGTGAGTTGCTGAGGCTCGCTGAGACGCTTGCCTCCAAGACCAAAGCTAGGGACTGAACCTTACCCTTACCTGCCAAAGCGTATGTGTGAGTGTGCTATTCCTAAGGTCCTGAGAGCAAGCCGCAGAAGTGGTGTCCTAATTATACCCAAGTCTGCACGCTTGCTAAACCTGGAGGGTTGGCTTATTGATGCCACGGGGTACGCCCCGGGTCTCCCCTCCTCTAAGCGCCCAATTTCTGTGCTGGCGCAAAATCTTTGGGGAATACCCAGCGTACCAATCCAGGTATTGTTTTCCCTACCTATCTGTCTACTACAGGGAGGGGTGGCAAAAGGCTATGAAGGCTTGAAAACGCCATTTTGCTGAGTGGCCAAAACACTGACCTAACCACTGCCACAGCCCACCAACCCTGCTAAAATTGCACCAAACGGGTGGGACAGTGACACACGCACTACAGGTCCTACACACCCTACAGTGGCACCATCCTGGTGGGCGAGCACTGCGCAACTGGCTCAAGCCCTCACTCAGGACTACCACTCCTACACGCACACTCTAATGGGTGTTTGTTGAAGAACATGTCGTGGGTCCTAGCGACCCTCCTGTGAAGAAGACAAGAGAACACAGCGCTGCTAAGCAACTGTGGCCTACCAGGGGACGCCACAACGCGTTTCCCCTGCTAGGGCTTGGAGGGAAGAGGTGCTCTTTCTGCGTGCACGGCGCAGATGTCGATGAAGTTGGACTCCCTGCTCTGCCACAGGCAGGGCGGAGTTACTTGTTTGTGTGATCTGCGCCCTTGTTCAGCAGGGCATGATAAAAATTGTATGCTGCTGCACCAATCACCCTACCTGCCCACCTGTAAAGCAAAAGCAAATGAAGGGGCGTTTGCGTGTAACGGCAGCAGTGACAGCACTCAATTATACACTGATGTGATCACAATTCCAATGATTCTCAGATGTACATTAGTGCAGTAAATTTTCCGTTCTGTTTCATGTTTTCCGTTCGCCGCCAGATGTCGCCTGTGAGCGCGCGTCGAGTCGCATTTGTCCTTCGTGATTTCCCAATCGGATTTATTTAAATTATTTCGAATGATTTCACGTTGTGTCATTAATTGCGATGAATGCGCATTGAGATTCTATGTCTGCTCCATTTTTGTAGACCGGGTTTTCGTACTCTTCATATCTCACCATGGAGTTCAAAGGACTTACAAGTGCTTCGCATATGTCGCTCCAAGAGGCTGGATATGGGTCTGAAGAGGGTCAGTTGGGTTCGGAGATATCGGGGGCAGTGTCGGGCGTTACGACCCCTGGGGCATCAAGACTACAGGCTTCGCAGTCACAACAAAGATCAACCACTATGCAGCGGTTACATGGTAGCAGAGAAAATCATGACTCTGCTTCTGGAATCTCCACTGACACTCTGAGATCATCGGACTTTAGCGGGGCTATTACTCGTTCTGGGTCGCTGCGTGTTCCCCCCGAGGTTACATTCGTAGCATCTCCCCAACAAACCGAGGATCATCCGTCAGAGTGCCCTTACTGTGGCCATAGGCATTGGCCTGGTGTTCACACTTGTGCTGAGTGTTGCATGAACGCCCCACCCAACCTTAAACCCGGTCGAGAATCTCCCTCCTCGAGTGAATCTGGTTCCTCCTCTCACGCTTTGCCTGATCTGGAAGACAGCAGCAGCGAAGGAGAGCAGTCTGAAGCTGAAATTAGTGGTGATTACTGGGAAAACAACTTTCAGCAGATCTGGAATGAGGAATTCCTGCACCGGCAGAATTGGCTGCTGGCTGAGGCGGGCTATCGTGGCCGCCTGAGGGACTGGTTCAGGGCGTCGTGCCAGATCCTCAGGGACAGCGGCCGGTCGAGATTCGACGCCCAGCTGCAGGAGCAAGAGGATTGGGAAGAGCTGATGGACCAGTTCGACCACCAGGCCGCCGTGATGGTGCAGATGGCCATCATCGCCGAGGAACGACGCCAGAATGTGCATCCGCACGCTGGTCCGTCGGGCGTCTGGGGTCGGAACGACGACGAGGTTGACGAAATGAGGTGTGATTCGACACATTCGCACCTCTCCAGGGAGCAACTGTCCAAACTCCCCAGCTCTGCCTCAAGTGTTGACACTTGGGTCGAGGAGGTCAGAAGCAAAGGAAAGGGGACAAGATGCCCTTCCTGTGGCGAGTGCGCCAAGGACTGCTCCTGTCGGAGACAGATTTCGTCGCTGGAATCAAGGGTGAAGGAGCTGAATAAGGCCGCCAAGGAGAAAAAGAGGGATGATGACAGCAAGTGGAAGGAGATGGAACAGAAGTTGGAGACGCTTACAAATCTGGTACAACATCTGAGCACTACTGGGCCCACTGGACCAGCGCCTACAATGGCAAGCCACCCAGCACCTACCTCCTCAGCTGCACCCACATCCACGCCTTACGGCGCTCCACATTCTCCAGCACCCCCAGCTTTTACTGGCCACCATCCAGCTTTTACTGGAATTTCTGGTATCCCCCCTACTGGATTGGGAAGTCCTATTGGGTTCAATCTGGGTACCGAAGGAGGAGAATCTTCGTCGGAGAGGTCTGTACTGTCAGTGGGTACTGTTGCTGATATTGATGGAGAAGCAAGGACCACCGTGAAGGAGCGATCAATGGCCTTGAAGAAGAAGGACCGGCAGGCGAAAGAAAACGAGGCCAAGATTAAAGAAAAGCAGAAGAAATTGAAGGAGATGAGGCTGCATCAAGCACCGCAGACGCCGTTCGTGCAGCCTACTGTGGACCAGTCGCTGCTGGCGGCCGCAATTGCGCAGGCACAGGCAATGGGAGGCGCCGCAGTCAATCCAGTTTTCGTCAATCCGGTCGGTACAGCCACGAACTTCAACCTGAACCACTTGCTGAATCCCTTGCACATGAGGCTTCGGGGATCAGTAATGAAGCAGCCGAAGTTCTCTGGACACCCCAATTACTGGGCTTCGTTCGAGCGGCAGTTCATGGTTTGGCTGCAGACGGAGAAACTGGACAAGGAGCTCTGGATTCTGGGGTTGATGGATTGCTTGACTGGCAAGCTCCGAGAAAGCACATACAATCTGTATGTGGAGAGGCAAAATCAGGGGAATCCCCTGACGTATGAGGAGCTGTACCGCAGTCTGAGGAAGAAAGGCTCTCGACTTCCTGAAGATCATTATAGGAACCGTCTGGAGAACTTCAGGGCGATCAAGAAATTTTTTCTGGAAGAAATCCAAATTGCAAGACAAGATTGGGAGTTTTTGGTGCAAGAGGCGGAGAACTCTGGAGAAGGACTTTCTGAAGGCGAAATGAAGAAGATCCTCCTGAGCAAGCTCACGCCGGAGACCAAGCAGAAGATCAGGGACTCTCAGGCGGACCAAAAAGTTCTGGGCAACTGGGTTGAAGTCTGAGGATTGCCAGAAACTATGGGAAAAATGGCTGTTCGTGAGTTGCTACACTCTATCAGTGCTACTGGATTGAAGGACATCACTATTCGTGAGGGCAGATGGAGAGTTGGTTTCCACGATTCTGAACAGTCGGAGTTTTTCTGCAGCATGGTGGATGGAAAAGTGAAGTATAAGGGAACGGTTTTGAAGGTACGACCGTGGATCTTCAGTTATGGAGTCGAGCAGATCTGGGACCAACTTGAAAAGTATGCAAACTTAGAACGCCAGAAGTCCCAGGATGCACATGGCTTCGGAGGCAAGGTCAACGCCGTTGGTGAGAAGGGATGCTCTGTGTGCATTGCCCTTGGATAAGAAGGTCGAGAAGCGACGCACACCACCGCAGATCACAGGTGGACACCCTCAGATCTCAAGACAATTCAGTCCAAAATGGATGGAAAGGGAGATTCTTCCAAAAATCCCCAGCAGGATGGAGCACGAGATGCTGACCAGCAGGGAAGGGGAAAGGGTAAAGGGCAGTCCAAAAGAAAAGAACAGAGACTGGACACCAAAAGATTACTCGCAGCAAGGCGGAGATCCAAGCGACTCAAGATGGACCGATGCTGGTGGAAAAAATGGTGGAAAAATGGCCAAAAAGGTGGAAATGGCAAGGGAAAGTCCGGGAATCAAGATGATTCCAAGGTGAATGGCAACCCCCTGTACGCGGAGACGCCAGCGAACAAGACCTTCGGCAACAACAAGGATACTGGAGGTCGAGGCAAAGGCGGATCCAACGAATCCAACCCCAATTCCAACACCTCCAACAACAAAGGCCAAGGAGGTAAGAAAGGTGGTAAGGGGAAATCATTTGGAGGTCGTGGACGTGGAAAAGGAGTGAATGCCGTCGAAGCAGGAGAAGAATGGGTTGACGAAGGACAAGTACAGGACGTACAGCCGAACCAAGAAGAAGAATGGCAATAGGGAAGCCAACTTGACCCAAAACCCAACACTGGGGTTGAGTGGCAGGAGGAAAAACCCATCAGGGTAGTTGGGGCGGTGGATGGACGCTGCTGGGATCGACTGGCGCGGTCCTCCGGCCTCCTGTACCCTGCCTGGGTCCTCAGCGCTGTCCGGCGAGGCAAGCAGCGCCAGTTTGTCTGCTGGATCCAGGTCAGATCGACGGATGGTAAGGTTAAACTTGCCAGATGTCTGATCGACAATGGTTCAGAGGTGAACCTGGTGAGGAAAGGCTTTCTGCAGGAGGATGAGACGAAGATGTCCTCCACCCCTGTTCAGCTGGAGGGAGTCAGCGGACATCGCCTTGACAGTGGCGACAGAGAGGCAGAATTGGCGGTCAGATTGGTGAAGCAATCAGTCTGGAGTGTGGAAGAGACGGTCACTGAGGAGTGGTTTGCTGGAAAATTCTATGAAGCCAGCATAAAGTACGTTTTTTTCTTGGGTCAGCCATGGCTTCACGCTCACCGTGTGTCGCCCATGGGACACAGGACGTGCTTCCTCCAGGATCCGTCGACCAACGACCCGTCCGAACTGTATTATCTGCACCCATATACCAAGAGTATCCACCAATTCAAGGAGAGAAATAAGCTGCATTTTCAGCAAGATGGGCAGGAATGGACAAGGAATCAAGAAGATTTCGACGAAGGAAAGGTGGATTCGTTGAACAGCAAGAAGTGGAAGTCAGTTTGCTTTCGTGTAGTCGACAAATGGCGGGACATTCTGGTGGATTATTTCGAAAAGAACCACAATTTTTGTCCTGAAGTTGATGCTTTTGCAAACAAAAAGAATAAAAGATTTCCGAAGTTCTACGACGATGCCTGGAGTGAGGACTGGTCTGAACTTCTTTGGATCAATCCGCCCTTCGACGTTTTCCCTCGTGTAGTGCAGAAGCTGAAGCAATCCGGCGCAAAGGCGATTTTAATTGTCCCCAATTGGCCAAGACAAGAGTGGTTCAAGGACATTATGGACATTTCAATCGACATTGTCGAGCTACCTCACCAGAGAGTGAAGCTGTATTGCGAGGACAATGGCAAGCCTTTACCACAGCGTTTGTGGAGCACGTTGGCGTGCTTAGTTGACGGGAATCTGGGAGATTATTGGCAAGATGGCAGTGAAATGGGAACAGAAGAGGTCATCTCACAATCCTCAAGAATCGACGAAATTGGAGTGGATGAAGACGATCGAGAGCGGAATCCCGACGTATCGTCGCGGAAGGAGGGAAGGACAATCGGCGTCCCTCAAGAGACCGCCTCCATCCATTACAATTCGTCCCCATCAGACAAGAATCAAGCCAAAAAAGTCACGATTTCAAGCAAGAATGAAGACAAATCTCCAAGAATCTCGCCTGAATTGACAGGAATGAAGCTGAATTCGTCCGACCATCCCTTCAAGACATTCGTGGACCCCTTTCATTGGTGGGATCCAACGGAGGAGCGAGCTCAAGTGAGCTTCATCCGCCAACAAAGCGACGAAGAAGTTTGGAATGAAGTGGCCAAGAATATGAGACCACGACCAACAATTCGCAAATTGGTGGACATAATGTCGGTGATTAAATGTGGGAATCAGGTCGACGGAGACAAGATAGCTGCAAGAGGGACGCAGTGTTCGAAGATTATCAAGATGACGTGCTGAGTGGGAAGTTGTGGAAAAACCCCCCAATTCGATGTGAAAATGGGGAAGCCAAGATTGACATAATCGAAGGCTCAAAGGTGCACAAACAACGTCCATTCTATCTCCACGGCACCAAAGCAGATGCCCTACGAAAGATTATTGAGCGCAATCTCTATGAGTTCGGTTGGTTGGAGGGCTGCATGAGTTCTGAGTGGTGTTCAGCACCATTTACTGTGCCAAAAACCCCACCTGCTGACCAATCCAGCATAGATGCTTGGCGTCTAGTGGTGGATTACAGAGCCTTGAATGCCGCCACAGTACCAGACGCGCATCCTCTTCCTCTAATCGAGAAGGAGATCGCCGCGAGAGCCAAAGGCAAGCTCTTTACTGTGTTGGATTTGCGCCATGGCTTTCATCAGATGCCCCTTCGAAAGGAGGATAGGCATTTGACGGCAATGTGCACGCCCTGTGGCACTGTCCAGTGGACTGTACTGCCGATGGGTCTGAAGAATGCGCCGTCGATGTTCCAGAAGATGATGGAGACTATTTTATTTCAGAAGCACAAGTCTCTGGATTTACAAGAATTCTGCAGCATCTACATTGACGACCTTCTGATTGCCACGCCGTTGGGAAACAACTTTGATGAGTGCCTGAAGTTGCACGAAGAACAAGTTCGAAAAGTTCTCGAAGTCCTTCGACAAGAGAAGCTCGTGTGTGGACCCAAGAAGGGCAAGATGTTCCTCCAGAGTGTGGAATTTTGTGGCTCTGTTTTGGAAGATAAGACAAGAAGACCAGCCCCAGGAAAAATGGCTGCCCTGCAGCTCTGGGAAAGGCCTAAAACCATCACGCAGCTTCGTGCCTTTTTAGGCTGCTGCAACTACTACCACGAGTTCCTTCCCCTCTACGCCAAGTGTTCTGGTCCATTGACAGAGTTACTCAAGGTTGGCAAAATAGAAGGAAAGAAGGGATCTCAAGTCAAGCTCAAGTGGACGCCAGAATGTGAAGAAGCCTTTACTGGTCTCAAGGAAGCACTGGCGAATGTGGTTACATTAAAGACTCCGTGGTTGGATGGAAGACCTTTTTATATTCGTACAGACGCCAGTCGTTACGCCATTGGTGCTACGATCGAACAAGTCACCCATAAGTGTCGCGCGATCGCAGCAGAAGAAAAATAAAATACCGAGAAAATGACGCACCGCCAGCAGAAATAAAGCGAAAAATCGTCTTCTCCGACCTCAGAAACCCCCACAACAATTTTACGCCGCTGTTTGGCGAGGTCGCAGAATTTAGGACACTCACCAAAAAAGACGAACAATAGAGTCGCGACGGCGAAGAAGCTGAGCGTTGCTTGCCCCAAACCACCTAGCAAAGTGCGTGCCCTAGGCGCTAGGGACTTGTGCGCGCCCCAAAACAAACCACACATAGACAACAACAACGCCACCGGCCGCTGACAAGCAAGTATGTTATGTGCCGCGCACCGCTAGAAACCAACGAAACAAGCACAATGCGGAAAGAGGTAGAGAAGGAGAATAAATAGGTAACGAACCGCACCACGGTGGAGATATACCACAAGTACACGACCAAGCAATGCAAGCCCGCTCATGTAGGAAATACGACGACGCCGTAACACGCGAAGGGGATCACAACAAAAAGAAAAAGAGGCCGCACATGTACCCAAGTATGTTGCACGTCATGCATGAAAAATACACACAAGCAACAACAACGCCACCGGCCGCCGGAAAGCACGTATGTTATGTGCCATATGTTGTGTGCATAACGCCGTAACAAGCGCAAAACAAGTAACGTGTCAAGCAACGCCAAAGTGCGCCGCCACGTTAAGCGCAACGACAACCGCACCGGCAAGGAAAACCAACAAGACGTGGCACCGAATGCCTATGCTCAACCCCGCTCACATAGGGAAAGAAAGGTATGCCCGCATGCCCGGAACGCCGCAAGGCCATCACCGCCACGGACGAGCAACATGGTATGAAGGGACAAACGAGGAGGAACAAAAAGACCACCGAGGTAAAGCACAACAAAAAAAAAAAAAAAAAAAAAAACTAAACATACGCACGTGACTAGTCGGGCCCAAGTATGTTGCATGCCACGCTACGCTACGCAACGGACACGAGACGAGAACGGCAACCACGCCAACGAAAGTAAAAGGTGACCACGAAGCGTAACCGAGCCGTGCCCACCGCCCACCCGCACGCCCGTTTATGTAGGAGGCGAAAGGGAGCGAAAGGGGACAAAAGGTATGCCGCCGCATGCAAACGAATAGTAGGCAAGCCACACACCGCCACAAAGAACGCAAGTATGTTACCATGTCGTGCCACGTCGCCAACCGCGGGGTTGCGTGGGTTAGAACACACACAGAGCCAGGGAGGGGGACACGGGGAGCATACACACAAATAGCATAGCGCCGGTGTGTGCCGGGTCCCAACAAACACACGTGCCCGCACCCATGTTCTCTTCCCCTCACAGGTCCCGAGGAGAAGCGTATGCTCGTGTCTGCGTCGTCCGGGCGTTAAAGTAGGGTTGTCTTAGACGCTTAGGCAAGTATTGCGTCGTGCCGTCGTCACACATAAGCGAACGCCCGGCAGGGCGGGAGGACTAGGACACGTTAAGGTAGTGGAAAAAGAAGCAGGTATGTTGCATGTCACGCCGCGCGCGCGGAACGGGCAACGAGTAAAGGTAGCGACCAAAGGGGAGTGGAGACAAGACGCAAGTGGGGCGATAAACCTACGCGCAAGCCGGTCGCACACGCATGTCGCATGACGTACCAGCCAGCTCGAGGTGCTGTGTCGCGACAAAACCACCGCCGCCGCACGCCCGTTTACGCTCCCTCATCTCCCTACGCAGGTTCAAAGGAGGAAGCCCGGGCCGACAAGGAAAAGGACAGAGACACACAACAAAGAAGAGGCAGGGAAAAAGTGCATGCCAGGGAGAGGGGTAGAGGACAGGGTAAAGAGCAACGAAGCCGCGAAAGGAACAAGGGGTAGCCAGCGAACGAGCAAGGGGCGCACACAGAGGAGGGGACACGGAGGGCACACGGCGAGCACAACACCGCACCGAGACACCGGAGAGGGGAGCACCGGAGGACCAAGGGAAGAGCAGCACCACGCACCACGACACGCACGGCACAGACACCACACACACCGCACACACCCAACGAACCCCGGCAACCCACCCGGCAGTGGGCGGGCAGACGGGAGAGGGACAGCGCCTGACCCCAAGCGCCCCTCACCATGGTGGAAGGCACCCCCCCCGGGGACGCCCTCCCGCCACCCCCACAGCGAGCAACGCTGGCCCGCAAGGGCGCACGCTGTGGGGCCGGTGCTGGGTCCCCACGCCCACACTGACCGCGCCCGGGACACGCGGGTCGCGGAACCCTGGCCGCACGCTCCGGAGGACGGGCGGCCGGGGGAGGGACAGCGCCTGGCACCAAGCGCCCCTCACAACGGTGGAAGGCAGCCCCCCCCGGGGACGCCCTTCCGCCACCCTCACAGCGAGCAACGCCGGCCCGCAAGGGCGCACGCTGTGGGGCCGGTGCTGGGTCCACACGCCCGCATCGACCGCACCCGGGACACACGGGTCGCGGAACCCTGGCTGCACGCTCCGAAGGACGAGCAGCCGGGGGAGGGACAGCGCCTGACACCAAGGGCCCCTCACAACGGTGGAAGGCACCCCCCCCCGGGACGCCCTTCTGCCACCCCCACAGCGAGCAACACCGGCCCGCAGGGGCGCACGCTGTGGGGCTGGTGCTGGGTCCACACGCCCGCATCGACCGCACCCGGGACACACGGGTCGCGGAACCCTGGCTGCACGCTCCGGAGGACGAGCGGTCGGGGGAGGGACAGCGCCTGACACCAAGCGCCCCTCACAACGGCGGAAGGCACCCCCCCCCCGGGGACGCCCTTCCACCACCCCCGCAGCGAGCAACGCTGGCCCGCAAGGGCGCACGCTGTGGGGCCGGTGCCGGGTCCACACGCCCGCATCGACCGCACCCGGGACACACGGGTCGCGGAACCCTGGCTGCACGCTCCGGAGGATGAGCGGCCGGGGGAGGGACAGCGCCTGACACCAGGCGCCCCTCACAACGGTGGAAGACACCCCCCCCGGGGACGCCCTTCCGCCACCCCCACAGCGAGCAACGCCAGCCCGCAAGGGCGCACGCCGTGGGGCCGGTGCTGGGTCCACACGCCCGCATCGACCGCACCCGGGACACACGGGTCGCGGAACCCTGGCTGCACGCTCCGGAGGACGAGCGGCCGGGGGAGGGACAGCGCCTGACACCAAGCGCCCCTCACAACGGTGGAAGGCACCCCCCCCGGGGACGCCCTTCTGCCAACCCCACAGCGAGCAACGCCGGCCCGCAAGGGCGCACGCTGTGGGGCCGGTGCTAGGTCCACGCGCCCGCATCGACCGCACCCGGGACACACGGGTCGCGGAACCCTGGCTGCACGCTCCGGAGGACGAGCGGCCGGGGGAGGGACAGCGCCTGACACCAGGCGCCCCTCACAACGGTGGAAGGCACCCCCCCCGGGGACGCCCTTCCGCCACCCCCACAGCGAGCAACGCAGGCCCGCAAGGGCGCACGCTGTGGGGCTGGTGCTGGGTCCACACGCCCGCATCGACCGCGCCCGGAACACGCGGGTCGCGGAACCCTGGCTGCACGCTCCAGAGGACGAGCGGCCAGGGGAGGGACAGCGCCTGACACCAGGCGCCCCTCACAACGGTGGAAGGCACCCCCCCCGGGGACGCCCTTCCGCAACCCCCACAGCGGGCAACGCCGGCCCGCAAGGGCGCACGCTGTGGGGCCGGTGCTGGGTCCACACGCCCGCATCGACCGCACCCGGGACACACGGGTCGTGGAACCCTGGCTGCACGCTCCGGAGGACGAGCGGACGGGGGAGGGACAGCGCCTGACACCAGGCGCCCCTCACAACGGTGGAAGGCACCCCCCCCGGGGACGCCCTTCCGCCACCCCCACAGCGGGCAACGCCGGCCCGCAAGGGCGCACGCTGTGGGGCCGGTGCTGGGTCCACACGCCCGCATCGACCGCACCCGGGACACACGGGTCGCGGAACCCTGGCTGCACGCTCCGGGGGACGAGCGACCGGGGAAGGGACAGCGCCTGACACCAGGCGCCCCTCACAACAGTGGAAGGCACCCCCCCCGGGGACGCCCTTCCGCCACCACCACAGCGAGCAACGCCGCCCCGCAAGGGCGCACGCTGCGGGGCCGGTGCTGGGCCCACACGCCCGCATCGACCGCACCCGGGACACACGGGTCGCAGAACCCCGGCTGCACGCTCCGAAGAACGAGCGGCCGGGGGAGGGACAGCGCCTGACACCAGGCGCCCCTCACAACGGTGGTAGGCACCCCCCCCGGGGACGCCCCTCCGCCACCCCCACAGCGAGCAACGCCGGCCCGCAAGGGCGCACGCTGTGGGGCCGGTGCTGGGTCCACACGCCCGCATCGACCGCGCCCGGGACACGCGGGTCGCGGAACCCTGGCTGCACGCTCCGGAGGACGAGCGGCCGGGGGAGAGACAGCGCCTGACACCAGGCGCCCCTCACAACGGTGGAAGGCACCCCCCCCGGGGACGCCCTTCCGCCACCCCCACAGCGAGCAACGCCGGCCCGCAAGGGCGCACGCTGTGAGGCCGGTGCTGGGTCCACACGCCCGCATCGACCGCGCCCGGGACACGCGGGTCGCGGAACCCAACCCTGGCTGCACGCTCCGGAGGACGAGCGGCCGGGGGAGGGACAGCGCCTTACACCAGGCGCCCCTCACAACGGTGGAAGGCACCCCCCCCGGGGACGCCCTTCCGCCACCCCCACAGCGAGCAACGCCGGGCCGCAAGGGCGCACGCTGTGGGGCCGGTGCTGGGTCCACACGCCCGCATCGACCGCACCCAGAATGCACGGGTCGCAGAACCCTGGCTGCACGCTCCGGGGGACGAGCGGCCGGGGGAGGGACAGCGCCTGACACCAGGCGCCCCTCACAACGGTGGAAGGCACCCCCCCCGGGGACGCCCTTCGGCCGTCCCCACAGCGAGCAGCGTCGGCCCGCAAGGGCGCACGCTGTGGGGCCGGTGCTGGGTCCGCACGCCCGCATCGACCGCACCCGGGACACGCGGGTCGCGGAACCCTGGCTGCACGCTCTGGAGGACGAGCGGCCGGGGAAGGGACAGCGCCTGACACCAGGCGCCCCTCACAACGGTGGAAGGCAGCCCCCCCCGGGGACGCCCTTCCGCCACCCCCACAGCGAACAACGCCGGCGCGCAAGGGCACACACGCTGTGGGGCCGGTGCTGGGTCCACACGCCCGCATCAACCGCACCCGGGACACGCGGGTCGCGGAAGCCTGGCTGCACGCTCCGGAGGACGAGCGGCCGGGGAAGGGACAGCGCCTGACACCAGGCGCCCCTCACAACGGTGGAAGGCACCCCCCCCGGGGACGCCATTCCGCCACCCCCACAGCGAGCAGTGTCGGCCCGCAAGGACGCACGCTGTGGGACCGGTGCTGGGTCCACACGCCCGCATCGACCGCGCCCGGGACACTCGGGTCGCGGAACCCTGGCTGCACGCTACGAAGGACGAGCGCGGCCGGGGGAGGGACAGCGCCTGACACCAGGCGCCCTTAACAACGGTGGAAGGCACCCCCCCCGGGGACGCCCTTCCGCCACCCCCACAGCGAGCAACGCCGGCCCGCAAGGGCGCACACTGTGGGGCCTGTGCTGGGTCCACATGCCCGCATCGACCGCACCCGGGACACACGGGTCGCGGAACCCTGGCTGCACGCTCCGGAGGACGAGCGACCGGGGAAGGGACAGCGCCTGACACCAGGCGCCCCTCACAACGGTGGAAGGCACCTCCCCCGGGGAGGCCCCTCCGCCACCCCCACAGCGAGCAACGCCGGCCCGCACTGGCGCACGCTGTGGGGCCGGTGCTGGGTCCACACGCCCGCATCGACCGCACCCGGGACACACGGGTCGCAGAACCCTGGCTGCACGCTCCGGAGGACGAGCGACCGGGGAAGGGACAGCGCCTGACACCAGGCGCCCCCCACAACGGTGGAAGGCACCCCCCCCGGGGACGCCCTTCCGCCACCCCCACAGCGAGCAACGCCGGCCCGCAAGGGCGCACGCTGTGGGGCCGGTGCTGGGCCGGCCCGCACGTCCGCATCGACCACACCCGGGACACACGGGTCGCGGAACCCTGGCTGCCCGCTCCGGAGGACGGGCGACCGGGAGAGGGACAGCGCCTAACACCGGACGCCCCTCGCAACACTGGAAGGCGCCCCCCCGGGGATGCCCATCCACCACCCCCACACCGAGCAACGCACCAACGCACCAACGCACCAGCCACGGGACATCCGCACCCCGCCCCCTGCTCTTAGACACAGCGACATAGCAATGGCGGAACCCGCGGCACCACGCAAGACACGCCCCCGATCTCCGACGCTGGACGAAGCACACGAGGTCATCAGGGCGCTGGGACTCAGAGACGGCGAGGGAGACCCCCCACAAGGGGACGCGGGCACAGACTCCGACCTGGAGGCATTGCCGGAGCCCCCCACGGGAGACGCGCCCGCGGAGCCTGCGCCGCCGGCGGGCAGCCTACCCGCGATCTGCCCCGCGTGGAAACGGGGCCATTGCACCGGCGAAGGCTGGTGCCCCAAACACCACCCCCAGCCCGATGCCGATGACGGAGCGTTACCCGAGGTGAAACCCGCGGCCGCACGCGCCGTCCTACGCTACGGGGTGACGCAGGGCTGGATCCTGGATGAGACCGCGCGCGGCAGCGTGAACATCCAGGAGGCCGTCGACCGAGTCACCCACGCGGGACAGGCGGCAGTGGCCTTGCACACCCGGGGCCGCCACGGTGGACCCGCAGAGGGGATCATTGTGGATCCCTCGGGGATGGTGCTGGTCCTGGCGGCGGACATGGTCCGAGGGGTGCTCCACGTGTCCCGCGTGCGGCGGGCGTGCCCACAGTGGACCATCCAGGTGTACACCCCCCCGCGGGCGTGGCCCTTTCCCACATGGGCGGTGCTCGCCGTCATGTGGCACCTGGCACCAGAGGACGCCCCCACAGGGACCGCAGAGGACATCGCCCGGGACCTCCACACCTGGCCGGCCGACCAGGAATACCCCTGGCGCAGGCCCTGGGGCGGCCTCCCGGTGGCACCAGCAGCAGAGGGGCTCAGCCTCGCGGCAACCCTCCAACGGCACCCCGACAAGCAGGCGCGCCACTTCCTGCAGACGGGCACGGTCCCGGCCACCCCGCCAGACTCCGAGTGGCGACGGGACGCAGGGGTGGCGCAACCACTGCCGGGCCCCTGGACCCTCCCGTTGTGGTACTTGCCCATGGGCACCTTGGCCCACGCCACCCAGGCCGTCAAGGGGGCTTTCCCGCAGCCGCTCCTCCCCGGCGTGGCCCTGCTCCGCAGCCTGCGGGCGGGAGCCGCCTGGGTACGGTGGAAGGAAGGGAAGGGGCGCTCGAGCCCCTATTTCCCCATGGTCCAAGGCCAGGCGCTGATCCATGCCGAGGGCATGGGGACCGTGGAATGGGGGGCGATCATGCCCGGCACGGCGTGCAGGTGGATCACGGCGGCCGCCCCACAGCCCATGCGATCGCCGCCGGCGTGCCACCGCCTCCTACGGATGGTCCCCTCATTGGCCCCCCAGCACGCCTTTACAAGGGACGTGTGGAAGGCCGTACTGAGCCACACCAGGGAGTGGCTAACGAACCCGGGTACGCGGTACCCGCCGGGACCGGTGCTCGAACAGCTCACGGCCCCCACACCCGGGGTCCTCCACGCCCTACAAAGGGCGTCGGCCCTCACGAAGGAGCTCAACGACGAAGTGCTGGACCTGGCACTGGAGCCGCTGCGGGTGCTCTACCCGCAAGCACACATCCCACCCGCGGGCACGTCCAACCGCCTAGGCCGCCTGGGGTTGCAGCGCCGCGTCGAGGCCGCGCACCCAGGAGGCGTGGTGGAACAGTGGCTAACGCTCCGCAATCCGTCCACCGCGGAGGGCCACTGGTACCTGCACCAACTCCTCTTCCAGCCACGGGCAGCCCCGGAACACCGCCGGCAAAACCCGTACCACACGCACCCGGAGCGCCGAGGCGCGCAAAACTACCCGCAGCCAATCCCGCCCGCCCTCCCGCCGGGGCAGGGCCCGGAGGCACTACAGCGGGGCCCCCCGCTCGACACCGCCACCACGGTACAGCAAAGGGGAGGCGACGATGCGAGTGGTGCCGAACCGGACTGCACGAACTGCGGAGCGGTGGCCTGGATGGCAGCCTGCAGGCACCTCACCCGAGATACCACGGGACTCCGGCAGTACAGACCCACGGACCGCACGGCGCTGGCGTCCGCGGTCGCGGCCGTCACCATGGGTCCAGTGGCGGCGTGGCCGGCGCAACTGCTGCCCCACGTCCCCTGCCGCGACACGCGGCCCCGACGGCCGGCCGCGACGCACGAGCCGACGGCACCCCTCACGGCGGAGCAACTATACGTCGTCGCGGCGGCGTTGCTGGCAGACGGCGGGGAGAGCTTCGTCCACCACCACGGCCCGGCGCAAATTGCGGGATGCATACAAGGGCCCCAGCGCGATGCACCAGACCCGTGGCATGCCACACTCCGCGGGCGCACTCGCGTCTGGGGTGCGGGCGATGGCGCACCCCCGCCCGGGCCTAAGAGGGGGAGGTACTGGTACTGCAGACGGCAGGCTACCAAGCCATCATACACGGCCACGCCGGAGGGTACCGGTCGCACGTCCTGGCCGGAGGCCGGTGGACGGTCTGGCACAGCACAGCCAGGCAGGGGGCTTTCCCGCCCCTGCCCCACGTCGACTGGCGACAGGGGCCCACCCAGGCCTACTATATGTCGGCGGACCCCTGGCCGCTGGCGGTCCTGCTACACACTGTCAGCGCCCCCAACAAGAGGCAGGAACCGGAGTGGGTCAACCCCCCCACACTGGTGTGGAGCCCCGACCAGGAGGAGCATCTACGGGCCGCGTGGCAGGGAGACGCCATCAGGGCCACGGACGTCCCGGACCTCCACGCGGGGCCCATCACGCACGCCCGCCCAGCGGCTACCCTGGCGGTGGCCCAGCGGGGACAGCAGAACCCACAGTGGGTGGTCTGCATGTTCAGCCCGGCGGACGCGCACATCGTCGTCTGCGACCCTGAACGCCTGCCGGGGCCCGAAGCCGTGATCCGCGTGGCAGACTGCACCCGCATGATCATCAAGGCGCTGCGGGAGGGCGAACACCACGCCCTCCTGCTCCAGGTCAGGCTGAAGGACAACGCCCGGGCGGCGAGGCCGGGAGTGTGGCCGGCAGCGGCGCACCCCGCCGACCTGGAGCTCCAGCTGGCGGTCCCGACCACGGTGTACCACTGGCTACAGGCCTTCCACGACCTGCGATGGAGGGGCAAACCCGACTGCCAAATCGGCTCCACGCACTGGCAAACGTGGCTGCAAGCGGACGCGCAGCGCGATGCCGCCCGAGGCCTCGGGCCCGCGCCCGCGACGCGAGCACTCGATGCGGCGGCCCCGGGCCGCACGCTGGCACCACACACAGTGCCGCTGGCCAACCTGCCCTTCGAACCAGTGGCGGAGGGCGCCATTCGGAAGTCGGTGCAGCTCCCCCCGGCGCGAGGGGCCACGGGGCCGACGAAGTGCCCCCTGTGTGCGGACAAGTACTACACCAGCGGGGCAATGCTGGAACACCTGGCGTGGCACGCGGTGCACGCTGCGGCCCCGGCGGACGACAACGAGGCGGCCGCCAACATCCTGCAGGGGAGGGCACGGAGGTCCCCGTGGCACGCCCCGTACACCCGGCGCCCCCCGCCCCAGGCAGCCGACCACGCAGATGGAGGTGAGGAGGCACCCGGAGCGGCCCCGGGGGCCGGCGGTGCGGCCCCACCAGGGTCCATGTCCATCCCCGCGGGGCTGGCCCCCCTGGCCCCCCTGGCTCCCCCGGTCCCCCAGGCCCCCTGTGGGCCCCGCTGGGGACGGGCTCAGCGGATGCGGCGCACCCAGATGCCCTGGCGGCGCCAGCGAACCCGGCGGCGATGCCGATGCGTGATAGCTGACTCCAGGAGGACACGACGGGCGACGCCCTGTGGCTCCTCTCGTGGAACCTGCGCAACGGCCTCGTGCCGCCAGACCGGTCCCTCCGGGACACACTCCGGCGGCGCCGGGGGCCGGCGGCCTGCACCGACAAGGAGCACCTCATCACCGGCATGCTGCCCCAGGAGGGGGGCTTTGCCATCATGCTCCAGGAAACGGGGATCGCCACCAGGGCGCAGGAGATGCACGTGGCCGCGGCGCTCCGGGACAAGGGGTACACCGCCTACTTCAGCAGCCGGCTGGCGGAGACGGGGGCCACCTCCACCTCGAGAGGGGGGGGCCTCCTCACCGCGGTCAGCAGCAAGTACGTGGCGGAGCACGAGGTGCTCAGCTTCACGGAAATTGTCCCCGGGAAGGCCGCGGCCCTGGAGATCCGCACGGACGGGGGAGGCCTCACCCTCATCAACGTCCACGGGCCGCAAGCAGGTTGCTCCCCGTGGGCGGGACGGGCGGCGTTCTGGGCCGACATACAAATGTATGCCACGGCACGCAGCCTCGGCGGGAGGCACCCGGTGGTCATCGCCGGCGACACCAACATCTACATGGATGTCCCCGCCAACCCGGCCACGGAGCATTTCCGAGCGGGCTGGGAAGCCTGCGGCTTCCGAAGAGCCGCAGCAGGCGGCAAGGAGGACATGACCCCCACGCTCCACCCGTCCCAGCACAGGGTGGACACCTTCCTGGTCAACGAGCCCCTCCTGTCGTGGTCCCTGCGGGAGAGCGTCTGGGCTCGCGGCATGGCACACCCCCAGGTGGTCGGCTCGGACCACCTCCCGGTCCGCCTGGCCCTGCCGGGTCTCCTCAGCGCAGCGGGACGCGCGGCGATGCCCACCCCCTACAGCCACACGGAGGGCCGCCTCCTCCCGTACGACGCCGAGGCCGCGCCCGTCCAACACTGCCTGTGGTCGGCGGTCACCGCCACACAGGATGAACCCTCCCTGGCGCCCTGGCTGGATCCCGCAGAGCAGCACGACTACGGGTCCATGCCCGCGGCCGCGGTGGACAAGGTGTTCGAACACCTCCACGCGACGCATGACGCCCTGGCGCGCGTGGTGGGACGCCGGCAGCCGTCTCCGGCGGGAACAGACCCGGCGAAGGGGGACCTCCCGGAGAGCGGAAAGCAGCTCCAGGCAGCGGTCCTCCGCTATGACACCCTGGCAGCGCGCGCCCCAGCAGCGTACCAGGCGGACGCGGCCAGGCATGGCATCCGGTCCGAGGCGGCGCTCCGGCTCACGGAGGAACTGCAGGGCGTGTCGCCCGGGTTCCGCCCGACCACGCAGGGCCAACTGCAGGAGGAGCTGGAGAGGCAAGCAGCCGCCCTCGAAGAGGACATTCGCCAGCTCCGCGCCCTCCTGGCGGCAGACCGCAAGCGCGCCATCAAGGACTTCTGGCGCCGCCACGCCCCCGACATCGCCCAGCGATGGAAAGCCGTGCGGGGAGCCATAGAGGTAGAGGCCCCAGGACCGTCAGGCCTCTGGAACGTGCGGGTTCCCAACACCGAAACGCTCCTCACGGAGGCCCACGACGTGATGTTCGCAGTTCGCGCCTTCTGGCGCGAACTGTATGACAAACGCCCGGTGGACCTCCCGGGTTTCCAGGCCGTCCTCGGCCGTCACGTCCCCCGGGTCGCTGAGGGAGCCTGGACACAGGTCCAGCAGTACTCGATGCAGGACCTGAAGTCCGCCCTGGACAAGCCCGATGGCAAGGCCCCAGGTCCTAACCACGTGGAGGCCCGCTTCATCAAGGCCCTCCCGGCACCCGTCCAGTGGCTCCTGGTCCACTCCTACCGGGCCATCCTCCGCGGCGCCCCGCCACCGATGCACTGGAGGGACGCGCACATCTGGCTCAGCCCCAAGGTACCGGGCTCTGCCAGGCTGGACGACTACAGGCCCATAGCCCTGGGCCAGCTGGACATGAAGCTGCTCACGGGCCCCCTCACCCAGCGCATCACGGAGGTGCTCACACGGCACGGAGTGGTCAGCGACTGGCAGCAGGGGGCCCTCCCTGGCTCCAACACAGGCCCCCCGCTGTTCATGGCGCAGCGGCAGCTCCAGCGGGGAAGGCCCAACTACGTCTTCTCCTTCAACGCCCGCAAGGCCTTCGACACCGCCCCACACGGCGCCCTCCACCTCATCCTGCGCCACCTCTCCGTGCCGGCGGACGTCATTGACCTCCTGCTCTTCCTCCACACGTGCGCCAGGCTGCGCATCGTCACAGCACACGGGCTAATGCAGCCCGTCTACATGCTACCAGGCGTCCGGCAGGGCAACCCCGAGAGCCCCCTGCTGTACGCGCTCCTCCTGGAGCCCCTGCTCAGGGCACAGGGGCACCGCCTGCGCCCGCCGGGAGGGGCCGAGCACGGCTTCATCCAGGCCTATATCGACGACCTGCTGGTGGTGGCCCACACGCTGCAGCACTTCGTCGAGGGCGTGGAGGCGGTCGCCGCGTACCTGGGGATGATGGGCATGGAGCTCAACCCCCGCAAGTGCGCCATGGCCACCACGGAGGGGGTCCCGGGCCTGCAGCTGCGCCTCTGCCCCCACCTGGAAAACCCGTGGTACTGGGTACCAGCGGCGGACTCCGTCCCCTACCTGGGACTCCAGCTGCAGCCGGACGGGGAGTTCTCCCTGCAGCGCAAGCACCGGCTACGCCTGGCGGCAGTGCACCACTGGTGCCTTAACACCCTCGCGCCACCGAAAGTGGTGCAGGACGTCATCCTGGCGATCCTCCGAGGGGTGACGCAGTACGTCGCCCCTTTCATCGCCGACGACTCCGACACTGCACGCCACCTGGACCACATCACGGTCCAGGTCGCGAAGGACAGGGCACGGTACGCCTTCGACGCCTCGCGGGACAGCCTGCAGGATGACCGGACCCTGGGGCTCACACGGGTGCCCACGCGGTGCCAGCAGGCAGCGGTGGCCCTCGTGGGTACACTCGTCCACCACCGCGCAACCTCCGTGCGCGCCGAGGTCACCAAGATGTTCTGGGAGATAGCCGGCGCGCAAAGAATATGCCCCGAGGTGCACTACCCCGTCCCGGAGTTCCCAACTCTGGCGGGAGGCGACTGGGTCCACCGCATACCCCGGGCCCTGGCCGCCCTGGGAGTGGGGATGTACAACCCCATCGCGTGCCCCAGGGCGGCTCATGTCCAACTACAGTCCCCGCCGGGCAAAATCGTCACGCTGCGCACCGCCAAGCTGCGACACCGCGACAAGTGCCGCCTGACGGTGCCACAAGCAACGCCGTGGCATGGGCACCACGGGCCCCGCCACCCCTTCCCCGACAACGACGATCCGTGGCCGGCGGCGGTGCGGGAGTGCCTCAACCAATGCGCCGAAGAACACCTCCATTATTGCCGCCATGAGCAAGAGCCCACCAACCACCCCGGTTGGCGCGACGCCCTGGCCCACCTCTTCCACACCACCGGCACAGGGGACCCCCGCCTGAGACTCATCCACCCCACGAGGGCTAAGCAGGACGCCCACACCGGCCCACGGGTGACCCCGGACGGCCTGCACCTCCACGTCGGGGGCTACCGCCGCCGGGACGGCCTGTCCCCCCCCACGCGGGGGGCGGCGTACCACCCGCCGGCGGCCCTCATGTACATCCTCCGCGACGTACTCGCGGAAAGCGAGCACCAGGAGCCTAACGCGGACGTGGCGTGGCCAGAGCCCTTACGCCCCCGGGCCCACGCGCCGACGCCGTTGTGGCTGGTGACCACAGACGACCAATGCACCCAAGCGACGGGACAAGCGCAGCTCCGGGCCGAGTGGGTGATAGTGCAAGTGGGGGCAGGCCAGCCCGAACCCCGCGGGCTCCCCCGTGGCACCGCCCTACTGGTGGCTACGGGGGTGCCGCACGACCCACACATGGCGGTGCACGCGTTGGAGGACCGTCCGGAGGACACAGGACACCTGGTGGTACACCAGCGCGGGGGCCCGGCGTGGCTCAAGGAACATGTGACGGCGCTACGGTCCTGGGCAAGCACGGTCGCCAGAGCGGAGATCCGGCTGCACGACCACCCGGCGATCAGCCCAGGCGACACCAGGGCGCTGAGCGTGGACCAACTGACCCACAGCCACCCCGACGTCCGGTGGCACTCCACCGACCTCAACGCGGGGTGGCTCAGCCCCACGGGATACTACTGGATCCCAGAGGCCTGGGGACACACCTCCTCTGACGCGTCCGGGGGCGGACCCTGCAAACACGCCACCAGCGTCGCTCTCGCCGCCGACCTCACCCGCACGTGGGCGGTGGCCATCTCGGGCACGGTGCCCGACGGAAAGGGGGTGGCTGCCTCCCTCCCCCTACATTACGGTGCACACAGACCATGGGTCCACACGGTGGACGCCGAAGTCATCCTCCACCTCCTGCGGCACGCAGATCGCGAGCGAACCACGGGGATCCCCGCGGGTGCAGCGAAAGTGGTCAACCAGATGCCCCTGAGGTGGCTCCGGGACGGCCTGTGCGCGCGGGGGCAACACGCCGGGCACCCGTTCTGGTACGTCTGAGCCACCTCGCACCACAGTGACGCCCTACTGCACAAGGCGGACTGGGCGGCGTCCCAGGACACCGTCTTGCAGAACACGCCCCCGGACCCTAGCCACGCCCAACTCATTGTCGCCGGCCGTGACGGCCATCTCGATCTACGGCCCCCCACGATGCGGGTGCTCGGCGAAGTCGCGCAACGGGCGCAGGCGGACAATGCGCTGACGCACCGGGGACACACACCTTTGGGCGCGGCCCACGCCACGGCCTACGTCCACGCCCGGGACCTCACCGCGGCGGCCACCAACCGCCGGGCGCTGCGGGCCCGAGACGGCCACACGCCGGTGCAGCGCAGGCTCCGCGTCCGGAAGGAGCGGCTCTCCGGCGTCGCCATCGTCCCGCAACCGTGCCTTTTCTGCGGCGGCCCGGAAGAGACCCCGGTGCACATGCACGTGGGTTGCACCCACTCGCGGCTCCTCTGGCCCCACTACCGCCAGGCGGTACACGAGGCGGCCCGCCACCTCCCACCTGGGGACAAGGCCCTGTGGGTGGCCTCGTGGCGCTCCGCAGGCGCCACGTGGACGGAGGTGTTCTGCTCTGGACTGGTGCCCGAGGACGCGGAGGCGCAGCTCCGCGCCATAACCCGATACGACCCGCCGGGAGGGACCTCAGTGGACAATTTCCTCCACCACATGCTCCGGCTGGGGGACTTCGCGTGGGAGCTTCGCAACCACCGGCTGGAGCAACTCCTCCACGAGCCCCTAAGTGCGGCGGCCCGGGCGCACCGGTGGCTCACTGCGGCGGAGGGCGACCACCCTCCCCCTCCCCCGCGCCCTGACAAGGACTTGGTAGCCTCCCTCCGTGTTGTGAATGGCACTCTGGAGTGCCCACTCCAAGAGGGCCCCCACCCGTATCAGGACCTGCCGGGGGGGTTCTCGGGGCACCTACAAGACGCCCTCTTCCCACCGTGGATCATCGGGCGCGGCTCCATGACCGCATGGGAGGCGCGCATCGTGGGGGAGGAGTGGGCGCGGGAGTGGGGCCGGTGGTGCGCCGCCACGCGCGCCCCGGAGACCCCTGCGCAACGATACGCCGCCGACCTGCTCCGGGGGTGGGGGCCGGACACCCGGCCGAGACCCACCATGATCCGCGGGGCGGGGCCTGACCACCCGTGGGACGCGGCGACAGGGGAATGGCTGCAGGCGGCCCCGGGGCCGCAAACGGGATGGACTGGGGACGTATCCTCACTCGTCAGGACGCCCGTCCCGCCCCGCATCGTCCTTCACACCGCCAACGTGCTCCGGGCCACGGAGATACGCACGTGGGGACACGCTGCGGCCACCGTCCGGTGGCACCCCCCAGAGGACGGGGCCACCCACCTCACCGTGGCGCACTTCAAAGCTGGGGGGCCGGTATACAACGACGCCCTGTCCCGGCTGGGCGACACCCAGGGGCCCTTGCTCCTCATGCTCCCCACCGGTATCGCAGCCGCGCTGCGCCAGGAGCTAGACGGCTGCGAAGGGCTGCGAGTGGGGTGGGAGGCAGTCGCGGACGGCACCCTGGCAGGGTCTCTGAGCTATTGGCTGACCTGGATCACTGGGCCGGACAACTGACGCCCGGTTCCTACAGCAGTGATGACCTACTTATCTGGTCGGCGGCTGAGCTCCCTCGGGAGCTGTGGGACGAGTGCCGTTCAACGGCAGAGCGCAAAGCTAGAGCCCTCCACTACGAGGATTCCTGTCCGCTATTCCTGGAGCTGGCGCTGGAGAAAGAAAGCGACCAGCACCTGAACAACTACCGACCTGGAGGGGGAGGCTCTGGAAGCCATGGCAAAGGGTACCAAGGACCCAGAACTGGACGGGGGACTACCCCGAAACACACCCGTATCATGGAAAATGTCAGGGAGCTCTCCTGGTGTGATGCCAGACATGAGCAGGGTCACCTGCAGCACGCCCCTGACTGCCAGCAGCGAGTCTGCTTCGTAGTCCAAGGGAAGAAGCAGAAGACCAACACCAGCGCCAAGGCGAAGATGCCGGATCACTACAGGTGTACTATCACCTGTGCCTTCTGTGGGAAAAGGAAGCACTACGTGGATGAGTGCTACCACAAGCAGCGCCTGTCGGCAAAGCTGAAGGGTGAGGATCCTGGCAAAGACTCTGGCAAAGGTGGAGGCAAAAGCAACAGCAACGACGGCGGCAAGGGCAAGTCGAAAGGACGTGGAGAAGGGCAAGACAAGAACCAAGGTGCACAAGGAGGAGGCGCTAACCGCCAGCCAGACAAGGACAACAAGAATCCGGACAAGAACTGAGGCAACCCCAACCCTAATCCAGGGGGGAACTCCGAGCCCTCTGGAGGGCAGTCTGCTCCCACCACACGCTCGCAGACTCAGGCGCAGCGAGAATAAGCGGCCAAGCCTGAGCATGAAGGTGGTGATGACGGCAACGCTAAGAAGAGAAGCCGTCTAATGAGGATGGAACGCAAATTGCGGAACAAGCGGTTCGAGCTGACCTGTCCCGTGGAGTTCTGACGGGGACGCTCCGGTGGGGCCCTGGACCTGGTGTTCTGGGTACGTATCCGACTAGGGGGACGTGAATACCTGGGGGTATCGGATACTTGAGCCACCATATGTATAGTGGCCAAGAAAATGTTACCTTGTGGGCGCCTGAAGAACACCATGACCACTGCTGCTATACAAATGAGGGATTGACATGTGGTGCACAGCTATAAGGACTGTGAAGTGGAGGTACCAATGGGCTCCCGAACTATCGCCCATCGGTTCTATGTGATGGACACTGAGGCCTTAGACTTTGTATTGGGGGCTGACTTCTTCGTGCAGCACTCCCAGATACAATCCCTGAAGCTGCAAGCGCCCTACCTCCTCTACGTAGACCACTGCAGTGGCAGAGAGTCCGTGCCACTGGAGCACTCGGAAAACACCCTGAGCTACCTGAGGGTATGAAAGGAGGAGCTCTCGAACATGATGGCGGCCTCCAAAACTGAGGACTATCGACTATTGGGGGAAGTCCTAGACCAAGGTCTGAGGGAGTTGGGTTACCCTAGAGAAGACCTGAGTGTGGAGTTCTTCTCCAGCGACAAGAAACATGTCCTGCACCTTTACTGCAGCAAGGGGCAGAACTGCAGCTACAAATTTTACTGGCCCTCTTTCGGAATTGCCTACGGAAACCCCAGGTTCAGTCTACTGGGGAAGGACTTGACCAAGGTGCCCTTGGAACGTTCCCGTATGGTCCTGTGATCCCCTGATTGGGGAGCCCATGGGGGCAACGAGTACTGGCGAACCCTCCTGGACAGGCTGACTATCAGCTCTGTTCGGTTACCTGATGAGGCCATCTACGTGCCTCTGGGGCGTAAGACGCCTATCGGGAAACCCGGATGGGGGAGTATGCTCAGTGTGGTGGACAGAGGTCTTACCTCCATCCCCTGGGAAGACCTGGACTCGACTCTGGTCCAGGCTATACAATGATAAAGCGATGGACTCGCCTTGGGTGACTTGAAGGATCCACTACGACCTCAAGATGCTATTGAGACTATACCCGGAGGAGATGAATACGTCGTGACTAACACCAACGCCCCCAACTCTCCCTGCCATGTACCTGTTCCTGATGGAGTCTCCGAGTGTGGACTATCCTTGCTCCCCAGCTCTATCCACTCAGATGACGAAACTGAGCACGACGCCTTCTTCGTGCAGACCTGTGTGGAGGAAGTGGAGAACGCCAAGTACGTCGCCCCACTGATACCCCTACTCTCCATGAGGGTGGAAGACCCCTTGGACGGAGAGCTGGATCCCCGATCCAGGCTAAGGGAGTAGGTTGGTGGCGAAAAAGCTATGCTACGCTAAGCCTACCCGCAGCTCTTGGCCACTGAAGCAAGGCTGTATGGGAGATTTATCCCAATTGAAGAAGGACCTTGAACAGAAGATCACCACCTGGCAAAGGGAGGTAGATCTGAAGCTCATGAAGAGCGTGTGGCCTGCCCATGTGAGGACCCCAGAGGAGGATGACCTCTCGGAGGAATGTGTATGTGAACCCCCTGAAGCCTGCCTATGTTGCCATCGTCCACCGGAGATGGTTGAACGAGACCTACTTTATGCCTACCAGGGGTTGAAGGACACTACCAAGGGCGAAGAGTCGGTGGAGGATCACCTCCTGACGTCTATTACTCAGGGGGCAAGCAACTTACACTCTGACGAGGACATGGAGTACAAGATCGAGCTATGGGACCCGCGGTCGCAGACGCTTATAAGGACCTATCTGGAGGTGTTCGGGGAACTACCCCCTCCAGCCTCATGTGACAAGCTGGTACAGATGGACCTCAAGCTGAAACCCGAGTTCATGGGTCACAAGATCCGGAGGAGACCCTCTCCAGCTCCTAAAGAGCAGGCCGACGAGATTGAGCGACAGATACAAGAATGTATCGACGCTGGCCGGTGGATCCGGTGGAGACCCTATCCGGCTCCTAAAGAGCAGGCCGATTAGATTGAGCGACAGATACAAGAATGTATCGACCCTGGCCTAGTCCTGGAGTACAAGGACGGGGACTACCCCAAACACTGCAGCCCCTGATTCCTGTTAGCTAAACCTGGGTCTACAGCCCAATGGCTGGTAGTGGACTACGGACAGCTGAACAAGAAAACGCTGAACCACTCAGGGTCCATTCCTAATATGGAGTCTACCCTTGAGAAGATAGCCTCCTGTTGCTACAAGACCAAGATGGACAATAGGAGCGGATTCTGGCAGGTCGACCTGACGCCCAACGCTCAGAAGCTACCAGCCTTCATCACCCCTCAAAGGAGGGTTCTCAAGTGGAAGGTCATGCCGTTTGCCGTGGCCAACGCACCCGCTCTATTCCAAGAGCTGATGAACAAGATCCTGTCCATCCTACGAACGAGACCTAAGGTGCAGGAACTCATATCCCGTGGGGCCCAGATGGAAGCACACATCGATGATGTATGCCTCGGGACCAATACCCAAGAGGATCACCTAATCCTCTTGGGTGAGGTCTTTGCGGTTTGCCAAGAGAAGCACACATGACTCAAGCTGGAGAAGTCTGAGTTCATGCAGGAGACCATGCAGTACCTGCGGTTTGACGTTGGCTATGGATGGTGGACCCCAGCGGCCTCTAAGGCCAAACCCCTGAGGGACGCTAAGGTACGACACGAAGACCCCAAAAAATGACTTCATGACGTACGCAGTTTCATTGGGGCGTGAAACTTCTATCCCCGCCATATCAAAAACGTCACCTACACCGGCGCCATTCTGACAGACCTGATCAAGAAGAGTACTGCTTGGCGCTGGGGCCCACAAGAGCAACAAGCGTTTGACGAGCTCAAAAACAAGGTGGCAAACGCTAAGTGCTTGGGCGTGCCTAGGGCACAAGGGGAGAACCTTCTGGTGACCGACGCCAGCAATGTGGGCGGTGATGGAATGTTGTTCCAATGGCAAGCACTAGAGAAGGAAGAGTTCAACTCGGCCATTTCCCAATGGGGGACTGCAGGTCTCAACCAAGATGGAACTTTCAAGCACAGCTACCCTGACGACAAGTGGGTCCTAGTACCTCTGGGCCACTGGAACTAGAAATGGCACCAGGCCAGGGGGAACTACTCCACCTATGAGCAGGAACTGCTCGCGGATATGCTGGTGCTACTCTCACAAGCACGACTGTTGGGGAGTAACCCTGTGGTCTGGCTGTGCGACCAAGAGCCGGTCCGCACTTTCCAGAAGGGTCCCCCACCTGAGAAGGCCAAGCTACGGCGCTGGTGGACCTACCTCAGCCAACTACGGCTGACGGTACACCATATCCAGGGGGTGACGAACGATTGTGAGACTACATCAGCCACAACAACTTGGACGCCCTGATTGGTGCCCGGTCTGAAGCGCTGGCTAAGGAGGCGATCAGCGGTATGGACATGCACCTGGACCTCAACATGACTATGATACGCCGCTTGGGTGGACTCCAACAATCGGAGTACCTGAAGGAGTTTGGGGATATCTATAAGCGCCTGGAGAAACGCCTTGAACCCCTCCTGGTCAACCAAGATCAGTGGAAGAGGGACAGGAGCTACCTCTGGCACGATGACCGCATCGTGGTACCCAGTGACAGAGTCCCAGCGCTGCTTAAGTGGACCCACAGGTCAAGCGGTCATGTGGGTGCTGACCGTACCCTGAGGCTATTCAAGCAGTGGTTCCGCACTACTTGGACTGACGACCAATTGCGGAAGACCCTGCAGCCTATCGTGCACAAGTGCCCGTGTAGGTCCTGCAAACCGGGGGATATCAGGGACAGGGGTCTCCACTCGACCCTGCCAATCCCTCAATGTGCTAACAGTGTTCTCTACGCGGACTACACGGAGATGCCGAAGTTCGGGGGCTATGACTTCGCCCTCGTGGTAACCTGTGGGTTGACCAGGTTTACCAGGGTGTTCCCATGTACCAAGCACATTACCGGGGAGGAGACTATCTAGATACTCCTGGATGAGTGGTTTTGTGTCCATGGGGCGCCCAAGAAGATCAACCCCGATGAGGACGTACGAGTACGCTCAGATACCGGCTGGTACAAGAGGGTCTTGAGATCCCTCAATGTCCAGGTGTCTACGGGGCTTCCCTACTCTCACACGAGCAACCCCTCTATGTGAGCGACAGATTTGGGTCCTCAAGGAGAATGTAAGGATATGGTGCAAAACTGAACGCACCAGAGACTGGGTGAGACTACTCCCCGTCATATCCTTGATGATGAACTCCCAAGAGAGTTCAGCTACTGGCTACGTGCCCCATGAGCTATTGCTAGGGTGCCTGGCGTGGTTCCTACATGCCCCTTATCCAGAAGACACCCATTCTTCCGTGGGTGAGTGGGTCCAAGAGCAACAAGCAAAAGTGGACGAGGCCAAGGCTATGCTCCAGAGAGTGAGGGAGTCAGTGGAACAAGAAGAACAAGCATCGAGTACCGGCCACCTACCAAGAGGGGGACTTGGTGCTAGTGCACCACAGACGACTACCCGCCTGGCCACGCTCTACCAGCGATTACCTATACTTCGGGCCCTACAAGATTCTATCTGTGGATGGACACCGTATAGCCGTGAGGTGTTCTCCCCGTCTAGGGGGGAACCTGGTGTGCGCTGCTCAACACCTGAAGCGCTACTATGATCATGAAGATCTCTGGCGGGAAGAGTGGGAGCTGGACGATGAGGAAATCGCCGCTCTAGACCTACAAGGGGCTGCCAGCCCTATGGAAATTGAAGGGGAACTCCCCGACATGAGCGCCAAGGAGATGGGTAAGGAGGGCTCCTACCTGGTCAAGTCTGTCCTACGCCACCGCTATTGCCAGAGTTGGCGCTTCGTCACCCTCTGGGAAGGGTTTGGAGTCCAAGAGGCGACCTGCGAGCCCTTCTCTGTGTTTTTTCTACCCGAGGGATGCCTCAACTCAGTTCTGGTAGACTACTTGTCCGAGAACAACCACGATGAGTTGCTGAGGCTCGCTGAGACGCTTGCCTCCAAGACTAAAGCTAGGGACTGAACCTTACCCCTAAGTGTGCTACGTATGTCTGTGGGTGTCTCACTTCTCTCCCAGGCGTGGTTCCCGAATGAACGGGCTTCGCTGATGTCGGACCAAAGGTCCTAGTCAGTTACTATTACCACTCCTATGGCGCCCAATTTCTGCGCTGGCGCCTATCCTTGGGGGAAGACGGCAAAAGCCCTACCTACTAGAGGGGAGGGGTGGCCAAGTGTGCTAAGGGTATACAAAACGCCGCTTTTGCTGAAGGCCAAAAGCTAACACACTCCACTGCCGGCGTGGAAAAGCACGCGGGACAGGAGACACCACTACACTACACGCAGTAACGCCAGCACCTGCCTTCGAAGGCAGGGTGAGCACTCATCACTTGCACTCAACTCCTGCCAGGCACCCTGACCCTAACACCTACACACCTTACTTGGTGTTGCTGTTGAAGGAGTCACGGGTCCAACTGACCCTCCTGTGAGAAAGCAAGAGAACACAGCGCTACTAAGCAGCTGTGGCCTAACAGGGACGCCACTACGTGTTTCTCTGCTAGGGCTTGGAGTGAAGGGGTGCACTTCTGGCGTGCACAGCGTGAATGTTGAAGATTTTGGGCTACGCTTGCCACTCCTGGCTGAGTCGTAGCTTGTTGTTTGTGTGATCAGCGCCGTTTATTTTAGCACGGCTTGGGACTGCACCAGTTCACCCTGACGTTCCCACCTGAGGAGCGAAGGCGGATGAAGGAGCTTTTGCAGCGGGGGAACCAAGACCATCTCCAAGTATTATACGCTTCTCAGATGGCCCTATAATACGCTGTCCACAAACGCCCCTATCAAGCAAGCAAGCTTAAGAAGCTCCACCGGTTCTCTTATAGAACGTGGGGTGGAGCCCCTGGGTAACCGAAACAAGGTTTACCGTGCGCATTTCGCCTGGCCTACCCTTTAATGCGTGTGTGAATGCACAAGCATGCACGAGTTGACGCTCAACCTGTGGCAATCTTCCTAATCTTACCCACAATCACGAACTCGACAACGGGGTGGCCCCACCTGGGCTTACCCGCGTTACTCACCGCTGGAGAGTGAAGCAGGGTGAAGGAAAAGCGAGACACAAGCGAGAACCGACGCTATGCATATGTGTGTATGTCTAATCACCCTGGACTTACCTCTAATCATCTGCAATCCTTCCAATCTATCCCTCTATCGTTTGTTAGCGCTGCTACAAGGCAGGTTCACGGAGACACGGGACGAGCAATGTGCATGCTGCATACAGGACGAGCACACCTGTGGTTAATACCTGATTCATTGAAGTCCTTCCGTTGAATTTTGAAATCTTGAATCTTGAATTCTCACTGTCAATGTGGGTGCACTCTATATCTTTGTCTATTTATGTACGTTTCGTCATTTCCGTCATTCTGCGTAACATCCGTTTATAATCTTATTCTTTCTATATTTTTCGGCGCTTCGCTAGGAGCCGCTCCTGCGCGCCGCCTTATCTGCGTAAGAATCTGATGATTTAAGAAATCGAGAGATGACTACAAATTTTATAAAAGTGTGCCCCTGATGCACAATTGGATTCTGTCTAGGCGTGTGCCTTCCGAAAAATTCTAGGCCGTCATTTGACGGACTTAGGTGTTGTCGCTTCGCGTTTGCGTGGATTCGTCCCTCACCCTCCCATTCCTCTGTTGTACAGACCTCCTCGCAAAGTCTCGTTGAGTAGGCCGCTGTTCCGGCCGAAGAGCAGAAGCAGGAGACTGAACCAGAATCAAGACTCCACGAAGGGGCACTTCTAATAAAATCAGCGCACCCTCGCCCCAGTACCAGGACAGGTGTCTCCAGCAAGTTCGATGAGACTCGGGTCGAGCGTCCTATGAGAGTCTGGCGTTGGGTTGTGTTACGCTGCAGCTTGGAGGGAGGGATGCACATGCATATGGTCTTGGCATGCCCTATTCTAACCCCAGCAAGCCACAGGAACCCCGGCAGCGGCAAGAGCGCTGAGTTTTCTGTTGGAAATTGTCATTAACAATGCAGCAAGAGTTGCTGGCCATGGTAAAGCGCTCTTTCCGCCAGTGTTAGGGAGGCTATAGGTATGTTAAAGTAGATGTGGAAACCAGGGAAAGGCCAAGAAAAAATTCCTCTTTCCTTAAAATGCGACAGTGGTGGCCGCCACAGCACAAGGGGGGGGTAGGAAAAAGTTCTTTTCCAATGCTTCAGGGTATACGTTAGCCTTATCAGAGGTGCTCTAAGCACTCTTGCATTTTTATCTTAGTATTTGCCTAACCAAAATAGGTGATAACACATTGTGACCTATGGAACCAAACACTGAATCAGGATGTTGTGTGGACACCTTTATCCCCAAGCTATAGGCACTAAAACATCTTTTCCTGGGTTACTGAGGCACTTATATACTGAAGGCAGAGTGGTATGCACCCTAGGGGGCTCGGGCACCTCTTTTTGAGACGTCCTGGGTTCAATACCCAGTCAGCCTAGCTAAGTAGGAGGACTGGAAAAAATTGCAAGAATGAATGGGAAGTCAAGGCCCAGGTGATTCGCAGCATGATGGTGCTGCGGTAAACCGAACCTAGAAAAGCCCCAACAGGGATGGGACACCGGAGGTCTCTCCTACACAATTCAGCAAAATCGAAAGAAAGAGGGTACTCATGGTACCAAAAAGGCCTCCGGAAGGGCCAACTAAGCTGAGCTTTGCGAGTCCCAGCAAACGGAACACCTTTCCAAGGGAAGTACATATGGATTTGCGTCGCACACAAATGAATGATGGAGAGACGCGGAGAGCCCCCTGGATGGGCATGACCAACCGAAGATCTACACCATCCGGGATCATATGCTCGAAGTATTGATGCATCCAAGCGTACTGGAGTTGCATGCCCTGAGAGTTGTCCCTACTCCACACGGAGACAAACGGCAATTGCAGTTGCAAGTGCGCTTACGGTGTGAAAAGAAAAAGGTGAATGCAGATGTGTTCATGGATACGGGTGCCCAAGTGAGTTTGGTTCGGAAGGGATTATTTTTGGAAGATCTTCTAAGGCCCAGCCGAAGACAGGTGCGCTTGAAGGTTGCCAATCGCAAAATTATGAGTTGCGGTCCCCGTGAAGCCACTATCGGCATGGAACTACCGGAACATGATCGCCTGAAGGGACTTGATTTGTCGAAGCAGATCGTACTTTCCGGGAATTTTTATGCGGATATTTCCAATTGGGATATTATTATGGGGTATGATTTTAAGGTGAGCAGCGCCATTGAAGCTCTTCCCTACCGGGCAATGTTGGTTGCAGAGGACAAGGAGCGCCTTACTTGACTATCCACGGACGATGCCCCAGGATTATCTCAGTGGACCAGGGATGAGGACGAACGAATTGTGTGGGCGGTCAAGACCGTGAGTACCAAGTTCAATGGGGACCACAGAGGTCATCTCATGGAATATGGCATGGCGCCACAAGTCTACAATCGCATGGCCGAACAACTTGGAGGCAAAAACCCCGAGATGGATGTATTTGCTTCCCGGGATGCACCGCAGCTAAGGAAGTGTACGAGGTATTGGCACAAGGGGGACTCTGCGTGGTCAAAGCATTCGGGATTGAAGGAGCGGAGGCCCATGTACTGGCATGGTGCTCAAGAAGAAATCAAACATACGGTGAACAAGATTATTGTGGATAGAGAAATGGGTATCCTGGTCGTGACGGGCATAGGATCCAGCCCATGTCCGTTGGAGGGTCTTAAACCGACTTTGGACTCCATCACCCTCAGCGAGATGCAATTTGGACCTGAGGAGCAGTTCTTCATCAATGCCAAGGGTATATCAATGCCCGCCCCGGGAAGAGCATGGAGTACCAAGGCTTTCTTGGTTGATTCTTCTCAATGCCAACCCACTGGCGATGAAGCGTTCATCAGGAGGGTGGGTGGCGTGCCAATGAGGGTCATGTTTGATGAAAGGAGTGACCCTACGGAGAGTGTTGACGTACTCTGCCACTGGGAGATCAACGGGGTTGTCGCCTACATGCGGATGGGTATGCATGACCGAACGGCTGCTCGAAAGAAGCGAGCCCAGGCCAAGTCACCCCATTGGTGGGCGACCGGGAGTTGGTGACCGGAAAGGTTGAGAAGGATGAGTTCATGGCAAGAGTTATGGACCATTTGGCCGACAAATACCATGGTGCCCTAGGGTCTGACCCTCCGATATGGAGTTTTCCAAGAGTGGATGACAAATTTGACGAATTCCAGCCCGTCGCCCAAAATGTTCGAAGATTATCATTGGGAACGGTCGCCCACGTCAATGAGAAGGGCATATCGGACGTAGAGATGTCGCACGTGGATCCACAAGAGGCATACACCGCCATCAAGTTGGTAGTTTCAATACCCCGGCAAGCAGCAGAAGAAGCCAAGGAGAAGCCAAAGGTATCCATCCTCAAGGACGGACTTATTGACGCCTATCCACGGCTTTTTAGTGGAGTTGCCAACAAGAATAGAAAGATGTCCTTGATTAGTGCCCTATAGATTTTGATGAAATCCTGCAGGTTGTTGATGGTGAAATCCCAAAACCAAAGGAGCAAGTAGAGCAAGAACAGGAGGTGGATCGAAACAATGAATAGTTTGAAGACCAGTATAACACAGAAGGGCTGCAGATGGACAGAGCAGGTATAGATACAAAGATTCAATCACAAATGGATAGTACAAAAGATTTTATATGAAAGCTGGCCTGACCCTAGCCTCCAAGTTAGCATCAAGCACTTCATGTGCACTCTTTTGGATGAAATGGAGATGGTTAGGAATGTGGGGTATAGGACTTAGGCCAGACACAGCTTATGACTTGGCCAAGTACCTGAATTCAGAAACAGTTAAAACGTAGAACCACAATATGTGGTAGCAACAATTGAGTATAGGGGTCTTGCGGTGGGAGACCACTAGGCTTAACCTCCAAGGCCTAAAGCATGAAATGGCTATTTTGTTTCGGTATATCATCCATGAAGGAAGATACCTCCGCTCAGTTGAGTGGTAGGGGTGAACTTCATGGGGGGCTAGGGTTATAACCGTAGTTAGTTTGAGAAAGTGTACTAAAAGCTTCAAAAGAGTGATAAAAATACTTAGGTTAGTCTTAGCATCAACATAAGGGTTTTAAAGGGGGGCTTGACCTGGATCAATCCCCCGAAGAAAGACATGGCAGTGACGTTTTCGTACTCCCCCCTGGAGTACCAGTTCGCTAAGCTAGTAGGACCAAGGAAAAAGGCTCAAATATTCCCAAAACTACCTCAGAAAAGGCATTAAACCTACCAATAACATTCTCATTAGTTCATAGAAGCTTATCACACTGTAGGTACCCTTGAAAAACAGTGTAATGTACCGTGAATGATGTCCCTTTGATGCGGCGTTCCCGAAACTCGCCAGCGTGCGACGAAGGCTTTTGGTAAAAATTTGGGGGTAGTGGGGTTTGAACCCAGGACTCCCTCCCTAGAGCACATATGCTTGCCCACTAGGGTACAGTCGAACGCTCTAATGCGGACGGCTATCGCTGCATAAACAGCACTTTACTAAACATCCTGATCAAGGGCCAGGGCGGAGCAATACTCCCAATGGAGGACGCAAATCTCCAGGAGCTGAAAACAATAGTAGATGAAACCAACAGGGAGTGATTCCTGTGGTTTAGCGAAAGGTGTAGCGATTCAAGAAGTCAAATCGCTAAAAATTGACAAAATCACGCGAGAAATCGTCATTTTTACACCAAAGCTCAAGGTCGCAGACAAGCGCAACAGAAGCGGACATCAAAAACAGGGTTGTGCAAGCGTAAACGGCCCTTGAAAAAGAAGGTATGAGCCGTGGTTTTTTAAACTTCTAAAGGAAATTTTTTGCACAGTTGCATGAAAAGCGTTATAAACGTTAGGGAAAAGTATCCAAAATCAACGCACACCACAGAGCAGGTGGACACCCCACCTCTCAGATATGCCAGTGTCACTTCACACGCATGCATTGCGTTTGTGTTGGCTGCTTCGTTAAAACGTTAGGGTTGTCAACGCTGTGTTCGCTGGGGGTTCGGGTGCTCCTCTCCTTTGCTCTGCACAGGTCAAAACAGGAATGGGAGGTATGCGATGCGAATGGAGCGCGCAGCGCGCACTTAGGGTTAGAATATGCGCTGTGCTCGCGATGCATGTGCCTAGTTGAGGCATTCACACGCTGTGGCGCTTTCCCTGTACCCCATTTCACCCTTGTTCCCTCTTCACAGGTGAGAAGAGAAACTGCTTGCTCTTGTTTGTGTTGCTGCAGCGCTAAAGTAGGGTTGCTTAAAACGCTTAGGCTTGTTTTGCGCTGTGCAGTGCGCAACTCTCTCTCCTCTTTCTGCAGGAAACAAGACAAGGGAAGCATGCATGACACACAGTGCTTTGATCGCTTAGGGTGGTTTATAATTCGCCGTAGGTTTGTTTAAGCGCGTAGGGTTGTTTTGCGCTCGTGTTCTCCTCGGCATTCACATGATGCGTGGTGAGTAAGGTAGGTAAGCCCAGGAGGAGCTCACCTCCTGGTTGAGTCACGCTTGTGATTGGTTATGTTGCGTTAAATTAGGTAAGAACAGCAGGAAATTGAGAAATTGTGCATACCTCTGCATGCATATGACGCATCAAAGGGTAGGCCACGCGAAGTGCGCACAGTATAACCCTTGTTTAGGTTACCCAGGGGCTCCACCCTACGTTCATGGAGAGGACGGGTGCAGTTCCTTAAGCTTCCTTGCTTGTACTGAGGTTCAGGAACAGCGTATTATAGGGCAGCCTGAGAAGTGTATAACACGTGGAGGCTGTCTTGGTTCCTCAGTCTTGAACCTCAGTCATTGGCCTTAGCTTTACAGGTGGGAAGGTAAGGGTGATTGTTGCAGTCCCACGGTGGCAGCGCTAAAATATGCTGCGCAGATCAAAAAAACAAATAACTGCAACTCAACCAGGAGTGGTGAGTGCGGTCCGACTTCATCTCCATCCACGCTGTGCACGCACGCTGAGCACTCTCTCCCTCCAAGCCCTGACAGAGAAACGCGTAGTGGCGTCCCTGTTAGGCCACAGCCGCTTAGTAGCGCTGTGTTCTGTTGCTTTCTCACAGGAGTGTCAGTAGGACCCGTGACTCCTTCAACAGCAACACCAAGTAGCGTGTGTAGGTGTTAGGGTCAGCAGGCCTGGCAGGAGTTGAGTGCAAGTGATGAGTGCTCACCCTGCCTTCGAAGGCTGTCGCTGGCGTTAATGCGTGTAGTGTAGTGGTGTCTCCTGTCCCGCGTGCTTTTCCTTGTGGGCAGGGGAGTGCGTCAGCTTTTGGCCTTTAGCAAAAATGGGCGTTTTGTATGCCCTTAGCACACTTGGCCACCCCTCCCCTCTAGTAGGTAGGGCTTTTGCCGTCTTCCCCCAAGCATAGGCGCCAGCACAGAAATTGGGCGCCATTGGAGTGGTAATAGTAACTGACTAGGACCTTCTCTCCGACATCAGCGAAGCCCGGTCTCCGGGAGCCACGCCTGGGAGAGAAGTGAGACACACACAGACATACGTAGCACACTTAGGGGTAAGGTAAACACTGTAAGGAAGGGTAGAACCCCATGGGTCTGGACCAATCAGAGGTCCTAACTCGGGGCTCGCTTGTCCCCAAGGAGAGAAGGCACACCTTGCCTCATAACACCTTGCTTGTCATTCCCCCCTGGTGTAGTAGGCCACCGTTCTTGGTTGGCTCCCCAAGGTCATTACATCAGGGCAGTCCCCATGCAACACATGGTAAACAAGGCATACACTCGCTGGGTGGCTGCAAACCTAATAAGCGGCCACCTGGTCCACGCTGAAACCCATAGGCATGGGACTGCAGGGCACAGACAGGGTCAGTGCAGTGCTCAGTAAGCAGTGGTCTGTGAAAAACCAAGGGCCTTCGGCCAGGGAGTGGTTGTCACGGGGGGCTAACGGTCCTGTCCCACGATGCAATGCGGGGCAACTGTGACAACTGCTCTTACACCAATACACAGGCACGTCTGCACAAGAGTGCTCACTGCACCTGTAAGGTTAGAACACAGTCAGTAGACTGACACAGGGAAATTAGTTTTTCTTTTTACGCTGGGACAGAGAATCAGCACGGGTTAGTAGCTGCCCCTCGTTGTTCTGAACGAGGTAGGAGCGGAAGATGGGGTTGATACTCTCATCTGGTTGTATGAAGGCTGACATAGGTTCCCAGGTCGCCTCAGATAACCCATAGCCATCCCACAGGGTTAGGAATTTCCAGCCCTGCTTATACTCGTGGCGAGCAATACCTGCAACCACGTAGTAACCATTGACTGCCACCTCATCGGCAGTCATCTCTTCGAGTTCGTCTGCCTCCTCTGGACTGGCAGCGTTCTCTAGGTCTCTACGCTCAACCTCATTGTCGCTGAGGGGCACTCATCCCAAGACAAATCGTCAGGGGAGTGATAGTGCCTCAACTGTTCAGGTGCACACAGCAGTTCACCACCTAGAGGTCGACTGCACCTGACATGGATCCCGGATCCATCTATCCTGATGATACGATAGGGTCCAAAAAAAGGGTCCTGTAGGCGGTGACGTGGCCAGGAGGGTAGGCGTGAATGGTGAACCAAAACAAGGTCACCACCCTTGAAGCTGGCAGGTCGCCATAGGCGGTTCCGTCGGCTCTGTTCACAGTCATGAATGTGTCTGAGGTTAGTCCGAGCCTGGTTAGCGAGAGACTGCTTGTGTTCCAGCCAATCTCCCACAGGGCTCTTGAAGTCCTCGGAAAAGGGGGTTTTGAAAATCCAAGCAGGTCCTCCTCCATGGAACAGTTCGTGGGGGGTGAAACCCGTAGAAGAACTCCGCTGTGAGTGCATGGTCAGCACTGCCCAGGGCACTAGGCGTACCCAGTCCTTGGTGCGCTCCTGTTTCATCAGGATTCTTAGGTTTTGCTCCACCACATGGTTCTGTCTCTCACAGAGAGGGTTGGACGTGTGGGTATAGGGCTCATCTGTGGTTACCTCCATGTTGAGGGCATGTAGCACTTGTTTGTACCACCCAGTGTCACTGCGGCTGCGTTCATCGACATCAGAGTGCACCTGCTTAGGTGCTCCATAGGGTTCGAACCATTGTTGGACCAACATTTTCACAGTCTGCTCACCTGTGATTTTCTTATTGCAAGGGAACACACGGGTGAAGCGGGATAGGCCACAGGTGACCACTAGGCAACCATCATAGCCGCCGAAGCGTGGTAGGCCGTGGATGAAATCCACATAGAGAAGAGAGTGAGCACAATAGGGTATGGGTAAGCTGGGAATCAGGCCCCTATCCCTACTGTTGCTCTGCTTGCTGGCATGACAGCCACAAGCATCCACAATGGTCTGCATACGAGACCTCAGTTCAGTCAGGGTTAGGGTAGAGTAGAAACACTCACGGAAAACGTCCACTGAGCCATTAGCGCCAGTGTGACCAGAACTGACTGGGACCACTGTAGGCACCCATCCAGCCGGCCTCAGGCAAAACAATACGGTCCTCGTAGAAGAGGTACTGATTGTTTTCATACCACCGGTGCCCGTCAATGACACGGGGTTCGAGACCAGTGCTGAGGGTTTGGAGAATTTTACTATACTCTGACTGATAGTCAGTTAGACTCCAACCCTCCAGGATTCCAGCAGTGCGCATGGACAGGTCAAGTTGGACATCCATACGCTGGAAAGCCTCTTTGGCGAAAGCCTCAGAGCTCTCACCTATAAGCGCATCGAAGTTATTGCGCGATATATAGTCAGACAGTTCATTTTTTATACTGGGGATATGATGAACTGTCAGCCTGAACTGGCTCAGGTAAGTCCGCCACTGCATTAGTTTTGCTTTCCCTCGTGGTGGGCCCTTCTGAAAAGACTTCACAGTTTCCTGGTCACATAGCCAGACAATAGGGCTAGATCCCAGGAGTCGGGATTGTGACGAAAGCACCAACATACCGGCCAGGAGTTCCTGGTCATAGGTGCTGTAATTGGAACGCGCTTGGTTCCATTTCCACTTCCAGTGTCCCAGTGGCACCAGCCGCCACTCACTGGTAGGATAGTCATGTTTCGTCGAGCCATCACGGTTCAGTCCACTAGTACGATAGTGGCAGTGGGTTAGTTCCGCTGGGTTAAGCTCCTGCCATTGGTAGATCGTTCCATCCCCCCCTACATCACTGGCATCAGTGATCAGGACTGTCTCGCCCTTAGGGCGGGGCACTCCCAGGCAGTTGGAGGAGGCAATTTTCCTCTTCAACTCCTGGAAACATTCCTCCTCTCTGGCAGTCCACCTCCAGGGAGTAGTCTTCTTGATTAGGTCAGTGAGGGGGGCAGAGGAGTAGGTAAAATTGTGGATATGACGCCGATAGAAATTACAGGCGCCCACAAAACTCCTCACGTCGTGTAGACCCTTCTTAGGGTCATCGCGAATCTGCATGTCCTGTAGGGGCTGCATCCTTTATGCAGCTGGTTCCAACCAGCCATACCCCACGTCGAAACCCAAATATTCCATCTCGTCTTTCATAAAGTCGCATTTTTCGAGTTTGATTCGGAGATGGTTTTCTTGACAAACAATGAAAAATTCACGGAGGAGAAGGACATGGTCCTAATGGGTATTAGAAGCCAAACTCACGTCGTCCATGCGGGCCTCCATTTCTGCACCCCGAGAAATCAACTCCTGTACTGAAGGCCTGCGCCTCAGTATGTACAAAATTTTGTTCATTAGCTCCCCGAAGAGCGCTGGGGCATTAGCCACCCCGAAAGGCATGACCTCCCACTTAGAGACACGACCCTTAGGGGTTATAAAAGCCAGCAGCTCCCGAGCTGCGGCGGTTAGGTCCACCTGCCGAAAACCAGAGTGTTTGTCCATTTTGGTCTTGTACCTGCATTTGGCCATACGCTCCAGGGTATTCTCCATGTTAGGACTACTCCCTGACTGGTTCTGGATTTTCTTGCTGACGTCACCATAGTCAACAACCAGTCGTAGGGCAGTCGACCCTGGTTTAGCAACCAGGAGACAGGGACTGCAGTGATGGGGGTAGTCCCCCTTCTTATATTCTTCAACGAGGCCAGCATCAATACATTCCTGGATCTGGCGCTCGATTTCTCCAACCTGTTCCTGTGGAGCGGGATAGGCATGACGCCTCACTCGCGTCTTTTCAGATTCAGGTTTCAGTTTCAGGCCCATCTTGACCAGTTTTTTACAAGAGATGGCGGGCGGCAAGGCGCCAAACACCTCCTCATAGGTTAGCAACAGTTTCTTCAGTCGGGGGCCAAGGTTAAGACGCCCGAGTTTCTGTAGGAAATCCTCCTCAGCATGGAGGTTGCTCATTCCATGTTCTTCCTTTTTCTGCTGATCAGCAGTTTCGGCAGGTACAGAACCATCCTCCCACTCAGGGGAACATTGCTGCCCATACTGCAAAGAATAAACTAGCGGTGTCTCAGGATCAGGCAGCGTATAGGAATCATCGTCCTCCTCAGACCAGATGGAGGATTTCCAGATCTGTCTGAGGTATTGTAGCCGCTCTTGGCGCTCAATACCTGCGACCTTCAGGTACAACAGCCGCCGGTGTTCCTGAGTGTCATTCTCAGACAGTGGCATGTTATTAGAAGCAGGCCGCGCTAGGGCATCAGGACTCCGGGCCACGGGTTCACCTGTGTGCATAGGCTGCATGTGTAGCACTGGCTTCCCAACAGGGGAAGCGGGTTCTGAGGTTGACTCTAGATCTACCTCCTCCAGCAAAGGCTGGGCTAGTAAGGCACTGTGTTTTAGGTCAACACAGCTGGGATCGACAGGAGGGATAGTGCTGGCGATCTCAGACAGTTGGTTAACAGCAGCAGGTTCCAGATAGCCATCGGGAGATTCACACCCTGTAAGTGCGGCAGATAGGTGCTCAGCAGATCGATTTTTGAGATCAGAAAGGGTCAGGCCACGATTTTCAGCCATGACCTCTTTCAGTAGCACCTGGTCCAGGTCACACAGGGGTACAGCATTGAGAGATCCATCAACGATGGATAAGAAACTGGCCCACTCAGGGGCCTGCATAGCTGTGTCTGAGTCCTCAGGCATATTGATGGGACCGTCGGGGAGGTGCACTCTTCCCACGGTCATCTGATCTAGCATACGGCGCCAGTAAGCGCCTTCACCAGAGCAGCCCCAGTCAGGGGTGCATGTGACAACCCTTCCTCCCTCATAAGCGATTTTGGTTAGAACCTTCGCGAGCAGGGAGCAGGGAGGGTTAGCATACGCTAGGCCCATTGCTTTCCAGAAGAAACGGAAAGCGTTGTTTAAGTGCCTCAAGAAGTACAACTGCATGTTGTGCTGTTGTTTACTCGCAAATAATTCCACCTGGATCTCATCCAGTTTCTACCTGAAGGGCCGCCAGTCAATTTTCAAGAACATGACGGGCCAATTGATAATTTTCAGTACCATAGTTAGTCTTGGATGCGTAGCACAGCCCAGACTCTTTTCGTCCTGACAGCTTCAAAGGTACAGAGAAGAGCCCACTGTCAAAGTCGCAGTGCAAAGAATGAGGGCGCTGGAGAGACAGCATTTCTACCGCGGGGTTTCTTCGTAGGAAGTCAGTACCAATGACGATGTCAAAGGCGTCGGTGTCCAGCACTCTGCAGTGTTGGGTCACAGTTTTGTCGCCCAGGCATATAGTCACATCGACCCCCCACAAGGAATGGATGGTACGCCCATCCCCTACTCTTATGGCCACGGTCTTAGTTTTCTTGAATGTTTTTAGCAGGCGCCGGGCCACTATGGAAAGTGTTGCACCGGTGTCAAGCACCGCTCGAAAAACTTGATCCCTGATTTTCACGAGGATCCAGAAGACCAAGTCCTCCTCTTCGGAGCCGCCCCCCTACTCCTCATTAGGGAACTTGTCATCCACCCCTGCACCCATGAGGGACTTGGCCATCCAGGCCAGTCGCCTCTTCTTGGAGTTATTCCCCTCAGGGGAAGCGTTATCCCCCTGTGAGCGCTTCTTGGGGTCACTGGCGGCAGGAGGGGGAGTAGCAGCGGGCGCTGATGAGCGCCCCTGGGGGTTACGGGGTCCACCTTTGCCACCCCCCCTGCCACCTCTTTTAGCACCTTTATCCTAATTCTGGGGGCTTCTGGTGGGTGTTTGGGTCTTCTGGCGTTCAGCCTCCTGCCGCTTGAGTTTATCACTCTCGCGCTTCTTTATGTGACATTCGTCTTCGTAGTGACCACGTTTGCCACAATAGCCACAGGTGATGGTACACCTGAAATGATCCTGAATGGTCACAGTTTTCCCATCCTTGGAATGCTGGTGAATTTTCATCTGCAGCATACAACTACTGCGGTCGTCGTAGTCAGGGGCATGACAGGGTCCCCCCTTGTCATTGACAGGCTTAGAGTAAAACAGAGGGGGTGTACCTGCATCAGGTTTAACCTCATTCATGGCACGTAGGTTACCCCTTCCTTTACCACCTCCCTGGTTGGCGTTGGATGGATTTTTGGGCCCTTCCCCTTCGCCACGTTCGGGGGTAGGGGTACCACCTCAACCCAAGTGCTTCATGAAGAATTTCTCCATGTGGGAGTCATTCTCCCTCTCAAGAGCTAGCTCAATCAGCAGGTCCACCAGTTCGGCGTACGACTGGGTCCGGCTTTTCCTCTCAGAGGTAGCGCGGCAGTCATCCAACGTAAGTTGGGGGATCTTACTCATGAGCCACAGGTGGGGCTCAGTGCCTCCATAGGAGCCCACGTTCATCCGTGAAAACAGATACTCTAGGTCGCACACGTATTCAGAGGCTCGCGCAGCGGAAGGAACCTCAGGGAGCATATGTAGCTCCTCTATCTGTGTGCGCACACTGAGGTCAGTCTCATAGACTGGGAATGTTTTCTCCAGGCTTTGGAGTACCCTTGCCCAGGTGGAACAGGGTTTCACAATCTGTTTCACCTGTTTCCCCAAAATTTTGTTTTTGCATGGGCGTTTCATCAGTGAGCATTTGGTGGCCACATCCACATGGGATTGGGCAGTCAGCAAAAGAAACTCAGCAAAATCTTCTGCCCATTCGGGCAGATTCTTCAGGTCGAACGCCTGCAGTTCTAGCTGGATGTTCGCCTGGGCAATAGGTCTGCCCATCTTCCCATCCCCCGGGTTTAGGCAAGAAGGAGAAGGTGATACGCCGGCAAGAGGTGCCAGGGCTGTCAGCCCTCTTTTCTCAGTCTCCGTCACCGGCACGTCCTGTAGTTCAGCAATTGGGACTGTCCTGGCGCGAGGATGAAAAGGGCTGGGGCAAGTGACCTTGGGTAGCAACCTGGACACCCTTGATCTTTTGAGATCATCAGCCAACTGTAAGTGCGGCTAACCCCCATCTGCTCAGATTTTCACAGATCTGCCCCAGATTGACTACATTATGGTCATTTTCTTTGCTTCAGCGGAATCGCCGCCTCGCAGCTCAGTCTCAGGATCAGACCTATATATTTCTGATATGCCGGATCTGATTCCGCGGTCCATTCTCCGTAAATCTGCCGCGTTCCGATCATTTACCCGGAATCGCCATTTGCCGCGGACGCACGCTCGCGGGCCAGATCGGCCAAATATTTTTCACAATCGGATTTATTTAAATCTTTTCAGATAGTTTTGGACACTCAGATGTATTTAGAATGATCTGCATCAATTTTCTTCATAGACTGGGATTTTCTGCCGGATAACAATCAACATGGATCTTGCTTCAGTTGTTGCTGCTCTTGCCTCCGTTGGTGGCCGAGTATCCGGTTCTACCCCCAATAGCAGCGTTCAGGTCGACTCCTCGCGTGCCTGCCCCACTGGTCTTGCCGGCCCCGAGCCCTCCGGCACCATCAACGACCCAGGGCAGCACTTTCATGGTAGCAGAGGCTACCTGAATGTTGTTCCTCTGGTGTCCCAACCACAGCCCGCTCCCCAGTACGGCCCCGTAGACCCCGCCGCTTCTGGAGAAGTAACGATTACGCTGCCATGGTGCTGCGCGAACGAGGCTGTGAGAGGAATGCCTTGCGCAAGCCCAAGTTGCCCAAGAAGGGCACAAATCAGCAGCTGTGGAGGCCCAGATTACCATTATGATCCCGTCGAAATTGGCCATCGAGCAGCTGGAATCTGCCAGCCTACGGCGATGGCAACGCTCCGGTGGACCTTACAGAGCTGGCAGGTACCAACACTCCTTACGGATGTCCACCATTTGAGACCATTGACGCCGGTCTCAACGACATTGAGATGGGTGGTCCAGGTGAGGTACCTACCTATAATCGACCAGCCTCTTGGGCACAATGGGACGACCATTTGTCCCTAGAAGTGACCCGTAACCTTGAGGCCCTTGAGGCCCTTTGTCTATTAGCCACGTCTAAGCTGATAGGACAAGAAAGAATCGCCTCTGAATTTTTAATCGAATATTTTTTCCTCCTTCAGGACGAAATTAATACCAGGATGTGGTGGCGTTCTCAAGAAGATGACTCTTTTGCCATTTTTTTGCAGATCTGGAAGGCAAGCCCCTTCCCGAAGGAGAAGGGCACGTCACCTGTACCCGGGCCCTCCGCCCCTCATCCCCCTGTTTCCATCCGCGACGATCTAGCCGCCGCGGTTGAGGAAGGAATTTTAGAGGCGGCCAGGCAGGCAAGCCTGGAAATTAGGGCTGAAGGAGCTCCCCAAGTGGACTCCTGGCTGCGGACCACCGAGATCAGCGGTCCGACAGCTTGCTCAGGCCCTTCAGGACACGGTATGTACTGTGCTGCCGACTGCTCCTGCAGATTCCAGCGAGATGCTGAGCTCCAAACGCTCAAAGATCAAATGCACCTCATCATTGAAACGCTGGGAATAAAAAATCTTTTCAAGACGCACATGCGGTCTCAGGGCGCATCATCGGTGGAACAAGCAACAGAACCGTCGGAGGAGGCGACAGAAATGATTTCAATTGCTCCTTCGGTGGACTTCAAGACCACCGATGCAAGGATCAGCAGGACCAAGCTAAAGGAAAGGGTTACAATCTCTCGATCTCAGAGTAGGACGGCGAAGGCTAGGACTGAGACTCAGAATGCCAAGCGAACTGCCTCCCGTCCTGCCCCTCCTGCTGCTGATTCCAATGCCTTAGCCCAGCTGTTGCTCGCCCAGACCCTCGCCGGAGCTGGTGTGGCGAATGATGCCGCCAAGGTGTCTGCCATTACGGCCGGTGTTGGGCTGGATTCGCTTCTTAATCCTACTTCATTGCGACTTCGTCAGGTTGCCAAGCAACCGAAGTATAATGGGAACCCCAGACGTTGGCCCGAGTTCCAACGGGAATTTAAACTGTGGGTTAAGACTCAAAAACTCCAAGATGATCAGTTCCTGATGGCCCTCTTGGATTGCCTTGAGGGAGCGCCGGCCAACACTTGGCTCAGGACTTGGAGTGATCGTGAGGATTCAAGTTCCCCCCTTACCTTTGATGAGGTGTGGGAACAGTTGGAGGTACGTGGATCCCGGCTGCCAGAGGACCATTACCACCAAATGTTGAAGAATTTTCCTTCATTCTCGCGATTAATCTTGCACGAAGTGCAAGACAAAAGACAGCGCTTCTGGAATTTAGTGGAAGAATCTGAACATTCAGGCGAAAGGTTTTCTAGTGCCGAGCTGAAAAATCTGATTTTTGACAAGATCCCCTCCGAAACCGCCGCCACCCTTCGGAACAAACAGTCCGAAGAAAAGGTCAAGACCTGGTGGGCGGAGGTCGAAGGCTTCAATGCCTCGGCCAACAGGTTTACCGTCAGGGAGGCACTTCAAGAGTGCTCCCCCACGTCGTTTTCCAAGGTGAAATTCACTGAAAACACGTGGAAAATCAAGTTTAATGAACACCAGGATCAGGACTTGTTTGTCCAAGTCCTCAACAAGGGAGTAAGCTTCCATGGCCATCGCCTGAAGGCCAAGAACTGGGTGTTTTCGTTCACCCCGAAAGAACTCTGGGAAGAGGTTGAGCGGCTCGCCGACGCCGCCAATCAGAATTTCCATGAGGGTCTTGGGGGAAACAAGAATACCCAGCAAAACACCCAAAATGGGGCCCAAAAGGGCAACAAAAAGGTGAATGACACCCGGAATGTTCAGGATCACTGTAGCATCTGTCTTCTTTTAGGTTCTACGAACCGAGCTAAGACGCATTCTACTGGTAATCATCGATGGTCTCCTTATGATCACAAGGTGATTGGTGAAAATATCAGTAATCCGCAGAATTCAGACAGGAATGACAGACAGGTGCATGGTGGGAAGGCTGGAAAAGGGAATCCGACCCCCTCCGGTGGAAACAAAAACCCTGGAGGCCCTGGCGGGTCCCAAGGCACAGGAAACCAGACTCCATCCGGCTCCGGTGGGCAGCCGAACGGCCAGAAAAATCCCAATAGCAACGCCTGAGGCGGAAATCGAAATCCAGGCCAAACCCCTCAATCCGGTACAAACAAGGGAAATGCTCCAGGATCCCAGGGTAAAGGTAAGGGAAATCCTTCTGGGACCCCTTTCTCTGGTAAGGGCAGAGGGCGTGGCGACGGTGGAGGTTCATCATCCGGCGGCCGTGGCCGTGGACGTGGAAAGGGCAACCATCGTGTGGATCAGGTCTCAGGTGCAGATCAGGTGTCCGATGCGGATCAAGATTACGTTGAAAATGCCTTGAATCCAGCAGATGATCCGTTCCAAGATGAGTAGGTCGACGAATCAGGGTGTGTTCACAATGTTAACGCAGTCACTGGAGGTCAGAACGCCTAGGGGAGCCACGAAAATCGCCCCTCCCCAGGCGATTTCAGGCATGATCCCCAGATTTCTGATCGACCATTACTTGATGTAGGGTCGCTTGTCTCCTCTCCCCTGGATCCGGCAGCGGATCCTTCTGTTGTAGTGGACGAGGTTGGTGTACAGTCCAAGCACAGGGCCCGTCAGTTTGTCACAAAGCTGTGGGTCTCTGATTGCAAGGGAAATTTCTACCTCGCCACTTGTTTGTGTGACAATGGATCAGAGGTAAATCTCCAATCCAATTCTTTCTTACCCGACGACTGCGTGTTTGAGTCGCCTCATCCTGTTACCCTCGAGGGAGTTTCTGGACATTCTCTCGCAGGTGGGCAACGCGGTTGTTATATATCAACTCATTTGGTCGCTCAAGACCTTTGGGAAGAAAGCAATGTGGAGGAAGTTGTCCTTAAGGATGACTACTTCTATCGTGCCGACATAAAGTATGACCTTTACTTGGGCCATCCTTGGCTTCGCAAGAACAGGGTGGCGCCCGTAGGTCATCGGCGTTGTTTTTTGCTGGAGTCAGGTCCCTTGGAGCGTCCTGAATTTCGTTTTTTGCACGCAGGGTTTAAAAGTGCAGAAGAATTTTTGAAGCAAAAGGTTACACCAAAATTTGGCGAAGATGTCACCATTGCAGAGGTGAATGGGAGTGCCGATTACTCCCGAGAGTTAGAATGTCTTCGTAGGGACTCCCAGCCACGACGCCCTTCGCGCTGGCACTCTTCATCCTACAGAGTTGTCGACAAATGGCGCGATACAATTTGTGAATATTTTTATGAACACCATTCCCTTTGGCCACAGTATGATGCCTTTGCTAACCGCGAGAACAAGCGCTTTGACAAGCATTTTCGCGACGCTTGGACCCATAAATGGGACAAGAAGTTGTGGATTAATCCTCCGTTTCACTCAATCCAGCAGGTCATCCACAAAATCAAGCAAGATAAAACCCAGGCGATTTTAGTTGTGCCCTTGTGGGACGACAAGCCTTGGTTTCAGGAATTACAAGACATTTCTGTAGATTACATCGAACTTCCCAGGAAGATTAAGCTGTATGCCAGGGACGACACAGGTCCCCTGCCACAGCGGTCCTGGAGTTCGCTTGCATTCCTGGTGGATGGAAAGCTTTCTGACTCTAATTCTGCTGATTCTGGTACTGATTCTTGTGTTCGGTCTGAATCTGAGGTTGAGCGTGGTACTGATGATGAATCTATTTTTTCTGATTTTTGTCCGTCAGATACCCAAGGTGATCCAACGTCAAATGGATCCGCCTCGTCTCCCTCTGCCCCAATACGATCGACATCGAAAAGAATCTTCAGTGCACGGGCGAAGAAAAATTTCAAATCGCGCCGCAAATTCAGAGTTTTTTATGAAAAACCCCGTGTGGAAGCTTTCATAGATCCTTTCGAGGAGCTGGATCACGAAGAGAATCTCTGGAATGTCGACACTCGACCCAGCTATCTCCGGGACGCAGTTGATACGGACCTTTTTAGGGACATCCGTAAGAAGATTCTTCCTGCCAAGGCCGAAGAAGTTGCCAAAGTTTTTTCGACAGTAATTCCTGGCGATCAGGTGGACACTGAATTGTGTTCCAAGAAAAGAGACAAGATTTTTGAGGAACGGAAGGACACAACCCTTTCGGGGAAGTTGATCAAAGACCCCCCTGTCCGTGGGCAGTTCGGTGAAGCCTTCATCGAGCTTCGTGAAGGTTACAAGGCGAAGAAACAGCGTCCTTATGAAAACCATGGACACAAACATGAGATACTCAGAAAAATAATCGAGAGAAATCTCAGGGAATTTGGTTGGCTTGAGGGTTGTATGACCAGCGAATGGTGCTGTGCGCCCTTCACAGTCCCGAAGCCGCCACCTGCAGACCAGAACACTATTGATGGTTGGCGAATGGTTGTTGATTTTCGCAACCTCAACGCCGAAACCAAGGCGGATTCGCACCCCCTGCCCCTCATTGAGGAGGAAATCGCCAAGAGGGCAAGAGGTCGTTTGTTTTCTGTGCTGGATCTTTCGTCACGGCTTTCACTAAATGCCGTTGAGGAAGGACAGCCGACCTCTCACCTGTATGTGCACGCCATGTGGCCCAGTCCAGTGGACGGTCATGCCCATGGGCCTGAAGAACGCCCCTTCGTTGTTTCAACTAATGATGGAAGATGTGCTTTTTACAGCCCATCCTGAGCTTCGTGCCTTCGTGAGTGTGTACATAGATGACATAATCATCGCGACAGAGGGGGAGGGACTGACCGAAGCCGAGCTGGTGGCCCTACATGAAAAGCAGCTGAACCAAGTCTTGGACATTCTTGATGCCAATCAGCTGATTTGTGGGCCAAAGAAGGCGAAATTATTTTTAAAATCAGTTGAATTTTGTGGTTCTCTCCTTGAGAATGGCACCCGACGACCCAGTCCAGGGAAGCTCGTCGCTATTCAGAAGTGGAAGCGCCCTGAGACGATCACGGAATTGAGAGGATTCCTGGGTTGTTGCAATTTTTACCACACTTTTGTGCCGAATTATGCCAAATTTGCTGCCCCCCTCACTGAATTATTGAAGGTAGGGAGAGATGCGGGCAAGGCAGGTTCAAAGGTTCGTGTCAAGTGGACTGACGAGTGCGAGGAGGCATTCCATCACTTGAAGGCGGCCCTCTGCGAAGTCGCCACGTTGCATGTGCCGCAATTCGACCGACCCTTCTACATAAGAACCGACGCTTCTAGGTACGCGATCGGAGCTGTCCTTGAACAGGTTGATGAAGCCACAGGTGATCATTACCCTCTTGCATTTTGGTCTCGGAAGCTAGCCCCACGCCAAGTGCAATGGTCGCCGCGTGAGCAAGAAACGTACGCCATAATTTGCGCTCTGAAAAAGTACCAATCGTGGGTTGGCACCAATCGAGTCGAGGTCCTGACGGATCATCGATCTCTGGAGTATTGGGCCACCGAACACATTGATACTGTCGCGAGCCCAGCTGGTCGACGGGCCAGATGGCACGAATTTCTCAGTCTGTTTGACCTCCATGTGTCTTATTTGCCTGGAAAACACAACACGGTAGCGGATGCTCTGAGCCGATGGGCTTACCCCGCTTCAGAGGGGCTGCAAAGTACCAACATCCATGGTACGGAGCAGGACCGCCATGTCATAATCGAATGGGATCAGGAAGAAAAAAGGCTCATTCGACGTGCATGCATGCAATGCGCTGTTAAACAGCACGCATTACCGTGCCATGACATCACGGCCATCTCAGATCCGGCGCATGCTCATGAAATCATAACCAAATCACTGAAAGTCGTGGAAAAAGTCACCGATCCCTCCTCAGGGAGTGTGAAACGGTTTGATTACACCCGACGTGTAAGTGAATTTCGGTTGATTCAGGGCATTAAGCGTCGAGATCCGGCCAAAACTCCACCCCTGCCGAAAGATTCCCTTATCATCCGTGACTGGACGTCCGATTATCTGCAGGATCCCATGTTTAAAGAGGTCTTTGGAAATCTCAAATCCAAAGATGCTCACAAGGATGGGATTATTTCTGAGTATTCGTTGGATGGGGGGAAGCTGTGGATGGAGGGTAAATTGTGCGTACCAGACGCCCTGGCCCCCCGAGTGTGAAACTGGTGGCACAAATGGGAGTCCCCCCACGCACATGGCCGTCGATTATGGTCGATGATTAAACATAGGTTGTTTGGCTCAAGGCTATATACTCATTGCATGAAAGTAGCCGCCGGATGTGCCCAATGTGCTGTCGCGACGCCACCCAGCGCGAAGAAGCACGGCCATCTGAGGCCACATCCTATTCCGGAGCGCCTCTTTAACAGAGTCACCAGTGATTTTTTCTATCTCGGTGAACTCGATGACGAAGAGTGCCATTGGACCAAAAAAAAGGTCAATGGTGTGCTCCTTTTTCAGTGCCGTCATTCCGGCTACATTCAAGTGTTGCCTTGCAACATTGAGTCGATGACTGGCAAGGCTGTCGCCAAATGGTGCGCGCAGACCTGGATGGGAGGTTGGGACGTCCCATCCGAGGTGGTTACGGACTCAGGCAAAGAGTACACCTCCGAATGGTGGAGAGAATTATGTGCTCGCCTTGGAATCCACCACATCAGACGTGAAATCCACTCAAATCGAGCGTTGCCTGGCGAAAGAGCCGGCCGCTCACTTATAAATATGCTTCGTAAGGAGCTCGCCAGTGAGAAGGACTTCCATTGGCTTGAGATTCTTTTCGCCATGCTTTGCCGTTACCACAACACGCCTTTGTATCATGGCCTTTCTCCAAATGAAATTGTCTTTGGACGAAAGAAGTGTTGGTGGAACATGCCGTTGAATAATCCTCGCCCTTGTAAAGATGCTTCGTTGTTTTTGGACGAAGTCCAACGAGCAGAAAAAACTGTCTCGAAATTAATCGAGAAGCATCAAGCTGACTGGCTTTGGGTCCAGAATCAAGGCCGAAAAAACCCCCACAATTTTGAAGTCGATGATCGAGTTTGGCTTCGAAAATCCGAAACCACCCTGGACGGAGATGATAAGCTTCTTCCCTTGTGGGAGGGGCCATTCGCTGTTACAGCGCGTCTTGGTGAGAACAGGTGGAGGATTCGTGTGGATGTCAGCAGGGAAATTGACGTTTCGGGCGATCGCCTCAAGAGAGAGATCCCCTCCCCCAAGGATCGGGTTAAACCCCTTTTTTGGACTTCGAAATTTTTGTCCGATCGGGTCATCGAAGGGGGGAAGTACGAACTCAAGAGGATTGTAGAGGCAAGACGTGACGCGAAGGGCGAATGGGAATTTCTATGTGAGTGGAGGGGCTTTGATTCCAGTCACAACAACTGGGAACCAGCCCATTCTTTTGTCCATGGGTACACCAAGGGGTTCATCGACTTCCTCAAGAAGCACCCCGAAATTGGCGTACTCCTGACAGACTGTTTGTCGAAACCAGACAGACAAGTGGAGAGCGACGGAAAAAGACCTGTGGTGAATCGAGATCCAGCCTTTTACGGCCCTCAGCAGCCACATTCCAGGGCTGATCCGTCGATCCCCCCTCCTGCGGTCAGGCCAGCCCAGGAGCCAAATGCGGACCAAGCTTCAAGTTCGGCCGCTGATTTGCAGCGCCCAAGCCGTACAGCCAGACAGGTTGGTGGTCACTTGTATTCGTGCTTGGCCGAATTGAGGGAGATCCGTCGTGACTTGAGTCGCCGACGCCCTAATCTGGGTAACAGTCGTCTAGTCCAGGGCGTCATGGCACTCGTCGCTAGGGCTCAAGGGTGTAGGTTCGAAACCCTTGCATGTCCAACTCCTACAAAAGCTCCAGCCTCGCCCCGTCGACCACTTATTTCAATGTGAGTGTTCTGACGACTTGAAAAAACCACATTCTGCTCAATCCACTGTTCATTCTTCCTGATTTCGAAATGATGTGGAGAACTGTGAATGTTTGATAATTTGACGTCAATCAACTTTTCTTTGGTCTCCGTTCGGCAGACAAGGCGTAGATACGCTGCCGAAAGCCACGGAGTGTGCTGCCGTGTTCAGAAAAAACCAAACTCAGGCTTAATTCAGGCAGATTCGGGGTAATCTTGTCTCTGTTGGTCTGTGCATTTTTGGAATTTGGCTACTCGTGCAGATGGAAGCAAATGTACATAGTAAAAACACCGGCCGGTGACATTCACCCCTACAGGCACCCCCTGTAGTACTGGCTGCACCAGTTGCGACGCCAGGAACTCAGATCTTACCTTCATTTGCCGTGATGCTGAAGCCAAAGTCCAGATTCAGATCCAGATTCCTTGAATTTACCTTGAAATCCTCAGGTTTGTCCATCATTCTGCCACTGTTGCACGAAACCCAGACGTCAATTGTTCAGACAACCTTCAGATAGGAGCTCTAGGGACTTCTAACAGCAACCTCTGAAGTCCGTAAGCTTCGTTGTATTTTTGGCACACGCCAATGTGAGCTCAATCCGACCTGAAACTGTCGAAAATGGTGAATCCAAGTGTCTTGTGGGACTCAATCAAAAGATTGGCCTTGTCCAAGTCGATTGACACCGCCGCCACTGTAAATAAAGGACTACTCGGTGTCTCTCAGTTATATACTGTCAGTAAAGCGCCTTCAGCGAACATTCGGCGCGTTACATGCGAAGGATCCAGGGCCAGCATGTCCCATCATGATGCATCATCACATGATCCACATTTTGATGGAATCTGTTGGATGCTCGCGAACCAACGTGCCGGAAAGCACAATTGAGCTGAATAAACGACAATATATATTAACTCTAGTCTAAACGAAAGTGTTAGTAGTTTCAGTTCTAGACATTCCGCTTCATTTCACCTTCATCTTAGGGAATTTCCTCATTTTAGTACATTTTAGATTGATTTCCTTGTCATCTCCTCTCATTCCTCAAAGATCTGTGTACGGCTTTGCCTAACTTCGCTGACGCTGATGTTTTTCTATTCACTTAGGGACTGTAGACTACATTTGTATTTGTTTTCCCTCTCTGTGATTGTTTCATCTCCTTCATCTTTGCCCAAATTGATACTCAATCTTGCTGAATCTTGTGATCATCCACCAGATGCGCCAAATCTGAAGCACATGCTGCACTTTTCAGAACGAGAAAAGCGGGAGTAACACGATGTAGAGTTCAGCGAGGACACCGTAGCGTGCCCGCGACAGCTAAACTGTGCCAGAGCGCTGAGATGTCACTCCATTTCCTGATTCCCCCACTCAATCCACCAATGATCTACCTCATTCTCAACCAGTGCATGGTTTGGTATCGATTCTCGATACGTTTACATGCTTGTTAGCCCTTAACCTAATGTTTTACTACACGGAGGACTGTTCGTCACTCCTCATTCTGTCTCATTTCAGGTTCATCCATCCTGATTCAGTGCCAATTCAGCCCAAATCAGGTCAGATCAAGCAGATTTCGCCCCATCGAGGCCACATTTCTATTTTTTTCTGGGACTTACCCGCACTACGTTCTTCGTTGACGTAGCGACACACCCCAGTGTGTTTTTGGAGGGGGAGTGTAAGTGCGGCTAACCCCCATCTGCTCAGATTTTCACAGATCTGCCCCAGATTGACTACATTATGGTTATTTTCTTTGCTTCGGCGGAATCGCCGCGTCGCAGCTCAGTCTCAGGATCAGACCTATATATTTCTGATATGCCGGATCTGATTCCGCGGTCCATTCTTCGTAAATCCGCCGCGTTCTGATCATTTACCTGGAATTGCCATTTGCCGCGGACGCACGCTCGCGGGCCAGATCGGCCAAATATTTTTCACAATCGGATTTATTTAAATCTTTTCAGATAGTTTTGGACACTCAGATGTATTTAGAATAATCCGCAATAATTTTTCTTCATAGACTGGGATTTTCTGCCGGATAACAATCAACATGGATCATGCTTCAGTTGTTGCTGCTCTTGCCTCCGTTGGTGTCCGAGTATCCGGTTCTACCCCCAATAGCAGCGTTCAGGTCGACTCCTCGCGTGCCTGCCCCACTGGTCTTGCCGGCTCCGAGCCCTCCGGCACCATCAACGACCCAGGGCAGCACTTTCACCAACGTGCTCAATCCAGGTGAAGGTGAGAGTAGCGCTGGCTTGGGTAAGGGTTCAGTGATACCCAATTTAGCCTTGACGGCCTCTGACAGAGCTGTCACATCCGGGTCTTCCGATCCGGATAGAAGTTTGGCCAAAAGTTCGGCCGTACGATCCAGAGCCCCATGGGTGGGCTCTGGGCGAAGAGGATCGGGACTCTTTTCAGGAGGCATTGAAGTTATCGGCAGATCTCGATGCCATGCTCTTGGGTGCTCGTGTACCCTTTGTCGTCTCAGCAGTGATACTGTGTCCGCCATGTCTGTAGATGTCCCAGAATAAAGGAGGGAGCCCATCTCAGTTTGGGGCATCAAGAGGTATTTCTCCATTTTCTCCTACGGTGGACTTGTGGTATTCTTCGTGGAGCATGACCTTGTCCATCCTCCTTCGTAGGTCCTCTTGTTCTTCAGGACCACCTCCAAGAACGGTAGAAGACCAGGCCGGACACGCCGACTGGGCAATGGAGGCTTCGACATGCCTGCAGAGCCTTTGCAGGCTGTCTTCACCATGGGCCGCTGAGGTTTCCATGGTTAATGGGGTTGTTCTGGGCGGAGTTAGTTTCGCCCTTCTGTGCTCTGGATCTTCCTGAGACCCAGGTGCTGCTCTGAGTGGCGGTTCACTCTCTGGGTGGGCTACACTGCCAAGTTGTACCTGTACACTTCTGATCGGCCAGGTTCGGGAGGACAGTTGGGTGGACATGTTCATTGTGCTTTTCAGTGTGCTTTTCTTGTGCTTCTGCTCAGAGTCGGTTCGAAAGGTTCTGAGGATTTGCCTCTGCTACCAGAGGAATGTCCTTGGATAGTGCCCTATAGATTTTGATGAAATCCTGCAGGTTTTTGATGGTTAAATCCCAAAACCAAAGGAGCAAGTAGAGCAAGAAAAGGATGTGGATCGAATCAATGAATAGTTTGAAATCCAGTATAGCACAGAAGGGCTGCAGATAGACAAAGCAGGTATAGATACAAGGATTCAATCACAAATGGATAGTACAGGGGATTTTATGTGAAAGCTGGCCTGACCCTAGCCTCCAAGTGAGCATCAAGCACTTGTTGTGCACTCTTTTGAATGAAATGGAGCTGGTTAGGAATGTGGGGCATAGGAGTTAGACCAGACACAGATTAAGACTTGGCCAAGCAACTGAATTCAGAAACGGGTAAATAGTAGAACCACAAAAAGTGGTAGCAACAATTGAGTATAGGGGTCTTGGGGTGGGAGACCACTAGGCTTAACCTCCAAGGCCTAAAGCATGAAATGCCTATTTTTTTTCGGTATATCCTGCATTAAGGAAGATACCTCCGCTCGGTTGAGTGGTAGGGGTGACCCTCATGGGGGGCTAGGGTTATAACCCTAGTTACTTTGAGAAAGTGTACTAAAAGCGTCAAAAGGGTGAAAAAAATATTTCAGTTAGTCTTAGCATCAACAAGAGGGTTTTAAGGGGGGCTTGGCCTGGATCACGCCCTCGAAGAAAGACATGGCAGTGACTTTTTCTTACCAGAATCCTCCACATCTTGGGAAATTTGGTACGGCCAAGATCAAGCTGGAACCAAACCCGAAAGCTTATCGTCACAGGGAACATCAACTCCAAGGGGAACCAGCGGAACCGATGAAGAAGCTCTTGATGGAATGCATTGAGCGTTGTTGGATTGATCCCTCCGATAGTAAGTGGGCAGGCCCGGCCTTTATTGTTCCAAAAAATGAGAAGGGTGAATGGAGATTGGTTCTGGACTACAGGGGATTGAACCAACAAACCGAGCATGACTCGTACTTGTTACCGCTGATTGACTCCATCGTACAAAAGCAGCAGAAGAAGCAAATTTTTAGTGTGTTGGACGTGAAGAACGGGTACCACCAAATATGCCTGCATAAGGACTCCAGGCCATGCACGGCCATGTCCACTCCGCTGGGGCCCATGCAATGGAAGGTAGTTCCCAAGGAAGCCAAGAACGGGACTGCTGCCTTTCAGCGCATGATGCAGGATCCCCTACAACCGGTTGGAGATTGTGCCGACCCGTTTGTTCATGATATCATTAGTGGGTCGCTCACCGAGGACATGACAGACGACGTGCTCATCGAGGCACATGAGAAGGACTTGCGCCGACCATTGGCACTCTTGCACAAGCACAGCATGGTGGTCAATCCCACAAAGGCCTCACCATTTGTTAGAGAAGTGGAGTTCGCTGAACATGTGGTTGTACACAGGCAAACCCGACCCATGCCCGAGATGTTAGCATCACTACGCCATAAGGAAAAACCCCAAACCATCAGTGAACTCAAGTCCTTCATGAAAATTTTCAACTATTTTTCGGGATATGAACGAATGTATGCGGATCTCTTGGGGCCTCTACACAAGATGCTACAGGTCGGCAAGTTTGATTGTCGTAAGAAAAGCAAGAAAAAAATGGCATGGACAACCGCAGCCGAAGAATCGTTCGACAAGTTGAAGGAATGACTATTCTGTCAGTCGGGTCTTTTCTTGGTGGACCCGGACAAGGGATTCGTGCTTCGCACGGAGGCCTCGGACTATGCCATTGGGGCAGCCCTCAAGCAGGTCCGGTGCGGCAGAAGACATGTCCCAGTGGCCTTTTGGAGTCGAGTCCTGGCCAAAGGCCAACGTTGGACGTGGACCGCGAGAGAGAAGGAGACCATCCCCATTGTGTGCGCACTCCGGAAATGGTCGGGCCACATCGGACTTCGACCCGTGGTCGTATGCGCCGATCATCAATCACTTCAGAGCTGGCACCAAGAATATGTGGATACCCCCTTGGGTCCAGCAGCAAGGCGCGCCGGATGGCACGAGACGTTTGCGAAGTTTTACTTGAGCGTCGTCCATGTCCCCAGAAAGGGCAACACTGTGGCCAATTGCATCAGTGGTTAGGCCTATCCCGCTGGCAAGGCTTGGATCAACATATCTAGCCATGGAGATGCCCAGGAAGCTGAGGGGGCCGAACGGATCATTGAGCTTCAGAACGCAATGGAAGAGGGTGACACCAAGTGCTTTTTGGTCATGGCATCCAAGGCGGAGTTGAGCCGAACACGGGGGCTCGAATTTGGGTTTTGATGGAAGAGACTTTGGAAGAATGTCTCATGGCACCCATTGAGTATGTGGAGCCGGTGCTTATGGAGGATCGGTCGGAGAATTACGCTGCCTCAGAGCATTGGAACAAGTATTGGAACACCGTGAGTGCCCCCTCGGACAATGAGTGTCCCGAAGTCTTGACAGACTACAGGGACAAGCTCCTCCCCAACGACAAACTAATGGTGCCGGAAAAACGGGTCGAGGCGCTCATGAACAATTGGAACAATGTCCAACTTCTGCGGCCGGGCCGAGACAAGATGCAACGTGATCTCCAGTGGAGGTTTGAATTCCCTTCGGGATACTACGCAATATTGAATCGGTATTGCAACGATTGTGCCATGTGTAGGGCCACCAAAAGCCCACACCACTCCACAGCGGGGAACCCGGTTGATACGGCGATCCCCGAGTCACCAATGCGTTCCATTGTCATGGACGTGTTTGCCATGCCCGAGGTCACGGTTGAGGGGAAAAAAAATGGTTGTATTATTTCCGCCGTGTACCGACATAGCGGGTATATATATGCCGCAGGGATGCACATACCATGGCTCAATACCTCCCAAGTACCCCCCATCCCAGTTTCCTTGACATGAGGCGAGCCCATGGAACCAAGATCAGTCTTGTATCGTGTTCATATTTTTTTGTGTGCACAATGGGTCGCCACTTGCTCCGGAGATTCCTACGGATCAAGAATTGTCAAGACCCATTCATATTTCCTTTTTTTTTGTGGAATCCCTTGGTAAGTGCATCAGCGGGAGCGACATCCCAGCTATTCTGGGGACGCCAGCCCCTGAACAAGTTGGTGGGTTAAACAGATTTCAAAAGGCGACACCCCAGCTATATGGGATTGTTCGCGGACTTGTGGGTTGGAATTCGGGAGTTTGCAGGGGATCCGAAGTTGATGAGTTATTTGCTTTGCTCTCCTTACCCGCGTTGTTTCGTTGCTTTGTTTTCGGCACTTTTTGGTGCAATTTGACCTATTAGGAGGTTGCTGAACGCAATGGAGACCACCGGATGTGCGAAACCCCTCTCAGAGTGCCACTTCTATCTTTAGCACACCACGTTGTATTTTTAGAACACTTGTTCAGTTTTTAGTAACAAAAGTTCTATTTTTAGAACTTAGTCCTACCGGCCCCGTTTCGCGTTTCGTCTGATTCCGCAGCCACCCGATATGTGTCGCGATTGCATTGGTGGGATCGGTTTCCCTCCAGGGTCCCTCAGTTTGGGGATCCCAATTTTTTGCCTTTTTGTTTGCAGAGTGCATCCCCGCGTTACTCCTGGGGTGCTTGGGGCCTCATGCTCATGAATGTCCAAGTTTGTGATCAGCTATAAACATGATATTCTGGCAGGTAAATACAGACAAAGAGTGCTTGATTGTCAATAGTATAGGGACGTACGCATAAAGCATTATTGAGTGTGCACTGAGGCGGTACGTAGGCTGGGGGCGGGTTTCAGCTCGCTTAGAAAAATGCAGGTGCTCGGGGGAGTGCAGGCTGTGTTTTTCTCTCTGTGTGTCTGCTTTTTCCTTGTGTTTTCCATGCAGTCAACTGCTGGAGGGGCAGTGGAAAATGTGTGGTTTGCTTTTGTGTTTCTGCGCCTTCTTTGGGGTGTTTAGCCGGGTTTCCTGCCCCATGGTCGGCCGTACTCCACTGCTGCTGTTCCGAATAGAACATGAAAATCAATTGTTGTATCAGCTGCTGGCCGCTTTTAAGCTGAAGCAGTGAAACTGGGGTGAGGAGGTTTACTCTCAATGCTTTGTGGTTTACCCATGTGTGTGAAAAAACCTCTCGAAGCTGGGTCTCATGTTGAGCTTGGTGTGCTTGCTAACACTGCTTTAAAATACTTGCTCTTTTGTCTCTAGAGGAGAAGACAACAGGCTTCATGCAGTGTTTGGCAGCATTAAATGGTGACTGACTGTGCAATTGCAGAATAGCAGAAGATGTCAAATCATATGAAGAGCATCTTCAAAGTGATTTGTCAGAGGTCCTGAGATGGCGTCAGGAGAAGTGCCTTGAATCACCCTGAATTGTACCGAGGAAATGTCTTGAATCACCCTGAATTTTGCTGACGTGAAAACAGATGGGCGCTCAGTCACAAAATATGCGACGAACAGCAAAATTTGGAATAGCATACATAGAGCATCTTCACGGTGCGGTGTTAGGGATCGTATTGGTGAGGTCGATTTCCCTCCAGGATTTCTCAGTTTGGAGATGTCAATTTCTCGCCTGCGCTACTTTTAGTAACAAATGTTACTAATTTTAGTAGAAAATTGCTTTCTCATTTATCCGCATTAGGTGCACCTTGGGACCATCCCACCAGATCAACGACGATTGTTATGTGACGTGGACGCGATGGCGACGTCTGTTTGAGCTCATCTTGCACCTGGAGTCCAATTCAAAGAAAAATTGGTTCGAACGAAAATTTTGGAAAACAATTTTTTCCGAAAATCAAAACGAAATCTGCATTGTTTGTGTCCATGCTTGTCCTGACGCATGATGACACCCTGAAATTCCAACGTCTCCTGAAGGTGATCCGATCTCCACATGTCTCTTGGTGGGAATGCGGGTAATGCCAGGCATTCATGTTGTGCATGTCAGGCATAATGTCTTTGTTTGTAATCTTTTTATGTAGACCGGTCGACGAACTTGCTTTTGTCTATCTTTGCTCTGCGGAGCCTATGCTTTTTGTTTTTTAGTGGTGACAGGAGGGAGTTCATTCCTTTGAGTTTACTCCTTGCCCCAGTCACTTTGGCGGCTGGCCACGGTGTATGTGGTACCCTCTCACAATGAGGGGAGCGCCAATGGAACCACCGGGATCCTCCTGTCCTCTTTATGTCTTTCGGAGCAGGTGACAATACTCTGGGAAGGAGGGTGAAGCCAGTTCGGAACCCGTTTGGCTGCCTTGTTCTTTATTTCAGCGATTTCCCCGATTTCAGCGATTTCGCGTGTAAATTTAGGAGAATTCCGAATTCATACTATTTATAAGTCACAGGATGGAGGATTTAACATTTCTGGTTCAGACCAGGCCTGCTGTGTGTGCGCGCGGCCTTCTCATGTTCCTGTTGGCGTGTGCGTGCTCTCTGTTCCTCAATGCGGGCTGATGGTCTGAGTTTCTTCCCAATTGGTGCTAATAGTGTTAGATCCATCCTGATGCGGAAATGGATACGAATTGGAAGCCAGGGCAAATCCAGTGGATGATAGAAGGCCCGGTGCTGCCATCCGGCTAAACCCCGGTTTTGGTGCCTCCGTCAACACCTGCTGTTGCCCTTGAGGGGACTGGTGTACGTTAATGGGCGCATCCATGGGGGATCACAAGGCCCTTGAAGCTGGAGGAGCCCTCGTGGAAGAGGAGTTGAAGTAGAAGTGGCTGATGTAGGCGCACTGGGCGGGAAGAAAGTAACTCGGTCGTTGCTCCACCATAAATATCTTCTACTTCTATTCTTTGTCATTTATTTGCCTTGCTCGTGAGTCATGGTATATCAATCTTTGGAGATGATGTGTGTGGAACATGTTGTGTGCACGTGCAGTGGGTGAACATGTTAAAGATGGGAAATTGCACCTATGCCCTGGTTGCTAACCTCTTTTATGCCGTCCTACTTCGTTGGCCTTCGGTGAATTCATGTCATTGGTCGAACACGGTTGGTGATCCACTATCCCTCCTTTGTCAACTTGCAGCATGGCATGAGCATAGGTCATTCGATTTGGCAATTGGGTCTAGGGATAATCCTCAATCACTGTCGGTGATTCTCACTCCAAGTGTATGCCTGCTCTCATGGGACATGGCTAGGCAAAAGTCTTTCTCCATCTGCATGCTCCCAAAGATCATGGCTAGGCTATGCGCTCAGGATTGGGTTTTGGCCAGGTTTTGTGTCTTCGGCCATGGATTAATTGGGTTCTCCTTCCTGGGCCATGGATTAGTTAGTGTCTCTCTCCTGGGCATGGATTGGTGAGGGTCTTTCTCTCAGGGCATGGACTGGGGCGGAACCTTCCATCTCAAGGCCTGGATTGGGGCGGGACCATCTCTCTTGGAGGCGGGACAATCTCTCCTTCGGATAGGACAATGTCAACATGTGTCAGATGTGCTCTCATTGAACCGGGGATATCTCTTCGTGTGCACTCTCTCGGCCGGCCGTGGGTCTCTCCATGTGACCCAGTGCATCTTCTTACCCAAGCACTCTTGCCCAATCTCTCTCTAAGTAGCATGCATTGAATTGGTTCGGTGTCACACGAACGTGCAATTAGGCAATATTGGTGTCACATATCCATGTGTGGATGGTTTCTAATGCACATGACAATTTGTGTTTGCCAATGACTTCGGTTCCCAAGCAATGAGGCACCAGGTGATGGGACTGAGTGGCGTGTCCACGCATGTGTGGGCATGAGGCATTTATCGTTTGTTGGCTTTACATTTTGTTTGTGCCTTTCGTTCTCGAAACTCTAACCGCAGGGGGCAAGCAATTGGTATGCAGCATACAGTAAACTGCTAAGGTTTGGTGGGCTGGCCCCTCTTGATGTCCTGTTCGCGAGCAGCAAGGTAGGTAGGTAGGTAGGTATCTTCGGGAGCTCGGGATGCCTCCTTTGCGAGCAGCAAGTAAACCTGCCAAGTCTATTCATTTGCTGGCCTATGTGTATGTCATTGCTAATTGATGGGCACCCGGCATCTGATGTGAAGTACCGAGGCATTGCCAGCATGATGATATATGTGATGTGTCACACATGCTAGGTGTCAGGCATTGCTGTGAGGTCCCGACTCATATTTGGTGATCCTAATTGCAAGCTGTGTACATGTGATCATTGGTGATTCATGAGTGTCGACAAGTCATGTATGTGGTCATGCCGTACTTTGTCTTCATGGAGGCCATTGTGTCATGCTTGGTCCACGGTGGGAACATTTCTCATATTTCTCAAATTCAGCGTTGCCGTCTTGTAGGCAAGGGTGAGGATGCGCCATTTGGGGCCTCGCTTATGTTGAATCGGATGCTGCCATTGTGTCCTGTATCATTTCTTTGTGTTTTGCCATGCACCATATGGACGTCATTGATGTCACTTTGTGGCACATGACCCCCGTGAATCAATGTCATTTTCTCAATGTGTTGAACTGAGGTTGTGTTCGCATCGTGCCATATGTCCGTAGTTCGATTGTGTATGGAACATAAAATCGATTCTTGGACTAGGGATGCAACATCGTCTTCGATAATCGCATACTCTATTCCAGGGCTTCACGTAGATTTCTGTTTCTTCTTCCCCCTCTGCCCGACATTGTCTCATTTGTTCCCCTCTTCATTATAATGTCCATGTATTGATGTCGGTACATTCAATCCAATTTGCTGATCGATTGTTTGGACTTCATTGGTCACTCGAATTCATTGATCAAGTGTTTGCTTCTTATCTCAAGGGTTGCCAACAGGTGTATCTACGGGATTTGTTTGGATTTTGCGGTCAAGGCTTGCCCAAGGTACTTGCAGGAATTTTGGACTTTGGATTATGTGAAACATGGAAGCGTTGGTGAGATCAAGGACGATGGGAGTCACGGGGAAGAGAGTGGATAATTCCGGTATAGGCGGTAGAGCTCGCACTATGGCAGGGGCTGGTCCTACAGATGTTCTGTAGTAGCTCGTGCTTCTTCAAGTCGTCTCGGGCCTACTGAAGACCAACGCACGTGGGGGTGTATTGTGCTTGTACTTAGGGTGCACAATGAACCCTTTTATCCTAGTCTTGCACTTCAAAATCAAATTGCTTTAAATGAATTTCTCCATTGCAATCGATTCCCTTGGCAAGCACAAAGTAGGCAACAGCAAGAAGACGAAGTCGTGAACGAACATTGAGCTGGACCAACTGGCTGGTGCAGTAATACGGGTTCACATGCCTAAATAACAAGGAAATTGATATAACAATAAATTCTCATTAAAAAGGCAATAAAACCTATGTTTTATCATTTTTCTGAGTAGTCTATCTTATCACAGGCCTTGTCAACATTACGTAAATTGCTGTCGGCGACAGCAGGCGCCGACAATCACGACAGGCCTTCTGAAGCTTCTAGATAGCTTCAGAATAGCTTCTCATACATTAGGACCTTCTAAAATAGCATAATACATGATTAAATTACATTATAAGCATATGGAATGTGAATATTCATGTATGGCTACTAATGTATCCTAGATCTCTGCTCTCTGTAGTGTACCGAAGAGCAGTAGACTCTAGCAGCCCCCGCCACCGCCGCTCCCGCTCCCCCAGGCACCGCCACCCCCACCACCACCACAGGTCCACGTCCTCCGCCCGCCGCTCCAGGACCCCGGGCACGGACCCCTCCCCCCCCCAGGCCCCCGCCCACCTCGCCTGGTGGTCTGCCCCTGCTCTACAGGAGCTCTGCCGCTGGGTGAAGTCGGTCGGGGGAGCGGGAAGGCACGATGGGGTGCACATGGTGCATACCTTCGAGGACATACGCACCCGCATCCCCACCGACCCCAACGAGGCCGCCCCGGAGGCCATCATGCCACAAGCGGCATGAGAGGCCCTCCTCCGCGATGCGGTCCAGGGCCTCTGCCCACCCTACACCCCCCGAGCCCTCCGCCAATGGCTCCAGGCCACCCACCCCCAGGCCTGGGCCGTCGGCGCCCCCTCCCCACCCCGCCCCTCCCGCCACCACCACACCAGGAAGGGGAAGGACAAGGGCAAGGGGAGGGCAAGGGACACCAAGGGGCACTCAGGCAAGAGGGCACGGAGGGGCCCCAAGTGAGGGCAGGCACCCATAGGGACAGGGCGCCGGAAGAGACACCACATGGGGGCAGGAAACCACCCAAGAACCAGGAAGGGGCAGGATCAGGGACCAAGGCGCGGAGGAAAAGGGCACCACAGCAAACGCCACGACCCACACCCAGGAAGGGCATAACATGACGGAGGGACCAGCGCCGCCCCACCCCCACGGAACGCCCAACGACGACCGGGGGCGCACCCCCCAACACGCACCGCCGAAGCAAGCATCGGACGCCGTACGGATCACACCAGCGCACACGCACCAGCCACTGGAAACCACACGGGGAAGAAAGGGCACACCTACACGGGGAGAACGGGCCACACCCAGAGAGAAAGCCGCAGGGAACGCTGCTGCACGGCGCACCACCACGCCCTCACCGCCAGGCGACGACCCCGGCCGCCACAAGGGCCACCTCACAGGCACCGGAAGAGGACAAAGGCACGGCCACAGCGACCAGGGCCAGGGACCGAAACCTCCAGAGGACACAGGACCAAGGCACAGGCCCCCAGGGAGGGCAACCCCACGGACGCCTACCCGACCCACCAGCCCGAGCGGCATGCCCAGGCCCCCACAGCACTGACCCAGCGAGACACCCACACCTAACCGCACCCCCCAGCCATCAGCCAGCCACACTCCGGCCCGCATCCCGCACCACGACACAGGCCAGGCTGACCTCCACTGACCCACCGCGGCACAACGCGAGACCACGGCACACCGCACCACAGCGCGCCACAGTGCAATGCGCCACAGCACGACGCGACGCGACGCGGCACAGAGCGGCACAACACGGCACGACTGACCCTAATCTGAGGGACTAATCAAAGCAAGCCACAGCACACCCCGGAAGGTGCCGCACCAGCACGCCACACAGCGGCACCGCAGGCCACACACGAGGCCACAGCACGCCCGGCAACAACAGTGGCGGACCACCCAGCAGGTTAAAACAGGCATCGCAGAGGGGAAAAGACACGAACAACCCCAGCCCCTTAACCCAGAGCCACACGCAGCCGCCTGGCGCAGCCGCCCAGCCGGCAGAGCCAGGACCTAACCCGGCAAGAAGGGGCGCCGAGCCCAACGTGTACATAGCACACCCGACCCATGGGGCCGGAACACGGCCAAACAGAACGCAACCGCCAACAGCAGTCCGGAAGACAACACTGATTGCGGGCCAGTGCGTGTGCCAGCCCAGGAAAGGCAGAGGGAGGAACAGGCAGCCCCCCCCCCAAAAAGAAAACAGAGAGGGAGAGGGGGGGGGGCGCGAAAACAGCCCACAGCCACCAAACCGCCCGCCAACACCACCAGAGGCGGCGGAACCCCCCCCCCCAGAAGTCACCGAAGACAGGACCCCCAAAGAGGCACAGGGGGACCATCCAGCCAAAACCGGCAACACCAAGCCAAGAACAGCGGCCCACCGGGAAAAGGGACACCGAAACATGCAGACACACACAAAAAAAAAAGAGCCAGCAGCCGAGCCCGAAAGAAAGGGGATGGGGGGACAGGGACCACAAGGCCCGAGACAGGGACACCCAGCAACCGACACCACAAAGAAAACAAAAAGTGCAAAAAACACACCCCGACAACCCAGCCAAGAAAAGCGGGGCACAGCCGAGACCCGGGCCCTGCACGCACGCCCACACCGCACACCGGAACCGGAAACGGCAGGGGGGCAAGCGGAGCGCGCACGAAACCAAACACGTCCCATAAGCAGGCCGAAAATGAAGCCCAACAAGGAACACCACAAACAGCCGACACTAGAGGGACAACACCACAAACCGTGCCCAAACACACCCAACCAAGACCCCAGCCAGGACTGGCGGGGTTAACAAAACCCACACCCAACCGCAAACCAGACCCAAACACAAACGCCGCACAACAGTAGGAAACCCGGTGCCCACAGCCCGGGCACTGAGGCAGCCCGTGCCATGCACGTGACCCGGCGAGACGAGATCTGGAGACCGGGGGTAAGGCTGCATCCTAAGGCCTGCGCTGCTTTCGGACTCGAGGCGGAGCGTGCGACATCCAAGCGCCTCGGAACCCTAGTACCAAGAACGTGCATGCATGCCTTGGGAACGGAATACGCCAGGAAGTCCGGTGAACCTCTAGGGTTCCGCCCAAAGGAGGGGACGTGCGCAAGCACGGGGGCACACCTTCCTGGCGAGAGAAGCACGTCACACCGACGGCGATCAGCCCTCCCGGTGTTGCCCGGGGCCGCTTTGTTGGGGGCCAACAGTCAGGTCTGGCGGGATGTAAGCCGCCTCCCCTCTTCACGCGCGGAGCCTCTTCCTGTTCGTGACAGATGCGACGCCAGGGGGAGCCATGGGACGCCTCTCCACGACCGCCTGCACCTACCTACCTACCTACCTCTAGCAGTACGCTTAGGCTTGGAATATAAGCCAAATATGAACAAATATCCTAGTACCCTAGGAACTTGAAGCTCTGAGAGGTCTAGCAGAGATCCTCCAGAAAGCTTCTGAGACGCCCAAATGCCCTGACTTATTACACCCCCTTCCTAAGCTTCATGCACGTTCACTAAGAATGTTCATGACAAGCTGATAATCTAACATAAGGAGGGGTATGGGCATAAGGAAAGCTCATATTGAATGTTCTGAGTGTCTAATGTAGTGTCTTACTACCTCCTTCCTAGAGGTGAAGATGTATATCCACCTACGAGGGTAACATTCCTAAGTCTTGAGTATGGTAGGGCTCAAAATGAAACATGAGAAACACTAAGCAAAAAGCTAGAATACAAAGTATGAACAATGATAACCTAACCTTCAGGCAAACAATGAGGGTAAGGGTAATACACCTGGATCTAGACGTAAAAATTACATTGAGCCATACGGAAATTCAATACCAATTGAGAATGAAATGGAAAATGTGGGTTTAAACTGGAAATTCAAGCTCTGCCCAAGCCGTCTATTGACATGACTTGTCTTCGTCATCCAAACAGAGGATATACCACCTTACTCAACGAACGAGTCACATGTGGCTACCTAATGCAATGGATGCATTGGTACGTATTTGATGCAATGCGTTTTGTGGCCTGCATTACATGGACAGAGAAAGCGAGGCAGCATCAGTAATTACTAACTGTTGATTAGTTTAGCGGGTAGTCTCAAACCGCATCTCAAAGGGTGGGGGGTGGCAGTCACAATGAGGGCGTCCACTCATCTGACCCGGATGTCCTTTTTCTTATCCCCCCATGCGGATTGATCCGTCTGGAGGTACGGGGATTTATACTAATACTTCAACCAAAAAAACGTGGAAAGATATAGTGCGTCATTACCAACGTTTTACTCATACGTTCTGGCTATCTCTAAAAAGAAAGCTGAAACATCAGAAACCTATTATGGCTAAAGATCACTTACAAAAGCATCAATATTCCATCACAGCAGCAAAAAGCAATATGCATCGCGATCCTGTTGGGTTACATACAGCATTATGTACCATGATCCTCAATAGGACATTGCCCAGAGAAATCTAATGAGATATGAAGCTAGCAGAAATTCCGATTTGTGTAGAAATGTCCTAAATGACTTCAAATACCAAAGCAAATAATTTGCAAGAAGAATTGAAAATGTAGAAGTATGTTCATCAAGTAAATTCAGAGAAAGAATATGTATGGGTTGTGGCAAGGTGCTAAAGATGACAAAGCCAATGAATTGTATGTGAATGTAGGGATTGGGTTCACGGGTAGGGGTGGGATGGTCGCCTGGGGTTGGTTGGAAACGAAGTAGGTAAGTAATAGGTGAAAAAAATTTGAAAGGTCGGATATTTCATGGAACGCCGTTCAGCTCTAGTGCAAGCCAACGGATATCCTACACAACTGGAGGGTCGCCACTGCCTCATACGCGAAATGTATCATTGTCAGGTGGTCTCAGACAAGTAGAAGTAGCCAATCCCCAAAAAATGCTATTGTAGTTAAAGTGTGTGCCGTATCTTACCGGAAGATCAATTACGGCAAGCCCTTTGCCAAGCAGATGGTTGTACAAAGCCATCCGTGCGGGGGCCTCTCTTCCTACATGACGAGTGAATTCCGCTCAACTGAATTGCAGGATTCAGGCTATCCTCTTGGAGCTTAACTCCGTCATCTATCTCTACCGCAAGAGAAGGGGTCTACTTCACTGCAGGGAAAGTACTTATCTACCCGCGCGAGGGTAGAAGCCCATTACTGTAGCCTTTCGATACCTTTCGAAAATCCTTTTCAATGAGCCTACCGTAGTGCACCGATGATCTCGGTGGCTACCGGCGAAGGACTCTTCACTAACAGATCGCGGAATGCATTAGCCAAGTCACAGGCTAAGTGACCAAGCTTAAACCTGTTCACTTGTGTTACACAACAAAGATGTGGCAGGGTGAGACCAATGCCGGCTCCTGTAAGCGGACACTGACTATCTACACGAAGGAAATGACTTAGAAATTGGTTTGTAGGAAACGGTTTGATGGATGGGGTACTACAGCAATTCCTCAGAGTGTTATATCCAAAGAAATAAATGGAATAATCAAACGGTTCATGGTATGTGTTTGTGTGTTGGTGGTATGTGTGGTGTGATTAGAAGGAGAAGGTGTAAGAGAAATGCACCTAGGTCTGTCATAAATCTGATGGTCTGGTCAGCGAATAGGGAATGTGATGTTGTAGACTACGGACACTCAATGGAGCACTCTAAAATCCAGTAGTTGAGGCTGTACCAGGCGATCTAGCGAAAATTAACGAAGCAGAACGTACCCATAGTGGTTCGGTAGCAAATTTAAGGATCAACTAGCTCTTTAGACCAAATGACCTAGGTCAATGATCGCAAGGGTGGGAAAAGAGATTTGTTCCTGACAACTTGCAGTGAGTCAACAAAAGTTGAGTGGACACGAATTGATTGTTCGTCGCTGCGATCAAAAACTCGGGGTTTATTGAGCAAAATGTGCTCATAGAACTACTTAGGGCAGATCAATTACGAACCATATTGCATGTTGAGCGTTATGGGCAAGCCCTTGTAATAAGGAAGTAATGCAATAAGTATGAAATGTAAGATTTGCAAAGTGAAATGCAATGAATGAGTGACCTCACCGAACAAAATGAATGAATTGTAATCCGAATGGAGAGTAGAATACGTCACTAGTCAAACGCTTGCCTTGACGGCCATGCAGTGAAGGACGAGATGCATGGTAGAGTGAAATGAGGACAAACCACTTCCTAGCTCAAATGCAATTGTGCTGTAATGAAATATCTTGAGAAATTCAGGCTTCTGGAAAGGGTCTCAGCACATGCATGAGTGGCGGACCGTGACCAGAAGTCATGCAGTCTATGCAGAGTCTCAGCAACCCATGAGAGGGCACGGACCGTGCTCAGAACTACATTGAACTATGTCGGACGGACAGTAAACAGATGTGAATCAGTGTCAAGAGATGTAAATCAGTTGAATGGCATTGCACACTAACGTTCGGGCCTGCACCTACTGGAATGGTTACCTCTATTACAGTACCAGCGCCTTGCGGCACTTCTCCTCACCACCCTGCCCTACAGGGGGAGGACCAGAGACATTAAGTTGCATACGCAACCGTTAGCATTAGGGTACTACCATAAAATCAATGCACCTCTTACACTAGCTAGTTAGCTAGCTAGCTAGAGTAAGTAATTCTTGCAAGCCTCCTCCGCGACCAGTCACCACCACCAACCTCTCTCATCCGAGAATGGTCACAAGGACCCCGAGAGAGGTCAATGCCAATGGTTTGGTCGAATGCGGTCTTTTAATGTTTCACCTGGGTGCTCCTGCATTGAGTCTTCTTTCCACTTTCCGCTCACACCCGTCTTTCTCCACTCTCGTCCTCAGTGCCCCATTTCACCGCACGGCCCAAAGTCCGTCTGCGCGGCTACCGGGACAATGTCCAACTCGTGGGCCCTATGCACCACCGGGTACCCTGTAATCAGGGCCCTAGGTTCGGAGGAGTCTCCAGGCGCAAAGGACGGTGAATGTGGCAGACGCAAGCGGTCTGTTAATGGTTGTGGCCAGATTTGTTTTGTGGCTGAAAAAAGACAACAAAATGTTTCACTATTTGCTGTGTGTCTACGTAATTCGAAGGTATCTACCTGTCTACCTAGGCTAAGCCTGGTCAGACTGAATCAAAACTGATGCAAACAATCACAAACTGCAATATCATACAATGATCCAAGGTTAGAAGACGGCAGATTCGCGAATGGTTTAGCAAAAGCAGTGACTGAAAAACCTGTTTTTCCTTGAAAATGCCGAACTTCTGCACCACGTTTCTGAACTTTTTTGCTGACATGTCAGAGACAAAATATCTCCACTGTGTAGGGCATGTACTCAGGTTTCCGAAACATATCTGATGCTGCCCCAACTCATGATAGGTTCAGAGAAATAGAAGTTGTGGGGTGACACATGAATGTCACATGCAACACATGCTGAAACACCATCAAAAAAGGATCAGGAAATCAAATTTTTTCACTGTCATCCCATTTTCGAAAAACTCCAACAATCACATCTCTGCAAACTAGACACCATTACCTTTCGAAAAAAACCTTTGATGACTGTTCAACTCACCATGGGCTCTGAGAAAGGTCTTTTTCTTGTAGCATCATGACCCCAAAAATTGAAAAGTTGATTTCATGCACCAAGTTGACCACCATGGGAAAAATACATTCTTGAACACAGAAATTCAAAGTAAATATTAGTCGTAAACTTCATAATCGAGTGTTCACAAAACACCTTCATTCAGATTCGAACTCACCAGGGTCTCAGAGAAATGATTAATCCTCCAAAACAATTTTTCATGATTTTTCACCAAGTGGTTTGTGTCGTAACTTGCTGCAAATTTACCATAGCCATTCTTATTTTCTGAAATAAAAAATGACTCAGGGTTAGAGAGCACATACTTCAGTGTTGTTTAGAAAATTAATGCTCAACCTCAAACCTTTTTCTCTTGGAGATATGAAAGAAGCACAAATAGCACTTTTGAGGGGCTTTCCAAGTGTGGTTCATCGGTGACTTTGTTGGGGATGAATGAAAAAGTAGAAAAATTGATTCGAAGAAGATATGAAGTGCAGGATAGAAGCGGACGACTGTCATCGTCGTGCGCGCGTGTGTCTGTGACTGGCGCTTCTTAGCCTGAGGCTTCAGCGCAGATGGATTTCGTTCAAAAACGCCTGTTGACTGCTGTTTTTACGCATTTTTGCCTTTGTCCAAGAATTCTGTTTATTTTGCGTATAATATGGTGAAGGATAAAAGAAATGAGTCGTCCTCTTCAGCCGTGCCACCGCCTCCGGCTCCCGTGGCTAAAGCGCGCTCCATGGTCGCTAAAAAAACAAGCTCCCGCACCATCTCGCCCAAAGCTCTCTCCAGCGGAGCACGGCCGCTAAAAAAGTCTCAAGCAGCATCTATAGTGTCAAACAAGGCTACCATCATTGCACGCCTTCAACGTGACCCGGCCCTGCCTCCATCCTTGCACTCACCTCTCCCAAGAACTACCATACCTACCGTGCAGACGGATGAGGAGGGCACGGCGTCTCACTCCGTTGCGCAGGGTGCCTCTCTCGCACCAAAGATAAAAGGATGATGAAAAAAATACCTCTCCAAGCCCTCGTCACGATGGTCCACCGCATGATATTGCGCCGATGAGAAAAAAAGGCAGTGAATCCTTGGAGCCTCCGTGCAACACGCCCACACTTGTGGAGCAAGATTCCTTCAATGCACATGAGCAAAGTCGTGCTCCTATGGACACGGGATACCTTGGCGCTTCCGGCGAAGATGCCATTGATGTTGATAGACAAAAAAAAAGGATCTCCTGCCGCACCATGCACAACTAACCCGGTACAAGATTCCTCATCAAAAACCCCATTCAACCGTGTTGATCGCCTAGGGTCGTCCCTTGCGATGCATAGAATCTTCAAGCCAAGGGCAATTTACCACTCTTCTGTGATGCGAATTTGATATTGCGAGCTGGGGTTTGCCTTTGTGGTAGCCGAACAGTCCATTCAGTGAATGTCTGTTTTGAACACCAAGGAGCAAAGCTGCTTGGTCAGGGCTGGTGGCCATTTTGTTGTTTGTGACGTTCGGCAGATGTAATGGCGTTGCCGTTGCATCTATCTGCAGAATGTTGGCAGCAGGTTGCGCGCCAATCCCCAGTCGCAAGAGGGCATCATTTGCTGGGTACAGAACGCCACGCCCATTTACAGCTTCAGATCCGCCAGAAGGTCCGCCAGATGCAGAATTCATTTGAAAACCTGCAATTCCTTCCGTGCCATGGTGATGATGTTGAAGTGAAAATGGATATCCAGATTACTCAATTCATTCGTCTGGTACAGGTGCCCTTGAGTTTTTTGGCTTCAGCCAAGCAGTTGAAGACGCCCCCCCTATTTTGAGGGTGCTGGATGCGAAAAAGCATGTTGTAGGCAGACACAGATCACGAAAACACAATTTACAGCATCCGTATGCACCAAAAGTTGCGATTTCTCATTAAAAAAACGGCCAAAAATGGCTGTTTTTTGGTCAAAAATTGTTTTTTTGGCTTCAGCCAAGCAGTTGAAGACCCCCCCCCCCCTATTTTGAGGGTGCTGGATGCAAAAAGGCATGTTGTAGGCAGACACAGGTCACGAAAACACAATATACAGCATCCGTATGCACCAAAATGTGCCATGTTTCATGCAAAAACGGCCAAACATGGCCGTTTTTTGGTCAAAAATTGAGTTTTTTCGCTTCAGACAAGCAGTTGAAGACCCCTCCCCCTATTTTGAGGGTGCTCGATGCGAAAAAGCAGGTTGTAGAGGCATATAGATCACGAAATCACAATTTACAGCATCCGTATGCACCATAATTTGCCATTTTTCATCAAACAATGGCCAAAAATGCCCGTTTTTTGGTCAAAAATTGAGTTTTTTGGCTTCAGACAAGCAGTTGAAGACCCCTCCGCCTATTTTGAGGGTGCTGGATGCAAAAAAGCAGGTTGGAGAGGCAAAAAGATCACGAAAACACAATTTACAGTATCCGTATGCACCAAAATTTGCCATTTTTCTTGAAACAATGGCCAAAAATGGCCGTTTTTTGGTCAAAAATTGAGTTTTTTTGGCTTCAGATAAGCAGTTGAAGACCCCCCCCTATTTTGAGGGTGCTGGATGCGAATAGGCATGTTGTAGGCAGACACAGGTCACGAAAGCACAATATACAGCGTCCGTATGCACCAAAATTTGCCATGTTTCATGCAAAAACGGCCAAAAAAGGGCCGTTTTTTGGTCAAAAATTGAGTTTTTTCGCTTCAGACAAGCAGTTGAAGACCCCTCCCCCTATTTTGAGGGTGCTCGATGCGAAAAAGCAGGTTGTAGAGGCATATAGATCACAAAATCACAATTCACAGCATCCGTATGCACCATAATTTGCCATTTTTCATGAAACAATGGCCAAAAATGGCCGTTTTTTGGTCAAAAATTGAGTTTTTTGGCTTGAGATAAGCAGTTGAAGACCCCTTCCCGATTTTGAGGGTGCTGGATGCGAAAGAGCAGGTTGTAGAGGCAGACAGATCACGAAAAATCCATTTAAAGCATGCGTATGCACCAAAATTTGCCATTTTTCATGACAAAACGGCCAAAAATGGCCGGTTTTTTGGTCAAAAATTGAGTTTTTTGGCCTCAGACAAGCAGTTGAAGACCCCCCCTCTATTTTGAGGGTGCTGGATGCAAAGAAGCAGGTTGTAGAGGCACACAGATCACAAAAACTCCATTTACAGCATCCGTATGTACCAAAATTTGCCATTTTTCCATCAAAAAATGGCCAAAAATGGCCGCTTTTTGGTCAAAAATGGAGTTTTTTGGCCTCAGGCAAGCAGTTGTAGACTACTCCCCCCTGTTTTGAGGGTGCTGGACTCAACACAACGTGTTTTGCAACGTTTTGGAGCAGGTTATGGAGTGTTTTGGAGCCGCCATAACCAAATAGGCGCATTTTTTGCCCAAAAATGGCCAAAAAATGCCATTTTTTGGCCTAAAACAGTGTTTTTGGGGCCTGAGTGGTCAGTTGTAGGGCCCCATACCCTATTTTGAGGGTGCCGGACTCACAAGAAACGTGTTTTGCAAGGTTTGGGAGCACGTTATCGATTGTTTTTGAGCCGCCATCACCAAAAAAACCGCATTTTTTGCCCAAAAATGGCCAAAAACCTCCATGTTTTGGCCCAGAACAGTGTTTTTGGGGCCTGAGTGGTCAGTTGTAGGGCCCCCAACCCTATTTTGAGGATGCTGGACTCAAAGAAAAGGTGTTTTGCAAGGTTTTGGAGCAAGTTATCGCTTGTTTTTGAGCCGCCATCACCAAATGACCGCATTTTTTTGCCCAAAAATGGCAGAAAAATGCCATTTTTTGGCCTAAAACAGTTTTTTCGGGCCTGAGTGGTCAGTTGTAGGGCCCCATATACTATTTTGAGGGTGCTGACCTCAAAGAAACGTGTTTCGCAAGGTGTTGAAGCCGATGATCGAGGGTTTCAGGGCCGCCATAACCAGAAAACCACATTTTTTGCCCAAAAAATGCCATTTTTTGGCCTAAAACAGTGTTTTTGGGGCCTGATTGGTCAGATATAGGGCCCCATACCCTATTTTCAGGGTGCTGGACTGACAAAAGTGTGTTTCCCAGGGTTCTGAGGCAAATGATCAAGGGTTTGGGAGCCACCATCACCAAAAACCCGCATTTTGTGCCCAAAAATGCCAATTTTTTTTGCCTAAAACAGCATTTTTGGGCCATGAGTGGTCAGTTGTAGGGCCCCATAACCTATTTTGAGGGTGCTGGACACAGAAAAACGTGTTTGCAAGGTTTTGGAGCATTTTATCGAGTGTTTTGGAGCCGCTATTACCGGAAACCGTATTTTTTGCCCAAAAACAAACATGCATGGTTTGAGCTATACAAAAGCTGCTATTCGCAACTAGGTGGTGAATGTCATATTTCTCGCATACGGCCGATTTAAGATGGAATCAAGCCTGCATTGTCGATCTAGGGGCTGGAAAATTTCCAATTTGGGGGTTGGGGGGGTGGCAAACTCCGGAAAATAAGCTCTTTCTGGTATAATTTGACAAAAAAAGTAGTATTTTTGCCTGTAGCTGGTTTTGGGATTTTTGGACCCCATAAAATCCTAGGTGAGCCGGCCTCTTACTTGTTAGATATCAATCCAACGAGTCAGCATACTTGGCTTACGGGGCCACTTTGCCTGGACCCATCTTCGTGACATCATGGACCTATGGCCTTGACTTGACTGATAGCATTTCACACCGTCTTGAAAAGCTAAGTCTCTCGTCCCTCCCACCGCCGGCGCTCAATGAATCCAACCTAGCAGCGCTTGCCCCAATGGCCCCGTTCCACCTACTCGAATTCGTAGGACCCTCGCGCACTGACGATGCGCCGAAGTCGCCGGTCCCATCAATGTCTTGGGTCAACCAGGATGATGAGCGCATGACCTCACAAGTCAAGCGTGCTCGAGACGAAGCCAGATCTCCGCCTGACAACGGTTCGTTTCTCTCCTCCCAACCCTAGTTGTACTCCCTCCACCGCCCTGATGCCGCCCCACCTCCGTACAGCTTTACATCAATGCCCCGTGCCGTATGAAACACTCCTCCGTCATCCGCGCAGAGTGGTGAGCACCTACGATGAGCTAAAGTTGGCCATCCAAGGTCTGTCCTCTCCCTGTCCCCCCTGTGCGCGCCTGATATGTAAACTCGTTGTTGCGGTCCACGTATCCACGTTCTGCACCTACCGCCATTATCCCTGCTGTAGGCAACACTGATACAATTGGCTGGAGCTCTGCTCCCTGGCCGACCCGTCAGCATTGATGCACGCAGGACCCGACAACCTGACATACTCTGCCCGTCCCTGCCCCCCTGCCCCCCAGCTGACCTCAGTGCAGATGCGCCCTTGCGAGCTGACCAACCCGGCAACCCGCCTGCAGCTGCACAGACAGCCACCCCCCCGCAGCCACCTGAAACTGGCCACGTAGTCTCTAGGACCAGCTCAGCCCTCATGCACGCCTCCCTGAATGTGGGTGGACCAGACATCACCCCGAACCGGTTCTGCCATCTACTCTCTGGTTTCCAGCCACTCCCCCATACCATATGCATCCAGGAGTTTAAACCCCCGGCCACTGCACACATCCATGACTTCGAGCGCGTTGCCCTCCACTGGGGCTTCCATTTGCTCCACAGCTCCCCTACCTCGAAAAAAGGAGTTGCCATACTTGTTCACACATGTATCTTCCCCAAACCCCCACCCCCTCCACATCCACATCCCGGGAATACTCGTCTCTGTTGAACTACATCTGCACCCCAACCTACTGGTGCCGCCCATGCGCCTTGCCTCATTTTAGGGCCCCCATACCCTGAAAGAGAAACGTGTGTGCGGGCCCCACCTTGACACCCTGCTCTGTGACTCCTATCTCATCAGGGGAGATTACAACGGCACCACACACACGTCCGGCACCACATCCCTGCGCGCAAATGTCTAGCCCTGGCTTGCTGCTAAGGAGAAAGCGGGCTCCCTGGTTGACCTTTTACTGCCGCACACCGACAGTATCCCGTACACCAGAGTGCGGCGCTTCGCCGGCACGAAAAGCTACATTGACCGGGCATACGGCACACGGCTGTACCATAATACATTTGAGGTGTCGTCTGCGCGGGTAATTGACTTCTCCTCCGTCCATGGTGCCTCTGACCATGACCCTATAACTGTCTCCACTATCCCGTGGACTACACCACACCTCCCTGAGACACGCTGTGCGCATTGGAACAGACGAGATGTCCAGGTGTACCGGGCGCTTGTCTCCCGTGCATTGCACGATGTCGAGGCCCCTGACTCGTCGCAAGATGTCGAGTACTGCTACAGCACGATCTCCGGGTGTATGCTGGCTGCAATGCGCCAGGTCAATGCCTCCCGCCCCCAGACCACACGCCCCACACCAGACGTCTCTGACTGGTACCAACTGGTCAGACAGCTGGCGCGCCAAGCGAAGCGAAGCTCGAAAACCTTTTTTCGACATGTCAAACACACACTCCTCAACCCCCCGTCCCCATCCACCCTCCCCGTACCCACACGGAAAATACAGAGGATCCTCCAAAGAAACTCCCCCTGGTGCAGGTCGACTGATGAATACATCCCGTGGTCACCCACACTCCCCGATGTGCCCCCCCCGACCGTCCCAGCACTGCGTTCCCTCGCACGCTCTGCGCGCAAAAAGTCCCCAGGTCCAGACAGGGTACCACCGTACCTCCTGTCCATCCTCCCCGACCCCTGCTTCTCCCTTGTGCACCGATGCCTCTCTCTCTGCTACGAGACGGGACACATTCCCCATGCCTGGCTAACCTCAGAGACGCTGTGCGTCTACAAAGGGAAAGGCTCCTGGCGCGACCCCGACAGGTGGCGCCCCATTGCCATGAGCCAACAGCATGTACCGCCTGCTCATGCGCTGGGCGCACATGCGCCTGTACCCCCTCCTCTCCCCCCTTAAAAATACCCGTCATTTCGGAGGTCGGCGTGGTGTGTCCACAGCACACGCTACCCAAGCAGAATTTTCTATAGTGATTTCAACACTGTGTTTGTGCCTCTCCTGCTGCTTGCTGCTGGTGTAGGGTTTCCTGCTGCTTGTTTTTGAAGAGGAAAATGTTTTAGTTGGTGAAATACAATCAATCCAGGATAGCCCAAGCCAGCGGTAAGCGAGTAGAAGAGAATCAGCATCAAAGCATGAAGGGCTGCAGTTTAAACAGTGAAAGATGAAAGGATATTCACAGAAACTGCAACTCAGGGCACTTTTGATTGCATATCTACAAAGATAGCTGAAATGCTTTGGAAAAAGAGTTGGAAAACTGCCCCATGGTCACTCAATCTCCACAGTGCCATCTCAGGAGATGTGCACTCTTTGTTTTGGGTCCCATATGTGCTGAGGTGGCAGGGCATGTGGCGATGAGGTCACTGCCGTGTCACATGGGATCTTCCTACTTAGCTAGGCTGACCGGGAATTGGACCCAGGACCTCTCAAAAAGAGGTGCCCAGCCTTCTAGGGTGCGTACCACTAGGACAGCTACGAATTCATGAGAAAATATAGATAAATTCATAGGCTCTGCCCTGGATATGTTAGTTCTCAGTCGACTCAGGAAACGATGAATAGCCTCACAGTGATAGGGGATTAACGGGGCCCACTCCCTATCCGGATTGGGTGTTTGGTTCCATAGGTCAAAATGTGTTACCACCACTTTTGGTTGGGCCAATACTAAGATAGAAATGCCTGTGTGCTCAGTGCATTTCTACTACAACTAGAGTATGCCTCAAAGCATTGGAAAAGCACTTTTTCTTACTCCCCCCTTGTGCTGTGGTGGCCACCACTGTCGCATTTTCAGGAAAAAGGGATTTTTTTTTGCCCTCTCCTTGGTTTCCACATCCACTTTAAAATACCTATAGTTTCCCTCACACAGAAAAATGGACGCTCACCATGGCTGGCGCCCTTTTGCTGCTGTGTTCGTGACATTTCCTACAGAAGGCTCAGCGCTCATGGCGCTGCCGGGGTTCCTGTGGCTTGGTTGGGTTAGGTTGGAAGCATGCCAAAACCATGTGCATGTGCATCCCTCCCTCCAAGACGCAGCGCGACACTAACCCAACGCCAGACTCTGTATGGACATCCGCTCTGGTTGTCAAAACCTGCTGGCGACCTGCGGTTGTGATCTTAGGGCGAAGGGGGTCGTCAAGAAATTAAATTGCCCCTTGGTGGGGTCTTGGGTTCTGCTCAGTCTCCTGGCTGCCCCTTCTCGGCCCAGAAAGCGGCCTACTCAGCGACGCTTTCGCGAGGATATCTGCAGAGGCAGCAATGGGAGAATTATGGACGAATCCACGCAAACGCGAAGCGACAACACCTAAATCCGTCAAATGACGGCCTAGAATTTTTCTAAGACAACACACGTGAGCAGAATCCAATTGTGCGTCAGAAGCACATTATTATAAAAATTGTAGTCATCTGTCGAATTTTTAAATCAAGAAATTCCTACGCATAAAAAGGCGGCGCGCAGGAGTGGCTCCTAGCGAAGCGCCTGAAAATGCACAAATAATGAGATTATAAACGTATGTCTCACGTAGACTGGAAAATGACGAGACACACATTAATATCCCACACTGACAGTAAGAATCAAAAATCCAAGAATTCCAGAATCAACGAAAAAAAACTTCAATGAATCAGGTATAAGCCACAGGTGTGCTCGTCTCGTATGCAGCATGCACATTGCTCGTCTCGTGTCTCCGTGAACGAGTCTTGTAGCAGCGCTAACAAACAATGGAGGGCTAGATTAGAAAGATTGTAGATGATTAGAGGTCAGATCAGGGTGATTAGACATACACACAAGTGCATAGCGACGTTCTTCGCTTGCGCCTCGTTTCGCTTGCTCTCTCTCTCCCGCGGTAGGTAAGGTAGGTAAGCCCAGGTGGGGCCACCCCCTGGTAGAGTCCGTGATTGTGGGTAAGATTAGGCAGCAAGACCGAGATTGGCTCAGGTTGTTCACAAACTCATGCATGCTCGTGCATTCACACACGCATTAAAGGGTAGGCCACGCGAAATGCGCACCGTAAACCTTGTTTAGGTTACCCAGGGGCTCCTCGGTACGTTCTCTAAGAGAACCTGAGGAGTCTCCTAAGACTTGCTTGCTTTACAGGGCGTGTTTGAGGACAGTGTATTACAGGTCACACTGAGAAGCGTATAATACGTGGAGTGTGGCTTGGTCCCTCAGCCGCAAACACCCCTTCATTTGCCTTTGCTTTACAGGTGGGCAGGTAGGGTGATTGCTGCAGCAGCGTCTCATTTTTTTCTTGCCCTGCTAAACAAGGGCGCCTATCACACAAACAATTGACTGCACCTCAGCCAGGAGTGGCGAGGGCAGTTCGACTCCATCGACATCCACGCTGTGCACACAACAAGAGCACCTCTTCCCTCCAAGCCCTAGCAGGGGAAACGCGTTGTGGCGTCCCCTGTTAGGCCACAGTTGCTTAGCAGCGCTGTGTTCTCTTGTCTTCTTCACAGGGGGATCATTAGGACTCACGACTTGACCTCCAACAACACCCAGTAGAGCGTGAGTGTAGGAATGGTAATCCTGAGTGGGGACTTGAGCCAGTTGCGGAAGTGCTCGCCCACCGTGATGGTGCCACCGTAGGTAGGGTGTGTAGTGTAGTGGTGTCTCCTGTCCCGCGTGGTTTTCCTCGTGGGCAGGGGAGTGCGTTAGCTTTTGGCCTTTAGCAAAAATGGGCATTTTGTATGCCCTTAGCACACTTGGCCACCCCTCCCCTCTAGTAGGTAGGGCTTTTGCCGTCTTCCCCCAAGGATAGGCGCCAGCACAGAAATTGGGCGCCATAGGAGTGGTACCAGTACCTGACTAGGACCTTCGGTCCGACATCAGCGAAGCCCGGTCTCCAGGAGCCACGCCCGGGAGAGAAGTGAGACACACACAGACATACGTAGCACAGTTAGGGGTAAGGTTCAGTTCCTAGCTTTAGTCTTGGAGGCAAGCGTCTCAGCGAGCCTCAGCAACTCACCAAGGTTGTTCTGGGACAAGTAGTCAACCAGAACTGAGTTTAGGCGTCCCTCGGGTAGAACAAACGCAGAGAAGGGCTCCCAGGTGGCCTCTTCGACTCCAAACCCTTCCCAGAGGGTGAGGAAGCGCCAACTCTGGCGATAGCCGTGGCGTGAGACAGACTTCACCAGGTAGAAGCCCTCCTTAGCCATCTCCTCGGCGTTCATGTTGGGGAGTTCCCCTTCAACTTCCATAGGGCTGGCAGCCCCTAGCAGGTCTAGGGCGGTGATTTCGTCGTTCAGCTCCCACTCCTCCCCACAGAGGTCTTCAGGATCATAGTAGCGCTTCAGGTGTTGAGCAGCGCACACCAGGGTCCCCCCTAGACGGAGAGAACACCGCACGGTGATACGGTGTCCATCCACAGAGAGAATCTTGTACGGCCCGAAGAATGGGTCATCGCTGGTAGAGCGTAGGCAGGCGGGTAGTCGACTGTGGTGCAGTCCCCCTCTTGGTAGGTGGCCGGTACTCGGTGCTTGTTCTTCTTGTTCCACTGACGCTCCCTCACTCTCTGGAGCATAGCCTTGGCCTTGTCGCCCTTCGCTTGTTGCTCTTGGACCCATTCACCCACAGAAGAATGGGTGTCCTCTGGATAGGAGGCATGTAGGAACCACGCCGGGCGCCCTAGGAATAGCTCATGGGGGGAGTAGCCAGTAGCTGAACTCTCTTGGGAGTTCATCATCAAGGATATGACGGGGAGTAGTCTCATCCAGTCTCTGGTGCGTTCAGTTTTGCACCATATCCGTACATTCTCCTTGAGGACACGGATCTGTCGCTCACATAGGGGGTTGCTCGTGTGGGAGTAGGGAATCCCCGTAGACATCTGGACATTGAGGGATCTCAAGACCCTCTTGTACCAGCCGGTATCTGAGCGTACTCGTACGTCCTCATAGGAGTTGATCTCCTTGGGCACCCCATAGACACAAAACCACTCGTCCAGGAGTATCTTGAGAGTCTCCTCCCCGGTAATGTGCTTGGTACATGGGAACACCCTGGTAAACCTGGTCAACCTGGAGGTTACCACGAGGGCAAAGTCATAGCCCCCGAACTTTGGCATCTCTGAGTAGTCCACGTATAGAACACTGTTAGCACAGTGAGGGATGGGCAGGGTCGAGTAGAGACCTCTGTCCCTGATATCCCCTGGTTTGCAGGACCTGCACGGGCACTCGTCCACGATAGGCTGGAGGGTTTTCCGCAGTTGGTCGTCAGTCCACGTAGTGTGGAACCACTGCTTGAACAGCCTCAGGGTACGGTCAGCACCCACATGACCGCTGGACCTGTGGGTCGACTTCAGCAGCGCTGGGACTCTGTCACTAGGCACCACGATACGGTCCTCGTGCGGAAGATAGCTTCTGTCCCTCTTCCACTGATCTTGGTTGACCAGGAGGGGTTCAAGGCGTTTCTCTAGGCGCTTGTAGATATCCCCAAACTCCTTCAGGTACTCCGATTGTTAGAGTCCATCCAGACGGCGTATCATCGTAATGTTGAGGTCCAAGTGGACGTCCATACGGCTGAACGCCTCCTTAGCCAGTGCTTCAGACCGGGCACCAATCAGGGCGTCAAAGTTGTTGCAGCTGATGTAGTCTGCACAGTCGTTCTTCACTCCCTGGATATGGTGTACCGTCAGCCGTAGCTGACTGAGGTAGGTCCACCAGCGCCGTAGCTTGGCCTTCTCAGGTGGGGGGCCCTTCTGGAAACTGCGGACCGGTTCTTGGTCGCACAGCCAGACCACAGGGTTACTCCCCAACAGTCATGCTTGTGAGGATAGCACTAGCATGCCCGCGAGCAATTCCTGCTCATAAGTGGAGTAGTTCCCCTTGGCCTGGTTCCATTTCCAGTTCGAGTGGCCCAGAGGTACTAGGACCCACTTGTCGTCAGGGTAGCTGTGCTTGAGGGTTCCATCTCGGTTGAGACGTTCCGTCCCCCATTGGGAAATGGCCGAGTCAAACTCCTCCTTCTCTAGTGCTTGCCTTTGGAACAAAGTTCCACCACCACCCACATTGCTGGCGTCGGTCACCAGGATAATCTCCCCTTGTGCTGTAGCCACGCCCAAGCACTTGGCGTTGGCCACCTTGTCTTTGAGCTGGTGAAACGCTTGTTGCTCTTGTGGGCCCCAGCGCCAAGTAGTACTCTTCTTGATCAAGTCCGTCAGAATGGCGCTGGTGTAGGTGAAGTTTTTGATATGGCGGCGATAAAAGTTGCACGCCCCAATGAAACTGTGTACATCATGAAGTCCTTTCTTGGGGTCTTCGTGTTGTACCTTGGCATCAATCAGGGGTTTGGCCTTACAGGCCGCTGGGGTCCACCACCCATAGCCAACGTCAAACCCCAGGTACTGCATGGTCTCCTGCATGAATTCACACTTCTCAAGCTTGAGTCGTGTGTGGTTCTCCTGGCAGACCGCAAAGAACCCACCCAAGAGGATTAGGTGGTCCTCCTGGGTATTGGTCCCGAGGCATACATCGTCGATGTGAGCTTCCATCTGGGCCCCATGGGATATAAGTTCCTGCACCTTGGGTCTCCTTCGTAGGATGGACAAGATCCTGTTCATCAGCTCTTGGAATAGAGCGGGTGCGCTGGCCACGCCAAAGGGCATGACTTTCCACTTGAACACCCTCCGCTGAGGGGTGATGAAGGCCAGTAGTTGCTGTGCATTGGGCGTCAGGTCCACTTGCCAGAATCCGCTCCTCTTGTCCATCTTGGTCTTGTAGCGACAGGAGGCTATCTTCTCAAGGGTAGACTCCATATTAGGAATGGACCCTGAGTGGTTCAGCGTTTTCTTGTTCAGCTCTCCGTAGTCCACTACCAGCCGTTTGGCTGTAGACCCAGGTTTAGCCACCAGGAAACAGGGGCTGCAGTGTAGGGGGTAGTGCCCGTCCTTGTACTCCAGGACTAGGCCAGCGTCGATACATTCTTGTATCTGTCGCTCAATCTCGTCGGCCTGCTCTTTAGGAGCTGGATAGGGTCTCCTCTGGATCTTGTGACCCACGAACTCGGGTTTCAGCTTGAGGTCCATCTGTACCAGCTTGTCACATGAGGCTGGAGGGGGTAGTTCTCCGAACACCTCCAGATAGGTCCTTATAAGCTTCTGCACCCGCGGGTCCAATAGCTTGATCTTGTCCTTCATGTCCTCGTCAGAGTGTAAGTTGCTTGCCCCCTGAGTAATAGACGTCGGGAGGTGTTCCTCCACCGACTCTTCGCCCTTGGTGGTGTCCTTCAACCCTTGGTAGGCATATAGAAGGTCTTGTTCAACCATCTCCGGTGGACGATGGCAACATAGGCACGCTCGAGGGGGTTCACATACAAATTCCTCCGAGAGGTCGTCCTCCTCTGGGGTCCTCACATGGGCGCCCCACACGCTCTTCATGAGCTTAAGATCTACCTCCCTTCGCCAGGTGGTGATCCTCTGTTCGAGGTCCTCCTTCAATTGGGATAGATCTCCCATACGTCCTTGCTTCAGTGGCCATAAGCTGCGGGTAGGCTTGGCGTAGCATAGCTTGTTCGCCACCAACTTCCTCTTGGAGTCCACATACTCCCTTACCCTGGATCGAGGGTCCAGCTCCTTGTCGACGGGGTCTTCCACCCTCATGGAGAGTAGGGGTTTCAGTGGGGCGACGTACTCAGCGTTCTCCACTTCCTCCACACAGGTCTGCACGAAGAAGGCGTCGTGCTCAGTTTCGTCATCTGAGTGGATAGAGCTAGGTAGCTCAGATAGTCCACACTCAGAGACTCCATCAGGAACAGGTACATGGCAGGGAGAGTCGGGGGCGTTGGTAGCAGTCACGACGTACTCATCTCCTCCGGGTATAGTCTCAATAGCATCTTGAGGTCGTAGGCGATCCTTCAAGTCACCCAAGGCGAGTCCATCGCTTTCTCGTTGTATAGCCTGGACCAGAGTCGGATCCAGATCCTCCCAGGGGACGGAGGTTAGACTTCTGTCCACCACGCTGAGCATACTCCCCCATCCGGGTTTCCCAATAGGCGTCTTACGCCCCAGAGGCACGTGAATGGCCTCATCAGGTAACCGAACAGAGCTGATAGTCAGCCTGTCCAAGAGGTTTCGCCAGTACTCGTTGCTCCCATGGGTCCCCAATCGGGGGAACACAGGACCATACGGGAACGTTGCAAGGCCACCTTGGTCAGGACCTTCCCCAGTTCACTGAACCTGGGGTTCCCGTAGGCCATCCCGAAAGAGGGCCAGTAAAATTTGTAGCTGCAGTTCTTCCCCTTGCTGCACTAAAGGTCCAGTACATGCTGCTTGTTGCTTGCAAACAACTCCACACTCAGGTCTTCTCTAGAGTAACCCAGCTCCTTCAGACCCTGGCATAGGACTTCCCCGAATAGTTGATAGTCCTCAGTTTTGGAGGCCGCCATCATGTTCGAGGGCTCCTCCTTTGATAGCCTCAGTTAACTCAAGGTATGTTCAGACTGCTCCAGTGGCACAGACTCTCTGCCACTTCCGTCGTCCACGTAGAGGAGGTAGGGCGCTTGCAGCGTCAGGGATTGTATCTGGGAGTGCTGCACGAAGAAGTCAGTCCCCAATACAAAGTCGAAGGCCTAGGTGTCCATCACATAGAACTGATGGGCGATAGTCCGGGAGCCCATAGGTACCTCCACTTCACAGTCCCCGCAGCTGTGCACCACATGTCCATCCCCCATTCGTATAGCCGCGGTGGTCATGGTGTTTTTCAGGCTCCCACAAGGTAAACTTTTCTTGGCCACTATAGATATGGTGGCGCCAGTATCCAATACCCCCAGGTATTCACGTCCCCCTAGTCGGATACGTACCCAAAACACCAGGTCTTGGGTGCCACCGGAGCGTCCCCGTCAGAACTCCGCGAGACAGGTCACCTCGAACCCCCTGTTCCGCAGTTTGCAGGCCATCCTCATGAAACGGCTTTTCTTCTTAGCGTTGCCGTCATCACCACCTTCGTGCTCCCGCTTGGCCCCTTGTGCTTGCTGGGCCTGCGTTTGTGAGCGTGTGGTCGGACCAGACTGCCCTCCAGAGGGCTCGGAGTTCCCCCCTGTATTAGGGTTGGGGTTGCCTCTGTTCTTGTCCTGGTTCTTGTTGTCCTTGTCTGGCTGGCGGTTAGCGCCTCCTCCCCGTCCACCTTGACTCTTGTCTTGCCCTTGACCACGTCCTTTCGACTTGCCCTTGCCGGAGTCGTTGCCTTTGCCTTTGCCTCCACCTTTGCCTGAGCCTTTGCCAGGATCTTCACCCTTAAGCTTCGCCGATAGGCGTTGCTTATGGTAGCACTCATCCTCGTAGTGCTTGCTCTTCCCACAGAAGGCACACGTGATGGTGCACCGGTAATGATCCGGCAGCTTCGCTTTGGCGCCAGTGTTCTTCTCCTGCTGCTTCCCCTGGACTACGAAGCAGTCTCGCTGCTTGCAGTCAGGGGCATGCTGCAGGTGTCCCTGCTCGTCTCTGGCATCAGACCAGAAGAGCTCCTTGACGTTTTCCATGATAAGGGCGTGGGCGTGTTTGGGGGTAGTCCCCTGCCAAGGTCTGGATCCTTGGTACCCTTTGCCATGGATTCCAGAGCCTCCACCTCCAGGACGGTAGTTGTTCAGGTGCTGGTCGCTTTCTTTCTCCAGCGCCAGCTCCAGGAGTAGCACGCATAGATCCTCGTAGCGGAGGGACCTAGCCTTGCGCTCTGCCTTCGAACGGCACTCGCCCCAAAGCTCTCGAGGGAGCTTAGCCACCAACCACAACAGCAGGTCGTCGCTGCTGTAGGAACCGGGCGTCAATCGTCCAGCCCAGTGATCCAGGTCAGCCAACAGCTCAGAGACCCTGCCAGGTTTGGGGTTGTTGGGCAGCACGGGCAGGTTCTGGATCTCGGCCCTGATGGAGAGGTCGGTCTCATAGGTCGGGTACTGCCTCTCCAAGGCAACCAACACATCGGCAAAGGTGGCGGAGTTGGTCACGATCTGTCTGACCTGCTTCTCCAGGTACTTGGTCTTGCAGCACTGCAGGAGCAGATCGCACTTGACCCGTCCACTAGCGTGGGTCTGGCCGGTCAATCGGAGAAACCGGCCAAAATTCTCAGCGAACTTGCTGAGGTCCTTGCCTGTGAACTCAGGCAGGTTCACCACGATCTTGGAGGTGGCAATAGCCTTAGCCTCCTGAGACCTGCGTCCCTCAGGGTGTCGGGTCTTCCTCTTTCTCTTTTTTTTTTTTTTGGATACACATGTCTTATGTCCTCAGTGCAAAGGTCCAATCAGGAAAGGGCCAGCCCATCATACAGCCAATCACCCACATCCCCGAGGGTCAGGGGTCAGTGTATGGGGGGGCCAGGCAGAGGAGGTACATGCTGAGAAAAGCGTAAATAAACAGGGTGGCATAATGCGGGTGATCGCCCCGTGCTGTGGGCCCTGAGGCCAAGGCAGCCAGTGGGGGTACCATGCATTCGGGCAGTGGCCAGTGCTGTGAGTTTCAAAGTATGAGGAGGGGGATGGTGAGGGAGGGAGGGAGATCGGGCAGGGAGTGGACATACAGCGGATCCATGCAATGATATGGGCGTGGGGGGGGGGAGAGAGAGTGGCATTCCACTCACACGACAGCGATGTGGGCGTGAAAGGGCCGTGTGAGGGCCAACCTGCCGATGGTTGGCGCAAAATTATAGACATGGTAGGCAGAAGCACTGAGAGGGGGCATGGGGGACAGGCTCAGGCTGATCAGGCTGGATGTGGTCGCCAGGGGGGAGGCTAGGCAGGGCAGAGGTACAACAAACACAACAAACGGATGTCATGCTCAGTGTCCCAGGGGGTTGAAGCAGGGTCCTGTGTGGGGGTGCTGGGGCTATGGGGCGCCATGCAAGGGCACAGGCAAAACAGAAACACCAGAAGAGTCGAAAGGGTGTATAAGCGCCGGTACAGAAAATTCTGTGATGCCCTGATGGCAATGCGTGCATGCCATGTGTTAGTTTAAGACGGGGGATGCTGACGAGATTGAATCGATCCGCGCCTCGCGTGTTCGGTTGCCTCCTGCAGAGATGTGGTGGGCGTGGCAGGAACAAAACAGTGGCGGGGGGGGGGGGCGTTCAGGGCCCTAGTGTGGGGGTTCAGACCGGGCGAGAACACACGTGCCAGTCAGGCTTGGACGATGGGGCTGGGATGGATCCAGACAGGACAGCGGTGACGCTGTCCAGTACTGCCTGCTGCCACTTGTGTACGATTTTCCTGACTGCTCTGGGCCCTCCATGGGTGGAACACAGGGCGCGAAACAGCGAGACGGGGACAGCAAGCCTTCCTACGATGCAGAGGTCACGCCTGATGGCTGTGGCACGCCAGGTGCGGGGGACGTACTGGTCGGGCCACGCAGTCAACCATGCCTGGACAAGGGGGTGGGTTGGGGAGCAATGGGCGAGGTAGCCATGCACACTGAGGTTGTGCCTGTGGCCGCAGTGGGGGCAGGGGACAGGAGGGACGTTGTCGTTCCAGTAGGTAGCATAGTGGCTATACCTCAATCGTGTCTGTAGCCCGAAAAGCCATTTATACCACGCCAGCCGGCGCGTTTTGAGCGGTTTCCACGAGGTGGAGTGGAAATGATCATGGGTGTGCGAGGGAGTAAGGTCGTGTGTCCAGACCTTGTGTGGCGGGTTCACGAGTTCACCGTGGCGGATGACGTCCCAAGGGGTTGTGGCAACTGCAGGTGGTGGGGGTGGGAGTGAGGAACCGTATTTCGCATACTCATCGGACCTCTCCTGGAAGAGGTGTCCTGTGTGACCCTCAATCCACTCCAAATGGTGACCTTTGTCCTGGATGGCACGCCTGGCCATCTGGACATACCGGGCATGGCGTACAGGCCGCTTGTCTCCGGTGGTCGAGGCAATGGCACCCTTGCAATCTACTTTGATTGTAAATGAGGGGGGGGGAAATTCGGACCCCAGGAGTATGCTGAAGTCAATGCCAATGACCTCTGCTTTATACGAGTTGGGGGGGCCGGGTACACGACATACAACAATGCGTCCGTCAGGGATGAGGGCACATGCGCCTGAGGCAGGGGGAGACCCGATGCGGCTGCCGTCAGTGTATGTACAATCAGGGTGGCTGTCTGGTCCCTGTAGGACATGGGCGGTAAGGCCGGAGGCAGTTGTGACTTCGGAGGCACCTCGCAGGGAGTGTTTGGCACCCCATGTAACGGGGAGGGGGATCATGGGGGAGGTCCGGGGGGGGGCCAAGCAGTTTAACTGCCGCAGTGTATAGGCGCCACGGGGACAGGGCAAACTTGGTCTGCGTGTCGAATCGTAATAGCCGTGGGTTGGTGTGGAGGGAGTCAAGTATGCGGGTCGGCTGGAGTATGTTGATGCAACGTAGTCCCAAGCCATGGGTGTGGTGTGTGTACAATGTTTTTTTCGCAAGCAGTGACGGTAACCCGGCAACTCCAAAAACGTAACGCTCGATGGCCCGCGCCAGTTGACTGAGCTGTGCATCAGCCAAGGGGAGGCACTCACAGCGATACAGGAGTCGTGGCATGATGAGGGTGTTTGCCACTAGGATTCTGTCGAGCGACTGTGAGGGTAGGGCGTTCAGCTCAGCAATTTGAGCTTGGAGCTCACTGAAAATCAGCTGAAACGCACGTCCGACCTCAAAGTTCTTCGGTATGGGGTGTCCAAGGTGCATGAGGTGGGATACCTGGGCCATGGGATACTCGGTAGAGTCTGCCCAATCCGGCCAACGTGTACAGACCTCCGGAGTCCAGAAATCATTTGACAGGTGCAGGGGTTCGGGCGGATGTGTGTATTTTGGTAGCACGGGTAGAGGGGGGCAGTGGGGGGTCACAGGGAGGGACTCACTTTTTATAACATTCAGCTGACAGCCAATCAGGTTGAGGCCGGCCTGAACCACAGAGGCAACTCTCGGGCCATCATGCTGGGCCACGGGGGCAGATATGTCATCGACATATGCGGAGAATATGATGTTATCTGACTGTATGTATCGTAGGGGGATCTCGAAGACCACAACGAAAAGGAAGCATGAGATGGGGCAACCCTGCTTAACACCATGGGTAGTACCGAAGATTTCATTGGGGGTTCCCCTGATGTAGGTAGATCCGTGCTCAAGCACCGTGGAAATTAGGAGCAGTAGCTTGGTTTGGGTCCCCATTCGCTGGAGCACATCCCTAATGAGTATCTTCGGCGGGCTGTCGAAGACATGGTACATATCAAAAGCGAAAATCGCTTCCCACCTGGTGCCATTATCAATGTCGTCTAGGAATGTTTGTGTGGCATGGGCTGTCGAAACACCTTGTCTCCCTCCATATTGCCGTGGGTGAAGGTGGGGGGATATAAGGGGGTACAGTTTCTTATAAATCCAGCGCATGAGTAATCGGTAGACCGAATTGCTCATTGCAATGGGTCGCCACCTGTCTGGATCCCTCCATGACTCCTTACCTTTAAAAATGCATAGGGTCTCAGAAATCAACCAGCAGTGGGGGATGTCCCCGGCTTCGTAACAGACGGACAGGCAACTGTGTAGTATGGCAAAGGCTGCATCAGGTAGTACGGCGAGTAGGTAGGGGGGTACACCGTCGGGGCCAGGGGATTTCTTCCTGGAGGATTTTGCGAGGGAGCACAGCTCCTCTACCGTGGGGGGGGGGGGGGTCATCCATTACAGGTCGGGGGGTGATTATCTCAGCTGCACGTGCGCTCCAGGGGGAATTACGCTGGAGGATGCGCTGTATTTTGCGTGACGGTACAGGTAAGGTTGAGGGTGCTGGTGGTGTGAGGAGGGTGTGTTTGATGCGGCGGTAAAAGACTTTGGAGCGTCTTTTGGCCTGGCGGGTCAGTTGCTTGACAACCTGGTGCCAGTCTGAGATGTCAGTGGCTTTTGGTGCAGGAGGCGCTTTGGTAGCATTAACCGCTCGCATTGCCGCCAGCATGTGTTGTGTCAGTGTGTGGTATGTGGTCTCCACATCGTGATAGGTGGCTGGGAATTGCAGTCCATGCACAGCAGACTCAATGAGAGTTCTGAATCTGTGCACGTCTCGGCGATTCCACTGTGTGCAGCGGGGTTCTGGCATGTGTGGGGCGTTCCAGGGTATGGACCTAACTATGATCGGGTCATGGTCAGAGGTCCCGTGTACCTTGGAGAAGTCTAGTACTTCTGCAGATGAGGGGCTGTAGCAGGCTCGGTACAGGCGAGTACCGTATGCGCGATCTATGTAACTCTTCGTGCCAGCATAACGTCTGACTCTGGTATATGGTATCGTGGTGGTATATGGTATGAGCAGGTCACTCAGCGCACCCGAACTCTCTTTGGCTATCAGCCAGGGCCAAAGATTGCTGGTGAGTGTCGTGGCGTGAGAGTGATGGGTGGTACAGTTGTAGTCGCCGAGTATGATGCATGCCTCACGGAGGAGGGAACCAAGAGCAGGTTCGCACAGTCGCTTGTCTTTTATGGAGTGTGGGCCGTAGTAGGAGGCTATCCTCAAGGGGGGGATCAGGGGATCAGGGTGTAGGTGCAGTTGAGTGGAGATCAGTATACCAGGTACATGGACAGTGAGTGCAGGTTGTGAGGGGGATACGGAGGTGTGGATGAGGAGTGCTACACCATTTTTGGACTTCGGGGAACTGGAGAGTAAGTGGTATTTCCAAAACATGGCCACTCGCTCGTATTCCCTGATATGGTGTGTTCCCGTGGGTTTAAACTCCTGTAGGCTGAGGGTATGTGGGGCCTCTGTGAACCCATTCAAGAGGTGGCACAGTCGGTTGGGCGTGATCTCAGGCCCTCCTACATTAAGAGATGCATGCGACAGGGTGTGTCCAGTTGGGGCTGCTCTGAAGGTGGTATCTTGCGCTGCTGGGGGGGGTTCAGGTGGCGGTGAGGGGGGGGGGGTTCAGGGGATTCATGTTGGAGTTCTTTGATGGATTCAGGCCGCAGGGGTCCTGCAGGGGTCTTCCTCTTTCTCTTCTTCTTCTTCCCACCTGGGTTCTCTCGGTCCTCCGGGTCGTCGTCCTCCGAGGGCGAAGCAGAAGTCATCGACGGCGGCTCATCATCAGAGGGGTCTCCGCCTAGATCACTAGAGCCACAGGGCTCCACGTCAACCATTGCCCTCAAGGCTGTCAGCCCCAGCCGGTCCAGCTCGGCTCTCGTAGAATTCGTCACGTGGCTGTAGGGCGGCTGGGCCGTTCTCGGTACGAAAGGGCTTCTCGGTATCGCTGCAGGGGTCGGCATCGGTCGGCTCCTCAGGCTCCCCAGGGTGTTTGTCAGCCCTGCCACCAGGTGGTTGGTCTGTACTCGATGGGGTGACACTCCCACTGTGGTAGGTGACGCTTGGGGCGGTATCATCAGGGGCTCCAGTTTCTCTCGAATCTCTTGAGTGAGGTCGCCAACAATTTTAGAGGTGGCTCCTCGGAGCACGTCGTTGATCTCCGATCGCGTCAGGGACCTGTCGGAGGATCTCCCCGATCCTCTACTCCTGCCTCCAAGAGACTCAGGTCCTCTCCTCAACCCTTGCACATAGGTTCCCGTAGCGGGTAGAGGATGGTGATAGTCAGCCGCATACCATCGCGGCGCAGAACTGGAGGTCACCGGCTCACTGGCAGTAGTTGCCTCAGGAAACGCAGTGGTAGGTGGGCCCAAACCATAGGCAGGGTAGGTAGGCATACCAGTAAAGCCTCTGCCCTCTGCCATAGGCGGGTTGGTTATGGGTGTGGATGTTGCAGCGGCTGGGTCTGGAATTGGGAGTGTTGTGGTTATAGGAGAGGGTGATGCGTGGAGGCCAGAAGCGCTTGGTGCGCCTTCGATTGTAGGATCATTCGTCAGGTCTTGCCCTTGGTCTTCTCCTTCGTCTGCTGTGCTTTCTCCAGCATCCTTCTCGCTCTCTCTCTTCCTCTTCACAGGATGAGTGACCACCTCCTCGACTGAGAGGGCCCGGAAGGCCGACCGGAGTCCTTCCAACGAATCCTCCGCCACGTCCACTGGCCCATGTAAGGGCTCTGAAGGTACAGCGCTAGGTCCAGGTCCAGGTTCACCAGGTGCTCGCATTGCTGGTGCCTCAGGCGCTGTCTTCACGTCGGTGTCCTCTTTCTTTGTTTCCATCTTTGTTCGCCCTTCTGCTTATATATGACTGATCTGGGCGCACTGGTTGTACCGCACGGGATTGCTGCCGGTACGCAGAGACAGTCTGCCTCTTGCTACCAGAAAGTTTTATAGTGATTTCAACACTGTGTTTGTGCCTCTCCTGCTGCTTGCTGCTGGTGTAGGGTTTCCTGCTGCTTGTCTTTGAAGAGGAAAATGTTTTAGTTGGTGAAATACAATCAATCCAGGATAGCCCAAGCCAGAGATAAGCAAGGAGAAGAGAATCAGGATCAAAGCATGAAGGGCTGCAGTGTAAACAGTGAAAGGAGAAAGGATATTCGCAGGAACTGCAACTCAGGGCACTTCGGATTGCATATTCACAAAGATTGCTGAAATGTTTTGGAAGAAGAGTTGGAAAACTGCCCCATGGTCACTCAATCTCCATACCGCCATCTCAGGATATATGCACTCTTTGTATTGGGTCCCATATGTGCTGAGGTGGCGAGGCATGTGGCGATGAGGTCACTGCCATGTCACATGGGATCTTCCTACTTAGCTAGGCTGACCGGGAATTGAACCCAGGACCTCTCAAAAAGAGGTGCCCAGCCCCCTAGGGTGCATACCACTAGGACAGCTAGGAATTCATGAGAAAACATAGATAAATTCATAGCCTCTGCCCTGGATATGTCAGTTCTCAGTCGACTCAGGAAAAGACGAATAGCCGCACAGTGATAGGGGATTAAGGGGTCCACTCCATATCCTGATTGGGTGTTTGGTTCCATAGGTCAAAATGTGTTATCACCACTTTTGGTTGGGCCAATACTAAGATAGAAATGCCTGTGTGCTCAGTGCATCTCTAATACAACTAGAGTATGCCTCAAAGCATTGGAAAAGCACTTTTTCCTACTAAGCCTTTCTTAACGACCTTGACACGGGCACCACGTGGGAGGCCATATACGCCTCCGACATGTACCACGCCTTTGACAGTCTGCCAGAAATCTTAATTGGTGAGGTCTTGGAACGGATGGGGACTCCACTCAAGCTACTGCGCCTAATCCAAACGGTGCTTGAGCATGGATGGACTTTCATCCGAGGCAGCCCTGACGAGGTTTTTCGAACGACACATGGCGTGAAACAAGGGTGCCCCCTCTCCTGCTTCCTTTTTGTCCTGGTTTTTGAAATCCCCCTAACCTACCTCCGGTCCCAGGGACTCACCGTCTCTGCCTATGTCGACGATGTGCCCACACCCATCGCGCGTGGCAACGCGCATCTCGCTGCGTCTCAGGTACAGCGGGGACTGAACCTAATTGGCTGTCAACTCAATGTAGCCAAGAGCGAATGTCTGCCCCTCTTGCGCCCCCCCCCCCCATGCCGCCCTCGCTGCCCAAGTACGCTCAACCCCCTGATCCTGTGCAGGCCGGCCCCGTCTTCTGGACCGTCGAGCCCTGTGTGTCCCTGCCCGAGTGGGCGGACACTACCGAGCACCCCATGCTACAGGTATCCCACCTCATGCACCTCGGCGACCCACTGCCAGCCTACATGGCCCAGACAGCGGGCTATAAAAGAATTTTTGACGAGCTCCTCAATCAGCTGGCTGACCTCAATGCACACCCAACACAGACGCTTGACAGAGTGCTCCTTGTCAACTCGGTGGTCCTGCCCCGCCTCCTGTACCGTTGCAAATGCTACCCCCTCACCAACACGCAGCTACAGGAACTCTCCTCGGCCATGGAACGCTTTGTTTTTGCAATGTCGGGTTTACCGTCGCTCGTCGCCAAGAAGACCCTGTATACCCATCCCTCCCGGGGACTTGGCCTTGGATGCCTGCAGATCTTGTACCCCACACGTGTCCTTGACTCCCTACACAGGAACCCCTTGCTTGACACGTTGCAAGTGACCTCCGCCTCGCACATATCTCCGCGCGCTCTTTTCAGCCGAACCCTCTCCCTGTTGGGACCCCCGCCCACATCGAGCATGCTCCCCCTCACCGTCTCCTGGAGATCCAGGAAGGCCCTACGAGGCGCCATTGAAATCGCCTCAGTGGCAGGACTAGTAGCATATGTAGTGCCCAACTCTGGGACCCCGCCTGACTATATCTATACAGACGGCAGCCGTATCGGGTCCCCCCCGGCGTCTGGTGCGTCTGCTGTCCTTCGAGACGGGCGCATTGTTCTCTGTCGCGTGCCGGGCAACCCAAATTCGTACAAGGCTGAGGTTGTCGGGATCTTGCTGGGCTACCAGTTCTCTCCCCCTTACTCGACACTGCGAGTAGATTGCAAGGGTGCCATTGCCGCCACCACGGGTACTAGGCTGCCCGTCCGCCAGTCCAGGTGGGTCCCTCAAACCAGACATTCCCTCCTCTCCAAAAACCAATCACTGGAGTGGATTGAAGGGCATACAGGCCATGTGCATCAGGAGAAGTCCGACGAGTTCGCCAAGTATGGCTCCACACTCCCCCCCCCCCCCGACACAGCACAAACACCCTGGGATGTCGTCTATCGGAGCGAACTCATGTTGCCTCCCCACAAGGTCTGGACTCACGACCTGATCGCGCAGCACTCCCACGACCACTTCCACCCCTCCACCTGGTACCCCCTGAAATTCCTTCGGCTCGCTTGGCACAAGTGGCTCTTCGGCCTCCAGTCACGGAGAAACTACTCCCACTACGCCAGTCTCTGGAGAGACGAGTGTCCCCCACGCCCATGCCCCCACTGCCACCTGCGACACAACCTCAGCGTGCACGGTGTACTTGCTCACTGCTCCCCCTCCCACCGCCTCGTCCACGCCTGGCTTTCCTCCTGGCCAGAGCCTGCATTGGTTGCCAGATGGCGCAGCACGGCGCTCCACGGAGATCTGCGCATCGCTGGACGCCTCGCTGTACCATGCTCCCTCTTTCAGCACCTACTGCAGTCTCTGGGTGGGTCACGGGCTGCGAGGAGGCTCATTAGTCACTACCAGAAACATGCAGTGGACGCCGTCACACTTGCTCTTGCTGATGACTTCCCCACCACCTCCTCTAAACCCAACCCATTTCACTCGCGGGACTGGCTCCACTCCTCCCGCCCTGTGTAAATGCGTTGCTGCCCTTGCCGATGTGCCTCGCCCTCCCCTTTCAGGTATGAAGTCAGCGCTGCGCCCGATGTCTGCCCTAAAGTAAGTGGGAGACCGCCATCAGGGCCCTCTACATACCTCAGGCATTGACACGGTGCTCGCTGCAGCCCATATTTTCTCCTGCTTGTTCACCCTTGTCCTGTGTGTACCTGTCATCTGTGTTGCTTTTGCCTTTTCCTTTTTTTTAACCGACTAGCGCTGAGTCGACCCGTCCCTGGCACTCTGACACCTACATTAACGCTCTGGATGTGGCCATCCCTGTTTCCTCCCCCCTCTGCGAATGTTTGCATGACTGGAGCCGGGCACTGATAGCTCCCAGCCCCCTGGGCACCCCCATGGTTGCCCATCACCCCCAGGGATGGCAACGGGCCGACTGCACACGGGGATACCACCTCTGTTTTTATCATAGCACTTTGCACTGCCGTTCACTCTTTGGCGGAACGCCGGTTTGCCTTCCCACCCACCGACCTGCTAACCCATGACTTGGGATGTGGGTCACCGATCTGTAAAATAGGCTGGCCTTCCTACCCAGCGGACCGTTGGACTGTGAACTGTGTATTTCCAAAAAAAGAAAAGGGGGAAGCGTACGACTGTCTACTTTCAAAAAATACTTAGTTCAAATTTCTTCAGCGCAGTGGCGCGAAGACATGCGTAAAACACCAAATGTCATTTTGGAGTGTTTTAGAGGGTTGGGCAAAAGGTAATTCATGGGTCATTTTGAAGAAATTCACAGAAAACAGGCTCTGTTGAGTTGAAACAAACTGAAAGTTGCATTTACAAGCCAGCGCCTCTACTTTACGATGGCACTTTGGTTGACGCGATTCAACGCACTGGCGCGAAGATACGCGTGAAATGGATTAGGCCATTTTCGACATTTTTGGCCTTTTGATAGATGAAAGAGATGGAAGAAATCATGAAGAAATGAAAGCTTTTGGGCTCCAAGGAGGGTGCACAGTGACTGGGGTGGGGACTTCTAGCCACGGACCGTCGCTGTTGCCCCTTCCCTTGACATAGGGTCTCTTGAAGGACCGTAAGCAAGGGGAAGATCAGCCTTGAAAATGCACCACAAGAAGTATGCAAAATGTAGCAAACAAAAGCAACACGATGAATGACTCTAGGCCTCAAAGAGCCTCAAGAGAGCCTGCAAGGCTTTCGCAACACGTCGTAGTCGTAGAAGGCGTCGTCGTTGTCGCTGAAGCTCCGGCAAAGTGCTTTGTGTAGTCCAATGTTACCACTTTTTTGAAACTTCTTGTTAAGTTAAAATCCTTCAAAAACTTCACCAAACTCATTGAAATAAATCCTCTGGACGCCTTTTCGGACTCTCCCCAAGCCTCTGGCGTCGCTCGTAATTGCGTGAAGGTCGCTGAAAGTGCGTTGAGCTACGAACTCCATGTTTTCTCCATGTTTTGGAACATAGAAAGAAGTATACCTTCAAGTTCATAACGCTTCTTGACGGTTTTGATAAATTCAAGCAAGGAACTCACTTTCCTTGAACAGCGTACGGTGGCCCAGCTGCTGCGCGTTGTCCTTGTCGTCGTCGACCTGCTGGAACTCTGTATTACTGGACTGTATTGTGCTTGTACTTAGGGTGCACAATGAACCTTTTTTTCGTTTTCTTGCACTTCAAAATGAAATTGTTTTAAATGAAATTCTCCATTGCAATTGATTCCCTTGGCAAGCACAAAGTAGGCAACAGCAAGAAGACGAAGTCGTGAACCAACATTGAGTAGGTAGGTAGGTGCACTCGGTCGTGGAGAGGCGCCCCTTGGTTCCCCCTGGTGTCGCCCCTGTGAAGAACAGGAAGAGGCTCCGCGCGTGAAGAGGGGAGGCGGCTTACATCCCGCTAGACCTGACTGTTGGCCCCCAACTAACCAACTCTGAGCTGGACCAACTGGCTGGTCCAGTAATACGGGTTCACATGCCTAAATAACAAGAAAATTGATGTAACAATAAATTCTCATCAAAAAGGCAAAAAACTTATATTTTATCAGCTTTCTGAGTAGTCTATCTTATCACAGGCCTTGTCAACTTTACGTAAATTGCTGTCGACGACAGCAGGCGCCGACAATCGCGACAGGCCTTCTGAAGCTTCTAAATAGTTTCAAAATAGCTTCTAATACACAGATACATTAGAACCTTCTAAAATAGCATAAGACATGATTCAATCACATTCTAAGGATATGGAATGTGAATATTCGTGTATGGCTACTAATGTATCCTAGATCTCTGCTCTCTGTAGTGTACCTAAGAGCAGTAGACTCTAGCAGTAAGCTATAGGCTTGGAAAATAAGCCAAATATGAACAAATATCCTAGTAATCTAGGATCTTGAAGCTCTGAGAGGTCTAGCAGAGATCCTCCAGAAAGCTTCTGAGAGGCCCAAATGCCCTGACTTATTACAGGGGGTTGCCAGGAGACAGGCCCCCAGCCCCTGGGCCCCGCAATCCGGAGCTTCATGAGGAGGTGCAATGGGACCCTCCCCCACGTATCGTCCGCCCGAAGGAGAGGGAACTGAGACCTCGTTCGAACATGGGTTACCTCTCTGGGGCCAAACTCGCAGCAGGGTGCTGCTCCTGGCGACGGAGGCCTTCCCCCACAAGGGGGGACCGCCTACCCGGGGCAGGTGCATTGGGGCCGTCCAAGGTGAGCATAAGCCCCACGGGAGGTTCCCTCCGTGGCAACCCAAATACCGAGAATATGTACGTACCTACCTGCATCCCGCGTCCTTGGTTACCTCATGAGGATGGTGAGCATCTCTTTCAGGATCGCAGCTGTCTTGCGGCGGATTTCCGGGAGCCGCACGCTCTTCTCCTCCACCCATCACGGGGTCGCCTGTCCCATCAGCGTTCATCTTCGGATCTTCTTCAACATCTCTTGCCTCGCCCATCGGGCCCAGTCCCATCATCGCAAACTCCGTATGTCTTGGGACTCTGGTTATGGCTGCACTTTGCAATACTGATTCCCGCTCTGTCTTAAGAGCAAGTTTGGACTTTTGGGTGGTATGCGACCGTCCCGCCAGGAAATCTGGCTCTACGTCGGTACAATCCGAAGTGTAGCGAGTATGATATCCCTTAGAATCTGACGGAGAACTAAACATCCGGCAGACGGGGCTCAGCGTCATTTCCATTGCCGTTCCCACATCCCCCTTCAACGGTTTTGGCGAACCGCGTTTTCGGTAGCGCCTGGTCTTTGAGCCGCTGCTGCAGCTCATGACCTCCTCCCACTCTACCCGAAGATGACATCCATTTTGACATGCTCCTGCACAAAAGGTGATGATGTCCCCCATGTCGGTACCCAATTCATCTGTCCGAATATCTTCTTTCTTCTCGGGCTTCAACTGACGATACCCGGATGGTGTAGTCAATTGTGAACCGGGGTCCACTTGGGCAGGGCTCATGAGGGCCCAAGCTCTCCGGGTGGTCCTCTGCTACCATAAACCGGGTGTGTAGGACCTGCCTCTGCCATTGTAGGAGCTCTACACCCTATTCCCGATTTAGCCATCTTCGTCTCCATGACAACCATTGTCCTTGATCTCACCAAAGCTTCCATGCTTTACGAAATCCGGAAAAAAAAAATTGGCGGCCCCCTTGGCAACGCTTGCCATAAAGTGGGAGCATTTGATCAGCAAACTCAAAGGAACTCGGGTGTAGGATCAACACATGAAAGTTGTACTGGGCCAAGGGAACAAATAAGGACGATGTAGGGCAAGGATGGGTTCAGTTAGAAACAGAAAAGAAGTGGAAGCCCTGGATCAGGATATGCGAGTTTCGAAGACGATGCTAATCCCTACTCCAAGAATGGATTTTACATACCATGCACATTCCCACTATGTGTTCTTTTGCAGACATATGATGCCATGCTATAACAACCTCCATTCACCACATTGAGAAAATGACATTGACTCATGGGAGCATGCATGACACAATGACATCAATACAGACGATATGGTGGATGGCACAAGGCACAGAAATGAAAGACAACGCAATGGCATCATTGGCTTCCACATAAGCTTGGCCGCAATTTGCCCATCCTCACTCTTGCCTGCAAGACAGCACAATTGGAATTGAGAAACATGACTTCCAAATATCAGAAGTGTCCTCACCGTTGATCATGCATGACACCATGGCCTCCATGAACACAAATTTTGCAATGGGCACATACATGACTTGTCCGCACTCATGAGTCACCATTGAACACGTATAAAGCTCTTGCCATGAGAATCAAGAAGTTGGAGTCCAGAGGGTGATCTCACGGCTATACGTGACACCTCGCATGTGTGACGCATCACATACATCATGATGCTGGCAATGCCTGGGCACTTCACACCGAAGGCGGGGTGCCTATCACTCAGCAATAACATAGACAATGGTCAGCAAGTGAATAAACTTGGCCGGTATACTTGCTACTTGCAAACAGGGCATCCAGAAGGGCCAGTCCCCCGAACCTCACCTGTTTAGTGTATGCTACAAACGAAGTGCTGTGCACCGCAGGGTTAGAGTTTCGCCAACGAAAGGGATGCATAAAGTGCAAGGCCAACACACAACATTAACCAGATGCCATACCATGCATGGACATGCCACCCAGTCCGATCACGTGGTGGCTATTTGCTTGGGAACCGAAGGCATACAGTGCAATCGCGCCAGGAAGAATGCCGTTTTCCAACTGCCAGCCTGTTCATATTCCAACGAAAATTTCGGAATATCACAATGTTGCCAGGCCAATAGCAGCAGCTGTATATTCTGGTAAACTCGGCTGCGATCTTGCTAGTGCGGATCAGCTCCAGAATGGAAGAAATCAATGGTTACGACGCCCACACTCCACAAACCAATATCAAACGACAGACGCCGACAGATTTGGCACTACTTTTTCTGGAGCTTAAGTGCAGCACTGTATGTGTTGCCTGTTTCTGATTGTACCCTTTGTCAATGGGGTTCTGCGGGCAGTGTGGTGCCCGAGCTGGAGATGGACACAATTTCTGCCGCAATTGTGGCCACAAATTGCCGGCGGCGTTGGAGTGCGAGGTATTCTTTTTGGCTTGTGTTGGTAGGTGCAGCAGCATGGTGCAGTGGTGTCAGTGGAACAATATATGTGCTACAGGAGCCAGAGCAAGCATCCGATCCACGGCGAAGCATCCTGTGGAGTAGTCGCCAGCAGAGAAGAGCCAAGAGTTGCCGCCATCAACAGTGCTGCCACAAAAACAAGCCCTACAGAAGCAGAAGACCCTCACTGCTCTCCTGGTGACCCAAACCTTCTTTTGTCAGAGAGATGGTGCAGTATACGCAGTGAAATGGCAGTCGGCAGTGAAGAGGGCGGCCCATTGGCATGTCCGTACGTGGCATGCCCACAGACCTTCAGCCACGCGCCTGCCTTAGCTGCGCACAAGGACAAGCACATCAGACAAGGTATTATGTGGTGAGGAGACACGTTCTTTCGTCGCACTACTGTCGTGAGAGCTAAATGGTGAAGCCTTCCAATTGGGGGCTGCTGTGTTCCTGAGGAGACGCGTTCCTCCGTGCAACTACTCTTGTAAGAGCTAAATGGTGAAGCCGTTGCGCATCGACTCTGCTGTGTTGCTGAGGGGACGCATTCGTTAGTCCCGCTACTCTCGTGAGACCTAAATGGTGAAGACTCTGCGCTTGCAGACTGCTGTGTTGCTGAGGAGTTGCATTCTTTCGTCGCTCTACGCTCGTGACATCGTGACAACTAAATGGAGAAGCCTTCGCGCTTCGGGACTACTGTTTTGCTGAATGGTGAAGCCGTCGAGCATGGGGACTGCGTTGTTTCGGAGGTGTTCTTTCGTCGCGCTACGCTCGTAAGAGCTAAATGGTGCAGTCGTCGCGCACGTGGACTGCTGAATGGTGTTGCTGACTGCGTCTACTTGCATATTGGTGTGCAGGAGACGTGCTGCGAAGGAAGACGACACCTCTGACCCCTTTCTTCCAGTTCATTGGAGCCGTAGGCCTCCCCCCTGTGCTGTGGAAGAACATCAGGCTGTGGAGGAGCCTCAGGACCCTCAGGACGCCATTTCCTCCTCTCCATCCATGGCAGCCTCTTCCTCCTCATCATAAATGCCAGCAACAAAAGGCAATGGTACAGGGCGCCAGGAAAATAAGGGGATACCAGGCAGGACAGTATACAGGCTGAAGTTTTACCTTCGGGTTGTCAATAAGTTGCGCCGCATGGAGGAACTGCAACAGAACAGTAAAAATCAGGCTTAGGTTTAACCTCTCAACAATTAAAATACGTTCTGACCTATCCAGAGATTGGTTGTTGAAGCTGGAGGGAGCGTGTGCAGGGAGCATTAGAGGCATGCGTGAAGCAATAGTTAATTGTACGTCGAGATTTGGAACGAGATCTGGGACTAGGGTAATGGGAATGTCGATTTCAATGTAGTTTAAAGATTACGACACAATCAGAATTTTGCTACAGTAATAATTCAGATTTTGGTAGGCTCAGAGGTTTAGCTTGCACTCGCATGTTGGTTTGTAAGCCCTATGACAGGCATATGACAGTTTGGATCCTCCGGTAGGTTCCGGAGTCAAAACAAGCTTATCAACAAGTTCGTCATTGCCTTGTGCCTTGCTCTTCAATTCAGGGTCATAAAGAAATCCACTGTGGGATAACAAAACTGTAATTGTTTGAGTTCTTTCAGCAAGGTAACGCGTGGTGGCTTTGGCGTTCGTTGGTCAGAAATCCGTCTTGCATGCTTACAACTCATCTTTTGTGCTCGAAATGAGGAGGTACCTTCAATGAATGTGGATCCGGTGCGAATGAGCTTGGATATTGGAATAAACTTTGCATTTGTACCTCTCACGTCGATTTCATGCCATTGCAAATCATTGCTGGTATGCATTCTTTATGGGTTCTTTGCCTTTAAGGGCCTTGGTTGGAACGAGTTCGTAAAGTAGAGGGCCATTAGGATATTCTGTAGGCAATCTACAGCGGCGATCTCCTCGTCCTTTAGTTCCCATTCTTCCCAACAGAGGTCCTCTGGGTCATAAAGGCGTTTGACCTGTTGAGCAGCGCACATCAGGGTCCCCCATAGTCGGGGTGAACACCGCACTGTGATGCGGTGACCATCCACAGACAGGATCTTGTAGGGCCCAAAGTAGGGGTCATCGCTGGTGGGGCGAGGCCAGGCGGGCAGCCAGCTGTGGTGCACCAGCACCCAGTCACCCTCTTGATAGGAGGCAGGCATTCCGTGCTTGTTCTTCTTGTTCCACTGGCGCTCCCTCACTCTCTGGAGCATAGCCTTGGCCTTGCCCACCTTGTCTTGCTGCTCCTTCACCCACTTACCCAAAGTGGAGTAGGAATCCTTGGGATAGGGAGCGTGTAGGACCCACGCCAGGCGTCCCATGATCAGCTCATGGGGCAAATATCCAGTTGCCGAACTCTCTTGGGAGTTCATCATCAAGGATATGACGGTGAGTAGTCTCACCGAGTCTATGGTGCACTCAGTCTTGCACCATATCCTCACGTTCTCTTTGAGAACTCGAATCTGTCGCTCACATTAAGGGTTACTCGTATGAGCGTAGGGAATCCCCGTTGACACCTAGACATTGAGGAACCTCAGGACTCTCTTGTATCAGGCAGTATCGGAGCGTACTTGGACGTCCTCGTCTGCATTAATTTCTTTGGGTGCCCCATAGACACAGAACAACTCTTCCAGGAGTATCTTGATGGGCTCCTTGCCGGTGATGTGTTTGGTGCATGGGGACACGCTGGTAAACCTGGTGGGCCCACAGGTGTAACTGGCCTTTACTTCAGCAAACAAGCACAAACTCAAACTCCAGAAATCATCACTAGCCAATTAGTACCCAAATTGACGTATCCCTTTGTACGGGGTCATGTCATATCTAAATAACATACAGAACATGGAAATGTATTCTACAATGCAACAATGCAAATCTATATTACAAAACACAATCAATCTTGAAATCGGATTTACATTTGCACACGCGCGCGACCTATAATCTGCAACTATCGCGACCGCATACGCTGCAACTCATTTCTATTACACTCCCCTCCTAAGACCTGACATACACCTATGGAAGGGTCTGAAAATCATCAAATCCTATGGGGATGAGTTGCTGTGCCATATATAATCTGTTGGGTGCCTCAATGCAATCTGCAATTGGTTCAAATACACCATGGGGTTAGTCACCATGACCTCACACACTCCCCTACCAAGCTTCAGGACCCCTGCCCCTAGCTGTCTAAGGTGGGCCTACCGTGCCTCGGGGCTTAGCTGTTCAAACTATTCTACAACATGCTTCAGTCACCTTAGCTTTCTATAGACTAGTGTGCAATGCCTCAACCCCTAGCTGTCTAGGCCTGAGTGTGTATCATACAATATTTTGATACGTTAGCTTGAGAATTGATGTTGAATTGTACAAAAAACTGGCAACCCATATGGCACAATAAGATACATTACAACATCAGTGGGGGTTTTTTATTCTTTCCAGTGGCTTGGCTGTTCCTGCTGCACCTGCACAAAATATTTTGCTCCAAAAACCCACTGCTGGATTTTTTCCAAACAGTTTTCACAAAAAAGTGCCATCAGTGGTATGGCTACTCCTGCAAAAACAATGGTCCTCTGGGCGCACACCAGAGACCAAAACTGTTTCCACGACCCGTAAAAACAGTTTTCATGCCCCACGCGAAAAGGGCAGAGTGGCCGGGGCTCCAACCAGCGCCACCGTAAAAACCAATTCCCTGCATTCCCTGCAAGGACAAAAACACAAAGAAAAAAAAAGAGCAAACATCTTCCACACAAGCAGTGCAGAATTCCAAAGCTGGGCAAACACGCCAGCGCAAGGACTCATCAGAGTCCACTGAGTGCCTCTCCTAAAGAAGACAGCCCACAAAGTTAGGTGCAAAGCCAAAAAACTCATGCAAAAACAGGCCTGAACTCAGGAGGGTCAGCGCCAAGGGCAACTGCAGTGGCAGCGCCATCGCTGATATATATATGAGCCACTGAAAAAACTCGAACCCCAAAACTGCCCAGATGCCACAAAGGCACACCAGGGCACTGTCGCAAAAAGGTAAGGCAAACCTGATAATATGTATGCACCAACCAGTGCAAAACACGTGTCGGCTGAGGCTGCCGGCGCCTCAGTGACATACCTGTTCTTGTCATCCTGCTCATTTGCATGCACAACATGCAATAGTAAGTGCAAAACAAACGGCGCTACCCAACGACTGACAAACTAGGGAATAAACACTACCAAAACTCAGTGAGCAGGGCACACAGGACGCGCAAGCACATCCACTACACACCCACACCCCTTGGTGGCACTGTTCCGCACAAACACACCCAAGAGCGGACGTGCACACACATCAACACTCGTGAATGCATAAGCTGTGAAACCTCCCACAAATGTCATCAGGCGTCAAGCGCCTCTGATGAACTCGTCGTTTGTGTCGCTCGTCGCTTGCGACACCGCGTCCTCTTGCCTCTTGTCGTAGGCTGTTCACACGCCGACTGCAACTCTGCCTCTGCCGCATCTAGCGCCGCAACGAAAGACTCCCAAAAGTTATGTTGGCTGTCCTCTTTTTTTCGGTTCACCGCAACTTCTGGTTGCTGCTCAACGAGTGGCAAAAGGTTGGGATGCACCTTTTCATAAAACCGGCTTTGAAGTTTGGCCTCTTCCTCTGATTCGTCTTGGAGGATGGCTTTTGCCTGCTCGACTCCTCCGTAACGCATTTCCCATAACTCCTCTTTCGTCAACGGCCGCCGCAACTGGCGGAGGCGAACGCGAGCTGCACCATACTGTTGGGCACCTAGTTGGCGGCAGGCCTCTTCACGCTCCTTCAAGGTTGACAGCCGTCGAATTTGGGCTCGTTCAGGCTCACTAGCGAGTCCACGGACATACACCTTGGCGGCTAGTTCTTGACACGGACCTACCATAGAACTGTCTGCAAGACCCAAAGGTTAGGCATCGGACTTCAAAAAGAAAATTCGGAACTTGTCTCTCAGTGCTGTCGGCGGCGTGTGTTCTAAAGGATTTGTTGCGCCGGCGAAGTGCTCGTCAAAATCTGTTTGGACCTGAATTTGCTGAAGAACCTCAACCCCGTACCAAGATCTCGTAGTCCTGTCCATGATCCGGGACGCCAATTTTGTAACTGGCCTTTACTTCAGCAAACAAGCACGAACTCAAACTCCAGAAATCATCACTGGCCAATTAGTACCCAAATTGGCGTATCCCCTTGTACGGGGTCATGTCATATCTAAATAACATACAGAACATGGAAATGTATTCTACAATGCAACAATGCAAATCTCTATTACAAAACACAATCAATCTTGAAATCGGATTTACATTTGCACACGCGCGCGACCTATAATCTGCAACTATCGCGACCGCATGCGCTGCAACTCATTTCCATTACAACAGGTTGCCACTAGGGTAAAATCATAGCAACCGAGCTTAGGCATCTCCGTGTAGTCCACGTAGAGAGCACTGTCCGCACAGTGGGGGATAGGAAGGGTCGAATAGAGACCTCCCTCCCTGATATCCTCATGTTTGCAGGACGGACACGGGCACTTCTCCACGATGGGCTAAAGGGTTTTCCGCAGCTGATCGTCAGTCCACACAGAGTGGAACCACTGCTGGAACAGCCTCAGGGCACAATCCGCTCCAACATGACCACTAGACCCATGGGTCCAGTTAAGGAGGGCCGGGATACGGTCGCTAGGCACGAGTATCTGGTCCTCATGCCAGCGGTAGGTCCTGGCCCTCTTCCATTGTTCATGGTTGACCAGGACGGGTTCCAGACGCTTCTCCAGGCTTTTGTAGATATCCCCAAACTGCTTCAGGTATGCGACTTGTTTGAGTCCATCTAGGGGTCGCAGGATGGTCATGTTGAGGTCCAGGTGTACATCCATACGGCTGAACACCTCCTTGGCTAGCTCTTCAGACCTGGCACCAACCATGTCGTCAAAGTTGTTGCGGCTGATGTAGTCCGCACACTCGTCCTTGACGCCCTTGATATAATGTACTGAAAGCCGGAGCTGGCTCAGGTAGGTCCACCAGCGTCTGAGCTTAGCCTTCTCAGGTGGGGGCCCCTTCTGGAACGTGCGGACCGGTTCTTCATCACACAGCCAAAGCACTGGGTTGCTCCCCAGCAATCAGGAGTGAGACGATAGCACAAGCATACCCGCGAGCAGTTCCTGCTCATAGGTAGAGTAATTACCCCGGGCCTGGTTCCATTTCCAGTTCCAATGACCCAGGGGAACCAGGACCCGTTCGTCGTCAGGGTAGCTGTGCTTGAGGGTACCATCTCCGTTCAGTCCATCAGTCCCCCATTGGGAAATGGCCGAGTCGAACTCCTCCTTCTCATATGCTTGCCACTGGAACAACATTCCACCTCCGCCCACACTGCTGGCATCAGTCACCAGGACAATCCCTTTCAGGGCTCTGGGCACGCCCAGGCATTTAGCGTTAGCTACTTTGTCCTTGAGCTCCTCGAATGCTTGTTGTTCTTGAGGGCCCCAGCGCCAGGTGGTACTCTTCTTGATGAGGTCTGTCACAATGGCGCTAGTGTAGGTGAAATTTTTAATGTGGCAGCGGTAGAAGTTGCAGGCCCCAATGAAACTGCGTACATCATGGAGTCCCTTCTCCGGGTCTTAATGTCGTACCTTAGCATCCCTCAGGGGTTTGGCCTTAGAGGCCGCTGGGGTCCACCACCCATAGCCAATGTCGAACCCCAGGTACTGCAGAGTCTCCTGCATGAACTCACACTTCTGCAGCTTGGGTCTGGTGTGGTTCTCCTGGCAGACCGCAAAGAATTCACCCAAGAGGAGGTGCACTGGCCACGCCAAAGGGCATGACCTTCCACTTGAACACCCTCCCCTGAGGGGTGATGAAGGCTAGGAGCCCCTGAGCATTGGGCGTCAGGTCCACTTGCCAGAATCCACTCTGCTTGTCCATCTTCGTCTTGTAGCGGCAGGAAGCTATCTTCTTGAGGGTTGAAGCCATGTCAGGAATAGACCCTGAGTGGTTCGGCGTCTTGTTTGTCAGCTCTCCATAGTCCACTACCAGCCGTTAGGCTGTAGACCCAGGCTTAGCAACCAGGAAACAGGGGCTGCAATGTTGGGGGTAGTCCCCATCCTTGTACTCCTGGACCAGGCCAGGGTCCATACATTCTTGTATCTGTCCCTCAATCTCATCGGCCTGCTCTTTAGGAGCCGGGTAGGGTCTCCTACGTATCTTGTGACCCACGGACTCGGGCTTCAGCTTGAGGTCCATCTGTACTAGCTTGTCACAAATAGCCGGAGGGGGTAGTTCTCTGAATGTCTCCAGGTAGCTCCTGATCAGCTTCTGTACTCTAGCGTCCAAGAGATTGATCCTGTCCTCCATGTCCTCGTCAGGGTGTAGATTGCTTGCCCCTTGGTGTAAGGAAGCGGGGAGGTGGACCTCAACCGGCTTAGCGTCCTTGGTAGTAGCCCTCAGCCCTTGGTAGGCGTATAGAAGGTCCCGTTCCACAGCCTCAGGTGGTTGGTGACAACATCGGCACGCTCTAGCGGGTTCGCATACACATTCCTCCGAGAGTGCATCCTCCTCTGGGGACCTCACATGGGAACCCCACACGGTCTTCATGAGCTTTAGATCCACCTCTAGTTGCCAGGTGGTAATTTTCTGTTCAAGGTCCTCCTTCAGTTGGGAGATATCTTCCATAGACCCTTGCTTCAACGGCCATGAGCGGCGGGTAGGCCTAGGATAGCATACCTTTTTCGCCACCAATCCCCTCGTGGAGTTCACGTACTCTCTCAGCCTGGATCAGGGGTCGAACTCGTTGTGCAAGGGCTGCCCTCCCCTCATGGAGAGTAGGGGTTTCTGTGGGGCAGTGTACTCGGCGTTCTCCACTACCTCCACGCACGTCGCCCCGAGAAAGGCGTCATGCTCAGTTTCGTCATCAGAGTGTATTGAGCTGGGTAGCTCGGATACCCTACACTCTGAGACTACATCAGGATTAGGTACACAGCAGGGGGAGTTGGGCCCAACAGTGTCAGACACCACGTACTCGTCTCCCCGGAGAGTAGTTTCTACTGCGTCTCGAGGTCGTAGTTGATTTTTTAGGACATCCAGGGTGTAGCCGCTGCTCTCACGTTGAATTTCCTGGACCATAGCAGGGTCCAGATCTTCTGAGGGCACTGGGGCTAGGCCCCCGTCCACCAAGCTTAGCATGCTCCTCCATCCTAGTTTCCTGATGAGCGTCTTGCAACCTAGAGGCACGTAGATGGCGTCGTCTGGCAGCTGGATGGAGGCGAGCGTCAGCTTATGCAATAGGGTACGCCAGTACTCATTTCCCCCATGGGCTCCCCAGTCGGGCGAACACAGGACCATACGGGAACGCTCCAGGGCCACCTTGGTCAGGACCTTCCCCAGTTCACTGAACCTGGGGTTCCCGTAGGCCATCCGGAAAGAGGGCCAGTAAAATTTGTAGCAGCAATTTTTCCCCTTGCTGCAGTAGAGGTCTAAGACATGTTGCTTGTCACTGGCAAATAGCTCCACATTCAGGTCTTCTCGGGAGTATCCCACCTCCTTCAGACCTTCGTCCAAGACATCCCCAAGGAGCTGATAGTCTTCAGTTTCCGAGGCGACCATCATGGTGGAGGGCTCCTTCTTGCATACCCTCAGGTAGCTAGACGTGTGTTCAGACTGCTCCAGTGGTACAGATTCCCCTCCGTCACCATGGTCCAATTGGAGGACGTAGGGTGCTTGCAGCGTGAAGGATAGAATCTGGGAGTGCTCAACGAAGAAGTCGGTCCCCAGTGCAAAGTTGAAGGGTTAGGTGTCCATCACATAGAACCAATGGCCAATGCTCCTTGATCCGATAGGCACATTGACCCCAGAGTCCCCAAAACTGTGCACCACATGCCCATCCCCCATGCGGATGGCTGCGGTAGGCATGATGTTCTTCAGTTCCCCACGAGGTAAAATTTACTTGGCCACAATAGATATAGTGACTCCAGTATCCAGTACCCCCAGGTATTCTCGTCCCCCAAGACGGATACGTTCCCAGAACACCAGATCTGTAGGTCCCCCGGAGCGTCCCTGTCAGAACTCGGCGGGGCAGGTAACTTCAAACCCCTTCTTCTGCAGTTTCCGCGCCATGAGCATGAAGCGGGAACGTTTGCCGGAGTTTGACTCGTCCCCATCTTCGTTGGCACGCTTAGTCCCTTGTTCTTGTTGGGCTTGTGTCTGGGAACAGGTCGTAGGCCCTGTGTTCCACTGCCCACCACAGTGCTCAGAGTTCCCCCCTGGTGTAGGCTTGGGGTTCCCTCCGGACTGTTCTTGTCCTTGTCCGGCTTACCCTCGTAGCCTCCTCGTACACCTTTACCCTTCTCTTGGCCTTTGCCACGGCCCTTGGACTTGCCCTTGCCACTGGCCTGGTCGGCGGTGCCCTTGCCACTGCCCTTGCCACTGCCGTTCTCGGTCTCGAGCTTAGCCGAGAGGCGTTGCTTGTGGTAGCACTCGTCCTCGTAGTGCTGTCTCTTACCACAGAACGCACAGGTGATTGTACACCTGTTGTGATCCGGCATCTTGGCTTTGCTGCCAGTGTTGGTCTCCTCCTTCTTCCCCTGCACCACGCGACAGTTCCGCTGGTCACAGTCAGGGGCATGAAGCAGGCAACCCTGCTCATCTCTGGCATCACACCAGAAGAGATCCTGGACATTGCTCATGAAGCGAGCATTTTTGGGGGTATTCCCCGGTCCAGGTCCGGGTCCTTGGTACCCCCGGCCATGGCTCCCAGAGCCGCCTCCTCCAGGACGGTAGGCGTTCACGTGCTGGGCGCTTTGTTTCTCCAGCGCCAGCTCCAAAAATAGCACAGACAGGTCCTCGTAGGTGGGGGCCCTTGCCTTGCGCTCCGCCGTTGCCAGGCATTGTTCCCACACTTCTCGTGGGAGCAGGGCCACCAACCAGAATAGCAGGTCATCGCTGCCATAAGAACCGGGCGTCAGTCGGCCTACCCAGTGGTCCAAGTCGGCCAGCAGCCCGGGAATCCTGGCGGGCTTGGGGTTGTTGGGCAACGCAGCCAGGTTCCGGATCTCAGCCCTGATGGACAGATCGGCTTCGTAAAAGGTGCTGCCTCTCTAAGGCAACCATTACATCCTTGAAGGTCGCGGACTTCGTCACGATCTGCTTGACCTGCTTCTCCAGGTACTTGGTCTTGCAGCACTGCAGGAGCAGATTGCACTTCACTCGCCCACTAGCATACGTTCGGCCGGTCATCCTCAGGAAGCGGCCAAAGTTCTCAGCGAACTCGCTGAGGTCCTTCCCCGTGAACTCCGTCAAGTTCACCACAGTTATGGACGTGGCGATAGCTTTAGCCTCCTGAGACCTGTGTCTCTTGTTGCGCTTGGTCTTCCTCGTTTTCATCTTCCTCTTGCCAGTCGGGATCTCCGTGTCCTCAGGGTCATCGTCCTCAGAGGCTGAAGCAGACGTCCGAGATGGCGGCTCATCATCTGAAGGATCACCGCATGGGTCACTAGAGCCGTAGGGCTCAACAGCAACCATAGCCCTTAGGCCCGGCTCGCGTGGAGTTCTCCACGTGGCTGTAGGGCGGTTGGGCCGTTCTTGGTACAAAATGACTCCTTGGTACCACAGCAGGGGTCGGCATAGGTCGGCTCCTGAAGCCTCCCAGGGTGTTTGTCAGTCCCGCCGCCAGATAATTGACTTGTAGACGATGTGGTAAAGCTCCGATGGTGGTAGGTGACCCTTGGAAAGGAATCAGGGGCTCCAACGTGGCCGAAACTTCTTGGGTTAGATCGCCAACCAGGTCTGCAGTGGCTCCTCGAAGTGCTTCTCGTATTTCCGACCGCGTTGGGCACTTGTTTGAGGATGTTCGTGATCCTGTACTCCTTCCGTTTCACAACTCAGGGCCACGTAGGCCACTCAGAGAGGTGAAGCCAGGGGCTGGCATAGTATAGCCAGTCTCGAGTGCTGCAGAGCCAGATATACCAGTCATGTACAGACCAGCCGCGGGTCTGTGAAAGTCATCATCGTAGCGGCGCGGCATAGACTCAGGAATACCCGTGTAGGTGGAGCTGGATGCCACTGGTTCGCTGACTGCAGTCGCCATAGGTGGCGCAGTTGCGGCTGGAGTCACACCATAGGGGGGTAAGGCATACGAGTAAAGCCTAGACCCTCGGCCATAGGTGGAGTGGTTGTGGGTGAGGATGCCGCTGGATTTGTGGCTGGGAGTGTAGTGGTTGTTGGAGAGGTTACTGCAGGGTGATCAGAGGCGCTCGGCACGCTCTCAACAGGTTTGTCCTCGAAGGGCACCTCATCGGATGTTTCGTGTTCATCTCCAGGATACATCTTCGACTACCATATCCACTGCTTCCTGCACCTTCTCCTTCTGTTTGCCTTCAGGTCCTCCAACACAGAGTCTAATGAAGGCCGCGCCCAAGCACTCCAGGGAACCGTCCCCAAGCCCACTTAAGGGCACTGAAGGTAGTGGGTCCTCAGATTCAGGTTCACCAGCAGGTTTGGACGTTGGTGCTGACTTGCCTGGTGCCACTGAGGGCGCTGTCTTCTCGGCAGTGTCCCTGGTGTCCATGTCGTATTTCTTCCGCCCTTCAGATGTGTTGTCAGTCTCGGCGTACTGGTTGTACTGCACGGAGTTGCAGGTACCCAAAGACTGAAAATATCTGCTACCAGAAAGTTAAAACAGGCTTTCACTGTTGATTGCTTGGATGATATTGCTTCTTTTATGCCTGTGCTTTCTCCCCCTGCCTCTTGGCGTAGCTGAGGTTTTCCAAATCGAAATGTTTTCACAAAATCAACCAGAACTTCAAGTATCCACAGTGCAAGCAAGGGACCACAGGATCAAATCCACAACATGAAGGGCTGCAGTCAAAGGAGATAGTGTATCAACAAAGGAACTCACAATAACTACAGACCTATGAAAAGATGGTCAGAAAATATCCTACAATGAGGTGGCATGGCTTGTGGCGCTGAGGTCACTGCCATGTCACATGGCATCTTCCTACGTAGCTAGGCTGACTGAGAATTGAACCCAGGACCTCTCAAAAAGAGGTGCCCCGGGCCCCCTAGGGTGCAGACCAGTAGGATAGCTAAGCATTCATGAGAAAGGATAGAAACATGTATAGGTTCTGGATTAACGTTAGCGCCTCAGTCATTCGAGAAAATGGTGCATAAGTCCAATCAGTTGGGGGGTCAGGGGTCCACACAACATACAAAGTTCAATGCTAGGTTTGGTAGGTCAAAATGTTTTGTCACCCCTTTTTGGATAGGCCAATACTAAGATAAAAATGTAGTATGCCTTTAGGCATCTCCCAAACAAGTAAAGCTTACCTTTTGGCAGGGAAAAATACTTTTTCCTACGGTGACCTTCATGGGGGGCTAGGGTTATAGCCCTAGTTACTTTGAAGAATGCACTTGATGCTTCCAAAGAGTACAAAAAGTGATTCAGTGTTAGTCTTCATTAGTTCGCAAAGAATAGCGGGAGATTGGTATGGGACCTCATGGCACAAACATTTTCCAGAGCATTCTTTTGTGCGAGGTGAACATGGATTTCCTTTTTTTGCCTCTTTGTCGTACCTTATGACCCGAGGAGATCCTCAAAGCCGTTCTTGGGTGCGTAGGTAGCTAGAACCTTCCTTGGTCTTGGTGCCCAAAAACAGTAAGAAAAAGTCCATTCCACGTCTTGTGTGGCTTGCAGTTCATCGTAGGAAATTACATAGGCCTAAATGCCGAGTATTATTGGCAAATTAGTGTCACGTATGAGTCGTCAAATGCAACGTTGGCAGATCATACAAACTAACATGACCATCAGCGTCATCAAGATGAAAGAAACTCGACAACTGAATCTGACTCCCGAACTCAACTTTGGACTTGGTGCAGGAAAAAAATTATTCCAAATGAATCTGTCCGTGTGAATATCCATGGCTGCACACTTAGTGTACAAAACAACCAAGGAGCAGGAGACCAAAACATCACAAAAAATGATCTAACTCAGCCTGCAATACTTGCAATGAGGAAGACACCAAACCATCATACAAAAATGATGTAACTCAACCAGCATCTTCGGGCCATGGCTAGCATCACAGAACCTTTTAACGTCACAAGGCAAAACGTGGTCACACTCATCATGAACCGTGCACTGGACTCGTGTAAAGCAATGGGATACTTCGGGCCCAATGTGATGATATCCAACAGCGACAAATACAACTGCGCAAAAAATATATTGGCAAAACATTTTAGGCATGGACAAGCACTACGTGCCACTCGCTTTGCACCAAAGCAGTCACTTGGCTTCTCAGCTTTTTCTGCCACAAAAACTGAGGTCAACGCTCTGCTGTGCAGTGGAAAGGTTCACAAAGTTCTCAGAATGGGTCCCAACGTAGAGAGGACAATTTTCCAAGCACGTTGTTTGTCAAATAAGCAACATCCTATTTAAGCAGGTCCAAAAACAAGCCTTCAACAACTTGAAAATTATATCCCAAAGCGCACACGGTTTGCCTTCTGCCAAAATGACTATTTTTACACTGACAAGGGCGGAGTTGCTGCCCGTATCCAAGGCAACCCATTGTTGATCATGTTGGACAATGGCGTTCTAGGCAACCAATTCCCCGTACCGAATTCGGGCTCTCCGCAATTGCTTTGTATGCTTCTTCACCAATTCCGCGGCTCCAATACGTACGTAGCCAAGTCCATGGCACCAGAAGGCATCCTACGAGTTGAGGCATGGCGTAAACAAGTAGACCCAAACAAAAGACCAATGGATTGACAACGGAAAAAGTGTGCACAAATGAGGTGCGCAAAGGGTGCAAAAAGGAGGTGTTCGCGCGCCAACGAAGGCAAAAGAGCAATGTAAAAAATATGTTCTCGCACAAAAAAAAAGGCGCAAAAAGGTCGCGAGAACAATGTGGAAAAGAGGTTGGCGCGCAAAAGCACGTATGCGTATGAAATGATCGACCGACGCACAAAAAATGTTTTAGGAGAATCACCAATTTCCTTGCAAACTATTATGTCCAATTCTACAAACTTGAGGAAGATCACCTGACAAGGTCTCATCCCGCTCCGTTACTGAAGCCGGTTCCGATCCCATTTGGCCGCACTCTATCCTACACTTCACCGATTTCAGCGATTTCAGCAGTTTTCGGGTACAAATTCAGGGGAATTCCGAATTTGTATTATTTATTTGTCACAGAATGGCGAACTTCACATTTCTCTTTCAGACCAGGCCTGCTGTGTGTGCGCGCGCCCTTCTCGTGTTCCTGTCAGCGTGCGCGTGGTCTGTGTCCTTTGATGCGGGCCGATCGTCTGAAAATTCTTCCCAACAGGCGCTAATAGTGTTGGTTCTATTCTCTTACGGGAATGGAAGCAAATGGGAAGCTAGGGCAACTCCAGTGGATGATAGAAGACCCGGAATTGCAATCTGGCTAAACCCTGGTGTGGTGCCTCCACCAACACCGGCTGTCGCCGTGGGGTGCATTACTGCACTTGGGACGAGACCGGTGTACGTTAATGGGCGCATCTGCTTCGGCAGTATTACGCCTACGTGCATGGGGGACCACGAGTCCCTTGAAGCTGGAGGAGCCCTAGTGGAAATCAAGTGGAAGTGGATGTGGCTTAGGTAGGCGCACCAGAAGGGAAGAAAGTAAGTGGGTCGTTGCTCCGCAGGGCAAAGCAATTCCTCATTTCTTGGCTTATCATTTGTTTGCTTTGCATGTGTCATGACAACTTGATCTTCCATGGAATCAAGGAGGGTCAGTCTTTGGTGATTGCGTGTGTTGAACATGTCGTGTGCATGTGCATTGGGTGAACATGCTAAAGGTGGAGACTTGCACTTATGCCCTGGTTGCTAACCTCTCATTTGCCGTCTTACTCCGGTGACCTTCGGTGATTTCATATCATTGGTCAAACATGGTTGGTGATCCACTGTCCTTCTCTTCGCAGCAAGCAATAGGGCATGAGTTCACTTAATTTGGCAACTGGATATAGGGACAATTGTCGGTCAAGGTTGACGATTCTCACTCCGTGTGCATGAATGCTCTCCTGGGTCATGGCTAGGGGAAACTCTTCCTCCACATGCATGCTCTCGGGATTGGGTTTTGGTGAGGTTTCTTCCAGGGCCATGGATTGGTTAGGATCTCCCTCCTGGGTCATGGATTGGCTAGGTTCTCTCTCAAGGTTCGGTTGGGATGGGACCATATCTCTCAAGCCCGGGATTGGGGCGGGACGATCTCTATTCGAGGCAGGACTACTTCTCCTTGGGATGGGACAATCTCACATGGACGTGCTCTCATTGGACCCGGGATACCTCTATTTGTGCACTCACTCTGCGGGCTGGGTCTAGATCTCTACATGTGACCCGCGGCATCTGCATATCCAATCTTCTTACCCGATCTCTCTCCATGAAGCATGCGTTGGATTGGTTCGCTGTCACACGAACAGGCAAATAGGCAATGATGATTTAACATGTTCATGCGTGGATGGTGGCTTATGAACATGACGATTGTGTTTGCCTATGCCATCCGGTCCCAAGCAATCAGGCACCAAGTGATCGGAGCGAGTGGCATGTCCAAGGATGTGAGGGCATGGGACATATGTTGTGTGATGGCTTCTCTACTCATGTCTTTGGTTCGCGACACTCTAACCGTAGGGAGCCCAGTAATTGGTATGTACCATACACCAAACATGTGAGGTTTGGTGGGCTGGCCCTTCTTCATGTCTTCTTTGCAAGCAGCAAGTAAACCCGTCAAGCCTATTCACTTGCTGGCCATGGTGTATGACATTGCTGAGGGACAGGCACCCGGCGTCCGGTGTGGAGTACCGGAGCAATGCCACCATTATGTTATATATGTCACACATGCCAGGTGTCAAGTAGTATTTGCAATTGTGCTGAGAGCCCGAGAAGAAGGAAGGCATTCGTGAAGAAGAGTGGGTACCTTCAACGACATGGAGGACATCGTCTCTTTTTGTGAAGGAGTATGCCGGCCACGATGTCATCTCCGAGTACCCGCGGAAGAATCGGACGAGGAGGTCACGAGCTGCAGCAGTGGCTCAAAGGCCCGGCGGTACCGCAAACGCGGTTCGCCAAAACCGTCAGAGAAGGATGGGGAATTGGCAATGGAAATGACGCCGAGCCCTGTCAGCCAGACGTTCGGTGCTCCGTCGGACTCCGAGGGATATCTTACTTGTTACGCTTCAGATGGTGCTGGCGCAGAGCCAGATTTCCCGGCGGGAGGATCGCATACCGCCCCAAATCCTGAACTTGATCATGATGCAGAACGGGAAGCGTTGCCGCCTAGGTCGCCAACAACAAGAGTCCCAAGGCATACCGAGTTCGGTATGATGGGAGCGGAGGCCGGAAGGATGGACGGTGACGGCACGGGCGACACCGTGATGGGCAGAGGAGAGGAGCGGGGGGATCAGGGAGGTCCGCCGCGGAATGGCCGGGAGCAAGAAGGAGATGGTAGACATCCATCCGAGGACGCCAAAGAAGTGGGGTGCGGGGTTGGGGTGCGTGAAGATCACCGCCATTGCGGACATGTGGACTTCCTCATCGGGAGTCATTCCCGGATGGGCAAGGGTGCCATTCTTCAAGGGAGCGACAATTTGGAAAACACCTCGGGTGGAATTCTTGAGGACCAGGCCATCTTCCACAGCGCTCTGAAGAGTATCCGATCACATCAAGAGGACTACGAGGCCAAGTTGGAGACGATGCTTGTACAGCAGCAATGAATGGTGGACAAAATGATCAAGTACTTGGAGCCTGTCGAGGACAGGATGAAGGAGTTGGAGAGGCGTGCGGGGGTCCCGGCAGCACGTCCCGATCTACCACAAGATCCTGGCCGGGAACGTTTGGTGAGGCGGCTGACGACATTGAGGACAGCCGCAGAAAGAGTGGCGCCCATGGAGGGTCCCATGGAGTCGGCGCCATACGGTCCGCCACGGGTTGACCCCTCATTGTTGAGGCACATCCCACTTTTCGCGGTCAGTGTCATGTTAGGAGAGAAGTCGCCGGAAAAATGCTCTGGGATTTGTACGCCCAAGCGTGGACCCGTGAAGGGATGGTTGAGATTGACATTAGCAGCCCGCCAGCCGCTGGGACGTTCGATGCTCGTGCAGCGTATGAGGGCCGGGTCGCTGAAATGGATTCGGTAACACGTGGAGGATCAAGTGGGGAATCATGGGTGCAAGATCTGCGGTCGGGCACAGTGACCATGGTCGGTCCGAGCATGGTAGAAACCAAATCTGGACGGCGAGAAGACATGGAGATCCGAGGAGTTTACTCCCACTCCCCAGGCATTGGGAGTGGTGGAAGTATTGGACTTGGTGGTGTCATTGCTTCGGATGTCAGGGACGCTGTACGCATCGAAGAACTCCGGGGCGTGAAAATACCCCCCTACGACGCGAACTTCGCCAACTTGGACGACTTCATCTTAGATTGGGAAGACTTAACCCAGGAAGTTGTGGGTGAAATGCGGTTCGGATCGAGTGCCCAGGACAAGTGGGCATGTCGTACTTTCCCACACCGTTTGGCCCCGGAGTTGAAGGCGGACTTACGTGACGCGATTCGGGACAACAGGATCCGTACGAAGGAGCAGTGTTTGGACTGGTTGGAGCAGGAAGAAAGGGTGGATACCGCCAACCAAAAGCTTGATGACTTATGGGCAATACCTCTCAACTTGGAACGTGGGGAGCTGCGGTTGAGGGAGTGGAGGAGATATCTTCGAAAGTACCGCCGACTTCTGAAGCAATTTAAGGATTGGTCGGAATCGGGTGGAACTCGCCACCTCGTGTGGGATGTCTTTCCAAACCTACTGGAAGAAAATGGTAGAAGACGAGGAGAAGAAGCGGGCCAACAAATGTATGGCAGTACGCATCATGTCGCCGGAGGAGCAGAACCCGGGCATTACGGAATATTTCCGACGGAACCTCGAAGCGCCGGAGCGGATGATCTCGTTGAAGAATTCCGAGTACGTGGAGGCGTTTGGCGAGATCGCGGGTTGACCTCTCCTTTGACTCAACAATGTCCAATGGCGACGCGGGGAGAAGCTGAAGTTGCAGATGATACTCGCGTGAATGAGCTTGGACTCAGTCATCCAGTACGTGAGCGTCGAATTGAAGCTGACCTCCAAAAAAGAAGCGTATATTAAAGACCGTCACAATCATGGGAATCATGATCACCGCGAAGATCGACATCATCGAGAGGTCCAAGATGATCGCGGCGGGAGTTCAGAAGATGCCGGGGGCGAGAGTATGACCCGGGAGGATCATGAGGAAGCGCATTTCTTTGCGGTTGTGGCGCACAACACGAAGGAGCATGGGCAAGACAAGTCGAAGTGGAGGGGAGCACCACCCGTTGGAGAGATTGGGAAACCGCCGCGGAGGGTCGGCAATCCGCCGCTCTCCTTCAAGGAATACAGGCGGGAACATGAAAATTGCTGGATCTGTTATGGGAAGAATCTCCCACACAAACACGATCATAAGAGGTGCAAGATCTACGCGGAGGACAAGAAGGCTTACTTCCAAGCCCACCCCGAGAAGGTGCCCAAAGAAAAGCGCATAGAGGCTTGGAAGCGTGGGCAAAGTGCTGGTGGACACTCGGGAGGACAAGGGCATGTAGGTGGACGCCAGCTTCGACAAATCGAGGAAGTGGCAGATTCGTTAATGCGGTGCATGGAAGCGCTCAAGGCTTTGCAGAACGAGAGAACTGCCCCATTGCCGGGCAATTCGCAGCAAGAGGGGGCTGCGGTCGATCGAACTTAGAGAAGCCCCCACAGGAGTGGGACGTGGGAGGACTCTCCTCCGAAAATCAGTGGAATCCAATCGACGAAGGCATCTATGGTGCCGAGGAAGGTTCCGAAGGAGCCAAATCCACTGAGTTCAGCCACTGCCAATCCATGGGCGGCCCTGCCAAGGGAAGTACACGTGGATATTGGCAGCTGGGACAAGAAGGTTGGAGAGACCACGGAGAGTCCCGTGGATGGGCAGGACCAACCCAAAATCTATGAGATACGTGATCACACATTGGAAGTTCTTATGCACCCATCTGTGCTACAGTTGCATGCCGTGAGAGTCGTCCGTACACCACATGGCGATGAGCAGCAATTGCAGTTGAAGGTGCGGGTAATGTAGGGATGGAAAGAAGTGATCGCAGAGGTCTTGGTGGATACTGGGGCCCAGGTAAGGTTGGTGCGGAATTGACTGTTTCCGAACATATGTCTGAAGAGCAGTGACCGACCAGTGCGCCTCAATGTCGCAAACGGCTGGATCACGGATGGAGGGGCCCGTGAAGCCGAACTTGGCCTGGAAATTTGGGAGCATGACCGATTGTATGGACCGGACCAAGCAGAACGCTTGATGCTCAATGGAAAATTCTACGAGGCCGATCTCTCCGATTGGGATATCATAATGGGCTACGATTTCATTGTGAGCAATTCAGCCGGAGCATTGCCACATCTTGCCACACTCATTCATGAGGCAAACGAGAGGCTTTCATGGCTATCGACCCATTATGCCCCCGGTGGATCCCAATGGACCGGAGATGAGGAGGAGAAAATTGTTCATGCGGTGAAAGCAGTGGGAAATAAGTCCAAAGGTGGCGATGGAGAGCACCTTCAGGAGTATGGTCTATCCCGGAAAGCTTCTTGTCGCATGATGGAAGGCTTGGGTATGGAGACATCGTCAACGGATGTCTCCGCATCAAAAGAGGCTCCCAGGTTGCAAAACTGCGCGAGGTACTGGCACAAGGGTGACTCGGCCTGGAACAAACACTGGGGCCCAGAAACGTGGGGCCATCTGTATGTACACGGAGCCAAACGGGATTTGGAACAGATGGTGAACAAAATTATCGCCGATAGAGCCCAAGGAGTCTTGGTGTTGACTGGACTGGGCTCAGGGGACGCCCGAGGCGAATTCTTAATATCCAAGATCAATTCCATCGCCTTGAACGGATTTGTGTTTGCGCCGGATGAGGAGATATTTATGGGCGCTACAGAAACCTCTTTGCCGTCACCAAGACAGGCATGGTCAACCCACGCGTATTATGTGGACGGTAACAATGCCATCCCACGGGCGATGAGGCTTTAATCCGGAGGATACAAGCCGTGCCCATGAGGGTCATGTTCCAGGAGAGCAACGACCCCAAAGTGGAAGTCAAGACCTTGTCCTTCGGCGGGATTGATCGTGTTGTCCACTACATGAAGGATGGGATGCATGACCGTGTGGCAGCCAAGCAGGCAAGAAGCCGGGTCAAATCTCCTCATTGGTGGGACGATCAGAATTTGGTTACGGGGAAATTCACCAAGAACGAGTTGGTGGCGAGGGTGTTGGACCACATGGCCGATCAAGGTGAGCCTGTGGTTTCCAACCGGCCCACGTGGAATCTCCCACCCTCGAGTTTCGGATGGAACCCTGACACCCCATTCAATATGCAAGATTTCCGAAAATTATTGGCGGGGCTGCAGACCCAAGATGCTGAAGAGGGTATGACGCATTAGGAAATGTCGCAGGGCGATCCAGAGGAAGGCTATACGGCCATTCGGTCAGTGGTGACCGTGCCGACAGCTGCGGCCCAAGAAGCAAGGGAAAATCCAAGAGTGGATGAGCTGCGGGAAAGATTGGTGAGGGATTATCCCCGGTTGTTCAGCGGTGTGGCCAACAAAAATTCACGTGATCGAGGTCAATTTGGCACCGCACGGATGAAATTGAAGCCCAACCCCAAAGTATATCGGCCTCGCGAATATCAGCTACAAGCTTAGCGGGCGGAAGCCATGAAAAAGGTGTTGAAGGAATTCATCGAGCGCGGATCGATAGAACCTTCGGACAGTGAAAGGGGAAGCCCTGCATTTATCGTGCCGAAGAAGGAGAAGGGAGAATGGCGGTTATTGGTTGATTATCAGGGGTTGAATGAACAAACAGAGCATGATTCGTACTCTCTTCCCTCCATCGCCACTATCCTGCAAAAACAGGCTCGAAAGCGCATCTTCACGGTGTTAGACCTCAAACATGGTTATCACCAGATGCCGCTGCATGAGGAATCCAGGGCGTGTACGGCGATGAGTACAGTACTCGGCCCCATGCAATGGAAAGTGGTGCTGATGGGAGCCAAGAATGGCAACGCGGTATTCCAACGCATGATGGACGTTCTGGTGGGACCTGTGCGGGTATTGCGCCGTCCCGTTCGTGGATGACATCATCATCGGGTCTGGCACGGAGGACCTGTCGAAGGATGAACTGATCAAGGCCGACGAGAAGGACTTGAGACGAGTGCTCGACGTCCTTGATCACCACCAAAAGGTATGCAAGCCAACGAAGGCATCCTTATTTGTGAAGGAGGTCGAGTTTGTGGGACATTTGGTTGGTCATGGGCATCGCAGGCGCATGCCGATCAAGTTGGCCGCCTTGAACCATTGGGACCAACCCACCACCATCAGCCAGTTGCGGTCGTTTATGAGATTCTGCAATTATTTTTTGGGTTACGTACGAATGTATGCCGAACTCTCGGGATCATTGCACAAGATGCTGCAGGTTCGGAAGTTCGATGGGCGCAAAGGGAGCAAGAAAAAGCTGGCTCGGACAACAAAGGCAGAAGAAGCGTTCTAGACACACAAGAGAACTGTCCTGGGAAAGTTGGGGTTATTCCTTATCAATTGGGACAAAGGATTTGTGCTCCGCACCGATGCATCGATTGTGCCGTGGGAGCAGTCCTGGAGCACGTCCGAGAGGATGGTTCCCATGTCCCAGTGGCCTTTTGGAGTAGAGCTTTGGCAGAGGGGCAACGCCGCACTTAGACTGCAAGGAAAAAGGAGACGTATGCCATGATCTGTGCCTTGCGCAAGTGGTCCGGGCAAATTGGTTTGCAACCCCTTGTGGTGTGCACCGACCATCAAAGTTTGCAGGGTTGGCACAAGGAGCACGTCGACACCCCCTCGGGTCCAGCAGCCCGACGCGCCCGGTGGCACGAGACGCTAGCCAAGTTTGACTCGCGCATAGTGTATGTGCCCGAAAAGGACAACACTGTGGCCGATTGCCTCAGTAGTTGGGCCTACCCGGCCGGGAAGGCATTGATGGACATCTCCATGCATGGCGACGCCGCGGAGGCTGCGGAGGCCAAACGTATCATCGAGGCGGAGCGTCTCCTGGAAGAAGGCGAGGCCAAATGCTTTGTGGTGATGGAATCCCGCGCCGAGCTGGCCCAAGTCCGAGATGCCAAGGTGGAAGCTGTGGAGGTGCAAATGAAGGAGGAGGACATGGTACGAGCCATTGAAGGAGTACAATCAGTTTTGATGGAGGATTGGTCCGATGATTATGCAAACTCGGACAATTGGCTGAAGTACTGAAATGCGGTGAGTGCGCAATCCGACGACAATTGGCCGGAGGGATTGACGGAAGAACGGGACAAGCACTTTCTCAAAGACAAGCTTTTGGTTCCCGAAAAACTTGCTGGAGGACTTGATTGACCATTGGCAGAACGCTCAGTTGATGCACCCGGGACGCGATAAATTGCAGAAGAACTTGGAGTCGAGGTTTTTGTTCCCTCCAGGTTATTACGCAGTTTTGAACCGGTATTGCAAGCCGTGTGCGGTCTGCAGGGCCACCAAACATCCCAATCGGTCAACTGGTTGAAACTCCGTGTACACTGCCAGTCCGGAGAGTCCCATGAAGTAGGTTTCAATGGATGTCTTGGCGACGCCGGAAGTTACCGTGGAAGGCGGGGTCTTTAACTGTGTCATTTTGGCAGTCGATCGCCACAGCGGATACATGGTGGCGGTTCCTGGCAAAAAAATCGAAGAAGAAGGACAAGAGGGACAAGCAAGGAGTGGAGCTGCAAGCCAAGACCGTGGCGCAAGCAATGATTCGGCATTGGTTGACGGTATTTGATTTGCCAGCCGTGATATGCAGCGACAGGGGTACGCCGTTCGTTGGCGCATCGTTTCGCACGATGTGCAACCACATGGGCGTCAGGCATGCCAAGACAGTGGCATATCATAGCCGTTCGAACGAAGAAGCGGAGGTGGCGGGCAGGCAATTGTTCGAAGAATTCCGGCAATTGAATGTTGAGGAGCCTGGCAGAAATTGGTATCATTCCCTTTGGAGGGTTCTGCAGGCATACCACAATTTACCCGGACCGTCTGGTTTGTCAGCCCATCGTATCTTATTCCTGCGGGATTGAGTTTCACGTACTCTCCCGTGGAGGAACCATGGTAATGTGGCCAGGGAGGCCAATGACGTGATGTCCGAAGCCGACGACACGGCCAAGAAAGTGTATGATGCCATGGTTGTGGAACATGCGCAGAGGGCCAGAAGGTTAAAACAGGGTTCCACTGTTGATTGCTTTGATGAGATTGTTTTGTTGATGCCCCTGCTTGCTCCTGCTGCTTCTTGATGTAGTTCAGGTTTTCCAAACAAATAAGCTATGATGAAATCAACCCCAAATAAGTACCCACAGTTGCAAGGCAAAGGACCACAGGATCAAAGCCACAACATGAAGGGCTGCAGTCAAAGGAGATAGTGATACAACACAGGAAACTCACAATAACTACAGATTTATGAAAAGAGAGTTAGAAAATATCCTACAAACATGGAAAAGCTGCCAACATGGGCGTCCTCTTCTTTATAGTGCCATCTAGAGATGTGCACTCTTTGTTTTGGGTCCCATAGGTGGTGAGGTGGCATGGCTTGTGGCACTGAGGTCACTGCCATGTCACATGGGATATTCCTACTTAGCTAGGCTGACTGGGAATTGAACCCAGGACCTCTCAAAAAGAGGTGCCACAGCCCCCTAGGGTGCAGACCACTAGGATAGCTAAGCCTTCATGAGAAAATATAGAAAGATGTATAGGCTCTAGATCAATGTCAGCGCCTCAGTCAGTCCAGGAAATGGTGTATAAGATAAATCAGTTGGTGGGTCAGGGTTCCACACAACATCCATAGATCAATGCTTGGTTTTATAGGTCAAAATGTCTTGTCGACTCATTTTTGGGTAGGCAAATACTAAAAGAAAAATGTGTTATGAGTTTAGGCCTCTTTATAACAACTAAAGCTAACCTTTTGGCAGGGGAAAACACTTTTTCCTACTCCCCCCTTGTGCTGTGGTGACCACCACTGTCGCATTTTAAAGGAAAAAGCAAATTTTTTTTGGCCTCCCCATGGCTTCAACATTTATTTAAAATGTCCTATAACATCACCAACATTGGAAAGAAGGCGCTGCGTCAGGGCAGTTGCCAGGTTCTGCTGAGTCATAAAAGACACCTACAGCTCCCTCTTCGCTCATCTACGTCGCTGGGGCAGCAGTGGCTTGGTAGGGGGATAGAATGGGCATGCCAATTGATGGTGTGCACAACCCTCTCCCTCCAATTGGCAAACCGCAGTGCAATACGCAGAACCCAACGCTGGATATGATCAGGGCACGCTGTCTGGGGTCTCGATGAACCTGCTGTAAGACCTGATCTGTCCTTAGCATGTTGAAAATGAATTTACCCTCATGGGGGTTTGATATTCAGGACAGTGGTCCAGGAGTCAGTTTTTCGGCCTGAACACGGCCTACTCCACTGTTTGCGCTCCAGGATATCTGTAGAGAAAGGACGAAGGGTTGAGGGACTGACAAACACGCAACGTTGGACGCAAACACCAAAATCCGTCAAATGACGGCCTAGAATTATTCTGACGGCACACACCTGTCCAGAATCTTCATGTGCATTGAATGCACATTTTTACAAAATTTATTTTCATCACAGGCATTTTTCAATTCCTGGATTTACACGCAGAGAAAAGCGGCGCGCCGGAGCGCATCCTAATTGGGTGCGGGAAAAGACAAAAAGAATAAGATTATAACAGTATGTCACGTAATAATAAGAAAACGACGAGACACACAATAAATAATAAACGTAGGAATTACACGTTTGCTTCTAGGAGCAATAAAGAAGAATGAATCCAAGAAACTCAAGATGAATTCAAACAACAAGGTATAAACATACAGGTCTTGTTTGCTTCGTGTGCAGCATGCACATAGCTTGTCTCGTGTTATCGTGAACGTTCAGTGTAGCACAAAAAACATCGAATAGAGGGACATATTGAAGTTTCCCTGTTACGCGTATTCGATGCGGCAGGATACGGCAGGATGTGGCAGGATACGGCAGGATACGGCAGGATACGGCAGGATACGGCAGGAGACGGCCGAATACGGCAGGATACGGCAGGATACGGCAGGATACGGCAGGATAGGGCAGGATACGGCAGGATACGGCAGGATACGCAGGATACGGCAGGATACGGCAGGATATGGCAGGATACGGCAGATACGGCGGGATACGGCAGAATACGGCAGGATACGGCAGGATACGACAGGGTCCGAAATATCCGCCTGTTTGCACTACGAAAACAACCATTTTGCGTTCATTCAGCGTTCGGTGGTATTTCATACTGTTCTTGCATGCCTATTGTGACTTTCCCGGCTGACAACCCGCTTCATTTACACCATTTAAATCGTTTCAAAAAAGAAGAAGATTGCTACCTGCTTCCTGAGCTTGGTGGCATTTCATCCTGTTTCTGCGTGCCCATTGTGCCGTTTCTGTTTAGGTTGACAACCCGCCTTGCTGCACACCAATTCTCGGTTTTGAAAAAGAAAATGATTGCTACGTGATTGTGTACGAAACACTCCCTGTGCCCCAAAACACAATACGCAGGAGCATAAAAAAAGACCATCACATCATTGCAGCCTGTACTATTATGGTTATAGACCTTCGGTGTACCTCTGCTCCATGTTATGTAGGTTACAGCGGAAAATGAACAGGCCGGCAAGGAAGTCGTAGTTATACGGGCGCCAGGGAGCCTCATCACGGCAGTTCCAGAATCGCCACTTCTTGACATTGCTGAAAATATTCTCCACTAGATGACAGCCTTCATTGATCATCTGGTTGTAATGCACCATGAACCAGGTCAATCGGCCATCCCCCCTGGCCACACGGCAGAACATGTTGTCTGCAGTGCTGTAGTGACAGTCACCGAGGCGGAAGTCAGGCCGAGGACCATTGAAGTTCCAGGGAATGAATGCATCCATGTCCGCCGTCATCTCGGCATCGGTGGCACGGGGTGGATACCACCACGAGCAGGCAATGATCTCGCGCCTCAGGTTGATCATGGCATTAAACACGAGCGCATGCCCGCGGTAAGTGGGTTTGTCGAACCAGAACAGCTCCCGGTCTACCGGGTGCGAAGGTGACTGGATGGCCACATGCGTGCTATCGACAATAGCAGACACGTGGCGGTGAATTGGATGACTGTGTTTGTGGAATTCCCATCGGCGTTCAAAAGCATCCGTGAACGTATCCCACAGGTGAGCCCGTTGTGACACGTCACGTAGTACTTGGATACAGTAGTCCCGACCAATTCCCAATGTGCTCGCACATGCAATCTGGCTGTACCCCAATCGCAGCAAAGAGATTGTAATCACAAACTCCTCTAATGTGAAAATCAAATTTGCCAACAGGAACAGCAGAAATCCCATTCTGTACCCGGTCGCATTCATGAGCGGCATTGCTGCAAGTGGAGCGCAGTGCGGGGAGGCACCGCTATCAGAACGATCCACAGAGATCCACGTAAACTTGGGACTACAGTGATCTGCCGTCAGACACCTGGAAACAAACTGCCAGATCACTGTGGCTGGCCATGCTGTGATGAGAGAGGGGTGACGCCCACCACTGCAGATCAAATAAAGTTTGATGTCTTTGTCACCCGTTTGCAGGATGCGCCTGCGTGGCGAGAACAAAAGAAATTGGAAAAGGCTGAGCGTGCAAGCCAGAAGGAGATGTCTGCCGATGCGCACGCTCTTGGTCTTGGCCCCAGCTCATTGGAGAGGCAGAAGCACACACTGGCCAGCAACCTCACAAGTCCAAATGCAGTGGGCCGGCAGCCAAGCACCGGGACATGGCGCCCCACCAGTGGTCCTGCACCTCAGCGGCGCTGCAAGGCACCGGGTGGCACATGCTACGCGCCAGTGCCAAAGAACTGCAGCAAGGGAATGTGCACACCGCACTGCCTGAGCTTCCAAATTGCCTATGCACAGCGGTTTGCAACTTGTACGCCATGCAAATACAAAACGTCCCGAGTTCGACACAGGCACACACCACGTGCCACTGATGCAACGGAGCTTGCACCTTGGATTGGGGACTGGCATGGTCATTTGGATGAACCTCGCTGGAGGCACGTCGCGCAGAATGAGGAGGATGAAAATCAGGACAGTGACACCAGTTCTGTGATTGATGAGAACCCACTTGCTCAGCCGGAGACGTTGACTCAGCCGCAGCCGTTGACTCAGCCGCAGACGTTCTCAGCACGAGCACCGCGGACACAGGACCTGCCACCAGATCGTGCGGAACAGGAGACCGTCGAGGCCTACCTAGAGAGGCTGTTGGGTTCAGCTCCGCGGCGCAATTCCTTGCCCAGACGCCCGGGTGACACGCCATCTGAAGATGCTGATTTTGCAGAAGCGCAGACCGCAAATTTGCTTGATGACTTACAGCAACCGCCGCCAGCAGAGCGCAGGCCCTCGGCAGATAGCGGCCGGTACATTGTGGAAGCCCCGAAGAAGAACTATCACTGCATTGTGTGCTATTGCTTTCTATTGAACACTGCAGTTCTGCCTTGTGGACACACGATCTGCACAGACTGAACCAGCAGCGTGTCCTGATTCAACATGCTCCCAGATACCAGCGCCAGCAGTGATTTCCAGAACAGTGGCTTCGTTGGACTCTGAGCGGTTGCGACAGCAGGAATGGAAGTGCACAACAGTGCAGCGTCGTGTGGAGCGGTCTGAGCAGCCACGTGCTGGAGCTGGAACATTGGTGCACGTCATGTTCAACGACGGCTGAGACGAGGGCCTGGTCGGTGGCGGTACTGTTGAATTCGCCGATAGAACAAGATTTCCCTGGAGCCGCATCCGCACCTGGCATGCAGCCAGCGACCACTAAGGTCAGCTAAGTACACTATTTTGGTAATATATTTGATTATTTTCTTCGTTTGTCTTCAGCCTGCACAGTGGCATGCACCATAGTGCAGCAGTATAACTATATATTTTTGTATGTCTATAACTTCTTTTATTGTTGATTATTTGTATTATCGCACAGTGGAATAAACGACAGTGCAGCTTCCTCAGACACACGCATCGAATGGCCATTCGTGTGTCTGCTCAGTGTAATGTCGCTGTGCCTTCCCAGCTTTTTGAGTGCGCCAGTCAATGACGGAGGAAAGTAGTTGGCAGTTGAGGTTATGTGTCAAGTCATTTTTTTACCTTTCAGCACAGCAGGGAACAACAGAAAAGCATGCAGAGGTTCAAAAACCAGACAGTTGAACAGTTTTGAAAAAATGAACACCATATTTTGAAAAAGCATTTATGTTTGTTAGGATACAAGCTGCAGTGGCTTCTAAAAAGGTTTCCGGAAAGAAAACAATTGTAAATGGATTTTTGTTTGTTAGGATAAAAGCTGCAGTGGGTTTGAAAACGCTTTCAGAAAAAAAAATTGGAAATGCATTTTTGTTTGTTAGGATAAAAGCTGCAGTGGGTTTGAAGACGTTTTCCAGAAGAAACCAAGTCACATCACATCACATCACACCACATCACGGCAATTCAAATATGGTCACACACTTCACATCACATTAAAACACATGACATCACATCACACCACATCACATCACATCACATCAAGTCAAATCAAATATCATTGCACCAAATCACATCACATGAAATCGCATGGCATCACATGACATCCCATCACATCACACCACATCACATCACATCACATCACGTCACGTCACGTCACGTCACGTCACGTCACGTCACGTCACGTCACCTCACGTCACGTCATGTCACATCACATCGCATCTCATCACGTCACATCACATCACATCGCATCACGCCACACCAAACCACACCACACGAGATCACACTACATCACATCGAATCACGTCATGTCACATTGCATCACATCACATCACATCTCGTTGCGTACACCACATCCTATCAACTTATAACGCATCACATCATATGGCATGAAGGAAGGTCAATTTGCAATGGTTCATACAAGGTCAGATCACATAAGCTCCGCACACCTGCAAGGCACCGCCTGTTTATGAGACCTTTACCAATAACTGAAACTCCAGGTTAGGATTACGGTTAGGGTTAGGGTTAGGGTTAGGGTTAGGGTTTCGGTTACTGGCATACGGCAGGATACGGCAGAGAAAACAGGATACGGCAGTATACGGCAGATACGGCAGGATACGGCAGGATACGGCAAGATACGGCAGGATATGGCAGGATACGACAGGATACGGCAGGATACGGCAAGATACGGCAGGATACGACAGGATACGGCAGGATACGCGTATTACAGGAATACAATCGTATTAAAGAAACCCCATCAGAAGATTGCAAGATAATTAGAGGTGAGATCGGGTGATTAGAACATACACACGCTTGAATAAACGCTTGCTCCGCTTGTGTTCCGTTTTACCCTTCCCTTGCTTTGCTCTCCAGCGGTATGTAAGGTAAGTAAGCCCAGGAGGGGCCACCCCCTGGTTGAGCTTGTGATTGAGGTGTGGATTGGTAGGGAAAAAGAGATTGGTTAATGTGCTTGCTAACCTCGTGCATAACCGTGCATGCATATGACGCATTAAAGGGTAGGCCACGCGTGTTGCGCACGGTAAAACCCTTGTTTAGGTTACCCAGGGGCTCCACCCTACGTTCTTTAAGAGAACGGGTGGAGTTCCTTAAGCTTGCTTGCTTGTACTTGGATTCAGGAACAGCGTATTATAGGGCAGCCTGAGAAGCGTATAATACGTGGAGGCTGTCTCGGTTCCTCAGTCTTTAACGCACGTCATTTGCCTCTGCTTTACAGGTGGGAAGGTCAGGGTGCATTCGTGGTGCCACTATAGTGAGCGTAGGACCTGTAGTGTGTGTGTCACTGTCCCGCCTTTTTCCTGAAATGTATCAGGGTTTTGATGGGCAGTGGCAGTGGTAGTCTAGGTTTTGGCCAGGTAGCAAACAGGCGTTTTCATACCTCATAGCCTTTGGCCACCCCTCCCCTGTAGTAGGCAGGCAGGTAGGAAAAACCAATACCTTGGCGTTAGCCCTGTGTATTCCCCCAAGGAAGTTTGTTGCCAGCACAGAAATTGGGCACCTAGGGGCGGAGAGACCCGGGGCGTACCCCGTGGCGGCGGGAAGACATCCGCCGGGTTCAGCAAGGGTGCAGACTTGGGTATAATTAGGACACCATTTCTGCAGCTTGCTGATAGGTCCTCAGGATCAGCACACTCACACACACGCATAGGAAGGTATTGGAAGGGTTCAGTCCCTAGGTTTCTTCTGAAAGGCAAGCGTCTCAGCGAGGCTCAGCAGCTCTCGTAGGTTGTTCTGGGACAAGTAGTCTACCAGAACAGGATTCAGGCGTCCCTCAGGAAGAACAAAGGCAGAGAAGGGTTCCCAGGTAGCTTCTTCAACTCCAAACCCTTCCCGGAGGGTGAGGAAACGCCACCCTTGGCGATGGCGGTGTCAGATGACCGACTTCACCAGATAGAAGCCTTCCTTAGTCATCTCCTCGGCATTCATGTCGGGGAGTTCTCCTCCTACTTTCATTGGGCTGGCAGCGCCCTGTAGGTCCAGAGCGGCGATCTCCTCGTCGTTTAGGCCCCATTCTTCCCCACAGAGGTCCTCTGGGTCGTAGTAGCGCTTGAGCTGTTGAGCAGCGCACACCAGGGTCCCCCCTAGTCGGGGAGAACACCGCACGGTGATACGGTGACCATCTACAGGGAGGATCTTGTAGGGCCCAAAGTAGGGGTCATCGCTGGTGGAGCGTGGTCAGGCGGGTAGCCGACTGTGGTGCACCAGCACCCAGTCTCCCTCTTGGTAGGAGGCGGGCACCCTGTGCTTGTTCTTCTTGTTCCACCGGCGCTCCCTCACTCTCTGGAGCATAGCCTTGGCCTTGTCCACCTTGTCTTGTTGCTCCTTTACCCACTTACCCACAGTGGAGTAGGAATCCTCAGATTAGGGAGCGTGTAGGAACCAGGCCGGGCGTTCCATGATCAGCTCATGGGGCGTATAGCCAGTTGATGAACTCTCTTGGGAGTTCATCATCAAGGATATGACGGGGAGTAGTTTCACTCAGTCTTTGGTGCGCTCAGTCTTGCACCATATCCTTACGTTCTCCTTGAGGACACGAATCTGTCGCTCACATAGGGGGTTACTGGTATGAGTATAGGGAATCCCCGTTGACACCTGGACATTGAGGGATCTCAGGACTCTCTTGTACCAGCCAGTGTCAGAGCGTACTCGGACATCTTCGTCTGACTTAATCTCTTTGGGTGCCCCATAGACACCGAACCACTCCTCCAGGAGTATCTTGATGGTCTCCTCGCCGGTGATGTGTTTAGTACATCGGAACACCCTGGTAAACCTGGTCAGCCCACAGGTTACCACCAGGGCAACGTCATAGCCCCTGAACTTAGGCATCTCGGTGTTGGCACAGTGGGGGATAGGGAGAGTCGAATAGAGACCTCTGTCCCTGATATCCCCAGGTCTACAGGACCGACACGGGCACTTGTCCACGATAGGCTGGAGGGTTTTCCGCAGCTGGTCATCCGTCCACGTAGAGTGGAACCACTGCATGAAAGGCCTCAGGGTACTGTTGGCCACGACAAGACCACTGGAGTCATGGGTCCACTTGAGGAGCGCCGGGATTCTGTTGCTAGGCAGGACTATCCGGTCCTCATGCCAGAGGTAAGTCTTGTCCCGTTTCCACTGTTCCTTGTTGACCAGGACGGGTTCCAGATGCTTCTCCGGGCGTTTGTAGATATCCCCAAACTCCTTCAGGTACTCCACTTGTCGGAGTCCATCTAGAGGTCTGTTCATGGTCATGCCCAAGGTAGATAGGTAGGTAGGTGCACTCGGTCGTGGAGAGGCGCCCCATGGTTCCCCCCGGCGTCGCCCCTGTGACGAACAGGAGGAGGCTCCGCGCGTGAAGAGGGGAGGCGGCTTACCTCCCGCTAGACCTGACTGTTGGCCCCAAACAAAGCGGCCCCGGGCAACGCCAGGAGGGCCGATCGCCGCCAGCGTGACATGCTTGTCTCGCCAGAAGGGTGTGCCCCCGTGCTTGCGCACGTCCCCTCCTTTGGGCAGAACCCTAGGGGTTCACCGGAGTTCCTGGCGTATCCCGTTCCCAAGGCATGCATGCACGTTCTTGGTACTAGGGTTCCGAGGTGCTTGGGTGTCGCACGCTCCGCCGCGAGTCCCAAAGCAGCGCAGGCCTTAGGATGCAGCCTTACCCCCGGTCTCCGGAACTCGTTTGGCCGGGTCACCTGCATGGCACAGGCTGCCTGAGTGCTGGGGCTGTGGGCACTGGGTTTCCTACTGTTGTTCGGTGTTTGTGTTTGCGTCCGGTTGGCGGTTGGGTGTGGGTTTTGTTAACCCCGCCAGTCCTGGCTGGGGTCTTGGGTGGGTGTGTTTGGGCACGGTTTGTGGTGTTGTCCCTCTAGTGTCGGCTGTTTGTGGTGTTCTTGGTTGGGCTTAGGTTTTGGCCTGCTTATGGGACGTGTGTGGTTTGGTGGGCGCACCGCTTGCCCCCCGCCTTTTCAGGTTCCGGCGTGCGCTGTGGGCGTGTGTGTTTGGCCCGGGTCTCAGCTGTGCCCAGCCCTTCTTGGCTGGGTTGTCGGGGTGTGTTTTTTGCGCTTTTGCTTTTTCTTTTCTTTTTTTTTCCGGGCCTTGTGGTCCCTGTCCCTCCATCCCCTTTCTTTCGGGCTGGGCTGGTGGCTCTCTTTTTTTTTTTTTCGTTTCGGTGTCCCTTTTCCCCGTGGGCCGCTGTTACTGGCTTGGTGTTGCCGGTTTTGGGTGGGTGGTCCCCCTGTGCCTCTGTGGGGGTCCTGTCTTCTGTGCCTTCTGGGGGGGGGGTTTTGGCCGCCTGTGGTGGTGTTGGCGGGCGGTTTGGCGGCTGTGGGCTGTTTTCGTGCCTTACCCCCCCCCTCCTTTTTTTTTATTTTGGGGGGGGGGGGGGCTTGCCTGTTCCTCCCTCTGCCTTCCCTGGGCTGGCGCACGCACTGGCCTGCATTCAGTGTTGTCTTCCGGGCTGCTGTCTTCAGTTGCGTTCTGTGTGGCCGCGCTCCGGCCCCATGGGTCGGGTGGGCTATGTACACGGTGGGCTCGGCGCCCCTTCTTGCCGGGTTTGGTCCTGGCTCTGCCGGCTGGGCGGCTGCGCCAGGCGGCGGCTTGTGGTTTTGGGTTAGGGGGTTGGGGTTGTTCGTGTCCTTTCCCCTCTGCGGTGCCGGCTGTAATCTTCTGGGTGGTCCGCCACCTTTGTCGCCAGGCGCGCTGTGGCCCCGTGTGTGGCCTGCGGTGATGGTGTGTGGCGTGCTGGCGCGGCGCCTTCCAGGGTGTGCGGTGGCTGGCTTCGGTTAGTCCCTCAGGTTAGGGTCAGTTGTGTCGTGCTGTGCCGCTCTTTGCCGCGTCGCGTCGCGTCGTGCTGTGGCGCGTTGCACTGTGGCGCGCTGTGGTGCGGTGTGCCGTGGTCTCGCGTGGTGCCGCGGTGGGTCAGTGGGAGTCAGCCTGGCCTGTGTCGTGGTGCGGAGTGCGGGCCCGAGTGTGGCTGGCTGGTGGCTGGGGGGTGCGGTTAGGTGTGGGTGGCTCGCTGGGTCCGTGCTGTGGGGGCTTGGGCGTGCCGCTCGGGCTGGTGGGTCGGGTAGGTTGTTCGCGTGACGGTCCGTGGGGTTGCCCTCCCTGGGGGCCTGTGCCTTGGTCCCGTGTCCTCTGGGGGTCTCGGTCCCTAGTCGTGGGTGCCCCGGCCGTGCCTTCGTCCTCTTCCGGTGCCTGTGAGGTGGCCCTTGTGGTGGCCGGGGTCGTTGCCTGGCGGTGAGGGCGTGGTGGTGCGCCGTGCGGCGGCGTACCCTGCGGCTTCCTCTGTGGGTGTGGCCCGTTCTCCCCGTGTAGGTGTGCCCTCCATTGTCCGTGTGGTTTCCGGTGGCCGGTGGGCGTGCGCTGGTGTGATCCGCATGGCGTCCGATGTTTGCTTCGGTCGTGTGTGTTGGGGTGTTTGGTGGGGCTGGGGCGGCGCTGTTCCCCCCGTCGTGGTGTGCCCTTCCTGGGTGCGGGTCGTGGTGCCTGTCGTGGTGCGCTTTTCCTCCGTGTCCTGGTCCCCGCTCCCGCCCCTTCCTGGTTCTCGGGTGGTTTCCTGCCCCCATGTGGTGTCGCTTCCGGCGTCCTGTCCCTATGGGTGCCTGCCCTCACTTGGGGCCCTTCCGTGCCCTCTTGCCTGAGTGCTCCTTGGTGCCCCTTGCCCTTCCCTTGCCCCTGTCCTGCCCCTTCCTGGTGTGGTGGTGGCGGGAGGGGCGGGGTGGGGAGGGGGCGCCAGCGGCCCAGGCCATCGGGGTGGCCGGCCTGGAGCCACTGGCGGAGGGCTTGGGGGGTGTAGGGGGGGCGGAGGCCCTGGACCGCATCGCGGAGGAGGGCCTCCCATGCCGCTTGCGGCATGATGGCCTCCGGGGCGGCCTCGTTGGGGTTTGCGGGGGTGCGGGTGCGCACCTCCTCGAAGGTATGCACCATGTGCACCCCTTCGTGCCTTCTCGCTCCTCCGGCCCACTTCACCCAGCGGCGGAGCTCCTGCAGAGCGGGGGGAGACCACCAGGGGAGGTGGGCGGGGGCCCGGGGGGGGGAGGGGTCCGTGCCCGTGGTCGTGGTGCGGCGGGGGGAGGACGTGGACCTGCGGTGTTGGCGGGGCTGGCGGTGCCTGGGGGAGCGGGAGCGGCGGCGGCGGGGGCTGGGGGTGGAGGACGGGTACGGGTGGAGGGGGGAGCAGGAGGGGGAGGTGGACATGGGGCGGCGGTGGCGCGCTCGGTGGCGTCCGGAGGAGCGGGAGTGGTGGTGGCGGGGGCTGGGTGTGGTGGATGGGTACGGGTGGCGGGGGGAACGCGGAGCCCGGCGGGGCGTGTGGGGGGAGGGGGAGGTGGACGTGGGGCGGCAGTGGCGTGCCTGGCTGCGTCGGGGGGAGCGGGAGTGGTGGTGGCGGGGGCTGGGGGTGGGGGTCTTGTTTGGCCGGTGGGGGGAGGGAGAGGCGGACATGGGGCGGCGGTGGCGCTCGTGGTGGTGCCCGGGGGAGCGGGAGCGACGGGAGCGGGGTCCCGGGGGGTCGTGGTGGCACCTGGGGGAGCGGGGGCGCCGCGAGTGGGTGGTTGAGGCGCGGTGGGAGTGTGGGCGCCGTGGGTGAGTGTGCCGTGCGGGGGGGGAGCGGGAGCGCCGCCGTTTGCGGGACCGGGCCTCATCGCTCGAGTCGGGCCAGTCCGGAGGCGTCGGCGGCCCCTAGGGGGGCCTCGCGCGGTGCCGCCTGGTACTGGGGGGGGGGGAGAGGTCCCCCGTCGTCCATGGATCCGCCACGTAGGGGTGTGGTGGCGGTAGCGGCTGGTGGTATGGGTCGAGTGGCTGTCCTTGGCGGGGTTGGGCCCGGGGGGCCTGTTCGGCGTGCACGTGGTGGCCGGGGGGGTACGGATACGGTTCCTGGTACGGAGGTGGTGGCTGGTACGGGGGGGTGGCCCCTGGCGGTAGGTGGGGTATGCGGGTGGAGCGCTCGGTGGCTGCCATCCCGTCCGCTGGTGCTGTTCGTGCACGGGGGGTTGTGGCCCGGTGGGGTAGGGCGGTGGGCAGTGGTAGTGGTGGGGGTGGTGTTGGTAGTGGTGGTGTACTGGGCCCGCTGGTGGTGTCGGTGTGGGTAGTGGTGGGGTTGGTGTTGCGGGTATGGCCCATGGACCCCTTGTGGGTTTTCCGGTCCCCCTTGCGGGGGTGGGGGGTTGGCCATCATGGGCAGTCCTCGGGGCTGCACTATGTGGTGGGCAGGGGGGGCGGGTTGGGGGCCCGGCTTGACGGTGACGGTGGTCCAGGGGTCTCACGTCCCTGGGTCGGTTTGACCGGCGGTGGTGGTGGTTTGTGGGGGACGGATGACGGGGCGCTTGGTGACGGGGATGCGGACGAGGGCTTGGACGGGGTCGTGCTGGGTGGCCGTCTCTGCAGTGGTGGTGGGTGCCGGCGGGAGGGGGGCGCGGGTTGCGGTGGGTAGGGGGTCCTGGCTTGGGCGAGGGTCCGGGCGGGGGTGGTGTCGGGTGGGTTTGTGTCGTTGCGTCTGTGGTGTTATGTGTGCTCGCGTGGGTGCCGGCTTGGGTTTGGGGTCGGGATTCGGGTTGGGGTCCGGTTCCAGGTTGATAAGTACCTCTGTCCGGAGGTGTGAGGGCGCCGATGTCTGGTCGGGGGTCGTCCCGGTGCGTTGCCGGGCTGCCTGAGTCGCCTGTGTGGGGGTTGGGGGGTCGGTGCGTGCGGCCGCGGCTTTGGCTTTCGCCGTGGCCTTGAGGATGAGGGCGGCGGGGAGGGGGGAGTCGGAGGATGAGGTGGAGGAGGTGGACGAGGCTGAGGATGAGGAGGAGGTGGTGGACGCGGGTTGGGCTGTGATGCGGGCGGGCTTGTGGGCGGCGGCTTCTGCTGCGGCCACGGCGGGGAGGATGGAGGCCATGTCCTCGGGCTGTAGGTTGGGGGCGGGCGGCTGGGGGGGCCCGGTCGTGACCTGGCGGCCCAGCGGGCCGATCTGGTCGGCAGCGGCGGGGGAGGGAGTCGCGGGGCTGTGGCCTTCTCCTTCTGGGCTCGGCTGGGCCCGGGTCCTGCAATGTGCGAGGTCGTGTGGGTTGGCGTTTGCGGGGGGGAACAGTTCGCGTGGGCTGCATTCAGGGGCCGGGGGGGGTGGGCCTGGGTCTTCTGGGTTGTGTGTGGGGGGCGTGGGCGGGCCACTGGGTGGGGTGGGCGTGCCGCGGGGCGCGGGGCTCCCCTCGGCGGGTGTGTGTGGGTTGTCGAGTGTGGGGGGCGGTGAGGGGTGTCCGGCGGGTGGGTGTGTGGCGGGCGTGTGCTGGTGTTCGGGCGGGTGGGGGAGGCCCGTGTCGCGGGGCCCGGGGGTGCGCGCGATGGTGGGCGTGTGTGGGTCTCCGGTTGAGCAGCGAGAGGGGGGGGGCATGGGCGGGGATTGTGCGGCGGGGTGTGCTGTGTCGGTGTATGTGTCCGCTTGCCGCGCGCTTGCGTGGGCAGTTGTAGGCCGGGCGGTTTGGAGGAGAAGCTTGCCGTCTTCTGCTGCCGCGGCAAGGATTTCGCAGACGAGCTTTCGTATCTGCTGGACCTCTTGGTCAGTGGTGGGAAGGGGGTATGCTAGCTTTGGGCTAAGACCCGCGCGGTTGAGGACCCTGTGGATGGCGTGGTACCCGCAGGTGAGGGACTGCTGCGGTCTGGGGGGGGGGTTTGGTCGTGTGTCCGGGCCTGCCTCGACTTGTGTGTGGACGGTTGGGATGGCCCAAACCCAGGGCACGGTCCCCGTGGGTGGCCAGCGGCGCTGGATCCAGTGGGTTAGGCAGAGCATGGCCAATCCCAGGTGGTAGCCCGCCTTCCCTGAGGTGATTTGGGCCAGGGCGCGGGCTGGGGGCTTGTCCCCTGGCTGGAGGACACTCCTGAGGCCCCCGTGCTGGGTGGTGGGGTCCCCCACTGCCCCTGGTGGGGCGGTCTCCGGGGCGAACATGGTGTCTGTCCCCTGGATGAGCCATTGCGGGCCGGGGGAGGAAGCCGTAGCGGCTATCACGTAGTAGTGGCCGCGCTCGAGGACTGTAACCCAGACCTCCGGCGGGGGGTGGTCACTGTCTGTAGGTGGGGGGGGGAGGTCGTCGTCTGGGGTGCGGAGGCCGGCGGCGCGGAGGGCGGTGTCACGGTTGGGCGCGGTGGCCTGTTCCCACTGCTCCGGGCGGTTCGGGTCCGCTGGGTGGTCGGTCTCCGCTGGGGCCCGTCGTAGGCGTACGGTCCCTTGACGCGTGATGTTGATGCCGGTGTCGTGCGTCAGGGCCTGGCCCCACTCGATGGGGGGGATCCAGATGTGCTGGCCCCGGGTGTGTTTGCGGGCTCGCCAGAGCACGAGGTCTACGATGGTCTCGCGGAGGCCGCTGCCTGGGGTGGTCAGGTCCCGGAGGGCTTTGACGGTCAGCTTGGTCCAGTCCTCTTGTAGGCGGTACCAGCCCAGGGGGGTGGTCGGGGCCCTGTCTTGGAAGGTTGCTCGGAGGAGGTCGGGGTCGCGGATGGTGGCCGGTGTGAGGGGGGGGTGCCCCGGGTCCGGGGGGGGGGTGGGCTGGATGGGCTGCCGGGGTCTTGCGCGTCTACGTCGATGGATGGTTGGCCCTGGTCGGGCCCGGCCGGACTGGGCGGTGCCGGGTGGCTTCTTGGGTGTGAGACGGGTCTCGGGGCGCTGTGGTGGTGCCTTGGAGACCTGTGGATGGAGACGGGGGGCGCGTGCGGGGCGCGGAGCGGGTTAGTGGACGTCTGGGTCATGCACGGCATGGTAATGGATGAGACGCTGCATGTGTTCCCTGGCAGTGGGGTCGGTGAGTTGCTCCGCGTGTGTTAGCAGGAGGTGTTTGCGGTGTACCATTTGGGCCGCTGCTCTGCGGACTGCTTCTAGCTGGAGGTGTGCTGCTGCCTCCATGGGGCTTTCCGTGTGTTTGGTGAGCTGTCGGTGCAGGGCCTGTGTCACTGCCCCTCTCATGGTGGCTTCTTTGATCAGGGGGTCCCGGAAGAGGTGTTCGGTGGCCTGGTGTGCGTGGCTGTGGGTTGGCCATCCTTCGTGTTCTCGCAGGGTTTCTGCCGGGGACCAGCCCACTAGGGTGTCCCTGTCTGTATGGAGGGGGCATTTCTTGAAGTGTTCCCAGTCTTCCGGGGTGGTGTGGTCGCATGGGCAACGGGTGTGTTCGTCGGGGACGTGGATGTGCTTGCGGGCGAGCCCCCTGGCGACCCTGGTGAGGAATGGCAGTGGCTCCCTGAGGAGCTGGATGCGTCGTTTTTGGAGGTGGGCTGGGACGTTTGCTGGACGCAGCGCTGAGTGGTAGAGGGGGACTTGCAGTCTGTCCTGGAGCTCCTGGATGTGCGCCCGGCTGTCTGCGTCGCCGAGCACGCGGGCGAGATGTTGGATGGGGTTGGGGTAGTGGTATGCTCTGTCGTGGGAGGAATAGGGGGCGTCCTCTGGTACCCAGTCCGGGGTCTGATGGGGCTCGGGTACAGGGGGCACGTGTTGGAGGTGTGTGTGGTTGCGGCCGAGGTCAGGGATATGGAGGGCTGGTAGGTGTGTTGTGCGCTGGTGTACTGCCTGGTTGTCGACCTTACCATTTCCGTATTGGTGTCTGTGGGACTCTTGTTTCACGATGTGGAATTGGACGTAGGGGGGAAGGCTGCGAAGGGCTTTCGAGAGTAGCAGTGCCTGGGTGCCGAGGCGCGTCGCGGTGGCTTTGTGAAGTCGTTGCCTTGCTATGCGGAGGAGCAGGTGTGTGTCGACAGTGGCGTCTACCATGCCGGGCGTTCCATGATCAGCTCATGGGGCGTATAGCCAGTTGATGAACTCTCTTGGGAGTTCATCATCAAGGATATGACGGGGAGTAGTCTCACTCAGTCCTTGGTGTGCTCAGTCTTGCACCATATCCTTACGTTCTCCTTGAGGACACGAATCTGTCGCTCTCATAGGGGGTTACTGGTATGAGTATAGGGAATCCCCGTTGACACCTGGACATTGAGGGATCTCAGGACTCTCTTGTACCAGCCAGTGTCGGAGCGTACTCGGACATCTTCGTCTGACTTAATCTCTTTGGGTGCCCCATAGACACCGAACCACTCCTCCAGGAGTATCTTGATGGTCTCCTCGCCGGTGATGTGTTTAGTACATCGGAACACCCTGGTAAACCTGGTCAGCCCACAGGTTACCACTAGGGCAACGTCATAGCCCCTGAACTTAGGCATCTCGGTGTTGGCACAGTGGGGGATAGGGAGAGTCGAATAGAGACCTCTGTCCCTGATATCCCCAGGTCTACAGGACCGACACGGGCACTTGTCCACGATAGGCTGGAGGGTTTTCCGCAGCTGGTCATCCGTCCACGTAGAGTGGAACCACTGCATGAAAGGCCTCAGGGTACTGTTGGCCCCGACAAGACCACTGAACTCATGGGTCCACTTGAGGAGCGCCGGGATTCTGTTGCTAGGCAGGACTATCCGGTCCTCATGCCAGAGGTAAGTCTTGTCCCGTTTCCACTGTTCCTTGTTGACCAGGACGGGTTCCAGATGCTTCTCCAGGCGTTTGTAGATATCCCCAAACTCCTTCAGGTACTCCACTTGTCGGAGTCTATCTAGAGGTCTGATCATGGTCATGCCCAAGTCCAGGTGTACATCCATACGGCCGAACGCCTCCTTGGCTAGCTCCTCAGACCTGGCACCAATCATGTGGTCGAACTTGTTGCGGCTGATGTAGTCCGCAGACTCGCTCTTGATGCCCTGTATATGATGTACTGAGAGCCGTAGCTGGCTCAGGTAGGTCCACCAGCGTCTGAGCTTAGCCTTCTCAGGTGGGGGTCCCTTCTGGAAGGTGCGGACCGGTTCAGCAATCGGGACTGAGACGATAGCACCAGCTACCTGCGAGCAGTTCCTGCTCATAGGTAGAGTAGTTACCCCGGGCCTGGTTCCGTTTCCAGTTCCAATGACCCAGGGAAACCAGGATTCATTTGTCGTCAGGGTAGCTGTGCTTAAGAGTACCATCTCGGTTGAGTCCATCAGTACCCCGTTGGGAAATGGCCGAGTCGAACTCCTCCTTCTCTAGTGCTTGCCAATGGAACAACGTTCCACCTCCGCGCACATTTTTGGCGTCAGTCACCAGAAGAGACTTCCCTTGTGCTCTAGGTACACCCAGGCACTTAGCGTTGGCCACTTTGTCCTTGAGCTCGTCAAACGCTTGTTGTTCTTGAGGGCTCCAGCGCCAGGTAGTAGTCTTCTTGATGAGGTCCGTCAGGATGGAGCTGTTGTAGATAAATTCTTGATGTGGCGGCGGTAGAAGTTGCAAGCCTTAATGAAACTGCGTACATCATGGAGTCCTTTCTTGGGGTCTTCATCTCGTACCTTAGCGTCCATCAGGGGTTTGGCCTTAGAGGCCGCTGGGGTCCACCACCAATAGCCAATGCGGAACACCAGGAACTGCATAGTCTCCTGCATGAACTCACACTTCTCCAGCGTGAGTCTAGTGTGGTTCTGCTGGCAGACCGCAAAGAACTCGCCCAAGAGGATTAAGTGGTCCTCCTGGGTATTTGTTCCCAGGCGTACATCGTCGATGTGTGCTTCCATCTGGGCGCCCCGGGATATGAGTTCTTGCACCACGGGTCTTGGACGTAGGACGGATAGGATCTTGTTCATCAGCTCTTTGAAAAGAGCGGGTGCGTTGGCCACGCCAAGGGGCATGACCTTCCCCTTGAACACCCTCCCATGAGGGGTGATGAAGACAAGGAGTTTCTGGGCGCTGGGTGTCAGGTCCACCTGCCAGAATCCACTTCGCTTGTCCATCTTCGTCTTGTAGCGGCGGGAGGCTATCTTCTCGAGGGTTGACTCCATATTAGGACTGGACCCTGAGTGGTTCAACATCTTCTTGTTCAGCTCTCCATAGTCCACTACCAGCCGTTTGGCTGTTGACCCAGTTTTAGCCACCAGGAAACAGGGGCTGCAGTGTTGGGGGTAGTCCCCATCCTTGTATTCCAGGACCAGGCCAGCGTCGATACACTCTTGTATCTGTCCCTCTATCTCATCGGCCTGCTCTTTAGGAGCCGGGTAGGGTCTCCTTCTTATCTTTTGACCCACGAACTCGGGCTTCAGCTTGAGGTCCATCTGTACCAGCTTGTCACAGGATGCTGGCGGGGGTAGTTCTCCGAATACCTCCAGGTAGGTCCTGGTCAGCTTCTGTACTCTAGGGTCCAAGAGTTTGATCTTGTCCTCCATGTCCTCGTCAGAGTGTAGATTCCTTGTCCCTTGGTGTATAGAAGCAGGGAGGTGATCCTCAACCGGCTCTGCGTCCTTGGTCTTATCGTTCAGTCCTTGAAAGGCGTAGAGAAGGTCTCGTTCTACAGTCTCAGGTGGTCGGTGACAACATAGGCACACTCGAGGGGGTTCGCATACGCATTCCTCTGAGAGTTCATCCTCTTCTGGGGTCCTCACATGGGCACCCCATACGCTCTTCATGAGCTTCAGGTCCACCTCCCGTTGCCAGGTGGTAATCTTCTGTTCCAGGTCCTCCTTCAGTTGGGAGATATCTTCCATAGACCCTTGCTTGAACGGCCATGAGCGGCGTGTAGTCCTAGCGTAGCATAGCTTTTTCGTCACCAATCTCCTCTTGGAGTCCACGTACTCTCTTAGCCTGGATCGGGGGTCAAACTCCTCGTCCAGGGGCTCCTCACTTCTCATGGAGAGTAGGGGTTTCAGTGGGGCAGCGTACTCGGCGTTCTCCACTTCCTCCACGCAGGACTGCACGAAGAAGGCGCCATGCTCAGTCTCGTCATCAGAGTGTATAGAGCTGGGTAGCTCAGATAGCCCACACTCCGAGACTACATCAGGTTTGAGGTTTGAGGTTTGATTTTGCGGGTACTACACGCTTTTCGGCCCCGGGGGGCCACCTGGTCGGGCCAGGTGATATCCTCCCCACGGGGTCCTATTGGGGGGCCCTCCAAGACGCACCTCCTGCCTGGTGGCGGAGTCCCCCGGGTTCACAGGGCTCGGAGCCCCGTCCTTCCCCGGCTTCCCCGTTTCGCCACTCCCCGGTCAGTGCATCAATTCGCAGCCGTGGCTGCGGGCGCTTACCCACTGCGTCGCCCCCCTAATGCGTGGTCGCCCGGGGCGCCGGCACCGCCGGGCCCATGCTATTGGCTTGTCGCCAGTGGGACCCCTTTGGGCTGGCGCGGAGGCTGCCTAGCCTAGGGGTTGGGGCGTGGCGCTGTGCGCCACTACTGCCTTGGCAGGTGCAGTGCCCTGTCTGTGTGTGCGCGGCGCTCGCGGCCGGTTCGGGGGGTTCGGGCCGGTACCTGGTGTTGTGTCTCTCTCATTTCCCCCTTCCCGCCCCGCGTGTTCCGCGCTGCGTGTGGCGGGCCGTCCCGTCCGGGTGTCCCTTACCCTCGCTCGCTGGTACGCCATTCCACGCGGTCTGTGCGTTCCGCGCGCTCGGTCCGGTTGCCCTTCTGGTAGTCCCCGCGTGCCCTTTACCTGTGTGTGCGCTCGCGCTCCCGCGGCGTCCGCTCCCCCCCCCCTGGGTGGTGTGGCGTGCGCACCTCGCGTGGTCCCGGCACTGGGCGCTGGTAGGGCCGTTCCACGTGGTCCGTGCCCCTCCGCGTGTCCTGCCCCGGTCCCTTGCTCCGTCTGGCGTGCTTGGGGGGGGGCGGTCCGGTCCCGGTTCCCCTCTACTTGGCTTGGGGTTGTGGGGGTGGCGATAGGGCGTCCCCGGGGGGGGTGCCTTCTACTGTTGCGAGGGGCGTCTGGGGTCAGGCGCACCCCCTCCCCCAACTGCCCGCCCACTGGGCGGGCTGTTGGGGTCCGTGATCCACGTGTTGTGGGCGCGGGCGTGCGGGTGTGGGGGCCCTTCTCTGTCCCCTCGGCCAGCACGCCCTGTGGGGGCTGCGCGCCGTGGGGCGCGTCGGTGGCGTTCATGTGCCAGGGGGCGGGCTGGGGGGGGGGGGGGCGTGCGCCGTACCCCCCGTTTGTGCGGCCGGGGGGGGCCTGTAGGGCGGGGGGTCGCTCTGCCTCGTTCCGTCCCTCTGCCTTCCCTGGGCAGGCAACAAAGCGGGTGTCACTGGCGTCGTGCTGTCCATGGGGGGCGTGGCCCCCATACCACTCCGGTTCGGGCTCACCCGCCTTCTCTGGGCGCGATCTGTGCGGCGTCCTGGCGCGTTGGCGCGGGCTCGCTTGTTCTCCGCGGCCCCTGTGGGAGCCGGCGGCCGGGGCGGGGGGGCGGGTCGCGCTCCGGCTCCTCTCTCGGGCGGGGGGGGGGGGGCATCCCCCCTGCCTCGGGGGGTGGGGGCCGGGGCCCCCGCGGCTTGCGGGCCGGTGGGGGGGTCGGGGGGGGGGTCGCGCCGCGGCCTCCCTGCTCCCCTTCTGGGTGGCGGCCTGCGGTACTCACTCCTGGCCCCCCTCGTGTCGTCGGCGCACTCCCTTCCGGCGTGCGCGTGCGGTCGGGGTCGCAGTGCCGCCCCGGGGTGGGGGGGGGTGCGGGGACCGCTCCCCCGGGGGCCCCTGCAGACCTGAACCCCCCCTTCTGCCCTCCCTGAGTCGGCTGTGGTCACGGGAGGGTTGTGTGAAGCGCAGCCTCCATACTGTTCTGGTGCGCGCGTTGCTCCGGCACGCTGGTGTGGGCTCGCCCCGCGGCCGCGACCCCCGCGGGAGCAGGTCCAGCCGCATCCCCCCCGCCTGCGTCGCGGTCCCTTCTGGGGGGGGGGGGTCCCCTCGTCTCCGGGGGGGCAGAGGGCCGCTCCTGTGGCTCCCTAGCTGGGGGGGGTGCGGGGGGGGGGTTGGGGGGGCCGCCCCCCCGCCCCCCCGCCCCGTCTGGCGTCGGCCTGCCTTCCGTTGCCCCCAGCGTGCCCCCCCGGGGTATACTCGTGCCGTGGGGGTTGCCGGGCGGCCGCGGGCGTGGGGCGCGGTCCGGTCGGCCGCCGACGGGTCAGTGCGGCGGGGGGGGGGGGGAGGGGGGGGGAACCCCCCCGCCCTGGTTCGCGCCCCCGTCTTCTGCGGGCCGGCCTCTGATAAGGCTGCTCCGTTTGCGCCGTCCTGGGCGTCGCCGGTCCGCCGTCGGCCGGCAGCAGGCAGGGCGTGTGGGCGCCTGCCTCGGCCGTGGTGCCCCCGCACCCCGGGTGCAGCGGCCTCTTCGGGGGGGGTGTGGGGCCGCCGTTTCTTTGGTCTGCCTCCGTCCGCTCTTGGGCCTGAGTGGGGGGGGGGGGGGGAGTGGGGGCGGCCCTCTGGTCCCCTGGCGCCGCCTCCTGACGGCCGGGGGGAGGGGGGGCGGCATGCACGCTCCCGGCCCCGGGGGCCAGCCATCGGCTGGGGGGTCACACACTTCCCCCGCCCCCCTCTACCTAGAGCCGGACCCTCGTGCAGGCCCTCGCTGGGGCCCCTCATCCTCCCGGCCGTCGTCGCGCGGCGCTGGCCGCCCGGGGGCGGCCGTGAGGGTTAGCGGTCAGCGGGTAGTGGGCTGCAGGGCAGCAGGTTCCCCCCCGCGCTCGTTGTCTCCGCCCCCCCTCCCGCGGGAGGTGGCGCACGCTCCTGCGTCACGCCGTACCGTGGGGGGGGCGTGGGTCGGGGGGCCCAGCTCCCCCCCCACTTTCTCGCGTCCGCCGTCTGGGCCGTCACCTGCGCCGCCGCTTGTGTGGGTTCTGGGGCTTAGGCGGCGGCGGGTTGCGCCGGCGGTAGCGCCAGTGGGCGAGGGCGCTGCGCAAGGCCCGGGGGAGCCAGTTGTTCGCGTCTGCATCCGTGATGCGGAGCACCGCTCCCCCTTCCAGGAAGGCCGGCCACGTCGGCCCCCTGTCGGGCCACGCCGCCCAGATCACTGATCTGAGGACCCTCTCATGGTCCTCCGGGGCTGCCCACCCCCCCTGGGGGTACCTCTGGGTTTCCTCTGTCTCTCCGGAGGAGCACGGCATCGAAGGGCTGGTTCCTCAACCCCCTGGTGGTCCCCTGGTTAGCCCAGCACAACCACCCGTACACCTCCCCCACCAGGGGGGAGGCCTCCTTTCCCAGAGCGTCCGGGACCGTGCCCCAGTCCCGGTCCCACGGCCGGGCCCCCTCTGCCCCTCGCACCGGCTCCCCTCGCTGCCCCTGTGCCTGCGGCGCCGATGCCGCGCCCCGCCCCCCCTCCGCCGAGGCCATCCGCGCCGGCTCCGCTCTCGGCGCGCGGGGGGCTGGCTGGTGCTGGGGTCGTGGGGGTTGGGGGGGGGGCGAGCTCGCCGGCGTCAGGGTCGATGTTGTAGAGGTGATGGTGGCCGTGGTGGTGGTGGTGGTGGGTGTGGTGCGCCGGCATCTGTTGGATGCCGGGGGGGATTCACCTCACCGGCTGTATGTCCGGCTGCGGGGGCGCCCCGCTCCCCGCCCCCCTCCCATTCAGCCCGCCCTCCCCCCCGGGCTCCCATGCCCCGTCCCGCCTGTCCAGTGGGGCCTGCGGCGCCCTTGCCCTTGCCCTTGGGCCCCTTTCCAGCCCCCTGCCCGTGTCGCGGGTCCCGCCCCCCGTCCCCCACGCCCTCGCCCACCCGCTCGCCCACCGCCTCTCGCCCCGCCCCCTGCACCTGGGCTCCCTGCCCGCGCCCCTGCGCGCCCTTCCCGTGCCCTGGTCCCTTCCCGGCCCCCTGCCCTGAGTCGCGCCGACCGCTGCCTGCGCTCTGCACCCCCCCCGCTGCTGCACCCTTGCTCCCTGCCGCGCGTGCCCTGGCCTGCTCTTTGCGCGCGCTCCTGGGCACTTCCCCTGTCGCCTCCTGCCCCCCGCTCCGCGCTCCCGTGGCTGGCACGCAGCTCTGTCTGCGCGCCCTCCCCTCCTTCTTGGATCACGCGCCGGGCGTCCCGCTGTCTTTGCAGCTGCGGCAGCGTGACGCCCGGCGGCGAGCGCTCGGGCGCCGGGGGGCGGGCGTGCCGCGCCCGCCCCGGGGTGAAGGGCTGTGGGGGGGAACTGCTTGGGGGGGCTGGTGTGGGTGTGGGTGGGGTTGGCGTGGGTGCGGTACTTTGCGCTCTCCCTGCCCACTGCTGCTGCTGCGGCGGCCGCCGGTGAGGCGCCCGTGGCCCGTGCAGGGTCCGTCCCCCGCTTTTGCGGCGTGCTGGGGGTCGCGGCGTGGCCGGCCGAGGCGGTGGCGCGGCCCTCCGGGACCGCGCTCGCAACCTCTCACACGCCCTCCTCGCTCTCCTCTGCGGCTGCGGCAGCCCTCGGCGATGCGCCCGGTTCCTGCGCCGGGGCTACCCCCCGTGTCGGCGGAGTGCCGGGGGCCGCGGTCGGGGCCGTGGCGTGGCTCGCTTGGGCTGCCGTCTCCGCTTCCTGCGCGTCTGAGGCCCCGACCCGGGGCGGGGCGGCAGGGCTTGCTGCTTGGGCGGCGGGGGCGATCACCTCGGCTGGCTCATGCTCCCGGGCCGGCGGCGGCGGCCCGACCAGCACCGCCGCCTCCGCCAGCCTCCGCTCCTCGCGCTCCGCGAGGGTCTCCCAAGTCCACTCCGGGGAGGCGGGGGAGCGGGAGCGGAACCGGCGGTGGTGGCGGTCGTCCCGCTGGGGGGAGCCATCGGAGTCTGCCATCGCTGTTATCCTGGTAGACATGCGTGGGGGCAGGCGCGCCCTTCCCACTACCTCCTGGTGCATCAGTGCCGTGCCGTGGGCAGTGCCGTGCGGTGCTCTGCGGGGGGGAGGGGGGGAGGGGGTGGGGGGCTGGCTGTGGCGTCAGCCCCGCACGGCCGGGGGCCGGCGGCCATCCATCGGCATTGGGAGGGGAAGCGGGGGAGCCACGCGGCCCACGCGTCGCGCCACAGCTCCCAGTCTGGGGCGGGGCCCAGACCCTGGGCCCCCGGGGGTCGTCGGTTGGTGTCAGGGGGGGCCGCACTAGGTGGACCCCCGTAACGGCGGTGACCTCCTGTGTTAGCAGGAAGGTGTGTACTCTGTCCCGCGCCGCGGGCGCCGGGAGGGGGGGGTGGGGTACGGGTGCTGCCGCATAGAGGTGGGTGGGGGTGATCCCCAGGACCTGCCCCGGGTCCCTGCGGGTTGCGACGACGAGGAGGAGCAGGGGGGTGCCAGGGCACTCCTGCCAGAGGGCCTGCCCCCTGTGGTGGGCACCCCTGGTTCTGGAGAGGGGGGGGGACAGGTCTGGGTTAGCCCAGCCGCGGGGCGCGTGCGTCGCCGGCGGGAGGGCGGGGCACCAGGTGGGCTCCCTGGGGAACGCCCCGCATACGATGGCATACGGGGGGGTAGGCCTTGTGCCGTCATACACCGGGTTGGTCGACCGGGGGCGGGCGGGCGCCTCGTCCGCGCCTTCCACGAACACCGTGATCTCGCCCACCTCCAGGTCCTCGTCCAGTGGGTGTAGAAGGTGGAGCGCCGCATCCAGCTCAGACACTCCCCCCGGGTACGTGGCCCGCGCTTGGTTCAGGTACGGGGCCGCGTTCCCTGTGTAGCGCGTCCTGAGGGCGTGCAGCAGGGCTGGGGCGCTGCTGCGGAGGGACATGGCGGACCCCGCTCCCGTCAGCTGCAGGGTATCCCCCATGGACAGGGGCCGGCCCGACCGGTTGGACTCGCGCCACTCCATCCAGTGCCCGTAGAGGGCCGCCTCCAGGCTGATGAGCCCCAGCTGGACGGCGTTCACGATCCGGTGCATCGCCGGGAGCAGCGTAGGGGCCCCAGCTCCGTTCAGGGCGCGGGCCCGGGAGGGCGGTCTCGTTGAGGAAAGTCCTCGCACTGCCCGTCAGGTCACACCGTGCGGCAGCGTGCCCCTCGTGCGCCTCTGCCACCGCGTCCGTCACCCGGCCCCGGACAGCCGCCTCATGCGCTTTGCGGCGGGCCCTGGTGTGTCCCGGCCCATCCCCCCGTCGGCGTGGCATGGTAATGCGGGCTCTGCAAAGGGCGGCGGCGGGTTGGGTTCAGGACGCGAACACGTGCAACAGGTGCGCAACGGATGTGGGGTTCCGCAGGTGCACGTGGATTCACAGAAGGGCAGCGCCCGCGGGGCCCGCGCGTTCGTGTGAGGGGGTGTGTGCCCCCTCGATGCGCCGCAGCAGGGCCTCCTCCTCTGTGCGCCGGCGCGGGCCTGCGGGAGGTTTGGGCCAGGGGCACGCAGCCACCTGGGCGCACCGCGCGCACCTGTTTGCGCCTGTCAACGCTGCGGAGGACACCGTGTCACATTCCCCGCAGAGCCTGCAGATGTGTGGGAGGTCGGAGGGCGGCGACCAAGGGTCGAGATGGCGGAGCCAGAGGTCGTCCCACCTCTGTCGAAGGGGGTCCCGGATCTCCAGGAGGCGGGTGCGGACGCGGCGCCGGTAGTCCCTGCGAAGCGTCTTCCGCTGGACCTCCCGCCACGTGTCGTCGGTGGGATCCCGTGGTCCTGGAAGGCGGCGATGAGGTCATCCCACGCTGGGCGGGGGTGCCCCTGGGGGGGGGGTGCCATTTACACGTGGCGCCCGGTGAGGTGGGGCGTCAGCGCATCCCATCGGCACCCGTTCGCGGTGTCTCGGTGGAGGAGGGCCAGCAGGGTGCCGTCGGCGACTGCCTCCCATCCCACTCGCAGCCCTTCGCAGCCATCCAGCTCCTGGCGCAGCCCGGCTGCAATGTCGGTGGGGAGCATGATGAGCAAGGGCCCCTGGGTGTCGCCCAGCCGGGACAGGGCGTCGTCGTATACCGGCCCCCCAGCTTTGAAGTGCGCCACGGCGAGCTGGGCGGCCCCGCCCTCTGCAGGGTGCCACCGGACGGTGGCCGCGGTGTGTCCCCATGTGCGTATCTCCGTAGCCCGGAGTACGTTGGCGGCATGAAGGACGATGCGCGGGGGGACGGGTGTCCTGACGAGTGAGGACACGTCCCCAGTCAATCCCGTTTGCGGCACCGGGGCCAGCTGCAGCCATTTCCCCTGTCGCCGCGTCCCACGGGTGGTCAGGTCCCGCCCCGCGGATCACGGTGGGTCTCCGCCGGGTGTCCAGCCCCCATCCCTTGAGCGGGATGGCGGCGTATCGTTGCGCAGGGGTCTCCGGGGCGCGCGTGGCGGCGCACCACCGGCTCCCCTCGCGCGCCCATTCCTCACCCACGATGCGCGCCTCCCGGGCGGTCATGGAGCCGCGCCCGATGATCCACGGTGGGAAGAGGGCGTCTTGTAGGTGCTTCGAGAACCCCCCCGGGCAGGTCCTGGTACGGGTGGGGGCCCTCCTGGGGCGGGCACTCCAGAGTGCCATTCACGACACGGAGGGAGGCTACGAAGTCCTTGTCAGGGCGCGGGGGAGGGGGAGGGTGGTCGCCCTCCGCCGCACTGAGCCACCGGTGTGCCCGGGCTGCCGCGCTTTGGGGCTCGCGGAGGAGTTGCTCCAGCCGGTGGTTGCGGAGCTCCCATGCGAAGTCCCCCAGCCGGGGCATGTGGTGGGGGAAATCGTCCACTGAGGTCCCTCCCGGCGGGTCGTATCGGGCTGTGGCGCGGAGCTGCGCCTCTGCGTCCTCGGGCACCAGTCCGGAGCAGAAGACTTCCGTCCATGTGGCGCCTGCGGAGCGCCACGAGGCCACCCAGAGGGCTTTGTCCCCGGGTGGGTGGTGGCGGGCCGCCTCGTGTACCGCCTGGCGGTAGTGGGGCCAGAGGAGCTGTGAGTGGGCGCACCCCACGTGCATGTGCACCGGGGTCTCCTCCGGGCCACCGCATAGGAGGCACGGTTGTGGGACGATGGCGACGCCGGAGAGCCGCTCCTTACGGACGCGGAGCCTGCGCTGCACCGGCGTGTGGCCGTCTCGGGCCCGCAGCGCCCGGCGGTTGGTGGCCGTCGCGGTGAGGTCCTGGGCGTGGACATAGGCTGTGGCGTGGGCCGCGCCCAAAGGTGTAGGTCCCCGGTGCGTCAGCGCATGGTCCGTCTGCGCCTGCTGCGCGACCTCGCCGAGCACCCGCATCGTGGAGGGCCGTAGATCGAGATGGCCGTCACGGCCGGCAACAATGAGTTGGGCCTGGCCAGGGTCCGGGGGCGTGTTCTGCAGGACGGTGTCCTGGGACGCCGCCCAGTCCGCCTTGTGCAGTAGGGCATCACTGTGGTGCGAGGTGGCTCGGACGTACCAGAACGGGTGCCCGGCGTGTTACCCTCTCGCGCACAGGCTGTCCCGGAGCCACCGCAGGGGCATCTGGTTGACCACCTTAGCTGCGCCCGTGGGGACCCCCGTGGTCCGCTCGCGATCTGCGTGCCGCAGGAGGTGGAGGATGACTTCTGCGTCCACCGTGTGGACCCATAGTCGGTGGGCACCGTATTGTAGGGGGAGGGAGGCGGCCACCCCCTCCCCGTCGGGCACCGTGCCCGAGATGGCCACCGCCCACGTGCGGGTGAGGTCGGCGGCGAGAGCGACGCTGGTGGCGTGTTTGCAGGGTCCGCCCCCGGACGCGTCGGAAGAGGTGTGGCCCCAGGCCTCTGGGATCCAGTAGTACCCCCTGGGGCTGAGCCACCCCGCGTTAAGGTCGGCGGAGTGCCACCCGACGTCGGGGTGGCTGGGGGTCAGTTGGTCCACGCTCAGCGCACTGGTGTCGCCGGGGCTGATCGCCGGGTGGTCGTACAGCCGGATCTCCGCTTCGGTGATCGTGCTTGCCCAGGACCGAAGTGCCGTCACATGTTCCTTGAGCCACACCGGGCCTCCGCGCTGGTGCACCACCAGGTGCCCCGTGTCCTCCGGCTGGTCCCCCAACGCGTGCACTGCCATGTGTGGGTCGTGCGGCACCCCCGTAGCTACCAGCAGGGCGGTGCAACGGGGGAGCTCACGGGGTTTGGGTCGTCCCGCCCCCACCTGCACTATCACCAACTAGGCCCGGAGCTGCGCTTGCCCCGTCGCCTGGGTGCATTGGTCGTCCGTGGTCACCAACCACAACAGCGTCGGCGCGTCGGGCCGGGGGCGCAGGGGCTCGGGCCATGCCACGTCCGCGTTAGGCACTTGGTGCTCGCTTTCCGCGAGTACGTCGCAGAGGATGTACATGAGGGCTGCCGGCGGGTGGTACGCCGCCCCCCGCGTGGGGGGGGATAGGCCGCCCCGGCGGCGGTAGCCCCCGACGTGGAGGTGCAGGCCGTCCGGGGTTACCCGTGGGACGGTGTGGGCGTCCTGCTTAGCCCTCGTGGGGTGGACGAGTCTCAGGCGGGGGTCCCGCGTGCCGGTGGTGTGGAAGAGGTGGACCAAAGCGTCGCGCCACCCCCGGTGGTCAGTGGGCTCCTGCTCACGGCGGCAATAGTAGAGATGTTCATCGGCGCATTGGTTGAGGCATTCCCGCACCGCCGTCGGCCACGGGTCGTCGTTGTCGGGGAAGGGGTGGCGTAGCCCGTGGTGCCCATGCCACGGCGTTGTGTGCGGCACCGTCAGGCGGCACGTGTCGCGGTGCCGCAGCTTGGCGGTGCGCAGCGTGACGATGTTGCCCGGCGGGGACTGTAGTTGGACATGGGCCGCCCCGGGGCACGAGATGGGGTTGTACAGCCCCACTCCCAGGGCGGCCAGGGCCCGGAGTATGCGGTGGATCCAGTCGCCACCCGCTAGAGTTGCGAACTCCGGGACGGGGTAGTGCACCTCGGGACATCTTCTGTGCGCGCCAGCTATTTCACAGAACATATTGGTGACCTCGGCGCGCACAGAGGTTGAGCGGTGGTAGATGAGTGTACCCACGAGGGCCACCGCTGCCTGCTGACACCGCGTTGGCACCCGTGTGAGACCCAGGGTCCGGTCATCCTGCAGGCTGTCCCGCGAGGCGTCCAAGGCGTACCGCGCCCTGTCTGTCGCGACCTGGACCGTGATGTGATCCAGGTGGCGTGCAGTGTCGGAGTCGTCGGCGATGAAAGGGGCGACGTACTGCGTCACCCCCCCGAGGATGGCCAGGATGACGTCCTGCACCACTTTCGGTGGCGCGAGGGTGTTAAGGCACCAGTGGTGCACCGCCGCCAGGCGTAGCCGGTGCTTGCGCTGCAGGGAGAAATCCCCGGCCGGCTGCAGCTGGAGTCCCAGGTAGGGGAGGGAGTCCGCCGCTGGTACCCAGTGCCACGGGTTTTCCAGGTTGGGACAGAGGCGCAGCTGCAGGCCCGGGACCCCCTCCGTGGTGGCCATGGCGCACTTGCGGGGGTTGAGCTCCATGCCCATCATCCCCAGGTACGCGGCCACCGCCTCCACGCCCTCGACGAAGTGCTGCAGCGTGTGGGCCACCACCAGCAGGTCGTGGATGTAGGCCTGGATGAGGCCGTGCTCGGCCCCTCCCTGCGGGCGGAGGCGGTGCCCCTGCGCCCTGAGCAGGGGCTCCAGGAGGAGCGCGTACAGCAGGGGGCTCTCAGGGTTGCCCTGCCGGACGCCGCGCAGCATGTAGACGGGCTGCGTTAGCCCGTGTGCGGTGACGATGCGCAGCCTCGCGCACGTGTGGAGGAAGAGCAGGAGGTCGACGACGTCCGGCGGCACGGACAGGTGGCACAGGATGAGGTAGAGGGCGCCGTGCGGGGCGGTGTCGAAGGCCTTGCAGGCGTCGAAGGAGAAGACGTAGTTGGGCCTTCCCCGCTGCGCCATGAACAGTGGGGGGCCTGTGTTGGAGCCAGGGAGGGCCCCTTGCTGCCAGTTGCTGACCACTCCGTGCCGTGTGAGCACTTCCGTGATGCGCTGGGTGAGGGGGCCCGTGAGCAGCTTCATGTCCAGCTGGCCCAGGGCTATGGGCCTGTAGTCGTCCAGTCTGGCAGAGCCCGGTACCCTGGGGCTGAGCCAGATGTGCGCGTCCCTCCAGTGCATCGGCGGCATGGCGCCGCGGAGGATGGCCCGGTAGGAGTGGACCAGGAGCCACTGGACGGGTGCCGGGAGGGCCTTGATGAAACGGGCCTCCACGTGGTTGGGACCTGGGGCCTTGCCATTGGCCCTGTCCAGGGCGGATCTCAGGTCCTGCATGGCGTACTGCTGGACCTGTGTCCAGGCCCCTTCAGGGACCCGGGGGACATGGCGGCCGAGGACTGCCTGGAAGCCTGGGTGGTCCACCGGCTGTTTGTCATACAGTTCTCGCCAGAAGGCACGAACTGCAAACATCACGTCGTGGGCCTCAGTGAGGAGCGTTTGGGTGTTGGGGCCCCGCACGTTCCAGACGCCTGACGGGCCCGGGGCCTCTACCTCTATGGCTCCCCGCACGGCTTTCCATCGGTGGGCGAAGTCGGGGGCGTGGCGGCGCCAGAAGTCCTTGATGGCGCGCTTGCGGTCTGCCGCCAGGAGTGCGCGGAGCTGGCGAATGTCCTCCTCGAGGGCGGCTGCTTGCCTCTCCAGCTCCTCCTGTAGCTGGCCCTGTGTGGTCGGGCGGAACCCGGGCGACACACCCTGCAGCTCCTCCGTGAGCCGGAGCGCCGCCTCGGACCGGATGCAATGCCGTGCCGCGTCCGCCTGGTACGCTGCCGGCGCGCGCGCTGCCAGGGTGTCATAGCGGAGGACCGCTGCCTGGAGCCGCTTTCCGCTCTCCGGGAGGTCCCCCTCCGCCGGGTCCGTCCCCGCCGGAGACGGCTGCCGGCGTCCCACCACACGCGCCAGGGCGTCATGCGTCGCGTGGAGGTGTTCCAACACCTTGTTCAACGCGGCCGCGGGCATGGACCCGTAATCGTGCTGCTCTGCGGGACCCAGCCCGGGCGCCAGGGAGGGTTCATCGTGCGCGGCGGTGACCGCCGCCCACAGGCAGTGTTGGACAGGCGCGGCCTCGGCGTCGTACAGGAGGAGGCGGCCCTCCGTGTGGCTGTAGGGGGTGGGCATCGCCGCGCGCCCCGCTGCGCTGAGGAGGCGCGGCAGGGCCAGGCGGACCGGGAAGTGGTCCGAGCCGACCACCTGGAGGTCTGCCATGCCGCGAGCCCAGACGCTTTCCCGCAGGGACCACGGCAGGAGGGGCTCGTTGACCAGGAAGGTGTCCACCCTGTGCCGGGACGGATTGAGCGTGGGGGTCATGTCCTCCTCGCCGCCTGCCGCGGCCCTCCGGAAACCGCAGGCCTCCCAGCCTGCTCGGAAGTGCTCCTTGGCCGGGTTGGTGGTGGCATCCATGTAGATGTTGGTGTCGCCGGCGATGACCACTGGGTGCCTCCCACCGAGGCTGCGTGCCGTGGCATACATTTGTATGTCGGCCCAAAATGCCGCCCGTCCCGCCCACGAGCAGCAGCCTGCTTGCGGCCCGTGGACGTTGATGAGGGTGAGGCCTCCCCTGTCCGTGCAGATCTCCAGGGCCGCGGCCTTCCCGGGGACGATTTCTGTGGAGCTGAGCACCTCGTGCTCCGCCACGTACTTGTTGCTGACCGCGGTGAGGAGGTTCCCCCCTCTCGAGGTGGAGGTGGCTCCCGTCTCCGCCAGCCGGCTGCTGAAGAAGGCGGTGTACCCCTTGTCCCGGAGCGCCGCGGCCACGTGCATGTCCTGCGCCCGGGTGGCGATCCCTGTTTCCTGGAGCATGATGGCAAAGCCCCCCTCCTGGGGTAGCATGCCGGTGATGAGGTGCTCCTTGTCGGAACAGGCCGCCGGCCCCCGGCGCCGCCGGAGAGTGTCCTGGAGGGACCGGTCTTGCGGCACGAGGCCGTTGCGCAGGTTCCACGAGAGGAGCCACAGGGCGTCGCCCGCCATGTCCTCCTGGAGTCAGCTATCCCGCATCGGCATCGCCGCTGGGTTCGCCGGCGCAGCCAGGGCATCCGGGTGCGCCGCATCCGCTGAGCCCGTTCTCAGCGGGGCCCACAGGGGGGCCCGGGGGGCCGGGGGAGCCAGGGGGGCCAGGGGGGCCAGCCCCGCGGGGATGGACATGGACCCTGGTTGGGCCGCACTGCCGGTCCCCGGGGCCGCCCTGGGTGCCTCCTCATCGCCGTCTGCGTGGTCGGCTGCCTGGGGCGGGGGGCGCCGGGCGTACAGGGCGTGCCATGAAGACCTCCGTGCTCTCCCTTGCAGGATGTTGGAGGCCGCCTCCTTGTCGTCTGCCGGGGATGCAGCGTGCACCGCGTGCCACGCCAGGTGTTCCAGCATTGCCCCGCTTGTGTAGTACTTGTCTGCACACAGGGGGCATTTCGTCGGCTCCGTGGCCCCTCGCGCCGGGGGGAGCGTCACCGACTTCCGGATGGCGCCCTCTGCCGCTGGTTCCAAGGGCAGGTTGGCCAGTGGCACCGTGTGTGGCGCCAGTGTGCGGCCAGGCGCCGCCGCATTGAGGGCTCGTGTCGCGGGCGCGGGCCCGAGACCCCGGATGGCATCGCGCTGCGCGTCTGCTTGCAACCACGTTTGCCAGTGCGTGGAGCTGATTTGGCGGTCGGGTTTGCCCCTCCATCGCAGGTCGTGGAAGGCTTGTAGCCAGTGGTACACTCTGGTCAGGACCGCCAGCTGGAGCTCCAGGTCGGCGGGGTGCGCGGCTGCCGGCCACACCCCCGGCCTCGCCGCCCAGGCGTTGCCCTTCAGCCTGACCTGGAGCAGGAGGGCGTGGTGCTCGCCCTCCCGTAGCGCCTTGACGATCATGCGGGTGCAGTCTGCCACGCGGACCACGGCTTCGGGCCCCGGCAGGCGCTTGGGGTCGCAGACGACGATGTGCGCGTCCGCCGGGCTGAACATGCAGACCACCCACTGCGGGTTCTGCCGTCCCCGTTGGGCCACCGCCAGGGTAGCAGCCGGGCGGGCGTGCGTGATTGGCCCCGCGTGGAGGTCCAGGACGTCCGTAGCCCTGATGGCGTCTCCCTGCCACGCGGCCCGTAGATGCTCCTCCTGGTCGGGGCTCCACACCAGTGGAGGGGGGTTGACCCACCCCGGTTCCTGCCTCTTGTTGGGGGCGCTGACGGTGTGTAGCAGGACTGCCAGCGGCCAGGGGTCCGCCGACATATAGTAGGCCTGGGTGGGCCCCTGCTGCCAGTCGACGTGGGGCAGGGGCGGGAATGCCCCTTGCCTGGCAGTGCTGTGCCAGACAGTCCAGCGGCCTCCGGCCGGGACGTGCGACCGGTACCCTCCGGCGTGGCCGTGTAGGATGGCCTGGTAGCCTGCCGTCTGCAGCACCAGTGCCTCCCCCTGCTGAGGCCCGGGTGGAGGTGTGCCATCGCCCGCATCCCAGTTGGGTTGTTGGTAATGTTCCAAGAATGATGCGGAGCGGATGTTGAAATGATGCGAAACAACAAGCACAAAGTGAAAAGCACTTAGGTTTGTTTTAGCTCCCCGAAAGACACAGACGGTGCTCCTCCGGAGCAAAATTGCTCTTCGAGAGCAATAGTGGTTCTTCCCAAGATCAGTGATTCAAACAAACGACTTGGTTCACTGAAAATGTTTTGGAGGAAACCTCTAGTTGAACCTCCAAAGCTAACAAAAATGCAACTTTGATCTGCCTTGTTGGCAATCTTGCATGCACGATGGGCACCGTGTACGAAAAAGTACACATAAGTAATCAAAAATTGGGAATAAGTCTTTTTGTTTTGGTTCCTGAGGGCCGCTTTTGTTCGGAAGCAGAATCGTTCCCAAGGAGCAGAGGTGGTGTTCTTCAGGATCAATGATGTAGACATCAGGAAAGCCTGTAAGGTCCAAAAATGCGACTTTTATCCAAGTTGTTGGTAACTTTGCAGCCACAATGGGCACCCTTTGTAGAAAATATGCAAAGTACTCAGCTAAAAGTGAAAAAACAACCTTTTTCTGTTTTGGCTCCTCAGGAGCCAGGGTCGGTGCTCCTCAGGAGCCATCTTGCTCCTCAGGAGCAGGGTCGGTGCTCCTCAGGAGCTTTGGCTCCTGAGGAGCCAGGGTCGGTGCTCCTCAGGAGCCCCGTCAGGGTCGGTGCTCCTGAGGAGCTAGGGTCGGTGCTCCTGAGGAGCACCCCAGGGTCGCAGCTCCTCAGTAGCCAGGGTCGGTGCTCCTCAGGAGCAGGAGCCAGGGGCGGCTCCTGTCAGGAGCGGCCATCTCCCACCACCCCAGATTTTGGCATGCCACGGGCCTGGTGCATCGCGCTGTGGCCCTTGTATGCTTCCCGCAATCTGCGCCGGGCCGTGGTGGTGGACGAAGGTCTCCCCGCCATCCGCTAGCAAGGCCGCCGGGACGACGTATAGCTGCTCCGCCGTGAGGGGTGCCGTCGGCGCGTGCGTTGCGGCCGGCCAGCGGGGCTGCGTGTCGCGGCAGGGGACGTGGGGCAGCAGTTGCGCCGGCCACGCCGCCACGGGACCCATGGTGACGGCCGCGACTGCGGACGCCAGCGCCGTGCGGTCCGTTGGTCTGTACTGCCGGAGCCCCGTGGTATCTCGGGCGAAGTGCCTGCAGGCTGCGAACCAGGCTGCCATCCGCAGTTCGTGACGTCCGGTTCGGCACCATCCGCGCCGTTGTGTCCCCTTTGTTGTACCGTGGTGGCGGTGTCTAGCGGGGGGCCCTGCTGTAGCGCCTCCGGGCCCTGCCCCGGCAAGAGGGCGGGCGGGACTGGCTGCGGGAAGTCCTGCGCGTCTCGGCGCTCCGGCTGCGTGTGGTACGGGTTTTGCCGGCGGTGTCCCGGGGCTGCCGGTGGTAGGAGGAGGAGTTGGTGTAGGTCCCAGTGGCCTTCCGCGCCGGACGGGTTGCGGAGCGTTAGCCACTATTCCACCACGCCTCCTGGGTGCGCGGCCTCAACGCGGCGCTGCAACCCCAGGCGGCCTAGGCGGTTGGACGTGCCCGCGGGTGGGATGTGGGTCTGCGGGTAAAGCAGCCACAGCGGCTCCAGCGCCGGGTCCAGCAACTCGTCGTTGAGCTGTTCCGTGGGGGCCGTCAGCTGTTCGAGCACCGGCCCCGGCAGGTACCGTGCACCCTGGTTCGTTAGCCACTCCCTGGTGTGGCTCAGTATGGCTTTCCACACGTCCCTCGTAAACGCGTGTTGGGGGGCCAAAGAGGGGACCATCAGTAGGAGGCGGTGGCACGCCGACGGCGATTGCATGGGCTGTGGGGCGGCTGCTGTGATCCACCTGCACGCCGTGCCGGGCACAATCCCCCCCCATTCCACGGTCCCCATGCCCTCGGCGTGGAGCAGCGCTGAGACTACATCAGGATTAGATACACGGCAGGGGGGGTTGGGGGCACCAGTGTCAGACACGATGTACTCCTCTCCCCCAGGAGTAGTCTCCACGGCGTCTCGAGGTTGTAGTTGATTTTTCAGGACGTCCAGGGTGAAGCCGCTGCTCTCACGTTGAATTTCCTGGCCCATAGCAGAGTTCCGATCCTCCCGGGGCACTGGGGCTAGACTCCCGTCCACCACGCTTAGCATACTACCCCGTCCAGGTTTCCTGATGGGCGTCTTGCGGCCCAGAGGCACGTAGATGGCGTCATCCGGCAGCTGGACGGAGGTGAGCGTAAGGTTGTCCAATGGAGTACGCCAGTACTCATATCCCCCATGGGATCCCCAATCGGTAGAGCACAGGACCATACAGGAACGTTCCAGGGCCACCTTGGTCAGGACCTTCCCCAGTTCACTGAATCTCGGGTTCCCGTAGGCCATCCCGAAAGAGGGCCAGTAAAATTTATAGCAGCAATTTTGCCCCTTGCTGCAGTAGAGGTCAAGCACATGTTGCTCGTCGCTGGCGAATAGCTCCACGTTCAGGTCTTCCCTGGAATATCCCAACTCTCTCAGACCTTGGTCTAGGACATCACCCAGGAGCTGATAGTCCTCTGTTTTGGAGGTGACCATCATGGTCGAGGGCTCCCTCTTGCATACCCTCAAGTAGCTAGACGTATGCTCAGACTGCTCCAGAGGTACAGATTCCCAGCCGTCACCATGGTCCACCTGGAGGACGTAGGGTGCTTGCAGAGTGAGGGATAGAATGTGGGAGTGCTGGACGAAGAAGTCAGTACCCAGTACAAAGTTGAAGGCCCCGGTGTCCATGACCTAGAACCGATGGGCAATGCTTCCAGAACCCATAGGCACTTCGACCTCAAAGTACCCACATCTGTGCACCACATGCCCATCTCCCATGCGGATGGCTGCGGTAGGCATGATGTTCTTCAGATCCCGACAAGGTAAAATTTTCTTGGCCACAAAGATATGGTGGTCCGAGTATCTAGTACCCCCAGGTGTTCACGTCCCCCAAGACGGATACGTGTCCGGAACACCAGGTCTGTAGGCGCCCCGGAGCATCCCTGTCAGAACTCCGCGGGGCAGGTCACTTCGAACCCCTTCTTCTGGAGTTTATGCGCCATGCGCATGAAGTGGGAGCGCTTGCGGGCATTGGACTTCCGTCCCTTGTTCTTGTGTGCCTTGCGTCTGGGAACGGGTCGTAGGTCCCGTGTTGGGTTGCCCACCAGAGGGCTCAGGGTCACCCCCTGGCGTAGGATTCGGGTTCCATCCGGACGGGTTCGCGTTCTTGTCCTTGTCAGGCTTGCGGTCACCGCCTCCTCGTCCACCTTTGCCTTTGCCACCTTGGCCTTTGCCATTCCCCTTGGACTTGCCTTGGCCATTGTCCTTGTTGGCGTTGCCCTTGCCAGCGCGCTTGCCACTGGCGTTCTCGGTTTTAAGCTTCGCGTATGGGCATTGCTTATGGTAGCACTCATCCTCGTAGTGCTTCCTCTTCCCGCAGAACGCACAGGTGATAGTACACCTGTAGTGGTCCGGCAGCTTCGCCTTGCCGCCGGTGTTGGTCTCCTGCTTCTTACCCTGGACCACGAAGCAATCATGCTCATCGCAGTCCGGGGCTTGAAGCAGGGACCCCTGCTCGTCTGTGGCATCACACCAGAAGAGATCTTGAACATTGCTCATGATACGAGCTTTTTTGGCGGTAGTCCCCTGTCCGGGTCGGTGTCCTTGATAACCACGGCTATGGCTCCCAGAGCCCCCTCCTCCAGGACGGTAGGCGTTCAGGTGCTGGTCGCTTTCTTTCTCCAGCGCCAGCTCCAAGAGTAGCACAGACAAATCCTCGTAGTGGAGGGCTCTGGCTTTGCGCTCTGCCATTGACCGGCACTCCGCCCACAGCTCCCCGGGGAGCTTGGCGACCAACCAGAAGAGCAGCTCGTCGCTGCCGTAGGAACCGGGCGTCAGTCGTCCAGCCCAGTGATCCAGGTCAGCCAGTAGCTCGGAGATCCTGGCTGGTTTGGGGTTGTTGGGCAGCACGGCCAGGTTCTGGATCTCGGCCCTGATGGAGAGGTCGGTTTCGTAGGTCGGGTACTGCCTCTCCAGGGCAAGCAACACGTCGGCAAAGGTGGCGGACTTAGTCACAATCTGCTTGACCTGTTTCTCCAGGTACTTAGTCTTGCAGCACTGCAGGAGCAGATCGCACTTGACTCGCCCACTAGCACGGGGTTTGGCCGGTCATCCTGCGGAACCGGCCAAAGTTCTCAGCGAACTCGCTGAGATCCTTGTCTGTGAACTCAGGCAAGTTCACCACAATTTTGGAGGCGGCGGTTGCCTTAGCCTCCTGGGACCTGCGTCCCTCAGGGCGCTTGGTCTTCCTCTTCTTCTTCGTCGTCTGCCCGCTCGGGTTCTAGGGGTCCTCAGGGTCGTCGTCCTCCGAGGGCGAAGCAGAAGTCATGGACGGCGGCTCATCGTCAGAGGGGTCTCCGCCTAGGTCACTAGAGCTGTAGAGCTCCACGTCGACCATTGCCTTTAGGGCTGGTAGCCCCAACCAGTGCAGCTTGGCTCTCGTCGAATTCTCCACGTGGCTGTAGGGGGGCTAGGCCGTTCTTGGTATAAATGGGCTTCTCGGCATCACAGCGGGGGTCATCATCGGTCGGCTCCTCAGGCTTCCCAGGGTGTTCGTCAGCCCCGCCACCAGGTGATTGGCTTGTACTCGGTGAGGAGAAACTCCCCCGATGGTACGTGACGCTTGGGAAGGAATCAGGGGCTCCAGTTTAGCCCGAATCTCTTGAGTTAGATCACCAACAAGTTCAGACGTGGCTCCTAGGAGAGCCTCTGTTATCTCCGACCGCGTCACGGACCTGTTGGAGGATCTTTCAGATCCTCTACACCTTCCTCCAAGAGACTCAGGGCCACGTAGGCTACTCAGGAAACTGAAACCAGGTGAAGTCATAGTCTAGCCAGGTTTGGGTGCCGCATAGCCGGGTATCCCAGTGATGAGTAAGAGAAAGTGCTTTTCCAATGCTTTAGGGTATACTTTAGTTGTATTAGAGGTGCTCTAAGCACTCTTGCATTGTTATCTTAGTATTGCCCTAACCAAAATAGGTGATAACACATTTTGACCTATGGAACCAAACACTGAATCAGGGTGTTGTGTGGACCCCTTTATGCCCAAGCTATAGGCACTGAAACATCTTCTCCTGGGTTACTGAGGCACTGATATACTGAAGGCAGAGCCCATGGATTGGTCTATGTTTTCTCATGAATTCTTAGCTATCCTAGTGGTATGCACCCTAGGGGGCTGGGGCACCTCTTTTTGAGATGTCCTGGGTTCAATATCCAGTCAGCCTAGCTAAGTAGGATTATCCCATTTGACATGGCAGTGACCTCAGCGCCACAAGCCATGCCACCTCAGCACCTATGGGACCCAAAAACAAAGAGTGCACATCTCAAGATGGCACTATGGATGAGATTGAGCCCTTGGGGCAGTTTTCTCAGACATGTAAAATATTTCATCCTGAGTTGCAATGTATGCTAATTGCTGTGGTCTATTGTTGATAGTTGTCTTTATCTAAGTCTTTGTGACTGCAGCCCTTCATGCTTTGATCCTGTTTATCTTCTACCTGCTTATCTCTGGCTTAGGGTATCCTGGATTGGTTGTATTTCAACAATGAAACATTTTCCTCATCAAAAGCAAGCAGCAGGAACCCTACACCAGCAGCAGGCAGCAGGAGAGGCACAACAAAAACGGAGTGTTGAAATCACTATAAAACCTTCTGGTAGCATAAGGCAGACTGTGTCTGCGTACCGGCAGCACCGCCGTGCCGTACATCCAGTGCGCCGGGATCTATCATATATAAGCAAGAAGGGCGAACGAATATGGACACGAAGAAGGAGGACACCGACTTGAGGACGGCGCCTGAGGCACCAGCAATGCCAGCACCTGGTGAACCTGGACCTGGACCTAGCGCTGTACCTTCGGTGCCCTTACATGGGCCAGTGGACGTGGTTGATGACTCGCTGCAGGGACTTCAGTCGGCCTTCCGGGCCCTCTCAGCCGAGGAGGTGGACACCAACCCTGTGAAGAGAAAGAGGGAGAGAGAGGAGGATGCTGGAGAAAGCATGGCAGACGAAGGAGTAGACCATGGGCACAACCCGACGAGTGAGTCGACCTTCGAGGGCGCACTAGGCGCTTCTGGCCTCCACGCATCACCCTCTCCTACAACCACCACACTCCCAATTCCAGACCCAGCTGCTGCAACATCCACATTCATAACCACCCCGCTTATGGCTGAGGGCACAGGCTTTACTGGTATGCCTACCTACCCTGCCTATGGTGTGTGTGTCACCTACCACTGCGTTTCCAGAGGCAACTACTACCAGTGAGCCGGTGGCCTCCAGTTCTGCGCCGCGATGGTATGCGGCTGACTATCACCATCCTCTATCTGCTACGGGAACCTATGTGGATGTTCCTGGTTATGCAACCCTGAGTGGGCTGAGGAGAGGACCTGAGTCATGCGGGAGCAGGAGTAGAGGATCGGGGAGATCCTCCAACAGGTCCCTGATGCGGTCGGAGAAAAAAGAGGCTCTCCAAGGAGCCACCTCTGAACTTGTGGGCGATCTCATTCAAGAGATTCGGGCTAAACTAGAGCCCCTGATTCCGCCCCAAGCGTCACCTACCATGGTGGGAATTTCACTCCATCGACTACAGGCTAACCACCTGGTGGCAGGGTTGAGAAACACCCTGGGGAGCCTGAGGAGCCGACCAATGCCGACCCCTGCAGCGATACCAAGAAGCCCTTTTGTACCGAGAACGGCCCAGCCACCCTACAGTCACGTGGGGAATTCTACGAGAGCCAAGTTGGACCGGCTGGGGCTAGCGGCCCTGAGGGCAATGGTTGACGTGGAGCCCTATGGCTCCAGTGACCTAGGTGGAGACCCCTCTGACGATGACTTCTGCTCCGCCCTCGGAGGACGACGACCCTGAGGACCCCCAGAACCCGAGTGGGCGGAAGAAGGAGAAGAGGAGGAAGACCAAGCGCCCGGAGGGACGCAGGTCTCAGGAGGCTAAGGCTATTGCCACCTCCAAGATCGTGCTGAACTCGCCTGAGTTCACAGGCAAGGATCTCAGCAAGTTCGCTGAGAGCTTTGGCCGGTTCTTCCGAATGACCGGCCAAACCCAAGCCAGTCGGCGAGTCAAGTGCGATCTGCTCCTGCAGTGCTGCAAAACCAAGTACCTGGAGAAGCAGGTCAAGCAGATCGTGACTAAGTACGCCACCTTTGCCCATGTGTTGGTTGCCCTGGAGAGGCAGTACCAAACCTATGAAACATACCTCTCCATCAGGGCCGAGATCCAGAACCTGGCCGTGCTGCCCAACATCCCCAAACCTGGCAGGGTCTCTGAGCTATCGGCCGACCTGGATCACTGGGCTGGACGATTGACGCCCGGTTCCTACAGCAGCGACGACCTGCTTTTCTGGTCGGTGGCTGAGCTCCCCGGGGAGCTGTGGAACGAGTGCTGTTGAACGGCAGAGCGCAAGGCTAGAGCCCTCCACTACGAGGATTTATGTGTGCTATTCCTGGAGCTGGCGCCGGAGAAAGAAAGCGACCAGCACCTGAACAACTACCGACCTGGAGGGGGAGGCTCTGGAAGCCATGGCAAAGGGTACCAAGGACCCAGAACTGGACAGGGGACTACCCCCAAACACGCCCGTATCATAAAAAATGTCAAGGAGCTCCCCTGGTGTGATGCCAGACATGAGCAGGGTCACCTGCAGCACGCCCCTGACTGCCAGCAGCGAGACTGCTTCGTAGTCCAAGGGAAGAAGCAGGAGACCAACACCGGCGCCAAGGCGAAGATGCCGGATCACTACAGGTGTACTATCACCTGTGCGTTCTGCGGGAGGAGGAAGCACTACGTGGATGAGTGCTACCACAAGCAGCGCCTGTCGGCAAAGTCGAAGGGTGAGGATCCTGGCAAAGGCTCTGGGAAAGGTGGAGGCAAAGGCAACAGCAACGACTCCGGCAAGGGCAGGTCGAAAGGACGTGGAGAAGGGCAAGACAAGAACCAAGGTGCACAAGGAGGAGGCGCTAACCACCAGCCAGACAAGGACAACAAGAACCCGGACAAGAATGGAGGCAACCCCAACCCTAATCCAGGGGGGAACTCCGAGCCCTCTGGAGGGCAGTCTGGTCCCACCACACGCTCGCAGACTCAGGCCCAGCGAGAATAAGGGGCCAAGCGTGAGCATGAAGGTGGTGATGACGGCAGCGCTAAGAAGAGAAGCCATTTCATGAGGATGGAACGCAAATTGCAGAACAAAGGGGTTCGAGCTGACCTGTCCCGCGGAGTTCTGACGGGGACGCTCCGGTAGGGCCCTGGACCTGGTGTTCTGGGTACGTATCCGACTAGGGGAACGTGAATACCCGGGGGAATTGGATACTGGAGGCACCATATCTATAGTGGCCAAGAACAGTTTACCTTGAGGGAGCCTGAAGAACACCATGACCACCGCTGCTATACAAATGGGGGATGGATATGTGGTGCACAGCTGCGAGGACTGTGAAGTGGAGGTACCAATGGGCTCCCGAACTATCGCCCATCGGTTCTATGTGATGAACACTGAAGCCTTCGACTTTGTATTGGGGACTGACCTCTTCGTGCAGCACTCCCAGATACAATCCCTGAAGCTGCAAGTGACCTACCTCCTCTACGTAGACCACTGCAGTGGCAGAGAGTCCGTGCCACTGGAGCAGTTGGAACACACCTCGAGCTACCTGAGGGTATGAAAGGAGGAGCCCCCGAACATGATGGCGGCCTCCAAAGCTGAGGACTATCAAGTATTGGGGGAAGTCCTAGACCAAGGTCTGAAGGAGTTGGGTTACTCTAGAGAAGACCTGAGTGTGGAGTTGTTCACCAGCGACAAGCAACATGTCCTGGACCTTTAGTGCAGCAGGTGCAGCAGGGGGAAGAACTGCAGCTACAAATTTTACTGGCCCTCTTTCGGGATGGCCTACAGGAACCCCAGGTTCAGTGAACTGGGGAAGGACTTGATCAAGGTGGCCTTGGAACGTTCCCGTATGGTCCTGTGTTCCCCCGATTGGGGAGCCCATGGGGGCAACGAGTACTGGCAAACCCTGCTGGACAGGCTGACTATCAGCTCTGTTCGGTTACCTGATGAGGCCATCTACGTGCCTCTGGGGCGTAAGACGCCTATTAGGAAACCCGGATGGGGGAGTATGCTCAGTGTGGTGGACTGAGGTCTTACCTCCATCCCCTGGGAAGACCTGGACTCGACTCTGGTCCAGGCTATACAACGAGAAAGCGATGGACTCGCCTTGGGTGACTTGAAGGATCGACTACGACCTCAAGATGCTATTGAGACTATACCCGGAGGAGATGAATACGTCGTGACTGACACCAACGCCTCCGACTCTCCCTGCCATGTACCTGTTCCTGATGGAGTCTCTGAGTTTGGACTATCCGAGCTCCCTAGCTCTATCCACTCAGATGACGAAACTGAGCACGACGCCTTCTTCGTGCAGACCTGTGTGGAAGAAGTGGAGAACGCCAAGTACGTCACCCCACTGAAACCCCTACTCTCCATGAGGGTGGAAGACCCCTTTGACGAGAAGCTGGATCTCCGATCCAGGCTAAGGGAGTATGTGGACTCCAAGAGGAGGCTGGTGGCGAAAAAGCTATGCTACGCTAAGCCTACCCGCAGCTCATGGCCACTGAAGCAAGGACGTATGGGAGATTTATCCCAATTGAAGGAGGACCTTGAACAGAAGATCACCACCTGCCAAAGGGAGGTAGATCTTAAGCTCATGAAGAGCGTGTGGGGTGCCCATGTGAGGACCCCAGAGAAGAACGACCTCTCGGAGGAATGTGTATGTGAACCCCCTCGAGCGTGCCTATGTTGCCATCGTCCACCAGAGATGGTTGAACGAGACCTACTTTATGCCTACCAGGGGGTGAAGGACACTACAAAGGGCGAAGAGTCGGTGTAGGATCACCTCCCGACGTCTATTACTCAGGGGGCAAGGAACTTACACTCTGACGAGGACATGGAGGACAAGATCAAGCTATTGGACCCGCGGGTGCAGACGCTTATAAGGACCTATCTGGAGGTGTTCGGGGAACTACCACCCCCAGCCTCATGTGACAAGCTGGTACAGATGGACCACAAGCTGAAACCCGAGTTTGTGGGTCACAAGATCCGGAGGAGACCCTATCCGGCTCCTAAACAGCAGGCCGATGAGATTGAGCGACAGATACAAGAATGTATCCACGCTGGCCTAGTCCTGGGGTATAAGGACGGGGACTACCCCCAACACTGCAGCCCCTGTTTCCTGGTGGCTAAACCTGGGTCTACAGCCAAACGTCTGGTAGTGGACTACGGACAGCTGAACAAGAAAACGCTGAGCCACTCAGGGTCCATTCCTAATATGGAGTCTACCCTTGAGAAGATAGCCTCCTGTCGCTACAAGACCAAGATGGACAAGAGGAGCGGATTCAGGCAGGTGGACCTGACGTCCAACGCTCAGGAGCTACCAGCCTTCATCACCCATCAGGGGAGGGTGTTCAAGTGGAAGGTCATGCCGTTTGGCGTGGCAAACGCACCCGCTGTATTCCAAGAGCTGGTGCACAAGATCTTTTCCATCCTACGAAGGAGACCGAAGGTGCAGGAACTCATATCCCGTGGGGCCCAGATGGAAGCACACATCGACGATGTATGCCTCGGGACCAATACCCAGGAGGATCACATAATCCTCTTCGGTGAGTTCTTTGCCGTCTGCCAAGAGAACCACACACGACTCAAGCTGGGGAAGTCAGAGTTCATGCAGGAGACCATGCAGTACCTGGGGTTTGACGTTGGCTATGGGTGGTCGACCCAGTGGCCTCTAACGCCAAACCCCTGATGGACGCTAAGGTACGACACCAAGACCCCAAGAAACGAATTCATGACGTACGCAGTTTCATTGGGGCGTTCAACTTCTATCCCCGCCATATCAAAAGCTTCACCTACACCAGCGCCATTCTGACAGACCTGATCAAGAAGAGTACTACTTGGCGCTGGAGCCCACAAGAGCAACAAGCATTTGACCAGCTCAAAGACAAGATGGCGAACGCTAAGTGCTTGGGGATGCCCAGGGCACAAGGGGAGATTATCCTGGTGACCGACGCCAGCAATGTAGGCGGTGATGGAATGTTGTTCCAATGGCAAGCACTAGAGAAGGAGGAGTTCGACTCGGCTATTTCCCAATCGGGGACTGAAGGTCTCAACCGAGATGGAACTTTCAAGCACAGCTACCCTGACGACAAGTGGGTCCTAGTACCTCTGGGCCACTGGAACTGGAAATGAAACCAGGCCAGGGGGAACTACTCCACCTATGAGCAGGAATTGCTCGCGGGTATGCTGGTGCTTTTCTCACAAGCACGACTTTTGGGGAGTAACCCTGTGGTCTGGCTGTGCGACCAAGAGCCGGTCCCCACTTTCCAGAAGGGTTCCCCACCTGAGAAGGCCAAGCTACGGCGCTGGTGGACCTACCTCAGCCAACTACGGCTGACGGTACACCATATCCAGGGAGTGAAGAACGAGTGTGCAGACTACATCAGCCGCAACAACTTCGACGCCCTGATTGGTGCCCAGTCTGAAGCGCTGGCTAAGGAGGCGTTCAGCGGTATGGACATGCACCTGGACCTCAACATGACTATGATACGCCCCCTGGATGGACTCCAACAATAGGACTACCTGAAGGAGTTTGGGTATATCTACAAGCGCCTGGAGAAACGCCTTGAACCCCTCCTGGTCAACCAAGATCAGTGGAAGAGGGACAAGAGCTACCTCTGGCACGAGGACCACATCGTGGTACCCAGTAACAGAGGTAGGTAGGTAGGTATCTTCGGGAGCTCGGGATGCCTCCTTTGACATTGCAGGAAGAAGGTCTTACCAAGGGGACGTCCTGTCCCTCCCACTGCCCTATGTCAGGTGCCTCTTGAGCCGCTCCCGCATGTGCTTGGGAAGGCATTGTCGCAGCCACCTGGTCCATGTGTCCCAGGTGGGAGGGTGTCCCCACATGTGTCCATGGGTAGGGCCACATGCCCCCTCCTTTGGACGGCAGCTCTGGGGGCTGCCCAGCGGTGTGGAGTATCTCCTACCACAAGGGGTATTGCTCCCGCTAGTCTACGGTACGACCGCCTCCCCCTTGTGGCTTGAGTTGCGGGTCCACTCTGCTTGGCAGGCGACCCCTTCCTGGACTGTGTACCGGCTCGCCTGTCACCGGTTGCTTCCATGCCTCCGGGTGACATTTGCCATGGTCCCCGATGCATCCTGGCCGGGCTCGGACCAGTGGCCTTGGAGTACCGCTCCTGCCACTGGCCGGCTGGGTCGGCTGGGTCGCCCCAGTGCGTCCCACCCATGGGGTGTTGGTTCTTTCCTGTCCCTCGGCCGCCTTATGTGTGTGCAGTGTCCTGGGCCGCATGGCTCCTGTTCACCGGTGTGCCCGCGCGGTTTGCTGTGCTGCGTCTGCGGTGTCCTCGGCCACTTGGCTCCTTTTCACCAGTGTGCTCGCTCGGTGTGTTGTGTTGTGTGTGCGGTGTCCTGGGCCACTTGGCTCCCATTCACCGGTGTGCGCGCTGTGTGCGGTGCGCGTGTGCCATGGGTGGTTGTGTCCCTCTTCCTCCCCCCCTAATTTTTTTTTTGATGGAAAAAAAAGAAAAACAGGGGCGCGCGTACACTGCGGGCACAGGCATGGGCCGCTGGTGCGGCGGTGCAATAGTGTTGTGTCCTCTGGCGTGTGTCGTCGGTGCTGTGGCGGCGGTCACGCCCCAGGGGTGTGGCTCGCGCGTCCTGATGTACACGGGCTTGGGCCAGGGTGGGTTTGGTTAGGTGTCTCTTTGCAGAAAGATGTCCTTGATTTATGCCCTAGATATTGTGATGATGTCCTGCAGGTTTTGTAGTTGAAAACCCAAACCAAAGCAGCAAGTAGATCAAAAACAGTATCCGGATCGAATCAATGATTGGTTTTGGAATCCAGTGTAACACAGAAGGGCTGCAGATGGACAAAGCAGGTTTGTACACATAGTTTCAATCACAAATGGATGATACAAAAGATTTTATATGTAAATTGGTCTGACCCTTGCCTCAGATGTTGCATTAGGCACTTCATGTGCACTCTTTTGGGTGAAATGGTGCTGGTTAGGAATGTGGGGCATAGATGTCAGGACCACACAGAAAATGACCTGGCCAAGCAACTGAATTCAGAAACAGTTACAAAGTAGGACCACAATAAGTGGTAGAAACAATTGAGTATAGGGGTCTTGGAGTGGGAGACCACTAGGCTTAACCTCCAAGGCCTAAAGCATGAAATGCCTGTTTTATTTCGGTATATCCTCCATGAAGGAAGGTACCTCCTCTCAGTTGAGTGGTAGGGGTGAACTTCATGGGGGGCTAGGGTCACAACCCTAGTTACTTTGAGAACGTGTACTTTAGGCAGCAAAAGAGAGATAAAAACACTTAAGTTTGTCTTAGCATCAACAAAAGGGTTTTAAGGGGGGCTTGGCCTGGATCAAGCCCTCCAAGTAAGACATGGCAGTGACTTTTTCTTACTCCCTCCTGGAGTACTAGTTAGCTAAGCTAGTAGGACCAAGGAAAAAGGCCCAAATATTCCCAGAATTACCTCAGAAAATGCATTAAACTTACCAAAAACATCCTCGTCACTTCAAAGAAGCCTATCACACTGTAGGTACCCTTGAAAAACAGTGTAATGTACCGTGAATGATGTCCCTTAGATGGGGCGTTCCTCAAAAGTCACCGGCGTGCGACGAAAACGTTTGGAATAAGTTTGGGGGTAGTGGGGATTGAACCCAGGAATCCCTCCCTAGAGCACATATGCTTGCCCACTAGGGTACAGTCGTACGCTCTAATGCGGTCGGCCATTGCTGTATAAACAGCGTTTTAGTAAACGTCCTGACCAAGGGCCAGGGCGGAGCAATACTCCCAATGGAGGACGCAAACCTCCAGGAGCTGGAAAAAATAGAAAATGTAACCAGCAGGGAGTGATTCCTGCGGTTTAGCGAAAGGGGTTGCGATTTAGCAAGTGAAATCGTTAAAAATCGACGAAACCACGCGGGAAATCATCATTTTTACACATAACTCAAAGTCGCAGACAAGCGCAAAGGAAGCGGACTCCAAGAAAAGGGTTGCGCAAGCGTAAACGGCTTTTGAAAAAGAAGGTATGAGCCGTAGTTTTTGAAGTTCTAAAGGAATTTTTGCACAGTTGCATCAAATTTTTTATAAACTTTAGAGAAAAGTCTTCAAATTCAACCCACACCACAGAGCAGGTCAACAGCCCACCTCTCAGGTATGTCAGTGTCATCTCACACGCATGCATTGTGTTTGTGTTGGTTGTTTCGTCAAAACGTTAGGGTTGTCAACGCTGTGTTCGTTGGGGGGTCGGGTGTTCCTCCTCGTCCTCTGCACAGGTCTGCACAGGAATGAAAGGTATGCGATGCGAATGGAGCGCGCAGCGCGCACGTAGGGTTAGAATATGCGCTGTGCTCGCGATGTATGTGCTTAATCGAGGCATTCACACGCTGTGATGCTTTACCTGTACCCCAAATTCACCCTTGTTTTCTTCTTCACAGGTAAGTAAAGAATACGTTTGTTCGTGTGTGGCCGTGGCGTTAAAGTAGGGTTGCTTAAAACGCTTAGGCTTGTTTTGTGTCCGCTTCATTCGGCATTCACACGATGCATGGTGAGTAAGGTAGGTTAGCCCAGGAGGAGCTCACCTCCTGGTTGAGTCAGTGTGGATATGGTTAAGCCTTCCTTCCCTGCGTGCACATGATGCATTAAAGGGTAGGCCACGCGAATTCCGCACGGTAAACCTTGTTTAGGTTACCCAGAGGCTCCTCGGTACGTTCTTTAAGAGAACCTGAGGAGTCTCTTAACGCTTGCTTGCTTGACAGGGGAGCTGATCCTTCAGCGTGTTTGCGGACAGTGTATTATAGGTCGGACTGAGAAGCGTATAATACGTGGAGTGTGGCTTGGTTCCTCCGCCGCAAACACCCCTTCATTTGCCTCTGTTGTACAGGTGGGAGAGGTTTAGGGTGATTGGTGCACGCAGCAGCTGCCTTCGGCGGCTATCTTTTTTTATGCCCCAGCAAAACAGGGGCGCTGATCACAAATCAATTGACTGTGCCTCAGCCAGGACTGGCGAGGGCAGTTCGACTTCAACGACATCTGTGCTGTGCTCGCAACGAGAGCACCATTTCCCTCCAAGCCCTAGCAGGGGAAACGCGTTGTGGCGTCCCCTGTTAGGCCACAGTTGCTTAGCAGCGCTGTGTTCTCTTGCCTTCTTCACAGGAGGTTCATTACGACCTGAGTGATCTTCGACAGCAGCACCCAGTAGCATGTGTAGGGGTTAGGGTCAGCAGGCCTGGCAAGAGTTGAGTGCAAGTGATGAGTGCTCACCCTGCCTTCGAAGGCCGCTGCTGGCGTTAGTGAGTGTAGTGTAGTGGTGTCTCCTGTCCCGCGTGCTTTTCCTCGTCGGCAGGGGAGTGCGTTAGCTTTTGGCCTGTAGCAAAAATGGGCGTTTTGTATGCCCTTAGCACACTTGGCCACCCCTCCCCTCTAGTAGGTAGGGCTTTTGCCGTCTCACCCCAAGGATAGGCGCCAGCACAGAAATTGGGCGCCATAGGAGTGGTAATAGTACCTGATTAGGACCTTCGGTCCGACGTCAGCGAAGCCCGGTCTCCGGGAGCCACGCTGGGGAGAGAAGTGAGACACACACAGACATGCGTAGCACACATAGGGGTATGGTAAACCCTGTAAGGAAGGGTAGAACCCCATGGGTCTGGACCAGTCAGGGGTCCTAACTGTGGCTCGCTTGTCCCCAAGGAGGGAAGACACACCTTGCCTCATAACACCTTGCTTGTCATTCCCCCCTGGTGTAGTAAGCCACCGTTCTTCGTTGGCTCTCCAAGGTCATTACATTAGGGCAGTACCCATGCAACACATGGTCAACAAGGCACACACTCGCTGGCTGGCTACAATCCTGATCAGCGGCCACCTGGCTCACGCTGGAAACCATAGGCATGGGTCTGCAGGGCACAGACAGGGTCAGTGCAGTGCTCAGTAAGCAGTAGTCTGTGAAAAAACCAATGGCCTTCGGCCAGGGAGTGGTTGTCACGGGGGGCTAACGGTCCTGTCCTGCGATGCAATGCGGGGCAACTGTGACAACTGCTCTTACACCCATACACAGGCACGTCTGCAGAAGAGTGCTCACTGCACCTGTCAGTAGACTGACACAGGGAGATTAGTTTCGCTTCTTACGCTGGGACATAGTCTCAGCACGGGTCAGGAGTTGCCCCTCGTTGTTCTCAACGAGGTAAGTGCGGAAGATGGGGTTGATACTCCCATCTGGTTGTATGAAGGCTGACATAGGTTCCCAGGTCGCCTCAGATAACCCATAGCCATCTCACAGGGTTAGGAATTTCCATCCCTGTTTATACTCGTGGCGAGCAATACCTGCAACCACGTAGTAACCATCGACTGCCATCTCATCGGCAGTCATCTCTTCGAGTTCGTCTGCCTCCTCTGGACTGGCAGCGTTCTCTAGGTCTATACTCTCAACCTCACTGTCGGTGAGGCGCCACTCATCCCAAGACAAGTTGTCAGAGGAGTGATAGTGCCTCAACTGCTTAGGTGCACACAGCAGTTCACCACCTAGACATGGACTGCACCTGACATGGATCCTGGATTCATCTATCCTGATGATACGATAGTGTCCAAAGTAAGCGTCCTGTAGGCAGTAACGTGGCCAGGAGGGTAGGCGTGAATGGTGTACCAAAACAAGGTCACCAACCTTGAAGCTGGCAGGTCGCCGTAGGCGGTTCCGTCGGCTCCGTTCACGGTCACGAATGTGTCTCAGGTTAGTACCAGCCTGGTTAGCCAGAGACTGCTTGTGTTCCAGCCAATCTCCCACAGGGCTCTTGAAGTCCGCAGGAAAGGCAGTTTTGAAGAACCAAGCAGGTCGTCCTCCATGGAACAGTTCGTGGGGGGTGAAACCCGTAGAAGAGCTCCGCTGTGAGTTCATGGACAGCACTGCCCAGGGCACTAGGCGTACCCAGTCCTTGGTGCGCTCCTGTTTCATCAGGATTCTTAAGTTTTGCTCCACCACACGGTTCTGTCTCTCACAGAGAGGGTTAGACGTGAGGGTATAGGGCACACCTGTGGTTACCTCCACGTTGAGGGCATTTAGCACTGGTTTGTACCACCCAGTGTCACTGCGGATGCGTACATCCTCATCAGAGTGCACCTGCTTAGGTGCTCCATAGGGTTCGAACCATTGTTCGACCAACATTTTCACAGTCTGCTCACCTGTGATTTTCTTATTGCAAGGGAACACACGGGTGAAGCGAGATAGACCACAGGTGACCACGAGGCAACTATCATAGCCGCCAAAGCGTGGTAGGCCGTGGATGAAATCCACGTAGAGAAGAGAGTTAGCACAATAGGGTATGGGTAAGCTGGAGATCAGGCCCCTATCTCTACTGTCGCTCTGCCTGCTGGCATGACAGCCACAAGCATCCACAATGGTCTGCATACGCGATCTTAGTTCAGTCAGGGTTAGACTAGAGTAGGAACACTCACGGGAGAAGTCCACTGAGCGATTAGCGCCAGTGTGACCAGAACTGAGATGGGACCACTGTAGGCACCCAACCAGTCGTACTGATTGTTTCTATACCACTGGTGCCCGTCAATGACACGGGGTTCGAGACCAGTGCTGAGGGTTTGGAGAATTTCTTCATACTCGGACTGATAGTCGGTTAGACTCAAACCCTCCAGGATTCCAGCAGTGCGCATGGAAAGGTCAAGCTGGACATCCATACGCTGGAAAGCCTCTTTGGCGAGCGCCTCAGAGCTCTCACCAATAAGCGCATCGAAGTTGTTGCGCGATATATAGTCAGACAGTTCATTCTTAATCCCGGGGATATGATGCACTGTCAGCCTGAACTGGCTCAGGTAAGTCCACCACCGTTTTAGCTTTGCTTTTTCTGGTGGTGGGCCCTTCTGAAAAGACTTCACAGGCTCCTGGTCACACAGCCAGACAATAGGGTTGGATCCCAGGAGTCGGGATTGTGACGATAGCACCAACATACCGGCCAGGAGTTCCTGGTCATAGGTGCTGTAGTTGGAACGCGCTTGGTTCCATTTCCAATTCCAGTGTCCTAGTGGTACCAGTCGCCACTCACTGGTAGGATAGTCATGTTTCAACGAACCATCACGGTTCAGTCACGTGGTACGATAATGGCAGTGGGTTGGTTCAGCTGGGTTAAGCTCCTGCCATTGGTAGACCGTACCACCCCCCCCTACATCACTGGCATCAGTGATCAGGACTATCTCGCCCTCAGGGCGGGGCACTCCCAGGCAGTTGGAGGAGGCAATCTTCTTCTTCAACTCCTGGAAACACTCTTCCTCTCTGGAGGTCCACCTCCAGGGAGTAGTTTTCTTGATCAGGTCAGTGAGGGGTGCAGAGGAGTAAGTAAAATCGTGGATGTGACGCCGATAGAAATTACAGGCACCCACAAAACTCCTCACATCGTGTAGACCCTTCTTAGGGTCATCGCGAATCTGCATGTCCTGTAGGGGCTGTATCTTAGACACGGCTGGTTTCCACCAGCCATAGCCCACGTCGAAACCCAAATACTCCATCTCCACTTTCATAAACTCACATTTTTCGAGTTTGATTCGGAGAGGGTTTTCTTGACAGACAATGAAAAATTCACGGAGGAGAAGGATGTGGTCCTCTTTGGTATTAGTACCCAAACTCACGTCGTCGATGTGAGCCTCCATTTCTGCACCCCGAGAAATCAACTCTTGTACTAGAGGCCTGCGCCTCAGTATGTACAAAATTTTGTTCATAAGCTCCTGGAAGAGCACTGGGGCATTAGCCACCCCGAAAGGCATAACCTTCCACTTGGAGACACGACCCTTAGGGGTTATAAAGGCCAGCAGCTCCTGAGCTGCGGCGGTTAGGTCCACCTGCCAGAAACCAGAGCGTTTGTCCATTTTAGTCTTATACCTGCATTTGGCAATACGCTCCAGGGTGTCTTCCATGTTAGGAATACTCCCTGAGTGGGTCCGGGTTATCTTGTTGACCTCACCATAGTCTACAACAAGACGTAGGGCAGTCGACCCTGGTTTGGCAACAAGGAAACAGGGACTGCAGTCATGGGGATAGTCCCCGTGTTTATACTCTTCAACGAGGCCAGCATCAATGCATTCTTGGATCTGGCGCTCGATTTATTCAACGTGTTCCTGTGGAGCGGGATAGGGACGACGCCTCACTCGCGTCTTTTCAAATTCTGGTTTCAATTTCAGGTCCATCTGGACCAGTTTTTTACAAGAAAAGGGGAGGCGGCAAGGCGCCGAACACCTCCTCATAGGTTATCAGCAGTTTCTTCAGGCGGGGGTCAAGGTTAAGACTCTCGAGTTTTTGAAGGAAATCCTCCTCAGCATGGAGGTTGCTTTTTCCATGTTCTTTCTTTTTCTGCTGATCAGCAGTTTCGGCGGGCACAGTACCATCGTCCCACTCAGGGGGACATTGCTGCCCATAGTGTAGAGAATACACCAGAGGTATCTCAGGATCAGGCAGCGTATAGGACTCATCGTCCTCCTCAGACCAGATGGAGGATCTCCAGGTCTGTCTGAGGTATTGCAGCCGCTCTTGGCGCTCAATACCTTCGGCCTTCAGGTACAACAGCCGCCGGAGTTCTTGAGTGTCATGCTCAGACAATGGCATGTTATTAGCAGCAGGCCGCGCCAGAGCATCAGCACTCCGGGCCACGGGTTCACCTGTGTGCACAGGCTGCATGTGTAGCACTGGCTTCCCAACAGGGGAAGCGGGTTCAGAGGTTGACTCTAGATCTATCTCCTCTAGCAACAGCTGGGCTAGGAAAGCACTATGTTTTAGGTCAACACAGCTGGGATCAACAGAGGGAATAGTGCTGGCGATCTCAGACAGTTGGTCGTCAGCATCCTCTTTTACAGCTGCAGGTTGCAGATAGTCATCAAGAGACTCACACCCTGTAAGTGTGGCAGATAGGTGCTCAGGAGATCGATTTTTCAGATCATAAAGGGTCAGGCCACGATTTTCGGCCATGACCTCTTTCAGTAGCACCTGGTCTAGGTCACACAGGGGTACAGGATTGAGAGATACATCGACGATGGACAGGAAACTGGCCCACTCAGGGGCCTGCATAGCTGTGTCTGAGTCCTCAGGCACATAGATGGGGCCGTCGGGGAGTTGCACTCTTACTACGGTCATTTGATCTAGCATACGGCGCCAGTAAGCATGTTCACCAGAGCAACCCCAGTCAGGGGTGCACATAACAACCCTTCCTCCCAATTTTGGTTAGAACCTTCGCGAGCAGGGAGAAGGGAGGGTTAGCATACGCTAGGCCCATTGCTCTCCAGAAGAAACGGAAAGCATTGTTCAGTTGTTTCAAGCAGTACAACTGCATGATGTGCTGTTGTTGGCTCGCAAACAATTCCACCTGGATCTCATCCAGGTTTACCTGAAGGGCCGCCAGTCCATTTTCAAGAACGTGACGGGCCAATTGGTAGTTTTCAGTACGATAGTTCGTCTTGGCTGCGTAGCGCAGCCCAGACTCTTTTCGTCCTGACAGCTCCAAAAGTACGGAGAATAGCCCACTGCCAAAGTCACAGTGCAAAGAATAGGGACGCTGTAGGGACAGCATTTTTACCTGGGGGTTTCTTCGTAGAAAGTCTGTGCCAATGACGATGTCAAAGGCGTCAGTGTCCAACACTCTGCAGTGTTGGGTCACGGTTTCGTCGCCCAGACATATAATCACATCGACCCCCCGCAAGGAATGAATGGTACGCCCATCCCCTACTCTTATGGCCACGGTCTTAGTTTTCTTGAAAGTCTTAAGCAGGCGCCGGGCCACTATGGAAAGTGTTGCACCGGTATCAAGCGCCGCTCGAAAAAACCTGATCCCCGATTTTCACGAGGATCCAGAAAAAACAAGTCCTCCTCTTCGGAGCCGCCCCCCTATTCCTCATCAGGGAACTTCACATCCACCCCTGCAGCCATCAGGGACTTGGCCATCCAGGCAAAGCGCCTCTTCTTGGAATTATTCCCCTCAGGGGTAGCGTTATCCCCTTGGGGGCGTTTCTTGGGGTCACCTGCGGCAGGAGCGAGTGTAGCAGCAGGAGTGGGTGTAGCAACGGGCGCTGATGAGCGCCTCTGGGTGTTAGGGGGTCCAGTTTTGCCACCCCCTTTACCACCTTTATCCCCATTCGGGGGATTTCTGGCGGGCGTCTGGGTCTTCTGGCGTTCTGCCTCCTGGCGCTTGAGTTTGTCACTCTCGCGTTTCTTGATGTGGCATTCGTCCTCGTAGTGACGACGTTTGCCACAGTAACCACAGGTGATGGTACACCTGAAATGGTCCTGATGGGTCACAGGTTTCCCATCTTTGGTATGCTGCTGACGTTTCATCTGCAGCATACAGCCACTGCGGAGATCGCAGTCAGAGGCATGGCAAGGTCCCCCCTTGTCATTGACAGGTCTGCAGTAGAACAGGGGGGGTGTACCTGCATCAGGTTTAACCTCATTCATGGCACGTAGGTTACCCCTCCCTTTACCACCTCCCTGGTTGGTGTTAGTGGGATTTTTATGCCCTTTCCCTTCGCCACGTTCGGGGGTAGGGGTACCACCTCGTCCCAAATGCTTCTTGAGGAATTTCTCCATGTGGGAGTCATTCTCTCTCTCAAGAGCTAGCTCAATCAAGAGATCCACCATCTCATCGTACGAGTGGGTCCTGCTCTTCCTCTCAGAGGTGGAGCGGCAATCATCCCACGTACGTTGGGGGATCTTACTCATGAGCCACAGGTGGGGCTCAGTGGCTCCGTAGGAGCCCACGTTCATCCTCGAAAACAAGTACTCCAAGTCGCACACATATTCAGAAATTCGCGCAGCGGATGGAAACTCAGGGAGCATAGGTGGCTCCTCGATCTGTGTGCGTACGCTGAGGTCAGTCTCATAGACTGGGAATGTTTTCTCCAACCTCAGGAGTACCTCTGCCCAGGTAGAACAGGTTTTCACAATCTGATTCACCTGTTTTTTGCAAAAATTTCTTTTTGCATGAGCGTTTCAGCAGTGAACATTTGGTGGCCACATCCACATGGGATTGACCAGTCAACAAAAGGAACTCTGCAAATTCTTCTGCCCATTGAGGCAGATTTTTGGGGTCCAACTCCGGCAGTTCCAGCTGGATGTTCGCCTGGGCAATTGGTCTGCCCGTCTTCCCACCCCCCGGAGTTAGGCCTGAAGGCGACACGCCGGCAAGAGGTGCCAGGGCTGACAGCCCTCTTCTCTCAATCTCTGTGACAGACACGTCCTGTAGATCAGCCATAGACACTGTCCTGGCACGGGGGTGAAAGGGGCTGGGGCAGGTGACCTTAGGCAACAGCCTTGAGACCCTTGATCTCTTGAGATCTTCAGCCAGGGTACTCAGTTCTGGAGAGAGAGAGGGCAGCTCTGGCTTTGGTAAGGGTTCTGCAATACCCAGTTTAGCCTTAATGGCCTCCGATAGGGTCGTCACATCTGGATCTTCTGAGCCAGACAGGAGTTTGGCCAACAGCTCGGCCGTATGATCCAGGGCACCGTAGGTTGGCCTTGGATGATGTTGTTCTTCGACTCGAGTCGGGCCCACTTCGGGAGCCCTTGGGGTTGGACAACAGGGTCTTGGATACTCAGGTCTTGGTCGTCTTGGCAGGGATGCAGTCTCGGCTCTGTCGGACGGCGGACCACAGTGCGCGTAGGACCCTAGGTCTGTACGTGGTCTGGATCCATGTACAGCCGATAGCTCCTCTCCATCTTCCCCAAGAATGGATTTGTAGTACTCCTCATGCAGGATGTACTCATCCATCTTCTTCCTCAGTTCCTCATACTCCTCAGGGCCTTCAATCGCTGTTGAGGATGAAGCCGGACAGTTGGATCTGGATACTGAGGAAGCTACACGTCTGTGGAGGTGACTGAAGCTGTCTCCACCGTGTGCTGCTAAGGCCTCGGTGGTAAGGCCTTTTTTTTCTTCCGCCCTTCTGCGTTCTGCATCTCTTTGGGACCCAGATGCGCCACTGAGATGTTGTGGAACTCCGTAAGGTGGTTCACTCATAGAGTGGGCCATGCTGCCCATTTGCACTTGGACAGTTCTGATGGGCCAGGTCCTGACGCTTGGCGTGGACATGATGAACTTGTTGTTGAGTTTTTGTGCTGCACTTCTTCTGAGGGTCGGTTGAAAAGGTCACAAGGGACTGTCTCTGCTACCGGAAAGATGTCCTTGATTTATGCCCTAGATATTTTGATGATGTCCTGCAGGTTTTGTAGTTGAAAACCGAAACCAAAGCAGCAAGTAGAGCAAGAACAGTATGTGGATCGAAACAATGATTGGTTTTGGAATCCAGTGTAACACAGAAGGGCTGCAGATAGACAAAGCAGGTTTATACACATAGTTTCAATCACAAATGGATAATACAAAAGATTTTATATGTAAATTGGTCTGACTCTTGCCTCAGAGGTTGCATTAGGCACTTCATGTGCACTCTTTTGGGTGAAATGGTGCTGGTTAGGAATGTGGGGCATATATGTCAGGACCACACAGAAAATGACCTGGCCAAGCAACTGAATTCAGAAACAGTTACAAAGTAGGACCACAATAAGTGGTAGAAACAATTGAGTATAGGGGTCTTGGGGTGGGAGACCACTAGGCTTAACCTCCAAGGCCTAAAGCATGAAATGCCTGTTTTATTTCGGTATATCCTCCATGAAGGAAGGTACCTCCGCTCAGTTGAGTGGTAGGGGTGAACTTCATGGGGGGCTAGGGTCACAACCCTAGTTACTTTGAGAAGATGTACTTTAGGCAACAAAAGAGAGATAAAAACACTTAAGTTTGTCTTAGCATCAACAAAAGGGGTTTAAGGGGGGCTTGGCCTGGATCAAGCCCTCCAAGTAAGACATGGCAGTGACGTTTTCTTACTTTTGCTTCTGGAGCTGGCTGGTTAGGCGGCTGTGTGGGCTGTGGGTGTGGGCTGTGGTTACGTTGTTCCCTCGGCGGGCCTGGTTTGGAGTCAAGGGTTAGCGGTTTCGGGTGTGGCTCGGGTTTGATTTGTGTTTGGGTTTTGGCTCGGTTAGGCGGTTGCGACGGTAGCGGGCCTGGGTTCGGTGCCTTTGGGCGTAGTGGTGCCCGTTGTCGTGTGCGTTGGCGTCCTTCGGCGTCCGGTTCGTTTGGTGACTTCCGGGCGGGGCCTGGCGTGGCGCCCCGGGGTGGTGGTTTGCTGGGTAGCAGGGTTAGGTGGCGGCGCCGCTGGCCGGAGGTCAGGCGCGTCGTGTTGTGTGGTGCGCAGGGCTCCTGGGGTGTTGTTGGTGCCGCCGGTGTCGGTGCGCCGACGCTTGTGGGGTGGTCAGGGGGTGTGTGTGTGCGGGGCTGGGCTTTGGGTGATGTCCCACAGGCGGATGCCGTCTCGCTGTGTCTCCTGGAGGGTTCCCTGCAGGCGCCTGAGGACATACGGGTGGTCCTGGGGCGCGGGGAGGTTGCAGGGGTGGACTCCCAGGGGGTGGAGCGCATCGGCCAGCATGGCTCTCCATGCGGCCTGCGGCATCCATCCCCCCGCCGGCCGGAGGCGGCAGTTCTCCACCGACCCCTTGCGGGGCCGATGGACCAGGCCCTTGAGGGAGGGCTCTCCCGGGGCCCACTTTCGCAGCTCCCAGAGCTGCGTGTGGGTCCAGCGCTGCCACCACTGTCCCTGGGCGGGCCTGCGGTCTTGGGCGGAGGAGTGGGCGTGGGTGGGTGTGACGGGGTCGTGGGGACCGGTGGCGGTGGCGGGCCTGGGGGATTCCTCGTAGTCCTGTTCCGTGGGGGTGTGCGGGGACTGGGGGCGCGCGCGGATGTGGACCCGCGGTCGTGCGCGCACGGTCTCTGCCTCGGGGTTGGGCGGGGACTCGCGGCGGCGGCGGTAGCGGAGCATGCGCTGTATGTGGGCTGTCATCGAGGGTTGGTAAAGGGGCGGGGACGCTGTTGGCGGACCCTGGCGTTGTTCTGGCCTGGTCGGGGGCGGTCCGTGGGCCTGGGGTGCGGGCTTTGAGAGGTGGCGGGACGAGGTGCGTCGTGCTTCGACCGCAGCGCGCTCTGCTATGAAGGTGGTGGCGGCGGCGTCGGTGACGGTCGGGGCGCGCCTTGCTGGGCGCTGCTGCCTCCGGGCCTGGGACGGCTGGGGCCGAATGTCATAGAGGACGTCCTCGGGGGGCCAGGCTTGCGCTGCCGTCGTGGCGCCGGGTTTGGACTTGGGTTTGGGCTTGGCTGCGGGTTGCGGTCCTGGTGCGCTGACGGGTTTGGGTGGCTGTTTGGCGGCGGTCTTGGGTTTCGGCTGGGTCGCTGGTGTGGGCCTCGTCGGGGCGTGGGCCTTGCCGGCGGCGGGGTTGCTCGCGGTGGGGGCGGGTTTGGGGGCCCGTTTGGGAGGTGTCCCCCGCGGCCTGGGGGGTGGAGTGCTGGATGAGGACGTGGTGGTGGTGGTGGATGAGCCGGTTTCTGGTGGTGGAGGTTGTGGAGTCGGAGGCGGAGGAGAGGGCTGTGGGAGACGGCGGAGGGCCCTCGGCTTTCGGGGCGGGCGTAGGATGCTCGGTTCTGCAAGTAGCGAGAACGAGGGTGCGGGTTCGGGCACCGGGCGTGTGCACGCGTTTTCCCTGGTGATCCGTGCGTGCTGGTGCTGGTGTGGCGGCGTTGTCTCGGCTGCGCGGGCACGTGGGTTACCCGGGGGGTGGCCATATCTGCTCCAGGACGTGCGGGTGTGTTTGCTGGAGGTAGTCGAGGGTGCGGAAGAAGCATCGCTGGATGCCGGGCATGTCCTCCTCTGTGAGGTGGGGGTAGTTTTGGGTGGGGGTGTCTGGGCCCGGCCACAGCAGCGCCATGAGGCGGGCTGCCACCATGTATGGGCAGAGCTGTAGGGTGGTGGGGCGTGGGGGGGTGGGTCCCCTGCGGTTTGGGGGGGGTTCCCTCTGCTGGGGGCGCAGCGTGACCACCCACACCCACTGGTCCGTGGGGATCCCCCAGGTCCGTTGGGTTCACTTGGCGAGGCAATACATCGCCCTACCAAGGCCCTGGCTGCCGCTGCGGATAGAGAGCAGCGTGTCCAGGGATTTGCGCTCCCACGTGCCCCAGATATGGGGGTCGTCCGGGTCGTCCCCCCTGGCGTAGGTGTCGAGGCTTGGGTTGTGTGGGGCGGGGGGGGGTAGTCGGCGGGGAGGAGAGAGTTGGTGGAAGAGGGACAAGAGCTACCTCTGGCACGATGACCGCATCGTTGTACCCAGTGACAGAGTTCCAGCGCTGCTTAAGTGGACCCACGAGTCCAGCGGTCATGTGGGTGCTGACCGTACCCTGAGGCTATTCAAGCAGTGGTTCCACACTACTTGGACTGACGACCAACTGCGGAAGACCCTCCAGCCTATCGTGGACAAGTGCCCGTGTAAGTCCTGCAAACCGGGCGGTATCAGGGACAGGGGTCTCTACTCGACCCTGCCCATCCCTCACTGTGCTAACAGTGTTCTCTACGTGGACTACACGGAGATGCCGAAGTTCGGGGGCTATGACTTCGCCCTCGTGGTAACCTGTGGGTTGACCAGGTTTACCAGGGTGTTCCCATGTACCAAGCACATTACCGGGGAGGAGACTCTCTAGATACTCCTGGAGGAGTGGTTTTGTGTCTATGGGGCGCCCAAAGAGATCAACTCCGATGAGGACGTACGAGTACGCTCAGATACCGGCTGGTACAAGAGGGTCTTGAGATCCCTCAATGTCCAGTTGTCTACGGGGATTCCCTACTCCCACACGAGCAACCCCCTATGTGAGCGACAGATTCGTGTCCTCAAGGAGAATGTAAGGATATGGTGCAAAACTGAACGCACCAGAGACTGGGTGAGACTACTCCCCGTCATATCCTTGATGAGGAACTCCCAAGAGAGTTTCGCTACTGAAGCCGGTTTGGACCCCCGTGGCCATCTTTGGGTCACTTGGGTTGTGTATCTATGGGCCGGCAAGCCGCCATTGGCTGATATCATACTCTCCCATCCACCTGACCTAACCTGATGTGATAGTGTGATAGGCTTGGCCATTCCAGCTATGAGCGGCCAAATTCAATACCGAGGCGCCGCCTGCTGAGATTTACATATCAAAATGTCAGGAATCAACAGGGTTTTTTTATCATAATGTTTCCGTAATTTTTCAGCCTTCCATTCTGATTGTCAATGTATCGGCGACTGTCAGTTGGCTCGCGATTTTGCGGTAACCGATTGGTTAACTGTTATTTCCAGATATTTTAGCGGAAACCCGATGAAGGGTTGAATTTCATCAGAAAAGGGTTCGTTGCTTCCGCAATTTTCATGTTATACACTCGCAAAATTAATCCAATTTTTTCAGACGTTCAGAATCGGATTTTCGATTTCGAGGTCGCTGCACTGGATATGATGAATTTCGAGTGGTTCTACATTTTTTTCCCATCAGGAATCAACCTTCCTTTTATTGTCTCCTTCTTTTTTCTTGGAGATATAGTCGAAACAAAATTAATTCGTGAGGCCACTTTGAAGAATCGTATCTCCGGCTCATGGCGAGGAATTTCAATTTAGAGATCCGGGTTTGAACCGCATTAGTCTCAACTTAATTTACGAAGCGTCAAACGCCTTTGTTGTGTACATATGCCCGGTGTAGCAAGGGATAATGGTCAAGAGGGTAGGAAGTGATTTTTGAACTCTTGAACCGTGCAACCGAATATTCTAATGCGACTTTCGAGTGTACCGCATGAGTGTTGGTGTTGCATAGAAAATTTCCTTGGGTTCCTATGTATTTTTAACGTGAAGTTATGTCCATGGAGGGGCATGGCATACCATGGTGGGAGCCACCCTTTCAGGGTATGTGTTATATGCATGGTATGTGCTTTGCTATGCTCACGTCCATGTTATATATCTCCGTTTATAGGAAGATATGTGGAGTCATACGTGGCAAGGGCTTTGCCCATGTCCTAATGATGAGCTCCATAGCGCTAGACTAAGTCTACCGCACATATAGTGCATGTGGGAAGGCTTACGGAGCGACCCACAAGCGCCACTAGCATTTTTCCCATTTTCATGGTGCATGTCGGGAGGAGGTTCGAAGGTATCCCTATGCGTCCATGTGGGGATCCAAGTCCGGGGATTGTTTGCAAATGGTCCCAAGCAATTGTGTTTTGAACCATATGTTGATACCATGGGTGAGCGAAGTTATATACTATTGTGACTACTTTGAACTTGGCAATATTTGCATGTTTTTGACCTCATTTTATGCTCATTTTTGTATTTTATGTGCTCAACTGGTCGGCTAACAGTAAAGTGCCTAGAGATCTGTGAACTATGGTATGTTGCTTATACGTTGGCATATGCTTCGGTGTTGCACCTCACCATATGTCGGATCACGTGGTCACTTTGGCGTGGCACACGAGGCCTCACAAATTTAGGTCTCAAATTCGTGAGTTGACTTGTGAAGCATGGCATGTGTATATCCGGAGGGGTTTGGGAGCCAATGTTGGGATATTCTTGGACATGGACCTTTGGTCTATATCACCTTTGTATTATACTCTCCGGTTTGACACATGCATGGAGCATTTGAATACTTGCCGTGTGCATTTTTGAGTATATAATTGAATTTTGGGCATTATGGTGTGATTTGCCTAATTTTACTATGTTGTGAGGTCATCTTCATGGGGTAATTCTCCAAACCCAATCGACTCCGAGTCCAACCAAAGTTATGTCAGGGTAGGGCATGGTACTGAGTGCCACTCTAGGCCATGACACGCCACCTCCCGTATTGGGCTAGGATTTAGAGGCTTGGGAGAGAACACATTTTTGGGGTTTGTGTAGTGACTTTTGACACGTGGCATTTAGCCATCTCATTTGACTTGGTTCAGCGCATCATGTTGGCGAGTCAAGGGAAGGTCCTGAGTCCAGGGAATGAGGGGTCTATGGCTGTGATTGTGTATGTTTCCGTCTTTCCCTAATCTTGCCTGATTTGTGTTCATATGCCAATTTCAGGGCTTCCTTTTTCCATTATTCTATTGGTGCAATTCTATGTACATGCCTAACGCCCGTGTCTCCGTGTGCACCGTGAGACGACCGGCGTGTTGAAAGGAGTTGTTCAGTGTCAACGCGGGACCTCAAACACCCTTGGAAGCCCTCAGTGTGGACTATTAGGATTTGAGCTATAGTACTTCGGAGTTGGTTATTGCAAGGGATCAGGATTTGGGTGAAGGAGCCATATTTTACTTTTTTTTGTGGGAAATTGTGCAGGATAGGGCTAGATCATGCAGAACCTGGTGAGAAGCAAGACCATAGGAGTGACAGGAAATGGTGGAAGGGGTACAGCAGGGGCCGGTCCTGGTAGGGACCTTCTTTATGGTAGCAGAGGAATACCTGCCCCCTACCGCCGCACCGGGGACTTGGGCCCTCATGAGCCCTGCCCAAGGACGCCCAGGGTGGAGATCGTAGAGTCCGTGGGTTCGACGCCGGACTGGGAAGCCTGAGAAGAGCGAAGATGCTCCGAACGGAGAGCCCTTGCAGGACATGGGCTGGACATGGAGGACCTGGCCTCCATGTGTGAAAGGCAATGCCGCAAGGCTTGCAATCTCCGCTCCGCGGCGGAGGAGTTGGAGGAGACTGGCAGCAACGGCAGAGCCCGGCGTTACCGGAAGCGCGGGTCCCCAAAACCCGCGGCGGAAGCCAGGGCATTGGAGACGGATCGCAGCCTGGTCAGGCTGTGGTCGGCTGCAGATTCCGAGGGGCATTCCGATGGCTATTGGACCGCTTTCCCTTCAGAGTTGGAGGAGATGGCCAGACCGCCCACAAGGGCGCACACGGCCCGCAAACCCTGCCCCGAGCATGACGCCGAGGCGTTGGAGAGGCCTGCCAGAGCCAGAACGGCGCCTGTAGCCCGGCACACGGAGTCAACGCGGGATAGCATGGGCGACACACCCATGGCGGAGGAGTCCGAGGCGCCGGGAACCGTGGGATGCGCCGGATCAGGTGGAAAGCACGTTGAGTGCCACTGCGAGCACGTATCCTTCCTCATCGGCAAGTACCCAAAGATGGGGATGGACGCCATCGTGCAGCACCTCGACCGCCTGGACAACGCGAAGGAGGGCCTAGAGCAGGACGTCGCGGGGATCCTGGATGACCAGTAGGCAGCGGAGAGAGACATGGCGGAGCTGCGAGCGGAGCAGGACCGGTACTGGGAGAAACTGGAGATGGCCCTGCAGAAGCAGCAGCGAGTGGTGGACAGCCTCCTCCACCTGGTGGAGGACATGTCCGGACGCCTGAAAAGGCTAGAGGAGTTACAACCCCTTGCCTCGGGTCCGGAGCTCCCGGCAAGGCCGGCAACAGCAGAGCTGGTGGAGCAGGTTAAGACCCTCAGGAGCGCCATGGATAAACCCAATGGGCGGCTCTGCAGAGGCACCATACGCGCCTCCGCGTGTTGACCCGGGTGCGCTGCCGTTTGTTCCCATGTTCAGCGAGTCCATAATGCTCGGGGAGCATACGGCACCGGCTGGGTCCATGCAGGAAGAGCACGCAACCACGGACCTGAGGAGCCTGACTGTACAGATGTCCCATGCCGCCCAGGATCCACCGACCACTACGACTGCCCATGCAGTTTATTTGGAAGAGGAGATCCAACACCAGACCATGCAGGGGCGAACCATGGGAAGGGCCGACGGACATGGTCGAGGCCATCCAGGCGGAAACCTGTGGGTGAAGGACCCCACTACGGGGAAATGAACACCCGGTGGAGCAAGTCCGTCCTGCATCCCAAACCCCATGGGTTCAGGTCCAACTGGACCTCACTCCATGGAGGAGAGGGATGTACGGGGAGTGTACTCACACCCCCCGGCCACAGGTCGTATCCGTCTCGGTGGAGTGGTGGCTGCGGACGTCAGAGACGCCATCAGGATTGACGACCTGAGGGGAATCAAAATCCCCTACTACAATGGCAACCCCTTCAACCTGGATGACTTCATTCTGGATTGGGAGGACTTCGCCGAGGAGGTCGTAGGCGAGATGAAGGGAGCGCCAAGGGACAAGTGGGTATGTCAGACATTTCCACACAGGCTGGCGCAGGACCTGAAGGAGGAGCTCAGGGATCAGATCCGCGAGGGATTGATCCAGACAGAGCATGCCTGCCTCCAGTGGCTGGAGGAAGAGGAGCGAGTGGACGCCCCCAACCAGAAGTTGGAGGATTTGTGGTCCATTCCGCTGCCGCTGGAGCGCGGGGAATTGAGGGTCCGGGAATGGAATCGGTACATCCGCAAGTACCGAAGAAGCCTCAAGTTGGTGGAGGACTGGAATGAGGCCAGCGAGATCCGACACCTGCTGAAGGACGTCCTCCCCGGCCACTGGAAGAGGCGAGTGGAGGACGAGGAGAAGAAGAGAGCAAAGAAGCACGTGGCCGTACGGATCATGGCATCGGAGGACACCCACGCCGGAATAATGGAGTTTTTCCAACGAAACCTCAGCGAGCCCAGCCGAATGTTGGGGTTGAAGAACCCCGTCTACGTGGAGGTATTCGGCGACACCATGGGGCAAAGGCTGATGTGCCTCAACAATGTGGAGTGGAGGCGCGGAGAGCCGCTGAGGATTCAGGTCATCTTCGCCCGCATGAGCCTGGACAAGATCGTGAAGTACATCACGGTGGAGCTGAAGCTCAACGCCAAGAACGAGGCCCAAGTGCAGGATCGACAAGGCCAAGGACATCGAGGTCATCAAGAAGATCGCCACCACCGAGAGGTCAAGGGGGACACGGTCGGCACCGCGGAGGAAGGGAGTGGAAGCAGCCAAGATCTCTGCACGGCGACCACCCCAGAGAATCATGAAGAAGCCCACTTCTTCGCGTTTGTAGCGCACAATATGAAGGAGAATGGGCAGGACAGGTCCAGGTGGAGCCGCCTGGACCCAAGGACCCAGAACCGCAGAGAACCGCGCAGGATCGGGAACCCGCCGCTCTCGTTCCGCGAGTACAGATCACAGCAGGACGGTTGCTGGGTCTGCTACGGCAAGGGGAACAACCATGCACATGACCATCGGCATTGCAAGGTATATGAGGAGGACAAGAAGAACTACTTCGCCGCCCATCCCGACAAGAAGCCGAAGGAGCAACGAATTGCCGATTGGAAGGCAAAGGGCGGAGACGGTGGAAAAGGCCAAGGAAAGGGCCAAGGGAAAGGCGGAGGAAAAGGCTATGGTGGAGGACCCGGCCCAGACCGACGCGTGAGGTCGATCGAGGAGGTTTCTGAGGACATGTTGAGGAGGTTGGAGGAACTCAAAGCCCAGCAAAGTGGTGGACAAAGTCTGAGCGGATCGCAGCAGGAAGGAGCTGCGGCAGGCCACGTCTAGAGGAGCCCCCACGGGAGTGGGACCTCGGAGGTCTCTCCTCCGAAAATCAGTGGAATCCTAGAGAGGTAGGTAGGTAGGTATTTTTGGGAGCTCGGGATGCCTCCTTTGACATTGCAGGAAGAAGGTCTTACCAAGGGGACGTCCTGTCCCTCCCACTGCCCTATGTCAGGTGCCTCTTGAGCCGCTCCCGCATGTGCTTGGGAAGGCATTGTCGCGGCCACCCGGTCCATGTGTCCCGGGTGGGAGGGTGTCCCCACATGTGTCCATGGGTAGGGCCACATGCCCCCTCTTTTGGGCGGCAGCTCACGGGGCTGCCCAGCCGTGTGGAGTATCCCTCACCACAAGGGGTATTGCCCCCGCTAGTCAAGGGTACGACCGCCTCACCCTTGTGGTTTGAGTTGCGGGGCCACTCTGCTTGGCAGGTGACCCCCTCCTGGACTGTGTACCGGCTCGCCTGTCACCGGTTGCTTCCATCGCTCCGGGTGACGTTTGCCATGGTCCCCGATGCAGCCTGGCCGGGCTCGGACCAGTGGCCTTGAAGTACCGCTCCTGCCACTGGCCCGGTGGGTCGGCTGGGTCGCCCCAGTGCGTCCGACCCATGGGGTATTGGTTCTTTCCTGTCCCTCGGCCGCCCTACGTGTGTGCAGTGTCCTGGGCTGCTTAGCTCCTGTTCACCGGTGTGCCCGTGCGGTTTGCTGTGTTGCGTCTGCGGTGTCCTGGGCCACTTGGCTCCTGTTCACCGTTGTGCTTGCTCGGTGTGTTGTGTTGCTTGTGCGGTGTCCTGGGCACCTTGGCTCCCGTTCACCGTTTTTTTTTTTTTTTTTGAAGAAAAAGAAAAACAAGGGCGCGCGTACACTGCAGGCACAGGCACGGGCAGCTGGTGCGGCGGTGCAACAGTGTTGTGTCCTTTGGCGTGTGTCGTCGGTGCTGTGGCGGCGGTCGCGCCCCAGGGGTGCGGCTCGCGCGTCCTGGTGTACACGGGCTTGGGTCAGGGTGGGTTTGGTGAGGTGTCTCTTTGCTTCTGGAGCTGGCTGGTTAGGCGGCTGTGTGGGCTGTGGGTGTGGGCTGTGGTTACGTTGTTCCCTCGGCGGGCCTGGTTAGGAGTCAAGGGTTAGCGGTTTCGGGGTGTGGCTCGGGTTTGATTTGTGTGTGGGTTTTGGCTCGGTTAGGCGGTTGCGACGGTAGCGGGCCTGGGTTCGGTGCCTTTGGGCGTAGTGGTGCCTGTTGTCGTGTGCGTTGGCGTCCATCGGCCTCCGGTTCGTTTTGGTGACTTCTGGGCGGGGCCTGGCGTGGCGCCCCATGGTGGTGGTTTGCTGGGTAACGGGGTTAGGTGGCGGCGCCGCTGGCCGGGGGGTCAGGCGCGTCGTGTTGTGTGGTGCGCAGGGCTCCTGGGGTGCTGTGGGTGCCGCCAGTGTCGGTCCGCCGACGGTTGTGGGGTGGTGAGGGGGTGTGTTTGTGCGGGGCTGGGCTTTGGGTGATGTCCCACAGGCGGATGCCGTCTTGCTGTGTCTCCTGGAGGGTCTCCCGCAGGCGCCTAAGGACATACGGGTGGTCCTGGGGCGCGGGGAGGTTGCGGGGGTGGACTCCGAGGGGTTGGAGCGCATCGGCCAGCATGGCTTCCCATGCGGCCTGCGGCATCCACCCCCCCGCCGGCCGGAGGCGGCAGTTCTCCACCGACCCCTTGCGGGGCCGATGGACCAGGCCCCCGAGGGAGGGCTCCCCCCGGGCCCACTTTCGCAGCTCCCAGAGCTGCGTGTGGGTCCAGCGCTGCCACCACTGTCCCTGGGCGGGCCTGCGGTCTTGGGCGGAGGAGTGGGCGTGGATGGGTGTGACGAGGTCATGGGGACCGGTGGCGGTGGCGGGCCTGGGGGATTCCTCGTAGTCCTGTTCCGTGGGGGTGCGCGAGGAGTGGGGGCGCACGTGGGATGTGGACCCGCGGGTGTGCGCGCACGGTCTCCGCCTCGGGGTTGAGGGGACTCGCGGCGGCGGCAGTAGTGGGGCATGCGCTGCATTTGGGCTGTCATCGAGGGTTGGTAGGGGTGCGGGGACGCTGCTGGCGGACCCTGGCGTCGTTCTGGCCTCGTCAGGGGCGGTCCGTGGGCCTGGGGTGCTGGCTTTGAGAGGTGGCGGGACGAGGTGCGTCGTGCTCCGGCCGCGGCGCGCTCCGCTGTGAAGGTGGTGGCGGCGGCGTCGGTGACGGTGGGGGGGCGCCGTGCTGGGCGCTGCTGCCTCCGGGCCTGGGACGGCTGGGGCCGAATGTCATAGAGGACGTCCTCCGGGGGCCGGGCTCGCGCTGCCGTTGTGGCGCCGGGTTTGGACTTGGGTTTGGGCTTGGCTGCGGGTTGCGGTCGTGGCGCGCTGACGGTTTTGGGTGGCTGTTTGGCGGGGGTCTTGGGTTTCGGCTGGGTCGCTGGTGTGGGCCTCGTCGGGGCCAGGGCCTTGGCGGCGGTGGGGTTGCTCGCGGTGCGGGCGGGTTTGGGGGCCCGTTTGGGAGGTGTCCCCCGCGGCCTGGGGGATGGAGTGCTGGATGAGGACGTGGTGGTGGTGGTGGATGAGGTGGTCGTGGTCGTGGAGGTTGTGGAGTCGGAGGCGGAGAAGAGGGCTGTGGGAGACGGTGGAGGGTCCTGGGCTTCGGGGGCGGGCGTATGATTCTGGGTCCTGTAAGTAGCGAGAACCAGGGTGCAGGTTCGGGCACCGGGGGTGTGCGCGCGTTTTCCCTGGTGATCCGCGCGTGCTGGTGCTGGTGTGGCGGCGTTGTCTCGGCTGCGCGGGCACGTGGGTTACCCGGGGGCCGGCCATATCTGCTCCAGGACGTGTGGGTGTGTTTGCTGGAGGTAGTCCAGGGTCTGGAAGAAGCATCGCTGGATGCCGGGCATGTCCTCTCTGTGAAGTTGAGGTAGTTTTGGGTGGGGATGTCTGGGCCCGGCCACAGCAGCGTCATGAGGCGGGCCGCGACCATGTATGGGCAGAGCTGTAGGGTGGTGGGGCGTCGGGGGGTGGGTCCCCTGCGGTTTGGGGGGGCTTCCCTCTGCACGGGGCGCAGCGTGACCACCCACACCCATCGGTCCGTGGGGATCCCCCAGGTCCGTTGGGTCCACTTGGCGAGGCAATACATCGCTCTACCAAGGCCCTGGTAGCCGCTGCGGATGGAGAGCAGCGTGTCCAGGGATTTGCGTTCCCACGTGCCCCAGATGTGGGGGTCGTCCGGGTCGTCCCCCCTGGCGTACGTGTCGGGGCCTGGGTTGTGTGTGGGGGGGGGCGTAGTCGGCGGGGAGGAGGGACTCGGTGCCGTGTACCACCCAGTGGTCAGTGGGTGCGTGGTAGTGGGTGGTGGAGAGGGTGTAGTGCAGATTGTGCATGAGGGTCATGTACCTGGAGGGGGCTGGCTGCCGCTCGTCGGGGGTGGGGATGTCCCCCGGGACGTGGTGCCGGAAGTTGCTCAGGGAGGCCATCCGGGCTACCCATGTTTCCCGCTGCCACTCTTTGGTGCTGTCGGGGGTGGCGCCAGGTGGGGGCCGGGCCATGTCGGGCTCGTGGTAGCGGGTGCGGCCCTTGATGTCCACCCGCCCCGGCACAGGGTGTCCGACTAGGTGTCGCCCCCAGTCGATGCGGGGCACCCAGATCCGGCTCCCCGTGGGGGGCGGGCTCTCGCCGTCGGGGCTGGCGCGTGGGGGGCGGTCGTGTCGGGCGACGTGGAGGAAGGAGTCGAAGAGGAAGTCTCGGACGCCTTCCCCCAGGGTGGCCGCCTGGACCAGGGTGGCCGCCCGGATCCGGGTGCTGGTGCCGGAGGTGCGGAGGCACAGCACGACGTCCTGTTCCCCGAGTCCCCGGAGGTGCTGCCGTACAGATGCGGGGTTGTGTAGGGCGTAGGGTTCGGCCGGTGCGGCGGCTGGTGGTGCGGGGTGTGATGGGGGGGTGGTGTGGGTTGGGGGGGGTGGTCGTCGTTGTCGCGCGTGGGGTCCGGTGATGGGGTCTCTTGTGGCGGTCGCGGGAGGGGGGATTCGCGGTGGCGTGTGTCGGCGGGGGTATCGACGTCAATTGGCTGGTGCTGGCTGCCGCGTTTTGCGTCCGTGGCCTTGTCTCGGGGGGGGGGCGGGGGGGTGTTGTGTGGGGATGGCGCTGTTGGTGGTGGGGGGGGGCGGGGTGGTTGTTGTGCTGGCTGGGGGTCTGGGCGTCCCTGTTGGTTGTGTGGGTGTTGCGTGTGTGCGCCGTGCGGCCCTTGTGGTTTTTGACTGGTTGTGGTGCCTGCGTGTGGGCGGGAGGCGGCCGCATGAGCGTCCGGGTGGGGCTGTGGTCCGTATGTAATGGGTGGCTGCTGGTGGATGGTGCTCGCTGGTATCGGGTGTGGGTGGGGGGGCTGCTGGTGGTGGTGGGGCGCTTTTACTAGGCCCTGGTGCTGCTGGTGTGCGTGCGCGGCTCCCCGCGGGTCCATGGGGGTGTACCGTGGCTCGTGTGTCGTGGGCCCAAGTAGCGGGGGCGGCGGGTGGTGCTGAACCGCGTGGTGGTGGTGTTGAGGGTGTGCTGGTTGTGTGTGGTACCCCGGCTTTGGTGGGTGTGGTGGTAGGGGCTGGTGGTGGTGGAATATGTGATGGTGTGGTGCGGTGATGTGCGCTATGTGGGGTGGGCGGTTCGTGGGGCCTGGTTGTGCTGGGGCGTGGTGGGGATGTAGCTGGTGGGGGTCGCGGTAGCTTGGGGGCATTAGGGGGTAGGGGTTGGGAGGGACGGGGGCGTGGTTGTGGTGTTGGTGGTGCCATGTCCCCTGGCTCTGCGCGTATGGTGGTCCTGGCATGGTGTGGACGTGTGTGGGCGGTGGTGGCTGACTGGGCTGCACGGTTTGGGTGCTGTGGTACGGTGGTGGTGGTGGGCGCTGGCGGGGGCGGTGTTCCTGGTGTGCCCCGGGGGTCTGGGCGTGGGGTGGTGCGGTGTGGCTGGACCCGGGCCCTGGTCGGGGCGTGGCGCCCTGCTGGCGGGCGTGCTGGCGGGCCCCCTGACCTGTCTTGGTCTTCTTGGCCTGGAGGGTGTCGGGGGCAGGTGAACCCCCCTGTCCCCGTTGGGGTGACGGGGCGCGGGCGTGCCAGCGGTGTGCCTCTTGGAGGCTCGTCTTGAGGCCTCTGACGTAGGTCTCCTGGTCCGTGAGGCCCATCCGTGTGGTGGTGGCCTCGTCGGGGGCGGCCAGGTGGGCGTCCCGAAAAGACGCCCAGCCCTCCAGGGGCTTCTGTTGTGTGGGGTGGGGGTGGTGTGTCGGGTACAGGAGTGCGCTGAGTGGGTAAGGTGTTCCCTTCCGTCGGCCGAGGGCGGTGTTGAACCGGCGGCAAGTGATTCGGAGGTAGGCTGCTATCTCCTCTGGTGCCGTGTCGGCCCAAGCTTCTGGCGTCAGGGCTGCTGCTTGGGGGGCCGGGAGTTGTGGGTCTGGGAGGTGTAGGTCACGGTGGTGGAGGTATAGGGCGAGGAGGATGTGGCGGGCCGCCACGTTCAAGCCGCCTCCGCTGTGGCAGAGGAATAGGCTGTGGGGGGGCAGGGGTGTGCTGCCCGTGGACACGGCTGTGGTCCATGCGTGGTCCGCCGCGTCCGCCACGTAGTACCCTCCCAGGTGGTCCCGGAGGGTGTCGGTGAGGAACCCGAAGAAGCTGGGGTGGCTGGCGGGGGGGGGTGCGGCTGGGGCCGCGGGCCGCTCGCGTTGGTGGAGGTTGAGGTGCCCGCAGTGGGGGCAGCGGGTGAGGCGGTGCGCGGCTCCCAGGCAGACCCAGTGGTCTGGGTTGCAGGGCAGGGCTGTCTGTGGTAGCCGCTGGCGTACGCAGAGGGGACATGCGGTGGGTGGCGGTTGGTGGTACCTGTGGATGGACGGCAGCGTGGGGGGATGGGGGCTGGTGGCGCGCGCATGCTGGTGGGAGTGTGTGCGGTGCCTGTGGTGCCCGTGTGTGCTGTGCCAGTGCTGTGCTCGGTGGACAGTGTGTAGACGTGGTGGGGGTTCCGTGTTGGTATGTCACGGGGTAGGTTCTCATGGTTGGTAGAACAGGAGTTTGAGGAGGTGGGCTTGGTCTGTTTGGGGCAGGGTTGCTGCATGCTGCAGGTATTTGTGGGTGCGGTATGTGAGCTGCTCCGCCGTCTTGGCAACGGCCGTCCGCTGCATGTGCGCCGCCGTGGCCTGGGGGTCCTCCGCGTGGGTGCGTAGCAAGGTGTAGACGGCGGTGGGGACGAGTCCCCTGCGGACCGCCTCGAGTACCTCCGTCTGCTTGAGGACGGTGGTGAGTTGCTGGGTCGCCGGGGACTGCATCAGCCATCCGGCGTGCTGTGCTATGGTGTGGGTTGGGTTCCAGTCTGTGAGGGTGTCCAGTCCTCTGTACAGGGGGCAAACCTTGAAGTGGTCCCAGGTTCCTTCTTCCGTGTGGTTGCAGATGCATTTGGTGTATCCTGCGGGGACGTGGATCGAGCGGCGCGCATACCATCGGTGGTATCGGGTGAGGAGGGGAAGTTGTTCGATGGCGAGTTGGAGTCGGGGTTTTTGTAGGTGTGCTGGGAGGCTATCCGGGCGCAGGGCGGAGTAGTAGAGGGGGGTGTGGACGGAGTCTTCGAGGCGTCGGAGGAGTTCGGTGTTCGCTGGGTGGCCCAGTGTGGTGGCCAGTTGCTGGATGGGTGTGGGGTAGTGGTACTGCTTGTCTCGATCTGTGCACGGCGTGTCCTCGGGCATCCATTGGGGGGGCTGTGTGACCGGGGGTATCGGGGGCAGGTGCTGCAGGTGGCTGTGGTGTGGGGTGTCCAGTCGCACGTGTTCGAGCCCTGGGGTGTGGCTGGTGTTCTGGTGTTTGGCCTGCGTGTCTGCGCGTCCATTGCCATATGCGTAGCGGTGTGACTCCTGTTTGACGATATGTAGGGCGTCCTGGGGGTGCATGCCCCTGAAGGCCATCCATAGTCCCAACGCTTGTGTGGTGAGGCCGGACTCGAGTGCTTTGTGGGGGGGCAGGTCCGCAAGGCGCCTGGTGAGGTGGATGTCGACCGTGGCGTCCACGACTACCCAGATGTTGCGGGGCCGGGTCGTTGTGGGTGGTGGTGTGGCGGTGACGGCGTCTGCCATGGTGCGCAGTTTGCCGTGGGAGGACGCCCCAAAGATGGAGGCCCCGGTGTGGTGTTCCACGTGGAGGCCTTCCGCGTGCCGGGTGATGCGCACGGAGGCGCAACGGACCGTGGGGGTGCGTTGCTGGGTGCCGGATGCGTCAGTGAAGTAGATGATGTCGGTGTCGCTGGGTATGGGTAGGCGAGCAATTGCTGTGGGGTGATAGACGTAGATGGGGTTCCCCTGGGCGGTTCTGGCGGTGATTTGCGTGGGTTGCAGTAGTGGCGCTGCATAGACGCCTATCCCCTAGGTGACGATGGCCTGGGCTCGTGGGGTGAGGCGGAGGAGGCCCCTGTCTGGGCGCCCCTGGGTGATATACGCGTACATCAGGTGGAAGAGGTATCCCGTATTGGGGTGGAACTTCTGGCACGTGATGGTCTGTCACCGCTCCTTGTCGTCTTTGTCGCCGCAGAGGGCGGGGCATTTGTGCTGTAGGGGGCGCATGGGTGCCTCCTGAGGTCCTGCGCGGTGCGGGTCGCAGCAGTCGTACTCTATGGCCACGCTGTCCGGGTCTGCCCGCTCGTTGGTGAACGTCCATGTCGCCGAGGGTGTTCGGGTCCAGGCTACGTGCGCCGGGTGGTCTGGGGGTACCGTGTGGAACCAGGGGGAGAGCCATGCCTGCTGGTCGGCGGTGGCGGCGGCGGTGGGGGTGTGGTAGTGGGTGGAGATGAGGTGTAGCAGGGGCCACGGAGTGTCGAGGGCTGCCGGGCCGCAGTGCCAGCACGTGCGTGGTATGCCCTGGTCACCGGTGCACCGGTCTCCGGTGCATTGTGTTTGGGGACGGACCAGGGGGCATGGTGTCGCTGGACAGTGCGGGTAGCATGTTTGTGGCCGTTTGATGCTAGTAGCAGGATGGTGGGTGGTGTCCAGCCTTCAGCTGACGGGATGCGCTCCTCCTGCGTCGTGCCGCCGTCGTTGGGGGTCTCGTGCTCGCTCGGGCGGGGCCGGGGGTGCTGGCGCTGGAAGGCTGTGTACGCCGTGTCGATGTCTTTGGGCCCCGGCATGTCGCGCCCTGCCTTCGTAGCACATGTGCGGAGGTACGCTTGGAAGACGTTGCGTGCTGGCCATTGTGGGTCGGAAAGGAACGGGGCGTGGTAGGCGTCGCATGGGGCCATGATCCTCATCTGTATTGGGGTGATATACACTATGGTGACGGTGGCCCCCACGAGGCGCAGGGTGTCCACCTCGCCTGCCGGGTGTCGGTGGATGTCGGTGTGCGTGGCCACGAGTGGCCCCTGTTGATCGCAGTGGTGGTTTGTCAGGATGGCGTGTGAGTGGTGCGGTAGGAGGAGTTGTAGGTGGGCCCAGATGCCAGTGCCCACGGAGGTTGAGACGCCGTGTTGCGCCAGGATCCACCGGGGGCAGGTGTTGCGGGCCATTTGCGCTTCTTTTATGCGTATGGCTGCTGCCTCGCGAACTTCAGGTTGGTGGAGCAGGCCTGCCTCCAGTGGCTGGAGGACGAGGAGCGAGTGGACGCCCCCAACCAGAAGTTGGAGGATTTGTGGCCCATTCCGCTGCCGCTGGAGCGCGGGGAATTGAGGGTCCGGAAATGGAATCGGTACATCCGCAAGTACCGAAGAAGCCTCAAGTTGGTGGAGGACTGGAATGAGGCCAGCGAGATCCGACACCTGCTGAAGGACGTCCTCCCCGGCCGCTGGAAGAGGCGAGTGGAGGACGAGGAGAAGAAGAGAGCAAAGAAGCGCGTGGCCGTACGGATCATGGCATCTGAGGACACCCACGCCGGCGAAACCTCAGCGAGCCCAGCCGAATGTTGGGGTTGAAGAACCCCGTCTACGTGGAGGTATTCGGCGACACCATGGGGCAAAGGCTGATGCGCCTCAACAACGTGGAGTGGAGGCGCGGAGAGCCGCTGAGGATTCAGGTCATCTTCGCCCGCATGAGCCTGGACAAGATCGTGAAGTACATCACGGTGGAGCTGAAGCTCAACGCCAAGAACGAGGCCCAAGTGCAGGATCGACAAGGCCAAGGACATCGAGGTCATCGAGAAGATCGCCACCACCGAGAGGTCAAGGGGGACACGGTCGGCACCGCGGAGGAAGGGAGTGGAAGCAGCCAAGATCTCTGGACCGCGACCACCCCAGAGAATCATGAAGAAGACCACTTCTTCGCGTTTGTAGCGCACAATATGAAGGAGAATGGGTAGGACAGGTCCAGGTGGAGCCGCCTGGACCAAAGGACCCAGAACCGCAGAGAACCGCGGAGGATCGGGAACCCGCCGCTCTCGTTCCGCGAGTACAGATCACAGCAGGACGGTTGCTGGGTCTGCTACGGCAAGGGGAACAACCATGCACATGACCATCAGCATTGCAAGGTATATGAGGAGGACAAGAAGACCTACTTCGCCGCCCATCCCGACAAGAAGCCCAAGGAGCAACGAATTGCCGATTGGAAGGCAAAGGGCGGAGACGGTGGAAAAGGCCAAGGAAAGGGCCAAGGGAAAGGCGGAGGAAAAGGCTATGGTGGAGGACCCGGCCCAGACCGCCGCGTGAGGTCGATCGAGGAGGTTTCTGAGGACATGTTGAGGACGTTGGAGGAACTCAAAGCCCAGCAACGTGGTGGACAAAGTCTGAGCAGATCGCAGCAGGAAAGAGCTGCGGCAGGCCAGGTCTAGAGGAGCCCCCACGGGAGTGGGACCTCGGAGGTCTCTCCTCTGAAAATCAGTGGAATTCTAGACAAAGCGAAGGCACATCGTGTGCCGAAGAAGGCTCAGGAGGAGCCAAAACCACTGAGTTTTGCCACTCCCAACCCCTGGAGCGCCCTACAAAGGGAAGTGTATGTGGGCAAGGGACGTGGCAAGAAAGAAGGAGCGATCACGGAGAGCCCCGTGGACGGGCAGGACCAGCCCAGGATCTACACCATCCGTGACCATACCCTCGAAGTCCTGATGCACCCGGATGTGCTAGAGTTGCATGCCGCGAGAGTCGTCCATACACCGCAGGGTGACGAGCGGCAGTTGCACTTGAAGGTGCGTGTACGGCGCGGACAAGAGGAGTTGGTGGTGGATGGTCTGGTGGATACGGGTGCCCAGGTAAGCCTGGTCCGGAGAGGGTTGTTCAAGGAGGAATCCCTGCAGCCCAGCCGTAGACCGGTACGCCTGAAGGTGGCCAATGGAGAGATTATAGGTGGTGGCACCCATGAGGCCACTATCAGTATGGAATTCTGGGAGCATGAGCGCTTGAACCGCCCTGATTTGGCGAAGAGAAGCAATCTATCCGGGAACTTGTATGTGGCCGACATTACAGATTGGGATATGATCATGGGGTATGACTTCATGGTGGGAAACGCCATTGGATCCCTTGCCCATCGTGCAACGCTGGTCCGGGAGGATAATGAATGCCTTACATGGCTGTCCACGGACTATGCATGCGGATCATCCCATTGGAATGCTGAGGAAGAGGATCGGATCGTCCAAGCGGTGCAAGCTGTGGCTGCCAAGTCCAGAGGAGACCGCGGAGTTCAGCTCACGGAGTATGGAATGGCGCCGCAGGTGTATGCCAGGATGATCCAGACGCTGGGAGCCGAAGCGCCGGAGACGTACGTCTTCGCTTCCCGGGATACCCCACTTTTGAGGAAGTGTATGAGGTATTGGCATCGAGGAGACTCAGCCTGGCGCGGGCATTGGGGTTTGAAGGGGTGGGGGCCCATGTATTGGCATGGCTCCCTGGAAAATACCAGACGTACGGTGGAAAAGATCGTCGCGGATAGGGCGAAGGGGATCCTGGTCATAACAGGCATAGGATCCACCCCATGTCCGCTGGAAGGTCTCAAGTCGACGCTGGACTCCATCACCCTGAACGAGATGTCATTTGGGCCAGAGGAGGAGTTGTTCATCGACGCCAAGGGTTTATCAATGCCCTCCCCGGGTCAAGCGTGGGGTACCAAGGCCTTCCTGGTGGATGGGGCGCAAGCCCAGCCCACGGGTGATGAAGCATTCATCCGTAGGGTTGAGGCGGTGCCCGTGGGGGTCATGTTTGAGCCCAAGGAGGGGACGGATCAGCCAACGGATGGCCTTGACGTCCTGTCCCGCGCCGAGATCGACCACGTCGTCAACTACATGCGGATGGGGATGCACGACCGTGTGGCAGCCAAGAATGGGCGGGCCATGGTCACATGTCCGCATTGGTGAGATGACAAGATGTTGGTCACCGGCAAGTACGAGAGGGATGAGTTCGTGGCGAGGGTCATGGATCACATCGCGGACCAATATGATGGTCCGGTTGGGTTGGACCCGCCGACGTGGAATTTTCCAAGAATGGGGGCCGGTAGCGACAAGAGCCAGGCCGATGCCGCAAATTTCCGAGGATGATCGGTGGGAAGCGCGCTCCAGGACGATGAAGACGGCATATCGGACGAGGAGAAGTCGGATCCCAGGGGAGGCCTATACCGCAGTGCGCTCGGTTGTATCGATACCGAAGCAAGCGGCTGAAGAGGCCCAGGAGAACCCGAAGGTCGCCGAGCTGAAGGAGAGGCTGATCAATGCCTATCCGCGGCTATTCAGTGGCGTCGCCAACAAGAACCCTCCAGATCATGGGAGGTTTGGCACAGCGAGGATCAAGCTGAAGCCGAATCCCAAGATCTATCGTCATCGGGAGTACCAACTTCAGGGCGATCGGGCCGAGGCCATGAAGAAGTTGTTGGCCGAGTGTATTGAGCGGGGCTGGATCGAACCCTCCGACAGTGAGTGGGCCAGCCCAGCCTTTATGGTGCCTAAGAAGGAGAAGGGCGAGTGGAGATAGGTGGTTGATTACAGAGGTTTGAACGAGCAGACTGAGCACGACTCGTACTCGCTTCCTCTGATGGACACCATCCTCCAAAAACAACAAAAAAAGCGGATCTTCACGGTGTTAGACCTGAAACACGGCTATCACCAGATGCCGCTACACCCGGACTCCGGGCCCTGCACAGCGATGTCGAACGCCGCTGGGGCCCATGCAGTTGAAAGTGGTGCCTATGGGCGCCAAGAATGGCAACGCCGCTTTCCAGCGCATGATGGAGGACCTACTCGGTCCGGTCCGGGACTGTGCCGACCCCTTTGTGGATGACATCATCATCGGGTCCGGCACGGAAGACATGACAGAGGACGAGCTCATCGAAGTGCATGAGAAGGATCTGCGCCGAGTGCTCAGCGAGCTGGATAAGCACAACATGGTGTGCAAGCCCACCAAAGCCTCACTCTTCGTGAAGGAAGTGGAGTTCGCGGGTCACATGGTTGGTCACGGGCAACTCCTTCCCATGCCTGGGAAACTGGCGTCCCTGCACCACTGGGAGAAGCCGCAGACCATCAGCGAACTCCGATCCTTCATGGGGTTCTGTAATTACTATTCGGGCTATGTCCGGATGTATGCAGAACTGTCGGGGCCGCTGCACAAGACGCTGCAGGTGGGCAAGTTCGATGGCCTGAAGGGGAGCAAGAAGAAGCTTGCCTGGACCCCTGAGGCCGAAGAGGCGTTCAGCTGCCTGAAGGAGCGACTCCTGGGGCAGCTTGGGCTATTCCTGGTGGACCCGGACAAGGGATTCGTGCTACGGACGGATGCCTCGGACTACGCTGTAGGGCCAGTCCTAGAGCAGGTCCGGGACGACGGGTCGCATGTACCCGTGGCGTTTTGGAGCCGGATCCTGGCCGAGGGCCAACGTCGAACCTGGACCGCGAGGGAGAAGGAGACGTACGCCATTGTATGTGCGCTCAGGAAGTGGTCAGGCAACATCGGATTACAACTGGTGGTGGTTTGTACGGACCACCAGTTGCTACAGAGCTGGCACAAGGAGCACGTCGACACCCCCTCGGGACCGGCGGCAAGAAGGGCCCGATAGCATGAGACGTTCTCCAAGTTCCACCTCAGCGTCGCACATGTCCCGGGGAAGGATAACACTGTGGCAGATTGCCTCAGTCGATGGGCCTACCCCGCGGGCAAGGCATAGATGGACATATCCAGCCATGGGGACGCCGAGGAGACCGAGGAGGCCAAGCGCATCATCGAGATGGAAAAGGCCATGGAGCAAGAGGGGGTCAAGTGCTTTGTGGTGATGGCAAACCGTCCAGACCTGGCCAAGTTCCGAGGCGCCCGAGTCCAAGCTATTCGAGAGGAAACCCTCGAGCAATGGATGGTGGCCCCTGTAGAGCTAGTCAGGTCGGTGCTTACAGAAGACTGGTCGGATGACTATGCGGCATCCGAGCACTGGAGCAGGTACTGGAATGCCGTGAGCGCCCCGTCGGACGACGAGTGGCCTGAGGGCTTGACCGAGGATGGGGACACATTATTCCTCAAGGACAAGCTATTGGTCCCTGAGAACCGAATGGAGGAGCTCATTGACCACTGGCATTACGCCCAGCTCATGCATCCTGGTCGGGACAAGATAGAGCAGGACCTGGAGTGGCGCTTCAAGTTCCCACCGGGGTACTACGCCATCCTGGACAAGTACTGCAGCCACTGCGCCGTGTGTCGGGCCACGAAAAGCCCCAACCACGCCACGGCGGGCAACCCGGAGTATACGGCTATACCGGAGGCCCCTATGTGGTCCGTGACCATGGATGTATTCGCCGTGCCTGAGGTCACCGTGGAAGGAGAGACCTACGACTGTGTCATCCTGGCGGTGGATAGGCACAGCGGGTATATCGTGGCGGTCCCTAGCAAGAAGTCCAAGAAGAAGGACAAGAAGGACAAGCATGGAGTGGGTCTGCAGGCCAAGACCGTCGCTATGCCATGATCAGGCATTGGCTGACAATTTTTGATTTCCCAGCTGTCATCTGCAGCGATGGGGGCAGTCAATTTGTGGGGACGTGGTTCAAGACGATGTGCAAGCACATGGGGATTCGGCACGCCAAGACCGTGGCGTACCACAGCCGGTCGAATGGCCGGGCTGAGGTGGCCGGGCGGCAGATGTTCGAAACGTTCGGCCAGCTGCACATTGACGAACCGGGCCGGAATTGGTACAATTCGCTGTGGAGAGTACTCCAGGCGTACCACGACCTTCCGGGGCCCAATGGACTGTCGCCCCATCGTATCCTGTTCCTACGAGATCGAGTGTCACGCACTCTCCCGTGGTTGAACCATGGCAAAGTGGCCCGGGATGCGAGTGCTATGATGGCTGAGGCGGACGACACGGCGGCCAAGGTGTGCAAGGCACTTCCGGACGAGCTTGAGAAGAGGGCCAAGTACTTCAAGCAGGGAAAAGTCCGGAAATATGCTCTCAGAGACACCGTATGGGTGGAGCGGCACCACAAGGATGTCCTGTCCAGGCATCGGCAGGCGTCTTGGTATGTGCCGGGGGTAATCGTTCGGAAGGTCGGGCAGGGTGTGTATGCGGTTTGTGTGGGGGATAACAAGATCTCGAACCGCGACCATACCCAGCTTCGTCCCCGAGAACCAGACCCCAGCGGACGTCCCGTCACATTTGAGTTCACAGCCGGAGATCTGGACTCTGATGACGCAGGGGAGGACGATGACTTCACCGCTGAGAGGATCCTGACGGACAAGCCAGACCCGGGGATGCCCTGGGGGGAGGCTTTATAAAGTCCGTTGGAAGGGATTTGCTGCATCCAGGGATTCGCCGGAACCTCCGAGCAGTTTCGGGCTGAGGTATACCACGGTCTGGATAGAGTATCTAAGGAGGAAGAACATCTCTTTTGATGTCAAGGACGTGGTGGTCCATTTGGTGGCTGCAGCAGCACCGTAATGGATCCCCCTTGGCATTTTTGTTTGTTTTTGTGCTTGGGAGACGGGTGAGGGCGTTCATCCGGGGATTTTTTTTTGGCCTTGATTGGCCATATACCCCCTTCACTCGGTCTCCACACATATATATTTCATTGTGGTATACGTATTTAGATCGATAGACGACGTTTCTCTATCTTTGATCCCCTTGGTCCATGTTGTAGATCAAGAGGAGACCGGATATGGCGGAGGGCACCGATTATGAGTGTCCTCACCCCTCCCTTGGGGCATGTGGGACGCCTACGCCGTATGTGGGGCCTCCATGTGTCCTTGGGACATGGGGGGGGGGTTAGAGCCCATTGGGGTCCTCCCGTCCTCTCTTCAATGACTTCCGAGCGGATACAACGCTCTGAGAAGGGGGTTGAAGCCGGTTTGGACCCCCGTGGCCATCTTTGGGTCACTTGGGTTGTGTATCTCTGTGCCGGCAAGCCGCCATTGGCTGATATCATACTCTCCCATCCACCTGACCTAACCTGATGTGATAGTGTGATAGGCTTGGCCATTCCAGCTATGAGCGGCCAAATTCAATACCGAGGCGCCGCCGGCTGAGATTTATATATCAAAATGTTAGGAATTAACAGGGTTTTTTTATCATAATGTTTCCGTAATTTTTCAGCCTTCCGTTCTGATTGTCAATGTATCGGCGACTGTCAGTTGGCTCCCGATTTTGCGGTAACCGATTGGTTAACTGTTATTTCGAGATATTTTAGCGGAACCCCAATGAACGGTTGAATTTCATCAGAAAAGGGTTCGTTGCTTCCGCGATTTTCATGTTATACACTCGCAAAGTTAATCCGATTTTTTCAGACATTCAGAATCGGATTTTCGAATTCGAGGTCGCCGCACTGAATATGATGAATTTCGAGTGGTCCTACATTTTTCCCCGATCACGAATCAACCTTCCTTTTGTTGTCTCCTTCATTTTTCTTGGAAATATAGTCTAAACAAAATTGATTCGTGAGGCCACTTTGAAGAATCATATCTCCGGATCATGGCGAGGAATTTCAATTTTGAGAATTGGGTTCGAACCGCATTGGTCTCAACTGAATTTAGGGAGCGTCAAACGCCTTTGTTGTGTACATATGCCCGGTCTAGCAAGGGATAATGGTCAAGAGGGTAGAAAGTGATTTATAAGTCTTGAACCATGCAACCGAATATTTTAATGCGACTTTTGAGTGTATCGCATGAGTGTTGGTGTTGCATAGAAAATTTCCTTGGGTTCCTACGTATTTTTAACGTGAAGTTATGTCCATGGAGGGGCATGGCATACCATGGTGGGAGCCACCTTTTCAGGGTATGTGTTATATGCATGGTATGTGCTTCGCTATGCTCACACCCATGTTATATATCTCCGTTTGTAGGAAGATATGTGGAATCATACGTTGCAAGGGCTTCGCCCATGTCCTAATAATGAGCTCCATAGCGCTAGTCCATGTGGGAAGGCTTACGGAGCGACCCACAAGCGCCACTAGCATTTTTCCCATTTTCATGGTGCATGTCGGGAGGAGGTTCGAAGGTGTCCCTATGCGTCCATGTGGGGACTCAAGTGGGGGGATTGTTTGCAAATGGTCCGAAGCAATTGTGTTTTGAACCATATGTTGATACCATGGGTGAGCGAAGTTATATACTATTGTGACTACTTTGATTTTGGCAATATTTGCATGTTTTTGACCTCATTTTATGCTCATTTTTGTATTTTATGTGCTCAACTGGTCGGCTAACAGTAAAGTGCCTAGAGATCCGTGAACTATGGTATGTTGCTTATACGTTGGCATATGCTTCGAAGTTGCACCTCACCATATGTCGGATCACGTGGTCACTTTGGCGTGGCACACGAGGCCTCACGAAATTAATTCTCAAATTCGTGAGTTGACTTTTGAAGCATGTCATGTGTATATCCGGAGGGGTTTGGGGGCCAATGTTTGGATATTCTTGGGAATGAACTTTTGGTCTATATCACCCTTGTATATTACGTTCCGGTTTGACACATGCATGGAGCATTTGAATACGTGCCGTGTGTATTTTTGAGTATATAATTGAATTTTGGGCATTATGGTGTGATTTGACTAATTTTACTATTTTGTGAGGTCATCTTCATGGGGCATTTCTCCAAGCCCAATCAACTCCGAGTCCAACCAAAGTTATGTCAGGGTAGGGCATGGTCCTGAGTGCCACTCTAGGCCATGACACGCCACCTCCCCTATTGGGCTAGGATTTACAGGCTTGGGAGGGAACACATTTTTGGGGTTTGCGTAGTGACTTTTGACACATGGCATTTAGCCATCTCATTTGACTTGGTTCAGGGCATCATGTTGGCGAGTCAAGGGAAGGTCCTGAGTCCAGGGAATGAGGGGTCTTCGGCTGTGATTGTGTATGTTTCCATCTTTCCCCAATCTTGCCTGATTTGTGTTCATATGCCAATTTCAGGGCTTCCTTTTTCCATTATTCTATTGGTGCAATTCTATGTACATGCCCAACGCCCGTGTCTCTGTGTGCACCGTGAGACGACCGGCGTGTTGAAAGGAGTTGTTGAGTGTCAACGCGGGACCTCAAAACCCTTGGAAGCCCTCAGTGTGGACTTTTTGGATTTGAGCTATTGTACTTGGGAGTTGGTTATTGCAAGGGATCAGGATTTGGGTGAAGGAGCCATATTTTACTATTTTTTGTGGGAAATTGTGCAGGATAGGGCTAGATCATGCAGAACCTGGTGAGAAGCAAGACCATAGGAGTGACAGGAAATGGTGGAAGGGGTACAGCAGGGGCCGGTCCTGGTAGGGACCTTCTTTACTACTGGCTACACGCCCCATGAGCTATTCCTAGGGGGCCTGGGGTGGTTCCTACATGCCCCCTATCCAGAAGACACCCATTATTCCGTGGGTGAGTGGGTCCAAGAGCAACAAGCGAAGGTGGACGAGGCCAAGGCTCTGCTCCACAGAGTGGAGGAGCATCAGTGGAACAAGGAGAACAAGCACCAAGTACCGGCCACCTACCAAGAGGGGGACTGGGTGCTAGTGCACCTCAGCCGACTACCCGCCTGGCCACGCTCTACCAGCGATGACCTATACTTCGGGCCCTACAAGATTCTATCTGTGGATGGGTACCGTATAACAGTGCGGTGTTCTCCCCGTCTAGGGGGGACCCTGGTGTGCGCTGCTGAACACCTGAAGCGCTACTATGATCCTGAAGATCTCTGTGGGGAAGAGTGGGAGCTGAACGACGAGAAAATCGCCGCCCTAGACCTACAAGGGGCTGCCAGCCCTATGGAAGTTGAAGGGGAACTCCCCGACATGAGCGCCAAGGAGATGGCTAAAGAGGGCTTCTACCTGGTGAAGTCTGTCCTACGCCACCGCTATCGCCAGAGGTGGCGCTTCGTCACCCTCTGGGAAGGGTTTGGAGTCGAAGAGGCCACCTGCGAGCCCTTCTCTGTGTTTGTTCTACCTGAGGGACGCCTAAACTCAGTTCTGGTAGACTACTTGTCCCAGAACAACCTCGATGAGTTGCTGAGGCTCGCTTAGACGCTTGCCTCCAAGACTAAAGCTAGGGACTGAACCTTACCCCTAAGTGTGCTACGTATGTGTGTCGGTGTCTCACTTCTCTCCCAGGCGTGGTACCCAAATGAAGGGGTCTCGCTGATGTCGGACCAAAGGTCCTAGTCAGTTACTATTACCACTCCTATGGCGCCCAATTTCTGTGCTGGCGCCTATCCTTGGGGGAAGACGGCAAAAGCCCTACCTACTAGAGGGGAGGGGTGGCCAAGTGTGCTAAGGGCATACAAAACGCCCATTTTAGCTAAAGCCCAAAAGCTAACGCACTCCCCTGCCCACGTGGAAAAGCACGCGGGACAGGAGACACCACTACACTACACGCACTAACGCCAGCACTGGCCTTCGAAGGCAGGGTGAGCACTCATCACTTGCACTCAACTCCTGCCAGGCACGCTGACCCTAACACCTACACACGCTACTTGGTGTTGATGTTGAAGGAGTCACGGGTCCTACTGACCCTCCTGTGAGAAAGCAAGAGAACACAGCGCTACTAAGCGGCTGTGGCCTAACAGGGACGCCACTACGCGTTTCCCTGCTAGGACTTGGAGTGAAGGGGTGCACTTCTGGCGTGCACAGCGTGAATGTTGGAGATTTCGGGCTACGCTTGCCACTTCTGGCTGAGTCGTAGCTTGTTGTTTGTGTGATCAGCGCCGTATATTTTAGCACGCCTTGAAACAGCACCAGTTCACCCTGACGTTCCCACCTGAAGTGCAAAGGCGGATGAAGGAGCCTTTGCAGCGGAGGAACCAAGACCATCTCCACGTATTATACACTTGTCGGATGGCCCTATAATACGTTGTCCACAAGCGCCCCTATCAAGCAAGCAAGCTTAAGAAGCTCCACCCGTTCTCTTATAGAACGTGGGGTGGAGCCCCTGGGTAACCTAAACAAGGTTTACCGTGCGCATTTCGCGTGGCCTACCCTTTAATGCGTGTGTGAATGCACAAGCATGCACGAGTTGATGCTCAACCTCTGGCAATCTTCCTAATCTTACCCACAATCACAAACTCCACCAGGGGGTGGCCCCACCTGGGCTTACCTACGTTACTCACCGCTGGAGACTGAAGCAAGGTGAAGGAAAAGCGAGACACAAGCTATAAACGACGCTATGCATATGTGTGTATGTCTAATCACCCTGGACTTACCTCTAATCATCTGCAATCTTTCCAATCTATCCCTCTCTCGTTTGTTAGCGCTGCTACAAGGCAGGTTCACGGAGACACGGGACGAGCAATGTGCATGCTGCATACCAGACGAGCACACCTGTGGTTAATACCTGATTCATTGAAGTCCTTATGTTGAATTTTGAAATCTTGAATCTTGAATTCTTACTGTCAATGTGGGTGCACTCTATATGTTTGTCTATTCATGTATGTTTCGTCATTTCCGTCATTCTGCGTAACATCCGTTCATAATCTTATTAATTCTTTATTTTCCGGCGCTTCGCTAGGAGACGCTCCTGCGCGCCGCCTTTTTCTGCGTAAGAACCTCTTGATTTAAGAAATCGACAGATGACTACAAATTTTATAAAATTGTGCATCTGATGCACAATTGGATTCTGTCCAGATGTGTGTGCCTTCAGAAAAATTCTAGGCCGTCATTTGACGGATTTAGGTGTTGTCGCTTCGCGTTTGCGTGGATTCGTCCCTCACCCTCCCATTCCTCTGTTGTACAGACCTCCTCGCCAAGTCTCGTTGAGTAGGCCGCTGTTCGGGCCGAAGAGCAGCAGCAGGAGACTGAAGCAGAATCAAGACCCCTCCAAGGGGCAATTCTAATTAAATCAGCGCACCCTCGCCCCAGTACCAGGACAGGTGTCTCCAGCAGGTTCAATGAGACTCGGGTCGAGCGTCCTATGAGAGTCTGGCGTTGGGTTGTGTTACGCTGCAGCTTGGAGGGAGGGATGCACATGCATATGGTCTTGGCATGCCCTATTCTAACCTCAGCAAGCCACAGGAACCCCGGCAGCGCCAAGAGCGCTGAGTGTTCTGTTGGAGATTGTCATTAACAATGCAGCAAGTGTTGCTGGCCATGGTAAAGCGCTCTTTTCTTCAGTGTTAGGGAGGCTATAGGTATGTTGAAGTAGATGTGGAAACCAAGGAAAGGCCAAGAGAAAATCCTTTTTCCTGAAAGTGCGACAGTGGTTGCCACCACAGCACAAGGGAGGAGGAAGAAAAAGTGCTTTTCCAATGCTTTAGGGTATACCTTAGTTGTATTAGAGGTGCTCTAAGCACTCTTGCATTTTTATCTTAGTATTGGCCTAACCAAAATAGGTGATAACACATGTTGACCTATGGAACCAAACATTGACTCAATATTATGTGGACCCCTTTATCCCCAAGCTAAAGGCACTAAAACATCTTTTCCTGGGTTACTGAGGCACTTATATACTGAAGGCAGAGCCCATGGATTTATCTATGTTTTCTCATGACTTCTTAGCTATCCTAGTGGTATGAACCCTAGGGGGCTGGGGCACCTCTTTTTGAGAGGTCCTGGGTTCAATACCCAGTCAGCCTAGCTAAGTAGGATTATCCCATGTGACATGGCAGTGACCTCAGCGCCACAAGCCATGCCACCTCAGCACCTATGGGACCCAAAAACAAAGGTTGCACATCTCAAGATGGCACTATGGATGAGAGTGAGCCCTTGGGGCAGTTTTCCAATCAGCTTTTCTCAAACATGTAAAATGTTTCATCCTGAGTTGCAATGTATGCTAACTGCTGTGGTCTATTGTTGATAGTTGTCCTCATCTAACTCTTTGTGACTGCAGCCCTTCATGCTTTGATCCTGTTTATCTTCTACCTGCTTGTCTCTGGCTTGGGTTATCCTTGATCGGTTGTATTTCAACAATAAAACATTTTCCTCATCAAAAACAAGCAGCAGGAACCCTACACCAGCAGCAGGCAGCAGGAGAGGCACAACAAAAACACAGTGTTGAAATCACTATAAAACTATCTTCATGTACACTCCCGCCGCAGGTCTATGAGTCTATGATAGCCATCCTCATATCGGCGCGGCATAGGCTCAGGCGCGCCGGTGTAGGTGGAGCTGGATGCCACTGGTTCGCTGACTGCAGTTGCCATAGGTGGCACAGTCGCGGCTGGAGTCACACCATGGGTGGGGTAAGGCATTCCAGTAAAGCCTAGACCCTCGGCCATTGGTGGAGTGGTTGTGGGTGAGAATGTAGCTGGATGTGTGGCTGGGAGTGTAGTGGTTGTTGGAGAGCGTACTGCAGGGAAATCGGAGGCGCTCGGAGCGCTCTCCTCGGGTGTGTCCTTGAAGGGCGCCTCGTCGGATGGTCCATATTCATCTCCAGGGTGTACCTCTTCGGCTCCCATGTCCACTGCTTGCTTCTCCTTCTCCTTCTCTTTGCCTTCAGGTCCTCGCACGGATAGACCACTGAAGGCAGCTCTCAAGCCTTCCAGAGAATCATCCCTCAGCCCACTTAAGGGCACTGAAGGTACAGGCTCCTCAAGTTCAGGTTCACCAGCGGGTTTGGGCGCTGGCGCTGGCTTGCCTGGTGCCACTGAGGGCACTGTCGTTTTGGCAATGTCCTTGGTGTCCATGTTGTATTTCTTCGCCCTTCAGTGGGATCAGTTACGACGTACTGGTTGTACTGCACGGTGTTGCAGGTACGCAACAACTGAAATTCTCTGCTACCAGAAAGTTCAAACAGGCTTTCACTGTTGATTGCTTTGATGATATTGTTTTGTTGATGCCGCTGCATGCTCCTGCTGCTTCTTGATGTAGTTCAGGTTTTCCAAACAAATAAGTTTTGATGAAATCAACCCAAATAAGTACCCACAGTTGCAAAGCAAAGGACCACAGGATCAAAGCCACAACATGAAGGGCTGCAGTCAAAGGAGATAGTGATACAACACAGGAAACTCACAATAACTACAGATTTATGAAAAGATAGTTAGAAAATATCCTACAAACATGGAGAAACTGCCCACATGGGCATCCTCTCTTTTCTAGTGCCATCTAGAGATGTGCACTCTTTGTTTTGGGTCCCATCGGTGGTGAGGTGGCATGGCTTGTGGCACTGAGGTCACTGCCATGTCACATGGGATATTCCTACTTAGCTAGGCTGACTGGGAATTGAACCCAGGACCTCTCAAAAAGAGGTGCCACAGCCCCCTAGGGTGCAGACCACTAGGATAGCTAAGCCTTCATGAGAAAATATAGAAAAATGTATAGGCTCTAGATCAATGTCAGCGCCTCAGTCAGTCCAGGAAATGGTGTATAAGATCAATCAGTTGGGGGGTCAGGGGTGCACACAACATCCATAGATCAATGCTTGGTTTTATAGGGCAAACCGTCTTTTCACCCCCTCTTTGGATGGGCCAATACTAAGATAAAAATGTGTTATGCCTGTAGGCCTCTTTATGACAACTAAAGCTAACCTTTTGGCAGGGAAATACACTTTTTCTTGCTTGGCCGAGTATTTCCCATCCATGGAGGTACACAAATATCGGCTCAAGGACACCGTGTGGGTGGAGCGGCACCACAAGGACGTCTTGTCCCGGCACTGGTAGCAGTCATGGTACATACCGGATGTCATATTGCGGAAAAGCGGGCAATATGTGTATGTGATCAAAGTGGGGAACAACTAAACGGAGGAGCGGGATCAAACTCAGTTGCTCCCGTGGGAACCGGATCCCCATGGCCTTGCCGTTACCTTTGAGTTCACCGCGGACGCCTTTGACACCGACAACGACCCGGAGGAGGACGAGTACACCGCCGAGTGCATCCTCTCGGAGCCTGATCCCAGCACACCGGAGGGACGGCTATACAAGGTCTGATGGAAGGGCTTTGCTGCATCGAGGGACCCGTGGGAACCTCCAAGCCGGTTTGTGCCGCAGTACATGTCCGTTTGGTTAGACTACCTCAAAGCCAAGAAAATCAAGTTGGAAATCAAGGATGTCCTGGTTCACTTGGTCATGGGCGACCGAGATTGAGGCCATCGCCCCTTACACATATTTTTGTGCCTCCACATATTTGCATTTCATTTCTTCGCCGCAAGGATGCACGTGCCATGGCTCGGAACCTTTCAAGTACCCCCCACCCCGATTTCATTGACATGAGACGGGAATTTAGAACCAAGACCGGCGTTGGGTTGTGTTCATATTTTTTTGTGTGCACAATCGGTCGCCGCTTGCTCAGGGGATTCCCACGGAACCATGGTTGTCAAGAACACCTCATAATTTCCTATTTTTTTTTGGGTGGAGCCTTTGGTGAGTGCATCGGCGGGAGCGACACACCCGCTATATGGGATCGTTCGTGGACTTCTAGGTTGGAAATCCAGAGTCTACGGGGGATATGAAGTTGATATTTATGGGTTTTGATCTCCTCATCCAGTTTGATTTGTTGCTTTGTTTTCGCCATTTCTGCCGAGAATGGCACTGGTTAGCTGGGCTCATATCAAAAATTCTACGAATAACCGTAACTTTCCGAAACACCAATTTTTTATTCAAAATTCCCATTGATTTCGATGATGGGTTCTCCGAATCTTGTGAAAATCCAGATACTTCCACAGTCCCGGAGCAGCCCTTGAGCACGGATCCAAAAGTCGGACGACATCACATAAAAACCAGCCCTAAAAAAGGTGCCAGCATAAGAATGTAATTTGCAAGTGAAAATCTGATGCAAAAAATGAAATTGAATCACAGAAATCGAAACACATCACAACACAACATTATGAATGCACATGCGCTCGCGACTGGCGCTCGCGCTGCCCTAGACCTGAACCTGTTTCTGTTACACCCCCCTCCTTGGGTTAAAAAATGGGCACTGAAAGTGAACATTTTTTCCTCAAAGATGTACATGTCTGCTTCCTTTGATTCCTACATTTCCTGTCCAAAGGTTCTGATTGTCCATGGCCCCAAAAAAAAACTCTGCAGCAAAACACAAGTCCTGACAATTGCAACGCACAAGTACCTTGCCTTTTACTGTTTCACCCAACACCTCCGAATGATTTTGGAGGTCTGTCAATGGCCATAACAAAGTGGCCTACTTCTGAGAGGGTGGAGCCTCCTGGTACCACTTCCAACCAAGATTTTCAAACAAATTTCTGCAAAGCACACAAGTTGGTTTCCTACATCAGCCGTCAATGACAAAAACGGCTCGCTGTAATTTTGCAGGGGGTCCTGGCACCCGAAGGATACCTAGCCACACCACACAATGACAACAGTGGTGGGCGGGCTGTTCCCTTGAGCTTCCAGCTCCCTGTGTTGCACATAAAAATAATTGGGGATGCAGAAATTTCAAACCGAATAACAGTTCACAAAGTGAAGACAAAAGAGAAGCATTTTGGCATCACTGCACAGTAACCAGGGCTACTGGGGACCCTGGGCCTCAACGTGCTGGGCACAAAGACCACACATGGTCTGGGTATACAAAATGAGTATATGAGCGCGTAAGTGAGTGAGTGAGTGTCTGGGTGAGTGTGGGAGCGAGTGTATGAGTGAGTGGTTGTGTGAATGAGCTATCCAGCGAGTGAGTGTATGAACAAGCGAATGTATGTCTGTGTGTGTCTGTGTGTCTCAATGATTGGGCGATTGAGTGAGTGCGCGAATCCCCAAGTCTTACAGAAGGGCTGCACACGAAAAATCTCAGAAAACCGCACCTATGGAGGAGAAAACAACTAGCTTGAACATACTTACGTGCATGCAAAACACTTCAGAACAAAAGTGGCACAAACATTCAAATCAGATATGCAGTGCATTTGTAACGCTGACAGAGAAAACTTCCCACAGGACCGGACGAGAAGTTGTGCCTTCGTCAAAGCGCTGCCAGCAGAGTGTAGCGCACAAAAACAAAGCTACAGTGCCAGACACAAGGGCAGTGTATTTAAGAAGAGATGAAATGAAAGCATCAAAGCAAACCTTACACATAAACAACTCGTGGTAGAGCAAGGGGACCGGATTCCACTGTGATGCAATTCAGTTCCAAGAACGAAGTCCAGACGAGGAAACGAGCAGCATTGTTCAAGAAGGGAACCAACCCTCTGAGAATTTCGCTGGTCTTTGGCAACCGTCTTGAAAATAGGGACATGCAGCTTGAAGCTCGCGCACCCCACAAGGATGCGGGCGTCTGAAGAAGGATGTGCAAACGGAGAAGGAACTACACGGCTTTTGCGTGGAGCAGTTGGCCACCGCGTAGTTGTGAGCGTCTGGCCTGGTTTTGCGGCGGGGCCAACACTGTTACAAAGGAAAAGATTCGGAAAGGAGCCGTGCCGTAACCAAAACAGGATCACGTCGTCATAGGTTCAGTTGCGGCATGTAAAAGGCAGTTGATCGTTCGTAGCAAGCGGCCAAGTGGTTTGTACCAAGCAACGAACCCAGCATACGAAAGTGCGGAGTTCGAACCGACGATGAAATGCACAGGAAGTTGTCGGCGTAGCGACTTCGCATAACAGTAGTAGTGATACGGCATGACGCAAAGAATTAGTTGAAAAACAGCAGACTCGTTCGCAACCCATAGGCGGACCGCAACACTTACACGGTATTACCATCTGCCGAGAATGGCAGTGGTTAGCTGGGCTCTTATCCAACTATTCTACGAATAACCGTAACTTTCCGGAACACCAATATTTCCTTCAAAATTTCCATTGATTTCGATCATGGTTTCTCCGAATCTGGTGAAAATCCAGATACCTCCACAATCCCCGAGCAGCCCTTGAGCACGGATCCAAAAGTCTGACGACATCACATAAAAACAAGGCCTAAAAAAAGTGCCAGTATACGAATGTAATTTACAACTGAAAATATGATGCACACAAGGAAATCGAATCACAGAAATGGAAACACACTACAACAGAACATGATGAATGCACTTGCGCTCGCCACTAGCGCTCGCACTGCCCTATACCTGAACATGTTTCTGGTACAATTTTTTCGAGCGATTGCACCTATTAGGAAGTTGCCGAACGCGATGGGGACCACCCGTGGTGCTAAATCCCTCCCCAACTACTATTTCTATTTTTAGCACACCACATTCCATTTTTAGAAGACTTGCGCTATTTTTAGCAGCAAATTTTCTATTTTTAGAACTCCATCATACCGGCTCCATTTCGCTTTTCGTCCGAATCCGCAGCGTCGGAATAGCTGTCGCCGTCGCACTGGTGAGGTCGGTTTCCCCCCCCAGGGTCCCCAAGTCTGGAGATCTCCGTCTTTCGGGTGTGCTAGTTTTAATAACAAATGTTACTATTTTTAGTAGAACAATTTTTGCTCATTTCTCCTCATTTTGGGCACCTTGGGACCATCCGACCGGATCCACGACCATTTTTTCGCGAGCTGGACGTGACGGCGACGTCCGTTTGAGCTCATCTGGCGTGTGGAGCCGGGTTCGCAATTTTGAACCCTAAAAAAAAACTTTGGGGGATATTTTTTTCCAAATTCAAAAAAAAACAATCTCTGTTGTTTGTGTGTACGCTTGTCATGGTGCCGTGTCATCTCCGTCCCGCGAGTGCCAAAGTCTCCTCGAGGTGATCCAATACTCTCATAATTCTTGGTGGGAGTGCGGATCATGCAAGGAATTACTGTTGTGCATGCCGAGCATCATATACATATTTGTGGTCTTTTATGTAGACTAGTCGACGACGTTGCTTTGTGTCCATCTTTGATCCGCCGAGCCTATGCCTTTAGATTTATTGGTGACCGCAGGGATTTCATTCTTTTGAGTTCCTCTCCTACCTCCCCTCAATTACTTGGGCGGGTGGCCACGGTGTATGTGGTACCCTCCCACAATGAGGGGGGTGCCAAGGGAGCAACCGGGATCCTCATGTCCTCTTTATGTTTTTCCGAGCAGGTGACAATGCTCTTAGAAGGGGGGTGAAGCCGGTTTAGATCCCGTTTGGCTGCACTCCATCGTGCACTTCAGCGATTTCAGCAGTTTTCGGGTATAAATTCGGAGGAATTCCGAATTTATATTATTTATAAGTCACAGGATGGGGAACTTCACATTTCTCGTTCAGATCAGGCCTGATGTGTGTGCATGCGCCCTTTTCGTGTTCCTGCTCGCGTGCGCGTGCTCTCTGATCTTTAATGCGGGCCGATCGTCTGAAAGTTCTTCCCAACGGGTTGTAAAAGTGTTGGTTCTATCCTGTTACGGAAATGGAAGCGAATCGGAAGCTAGGGCAACTCCAATGGATGATAGAAGGCCCGCAATTGCGATCTGGCCAAAATGCTGGTGTGGTTCCTCCGCCCACAACGGCTGTCGCCCTTGGGTGCATCTGTGCACTTGGGAGGAGACCGGTGTACGTTGTATGTAGGAGTCAACGCACGGCACTCCTTCCAAGCAAACCCTTTGGGTTGCGCAACACAAGAACCGGCGGTTGTTTTGAAGGTTGGCTTCTTACCACTTGCAAACGAAAGGGACACAACAAACTGGACCTCTAAATTATGGCAATGACGAAGTCCGAAATGCACCAGAAACAATCTCCCAAAATTGTTCGCAATGCCTTGGACAATCGTGATTGAGATTGAACAAGAGAGAAAACCCTCACAAACCAGGACCATAATGTCATCATTCATGCCGAAAAAAGACTTAACCTTGAAATGGCAACTTAACCTCACTAGATTTGAAGATATCATAAGCACAGTCCATACCTTCCGACATATCGGTAAACTCCGCCACAGCCAGAAAAGCAGCGAGGCCAAGTGCCAAGCACAACGAAATCAGCAACATGAAAACAAGCTGTGCGATACAGTTAGTCATTGCGAAGCACGACAAATGGTTTCAAAAACGCTCCCAAACAACTAACAGTCATCTAATTGATACAACTGACACAAACAATTCGAGAATCGACAACCCAACATTGCAAAATCAATCAAAACGGTCACAAAAGTGCTGAATTTTAGCATGAAAAGATAAGCATCAAAATTCCCTACATAAGCTTTTGCAGAGATCGTGCAGAAACTCGAATCGACATTATGTCCAGGTGGTGGGGTAGTGAACACTTATTACTTAGCCCCGGCACAGCCGTGTTATTTGTCTGGTCGCGGGAGGAACGGCAACCCAAAGGTAACCGACTCGCGGAACCGTAGCAGTCTGCCATTCCGTGCCATTCATGATAAGCCAAAACGCTGAAAATTGGTGGTTTCATTTCAATCGACGGAACCACAGATTACGGTGCGAAAGCCGCGGATCGCAGCGGTACTCTAGTGTGCAACACAAATGTCAGTGGTATCTTGTTTCTTTTTGCCCTTTTAAGACGGCCATGGTCCCTTATGAAGACCGGGTTGCAGATCCAGGGCCAGATAAGTTCCATTCGCACAGGACCCAAATCTTCATGCGCTGCGGTGCGCTACTCTGAGCGATCGCCAAATCCATCAGCACGCCACGGCACAAACCACAGTGACATTCGAGCGGGCGATAAGTGACTTCTAGTGCCTATTCAGTTGCAGTCACCGCCGGTCACAATCACCGTGCAACATTGTGACATGACTAAGTTGACTCGAGCGGCGTGATTGGTGACTTGACTTGACCAAAGTGAGGAACAAATTGTGACGGGTGACTAACTTGACTGAACCAACCCAACCCTGCCGCCCATGCACATTTCACACCCTCCAACAGCATGTGGCAATAGATCGAATTGGCGATAGCCACGCAGACTCTGGCAAAATGCCGATGATCGCCGGATGCCGATCCCTCAGCCTATGGGCGATCGGCGAGCAATGGGCGAGCGATCGGTCCATCGTTGGGATTGGCGGGCATCGAAACCTACATTGTAGCATTTTTAATGCCAATATCAAAGTCCATTACTGCACAACAATCCGACGCTTCGAAGCTCATGTTGTTCTTTTGCATGCTTTGTGGGGTGCCGGCTTCGCAGGGCACCGTGCTTTTTTCAAAATTTTGCAAAAAGATTGAGTACGACACTCATGAGTCAATTTTTTAGGGCCAATGAGATATGACTCGATCACCAATCACGATATCAGATGACTGACTCGAGTCAGTCATCGATTTGTTGACTCATTCAAGTCTTAGTCACTGCCTGTTGAATTTGACACGGTCAACCCAACAGTGATGGGTTGATGTTCAACCGGCTGTTCCATGAGATGAGGGAATTGGGAACCTCTATCGGCATGTAGAGCCTGAGAATGAGGATGGTCGAGGAGAAAAGGCAACTCTCTCGGAGAATGAGTTGAATGATGCGGATGATGAGGGGCAAGCAGAACCCGACCTTCCTCGCATACAATCGGCTTCCCTTCCCGCTCCCGTGGACCCTAACCCACTCTTCATTTCAAAGCCACCTCCGGCGCGTACGCATGAGGCATTGGATTTGTGGAATGAGTTCTGTCTTTGCAATCCAAACAAGGCATCAATCGCCTCATTGTATGGCTGGATGTGCTCACGAGGGAGCGAAAGCGACCAAGGGGGGGGTGAGGGGGAGGGGGGGGTCTCCTCCTATTCTCGGTGCTCTGGCCGGCCGGCCGGCTGTCGTAGACCTTGTCTTGCTTTGTGTTTGCATGCCACAGAGCCCCACATAGCATATGATATGCTAATGGAACAATTCTTTTTGAACAACATATGTTGGAAGTTTTTTTTCTCAAAAACAATAAGCGCAAGAGAAACTCAACGGCACAAGACGAGGATTATGATGGAGGCATCGCATACCTCACAGCTAAAAAGACGATGATGGAAAAACAGCGGACCATTATTATGTGCATGAGAATGTCTACGAGGAGATTGATTCGTATGCAGCCTCGGTGTGGACACCCCCACCCTCATAATTATGGGCAAATACTCTTTGACATGACAATGCAACCAACATTTTGCATTAGGACTGTTGAACCCGACCTGAATTGCACTCAATGCTAAAGTGTAGGCGAAGATCGAGACTCTTTGTTGTGTGCAGATTAATGCTTTTTTAAGCTGTTGAGCATTTGATGTGTCATTGCGTTTGCATTGTGTTGTATGCAACCAAGGTCCGTCTAACACTACGGAAAGACCGGCCACCTTCTACCACCTTCGTGAGAGACACACCATGAGTTCGTTGAGTGAGAACGATTTCAAAAGATTGGAAGAAACTATTTCGGGAAGCTTCAAGGAGTCGTTACGAGATGTTTTCAACACGGAGAAACCCGGGAAACCCTCTTCTATCAAGGATTTCTTTCAAAACCGGAAATAGCGAAGAACCACGCAAAAAGACAACCAGGACTGAGGCCGTTCCTGTTGGGCGAAAAAGAATCCTTGCTACATCTGCTGCCGTTATGGTCACACAGCACGTGACCACGACATACCCTCCCCTTTTGAGTGCGATCTTGAAAGACGGTACAAACTGAACCAAAAACATTGGAATATCATCCAAAAACACTCTGAAACCGTCGATGGGGAATGTGTTGATTACATCGAGGTAACAAAAGAGGTCCATGTTGAAGTCAATGGTTGGGGATCACTGACCCAGAAACAGGGACTTGCACGAGTGCTACACGAGAAAGTCGGCCTGCCAGCATGGACTACCGTCGCTGATGTAGGGACTGAATGCCCAGCTTCAAGCTGCTTTACTCCTGATGACCTAAAAGCTGCCTGCGACACTGGTCCATCTACCCAGGACGTCAACATCCTAAATGATGCGCTAAAAGAATCTGGCTTCACACCGGAGTGGAAAACAAAGGTAGATGATAAGCTCACTTCACTCGAAACCAATGTTTCTTCGCTGCAAAAAGGCCAATCTGCTTCTGTTAGTATGATGGCTATTATGCTGAAAGCCCAGGGTGTACCGCAGGACACAATCGATGAGCAATTACGCCATGCCGGCTTTGACCCTCCCGGGGAACCACACCATCGCGGTGATCAAAAAGATGAAGAAAAGTTACGAAACACCCAGACACAGCTGCACGTTTCCGATGATGACGATGGCAGCGACGTTGACCTATATACCGACTCTCAAAAACCCAGGTGTACTGAAAGCACTGACAATGCTGCGACTGCCACAATTGCCGACTTACGCGAGGCTGCACTAATGAGATGTTCTGTGCAAAACGTCACTAGCTTCATCATCCGTACAAGATCGAAATTTGAACTTATTGTGAGCATAACCTGGCATACCAGGAATACCTGGGAGTATACGGGTAAAAAAGGGGGTTTTGGGAGAAAGGGGTATGTGGCATGTACAGGTGGGTACGAATGTAGAATGCACAATGCATGCATAGGTGGGTTGGGGAATACCTCTATTTTGCCAATTGTGATGGTCAATGTTGTGTTTGAAACTACCCCATTTTGGGCTCTTGGGGTATACGGCCGTATACTCAAGGCTCCAATACCTCAGTATACGGCCGTATACTCTGGAGTATACGGCCGTATACTTGGAGTATACGGCCGTATACTGGGGGTATTTGTTTGCACCATGTGGTTGTTTCAAGTTGAGAAATTCCATTGTTGTGCCTTTTGTGCCCATCCTGTTGCATGCTTTGCCTTTGCCCAACAATTGCACTCCACTTGAAAACAATCTAGGCTCATAATTCACTCAAGATTGCAATGTATGTCTCCATATGTGTCCATTCCAATCCATATTATGTTGCTTCTTGGTCTCCCAGGCCCTCTTTTTCTGCCACCATGACTGATGCGGGCACTCATGCCTTGTTGAAGAAGTGGGCCGATGCCGTAGCTCTCCGCACAGTGCACAAAGGTGTTTACAGCCCCGACAGCACACGCACCGTGTCTTGGCCTTCTCTTGAGAATTGTGCTTGGTCCACCTTGGACACCCCTGTGGCCTTGGTGAAGCTAACGCACCCCGGCGTTGCCCAACCCCACAGCCTCACTGACCCTTTGTTGTCGTTGTTTGACAACAACCCTAATCTGCAAGCTATTGTGTTGCAGCTCCATGATTTGGATGCCCGCGCTGTCGTGGAGCATGTTAAAAAAAGTTGTGGGGGGCCCAATAGGGGGATGAGTTTGTATTTGAGGGAATGGGAGATGCAGGATGGCTCTCCGGGGATTCATGTCTCGGGGGACGTGGCCGCTGGCTGGCGCAAATGGGAGTGCAAGGCCCAGCAAGTGCAGCGGGGGCATTGGGAGGACACCGCCCCCCTCTACTCCCTCCACTCCCAATCGCCATGGTCCTGGCATGCCGATTTGGGAGGCCACACCCTCTCCACCTGGTACAAGGGTACTGGGATGCACCCCTCCCTTTTCCTCCCCCTCACCACCACCCCCCTTTTTGGTGTTGAACACCATCGTGTCTCCATCCCCGTTGACGTCGTCGATCATCGTCATGTCGACGACCTCAAGGATTTCAAGCAATGGGGCCATGCTTTCCAATCTGGCTTCATTTCTGTCAGTTGGATGGACAAGCTTCATGACAGGATGAGTATGGGGAACTTAGGGCAGATGCGGGGCTCAATATTTTTAATGAGGATTGGCCCGCCGAGACTCGTGCAGGGGACAGTGACACCCGCCGCACAATGACTCCACCGGAGGGGGGTGCAATGTACAGTTTCGCAAGGGAGGTCCTCATACCCCACTTGGAGACTCATTTGGGTTGGGAGTGTCCGGTCGTGAATGTTACCACCTTTATTGTGGTGAAGGCCGGTACAGTGGATGTGGAAAAAAAACAGTGTTGGCACCGTGACATTAACCTCAGCTATGTTGCCGGCCCGGACCAACACCATGTTATTTGCTTGTTTCCGATGTTCTCCCCCACACCCGATGATGGTTGTGCTGGGGATTTTGTGGTTGCATCCCACACGGGCCTTCCGGACCCTTGGGTGCCGGCCCCAATGGCCCCATTGGACATTGGGGATGTGTGGTCGGGCAATGCACTGACTGTGCATCGCGGAGGTATTTGCCCTACCACAAACCCCCATCGGCCCCGTGTTTTTGGTTTCTTTTCGGTTGGTACCTCCAGGTTCGACTACAACAACACTTGCCCTGCTGTTGTTCCCCCTTGGGCCGGCAAAGCGGCTGCATCCCCCGAAGGGTCTCAAGGCCCTCATGCCACTTGTGGTGCAGTTGGTTGTGAGGTGTTGTTGGATGTGAGTGATGCTACCACAGTTTTTTGTGTTACATGTGGTAACGTGCCATTGTGTGCCACCCACGCCCTGGAGGAGCAGTGTGGTGCCTGTGAGGAGGGCGCTTGGAATCAGGGTGAGACAATGACGCGACACAGTGGTGTTACATGGGGTCGTTGTCCGGCCCCACCTCAGTTCTACATGCCCGTTGACGGGGCTACTTTTTTTGCAATTCATGAACATTTGTCCCCTAGCCCCCTTCGAGTTGGGGTTGAGGGTCACCCTTCATATGAGGAGTGCCCATCGCGGCAAATGCATGCTAACCCCTTGCCTTCTGTGGGCTCAGATGGCACTTTCCTTGCTTGTCCCCCCGGTTCATTGGTGGTTTCGCGGGGTTTGATTGAAGGTGTTGCTTTGGCTTCCACCGATACCACAATTCGCGGGGTTTTGCATTGGTTTGCACTTTGGCACAAGCACCACCTCATGGATGTTGCACTGGCGGAGAGCTATGGTTGGGTGAAGTGGTGGCCATTCAAGACGGTTTCGAGAAAGAAGAAGTCGAAGCCGAAGCCCAAGGCGAAGTCAAGGAAGGGCAAGGAGAAGGCCGGAGAAGAAGATGAGGACGTGGAGGAGGAGGAAGAGGAGAAGCAAGAGCTGTGGTGCATCTGCAATCAGGTATTTGTGGGATCCGGGCATGGGTTCAACTGTGTTGTTGTTATTCATTAAGTCCCATTCATCTCAAAAGGTAGGGTCACTGGTGGGCTTTTTTGTTTGGCCTGTCTTCAGCGCCCCCCTATATGGTTGCAGTTCTTCAGGTTGAGTTGAATTGAATTGATCATCAACCTCTTTATTTTCTTCCCAGGATTCTACAATGGCCTACACATGTTTTTGCATGTTTGAGGGCAGTGGGGTTTGAACCAGGAACGTTTCGTTTGCAAGTGTAGCATGCATACCTCTCACCCACCCAGTGCCATGGTCTTGGAATACGGCCGTATACCTTGTGTATACGGCCGAATACCCACGGTATACGGCCGTATACCCCCAGTATACGGCCGTATACCGCGAGTATACGGCCGTATACCTGCCCACCCATTTTGAGTATACGGCCGTATACTCCGAGGTATACGGCCGTATACTCGGAGGTATACGGCCGTATACTCATAGTATTTGTTGCCAATTTCGGTCTATTTTGCCTAGTTCTTTGTTAGAATTCCACCCTTTCTTCCCATTCAGGTCCAGTATGATCCCTGGCCACTGCGCCGCATCACCGATTACGAGGTGGCCGAGCCCGAGGTGTCGGAGTTGGTGGCGCCAAAGGCTGCCGCAGGACAAGGGATCTCCGGTCGGCAGTACGTGGACCCCATTCCTGTGGGTCGGGGGGATGTTGCCAGTGCGCCCTCCGACCTGGGGTGCACCACTGGCAAGGACACGGGATACTATTCCCGTTTGAATGTCCGTGCCAGTGGTGCACTTTACGACATTCGCCTGCCCATTAGGGTTGTGGCGAATGTCGCAAAGGGGGGGGGGGTTGTGGAGGCCATTTGGGGGGCTGCGGTGTGGAGCAAGAGCTCCAGGAAGGTGCGGGTTTTTTTGAGCACCACGGGGGAAAAATGGAGCATTTCGGACTCCATTATGGTGCTCCAAAGTTTTAGGGGGGAGCCTGTCCCCGGGGAGCACTCCCTCGCCCTCCAGGCCGAGTTGGCCTCGAGGGCTGGGAAACAGCTTGGGGGGAGGGGGCTGAAGCGGGCTCATGATGAGCCCGCTGAGCCAAGGGCCACCCCTGCACCCACCCCCACCCGGAAGGCCCCCAAGCCTTCCGGGTCTGCTGCTGCTGCTGTTGCTGTTGGCTCGGGGGGGCTTGAGGGGTTTGGGGGGGTGGGGGGGATTGAAGCAGCTGCCCGCCGTGGCACATGCGAGGCCCTGGGGGACCTCGATGTGCCCAGCACCGCTGACATTGTCAGCGGTGTTGTGGCGGGCTTGGGGAAGTCCCGGCTGAACATCTCCCGAGAGATCGGGGAGTTCAGCCGGACTTCCCTGACCTCCTTGAGGGAGGCCCATGCCTCCCTCAAGGAGGAGCTGAAGGTTGCCCATGCTGAGGGTGACGCCAAGGACAAGAGGATTGCGGACCTGGAGACCAAGTTGGCCGATGCCACCACAAGTGCCCATGACTGGCACCTCAAGGCCAAGGAGTTGGAGACGCAACTCCAAGCGGCCAAGGCCAACGAGGAGTGGGCGAGGTCCATTGTGGCCCATATTGTCACACGGAGTGCACCCCCACCCCAAGGGTCTGGGAGTCAGGGCAGTGGGAGTCAGGGCAGTCAGGCCGCCTCCCCAGCACGTGGCCTCCCCCCAAAGCCGCAATGACTACCCCCATCCAACCCCGCCCTTGCAGCTTTATGCCGAGAGTTGGTGTACCGCAAGGTGCACATCTTGGGTGTACAAGTGCACAATGTGCAGTTTGGGCCTACAGGGACACGCAGGCAGGGGAAGGATTGGCGCCGTGCGCGCTTGTGCAGCGGCAATGAAAGGCAAAGGGAGCTAATTTGCCTTTCAAATGCACATGCGCATGCGAATTTTCCAAGGTGGTTCCATTGGACCACCATTCAAGTGGTACAATGCGATACTTCACAGAGAATGCCGGGCCATCGCCATATGAGGGATCCTTCTCCGCTTTCCGCCATCTGCGTTGTCGGGGCGCATATAGTGGTGGGGAGGTCTGTGTTGAAACAGGTGGAGTGCTCCATAGTCCCATGCAAGGGACCCCGATGCGGTTGGATCTACATGGAGGTGGTGTTGTGGATGCGAAGGCCTACAAGGGCTGGCCGGGTGTCGTTTTCAACTCCAAAGCCCACCACGGGCCTGCCCCATGGAGGGGGGGGCGCTATGCCATTGTTTTCTACAATGGGTGCAACACAGATTACCTCCCCGATAAGTCTGTTGATGAGTTATTGGCCTATAGCTTTCGTTTTTGGGGCCACTAGTGAGCAACGTATACTACCAGTATACGGCCGTATACCTCCGAGTATACGGCCGTATACCTGGAAGTATACGGCCGTATAGTCGAAGTATACGGCGAAAGATTTGTGCTGAATCGTACATGGTGTGCACATGTTGCATGCGCCTGTGCGCACGGTTTCACTGGGCAACTGTCCACATATGCCTGGCACATCTCTCCACAGCAATTAATTATTGTAAGCAATATGTTTGCAAATGCCCATCAGAAGGAGAAGGGGCTTTGTTTGGAGAGCATTCAAGATTTTTGTGAGGGAATCAAACGCCGGCATTTGACCCCCTATGCAGTATGTGCTCTGCATCCACAAACGTCAACGCCGGCACCCTATTTTGTTTCACATGTTATGGCCCACCCTGTTTTTTTTACAATAGGATTGCGGGGAAAGAGGGCAACGGCAAAGACGTTTTTGGATGTAATCGGTAGCATCAGCATTGCTTGGTGACGATGTACTTTTGCGACCCCATGCCCAAGGCCTCATGATTATTTTAAAAGATGGTGAGGTGGATGTGGCCGACAAGGAGGCAATTAACCTACTCCGATGGATGCGGCGGCACCACCTTTCCATCCGGGCATTGAAGGGTTGCATGAGGACCACATGCACTTGGGATGCCGTGGGGAAATTGAATGACCAAGTCAAAAAACTTGAAGCCGAGGGCGGCATAGAAATTGGGGGTACTCCCAAAAAATTATTGTGTTTTAAAAGTGGGGATGGGAACGTCATGATGTCGGGTTCGTGTGGGAAATGTTGGAATTGCAATCTCAAGTATGACCACTTTCAAGCCCATTTGTTTGCAATTGCAGATTTTCCAGTGCTTCCTCGCATTGGGTCCCTTATGTCTTGCATCCCTCCTGTCCGCAATGTTGGAGATGTGGCAAATTGTTGTGCCAGGGTGGGGACAGGCATTGGGAAACGTCTCAAGGACAGCGCCCGCACATGGGGTTCACCAGGAGCTCTAAGGGCCGTGTCCCGTTTTTTTCTAACCTCCGGCAAGAAGCAAAGGATATCCCTGTGGCTGAGAGAGTGATGCGTGCTCCCTCGAAAGAGAAGGAACACACTCTCGACATTAACGCCTCCCGTCTTTTTTTCGAAACACCTGAGTTGCACGCCGAGTTGGTGCGCATTGTTGCAATGTATTGTACCCATGTTGTGAAGTTGGAGGGCAACAGGTGGCTCAAAACCAGTGCCGTCCTGCACCTCATGTTGCAGGCCTGTTACTATATGCAAAAGATTTGGCGCCATGTGGGTCCTGTTCCCATGGATCAACGCCAACGTTATGCATCCATGGTTACACAATTCACCAAGGCATGGGGGGCATTGGGGTGCAGTGTTCCGGTTTGGGTGCATTGGGTGGTGTGCCACAGTGGGGCACACCTCCAAAGGTGGGGGAATTTTATTAAGTTTTCCTCCATTCCCACGGAATGGAGGAACAAAAGTTTTAAAATGGACATCCGCCATTGTTTTCAAGGGTGGAAGCTGAGCAAGCCTTATGTCACCAGATGGGGACTAAGGCATGCTCTGCACCTGGATGCCCTTGATTGGGGCATCCGGTTGTGGTTTGGGGAAAAGGGTTTGGGTAGAGAGGGGATCAAGTTTGGCACACAACTCATGCGGAAGAAGCATCGTGCACCAAAGCACATGTAGGTAAATATCATGTGATGTGCAATATGCGTAAGTGTGTATATTAGGTATTGGGATGCATCGTTCTAGGGCGTGGTGCGGAACCCCCCCAATTTTGGGTGTTGTTAATATGGTTTGAACCCGGAATTTCACATGTTACATGGGTGCACTATGATGCAACAATGTGCCTTCCATGTTTCTTTTGCTCGATAATGCCCGTTTTGCACTTTTTGCGATTTGATCTTTGTGTGCTCTAACTAGTTATCGCGGGGTTAGAACGGGGTTAGAGCACTAGTTATCGCGTGGGTTATCGCGCGATAACCTAGTTATCGCGGGGGTTATCGCGGGGGTTATCGCGCGATAACCTAGTTATCGCGTGGGTTATCGCGTGGGTTTTCGCGCTTCATTTTATGTTTCCCCTTTTCGCTTTAGCTCTCAAAGCTTTCATATTGACGCGTTCCCGTGGGGGGCCGGCCACGGGACGCTGCGGTGACACGCACAGGTGAGCAGGCAGGCAAAGCACTACGCTCACAAGGGCATCAATACGCTCGTGTCATGTGACAAAGCGTTTCAGGATCCTTGCCACTCTGCAACAAGGGAACGAAAGTATGTACAGCAACACATCAGAATATGTACACATGGGGTGAAGACTGGACTGGGTTAAGGGCATCACAGGACAATAGACACTCAGTCCTAACTCGTATCCCAATCCCAGGTCCGACCCTCTCAGTGGCTGGTGGGGGCGGGGGCTCAAACACAACCCATGCCCTGCTCAGTCCGGACCCTGAAACCCTGCCAATAGGGGGGGTGTCCCGCCCAGCCACAGGCGAGTTCCTGGGAGCCAAGGAACTCCAAGGCCAACCAACAGTGGCCCCCCATGCTCCCTTTACAGCGGGTCCCAACTCCTCTCTGAGCCAGAGGAATGGCCCCGCCATTATCCCCTAGGAGTTGGTAGCTGAAAATGGGCTGTTTCAGCCCAAACTGAAATTAGCTCAAAAATCTCCAAAGTTGACCCCTCGTCTGGACTCGCCAGAGGTAGTGACGAGGCAACTGACCCTATGCCCTTCGAGTACAAACTCCCTGGAGCCCTCACCCAGCCTGGTTCCCTCTGAGGTCCCGGCATCAGGGCACCACGTGTTCGTCAAGTGGGGTCATGATGCCAAAATCACCAAAATTGGCGTCATTCCCACGCGCGGCTCGCCCGGCCAGGGCAAGGCCAATGGCTCACAGGTTAGGAGGCAGGACCTCGGACTTCTGTCTGAGTGTACAACGTGAAATTAGGTCCAGGCTCCCTCTGGGCATAGAGATATGGTCCCGCCAATTGACCACACGGGGATGTGAAATTGGGGTCCCAAAAGGGGGTCATTTTGGCTGCCAAAATGAGCCAAAATTCGGGGGTGCTCCCAATAGTATATCTCCACGCCGGCTTGGAGATCGGATCCGTCACTCCATACGCGATCCACCAGGAGTCCAATGAAGACTCCCATGCACTTGGCTCTCACAGATGTCCACGCCACTGGGCGTGGTGACAATCCCAATTGGGTCCACAAATGCCAAGATGGCAAAATTGCCCACACTCACCTCGGGCTAGCACCTTAACGAAGGTCGCTCCGCTTCGCCCACGTGGTGTGTGAACCATGGGGACCAATATGCATAACACCCATGTCATATATGGTCCATTGGTCCATGCGTCCGGCGTGCACGGGTGGGCTCAACATAGTACACGGCGGGCAGCAAAAGTGGAAAATTGCTCAAAATGGCCAAAAATGCGCACACTCATGGTTGGGGCAAATGAGGCACATGCCCGACTCGGACCGGAGTGTGCCATAGTATTGGTATCAAGTCATATGTGTCCAACATATCTTTTGGGCGTCGCCCAACTCCTCCGGTTTCGGGAATGGCAGGGTCGCCAAGTGAGCCCATGATTTGGGATAGTCCCAAATCGCCAACATGGCGGCCACGGTGTGCCAAGCCCAAGAGGAGTTATTCGCCGGGTCCAAGATATGTTGGGCACCGAAGTATGTACTCTCATATCATACTTGGGTCATGATGTCAATTGAGCGCAACGTTGAAATACACGGTCGCCACTTGACATCATGACGGGCCAACAACGGCAAAATTGGCACAAAGATACACAAAAGTGCCTTGAGAGGTGCACAATTATATTATAATATCTTCGGCTTGGATCGTGCAATCAACTAATCCTTCTAAACATAATGACTTGACACCAATGACCTCTGATTCCACATATGTGCTCCACTCCGGGCGCTTTGAAAGGTCACGAGCGCTACTTCCCAAGTGGGCACATGAAATTATGGAAAATTGCAAAATACACACCTTGCTCCCAACGCATCGCTTCGGGATCACCACACAAGCTTCCCTTCACGAAGGTTAGGCTTGCAATTGATCGTAGGGAGTATGGAGAAGGGGCTTGCACAATATGAGGTCCATTGGCGGGTTTGGCTTGGAGCGATGGACCCGCTAAATGGGCACGCAACACAACACAAGGCACATACTCCATATTGCCCAAAAAGGTAGCTCCCCCCACGATATGTCATGCCCCTCCAAGGGCATAACTTTGTGTCAATTGCTCATAGGAACTCAAGGAGAGTTCCTATGCAACACCAACACTTGCGCGCTACACTCGAAAGTTATCTTAACGCACGCAATATCAAAGCCAAAGATTTGTAACGCAAACTCTACCCTCTTGACCATGATCCATTACACTAGCGCGCACGTGTGGAGACGCAAGGCATATAATGCTTCCTAAATTACGTCGGGAGTATTGTGAATACATCCCACGTTTCTTTATTGTCATTCCTCGCAAGCGGCACGAGATATGACCCTCACAAGTGGCCTCACGAATCAACTTTGTTTTGCCCATATCTCTAAGACAAATGGAGGGCAAGACAAAAGGAAAGTTGATTCGTGCATAGGGAAGCACGTACGTCCACTCGGAGGAGGTCAAATCAAGTGCGGAGATGTCGAAGTCGAAAATCCGATTTCGACATCCTGAAAAATTCGGATTAAGGTTGCGAGTGTAGAATGTGAAAATTGCGGATGCATCAATGCAATTCCTGAAGACTTTAGAGCCTTCGTCATGGATAGCGCTAGAATTTCCATTATTAACAGTTAAACTCGCGGTTACGCTAAAGTCGCGAGCTAACCGCCAGCTGTCAAGACAGTGAATATCAGAACGGAAGCGTAAAAATTGACGGAAACAATGTGAAAATGAAACCCTGTTGATTCCTGATGTTCTGATATATAAATCTCCGCTGGCGGTGCATCGGTTGCCGATGCGGGGCTTTACGGCACGGAACACGCTCCCGCCGGGCTCGCACCGGGCGTCAACGGGCGCCTTCCGTACATGGGGTTAGTGGACCGGAGACCGGTCTTCCCTTCCGTACTTGGGGTTAGTGGACCGGTGACCGGTTGTATGCCGTAACCTAGCCATGGGGTTCTGGGTACCGCTTCACCCCCCTCCTTAGAGCAAACCCTGGGGGGGGCTCGATAATACCCAAGCATGGCAGCGGGTACCCAGGACCATATCCTGAAGGGGGGGTGTCACATCCTCACTTCAGGCTGATTCGCAGGTTAGGCTCCAAACTCCACAGTAAGACAGGTATAGTGCTGTAGGGTCTTGTAACTTCAAGTATAGTATCAAGTATCAAGTCCCGGCTCCTGGCGGCGATTGTTCGGCATCCAAAGGACCCGTTAACCCATACCAGGCGCACCGGGTGCCGGCTGCTACGGTCACCACCACAGTGGCAGTGGCAGAAACGGCCAACATAGGCGTCACACGACGACCGAGGTGGTCCCACAGGTCGGGAGCGACCACAAAGATCCATCAGGCTCCCCCAAGCTTCCCAAGGCCCGCCGACTGGGGAGAGTCCCCACGGGTCCTTCCTCTGGCGCACCATGTCCATATCCATACGACGCGAGTCCAGAGTGGTACAGTCGAAAGAGCTCCTCCTTAAGGGATCGGGCATCAAGGCCGTCTTTTCCCTCGCCCTATTACCACGAAGGCCATACATGAGGGAGTCCTCATGCAGTGTGGGCGGAGGCGTCGACTCCTCAAACCACCAGTTTCCCAGGCAGACTGACCGAGGTCAGGAGCACCGGAGGCCGCCATCCGACTGCAAGTGCGTCTGCGAGTCGGTAGGCTCACACTGGGACTGACAGTGGCGGACCGCTGGGAGTGTAGTCAGGCAACTGGGCTTCCCGCCTGGCGCCATCAGGATCTCCACATCACAGCGAATAGGGCACACGGTATCACGGGCACTCAAACAGAAGAATCTGTACTTAGGTACTGGTCCAAGCTGGACCCTATGTAAGAGGACATGTAAACGGCGACTCAGGGTGCCCCTGTAATCCGTTTCGCATTCCCACAGGGGGGAAAAGACAGTCCATCCGTCGGTGATGGGCTGACAATCGCAACATACAGATGCACATATCCTGTGGAACAGAAAGACAAGCAATAAGCGGGGTAGATAGGCGTGTAAACACACTCTGGACAGAGCGCCAAACCACGCCACGGTCAGGATAAGGCGTATGCAGGAGGGTGGACAGGAAAACGCCTGAGTTCAGGCCATATATAGTCGCGACACACGTAGACTGGCCTGGATCCCGCAATTGCCATGGGACCAGACCACACACTCAAAAATCGCAATGCCGATGACAGCGGCATCCGTTGCGCAACGTCGTATGGGCTTCAAGGCCCCAAGAGCTCAGAAGAATGAAGGTCAGTCGCCCTACCTGGTTTCCCAAGGATTCAGCAGGGGGGGGAGTGACGAATAGAAGAAGAGAGGGCCCATCCTCCTCTGGATTCAGCAGGGGGGGGTATATGGCCACTCTGATGGCAGGTCACCGGAAGATGTAAGAGAGCAAGCAAGTGAGGGACGATCCGTTGACCACACAAGCGCTGAAAACACATCAGGGGAGAGCTCAGGGCGCTGATCAGGCACCCCTGGCTGCAATCGCCCGGGTGAGTGCCGCCAAGTCCGAAACGTGGATCTTGGTCTTGTGCTTGCGGATGTACTCCATGAAGGGAGTATTGACCCGCGGCACGAACGAGGAGACGGGTTCCCAGGTGTCGTGGGACGGCCCATAGCCTCGCCAACGAACCTTGAACTCCAGACCTCCGGGTGCCGAGGCCTTCGGACGCTGAGCCAGGATCTTCTCGACTGTATAGTCGTCCTGCTCCGCATAATCGTCGTCCGAGTCAGCCTCATGTGCGGCGTAGCTCAGGGACACATGTTGGCCACGGAGGTCGGGTTCCCGCACACGGAGCTGACTCTCGTGGCGCTCCCGGAACTGTCCGTGACCCACCTTGATGCGGTAGGTGTCCTCACTAATCCTGCGGACCACCTCGCCGGGTGTGAACCAGGTCTTGGTGCGGTGGGTGCCCATGGGGCGGGGTCTGATCACCCACACCGGGTCTCCCACCCTGAACTTCTGCGCTGTCGAGCTCGGGGCGGACTTCTGACGCTCAGCATGCTCCTTCTCGAGTTGCTGGCGGATGTCCCGCGCCGTTTGCTCTTGCCGCGCGAAGAACTCCTTGGCGTCCATGGCCATACCATCACCGGACAAGGGAAGTCCCCTACCCAGGGGGTCCCTGCCGAACAGAATCTGGTGAGGGGACAAACCACCCGGTGTGGGGGTGTCATGATGGGCCTTCAGAGCAGGCGACATCTCCTCAAACCAGTTCCGACGTGGATTGGTGATGTGGATTTTGCGCAGCTTCTCGAACAGCTGCCGTCCAGCCACTTCAGCACGGCCGTTAGACCGTCTGAGATAGGCGACGCTCTTGGCATGACGTATTCCCATGAGGGAACACATAGCCTTGAACCAGCCACCAGTAAACTGGGGCCCTCGGTCACTGCAAATGGTGCGGGGGATGTCAAAGACGGTCAGCCAATGACGAATCATCATGACTGCCACTTCCTTGGCAAGCAACCCCTTTTTGCGTGCCGGAACGGCTACAACGTAGCCGCTGTGGCGGTCCACACAGAGAACCACACAGTCAAAGGTCTCCTTGCCAATGTGCACTTCGGGCGAGGAGAAGACGTCCATGGCCACGCTCTCCATGGGCTGGTCAGGAACCGGGGTCCATTGGGCTTCCCCCTTGACGTTCCGGTTGTCGGGATTGCAGGCCTGGCAGACCGAGCAACCCTTCCTGACCTTCTTGATGGCGGTGTAGAGAACGATATGGTCGATCTCGAACCGACGCTGCATGTCAAAGGCTTGCTTCTTGACCCCTGGGTGCAGCATGTGGTGGTGCCAAGCCTCACAAAGCTCGAGCACCCGGGACTCCGGTACTAGCAGCTTACCATTCCGGTAGAGCTTGCCATCTTCCTCAGTCAGCCCCTTTGGCCACTTCTGCCCGTCATCAGGGTCGGTCACAGCCCTATTCTCGGCCGCAAAGGCCTCAGACTTGGCGTAATCGTCGGTCCAGTCGTCCTGGAGGCAAGACTCCGGGAAGAGGTGCTTGTCGGACTCAGCTCCCTCAGGGGCGAGTACACTGACCGCTCTGCTCACCCTCTTTCCGAGGGGGGCATCCGCAGCCATGACGACGAAGCATTTTACACCCTCCTCCTCCATCAGGCGCTCCATTTCAATGATCCTCTTGGCTTCAGCGGTCTCAGCCTCATCGCCATGGGCAGAGATATCCGTCATGCCCTTGCTGGCGGGATAGGCCCACGTACTGAGACAGTCCTCCACGGTGTTATCCTTTCCAGGAATATACACAACCGTGAGGTCGAACTTGGCCAAGGTCTCATGCCATCTTGCCCGTCGGGAGGCGGGACCAGAGGGGGTGTCCACGTGCTCCTTGTGCCACGACTGCAGACTCTGATTGTCGGTGCAGACGGTGACGGGATGGAGGGCTATGTAACCAGCCCAATTCCTGAGAGCCATGACGATGGCATACGCCTCCTTTTCACGGGGCGTCCACGTCCGTCTCTGGCCTTCCGCCAGGACTCGGCTCCAGAAGGCCACGGGCACGTGCCTCCCCTCGTCAAGCACTTGCTCCAAGACAGCGCCAACGGCGTAGTCGGAAGCATCGGTGCGCAGGGGGAACCCTCGGTCGGGATCCACGAGGTGCAGACCCACTGCGGATAGCAGCGCCTGCTTCATCCCCTCAAAGGCATGGTCGGATTCAGCATCCCAGACCAGAGCCTTCTTGGACCCCTTCTTGGTCTCCTCTCGGTTGCCCTTGAGCATGGTCGTCATGGGGGCTGCATACTCGGCATACATTTTGATATACCCCGAGTAGTAATTGCAGAACCCCAGATACGCCCGTAGCTCAGAGACCGTCTCAGGCTTTTCACAGTGCTTAGTCGCAGCCACCTTGCCAGGTATGGGCTTTCGCTGCCCGTTCCCAACTACGTGGCCAGCGAAGACCACCTCGCTTACCGCAATGGTGGCCTTGTCACTGCTGCCCGTGAGTTTGTGCCGAACCAGAAGGTCGAACACTCGGGTGACGTCCCTTTCATGTGCCTCCAGGAGCTCCTCGTAGCTCATACTGGGGTCCCCGGACGCGATGATCACGTCGTCCACGAAGGGGTCCGCACAGTCGCGCACCGGCTCAAGCAGGTTCTCCAGCATCCGCTGAAAAGCCGCATTGCCGTTGGTAACGCCCATGGGCATCACCTTCCACTGGAGAGGTCCAAGTGGAATGCTCATGGCCGTGCAGGCACGGGACTCCTCGGCGAGAGGCATCTGATGATAACCATGTTTCAGGTCAATCACGGTGAAGATCCTCCGCCGGTGTTGTTCTTGCAGCATGTCCTCAATGAGGGGAAGCGTATAGCTATCATGCTGCGTTTGGGCGTTCAGGCCGCGGTAGTCGACCACGAGCCGCCACTCACCGGTAACCTTCTTGGGGACGACGAAGCACGGAGAGGCCCATTCAGAGTGGCACGGCTCGAGCCAGCCTCTCTGGATGAAGTCACGGAGGATCTTCTCCATGGCCTCTTTCCTCTCGCCCCTTAGGGCAAACTCCCGGTGCCGATACACACGGGGGTCCTGCTTCAGTCGTATCTTGGCCTCGCCATACGGTCCACGCACCGGGGGGGGAAACACAGGCTTTCCGCTGAAGAAGGTATCCCCATACTTCTGCTTCAGCCTGGCCCTCAATGCCTGAATCTTGGGGCAATGGTCGGACTCCGCCTTGGCTTTTCCGGGCACTTGAACCACGGAGCTTACTTGAGGGGTAGCTACTCCGCTCAGTTTCGGCTCAGGCGGTCTTCCCAGGTGGCCAAAAGGGCCATCTCTGGTCTTGCCTCGGAAGAGATCGCCGTAGGTGGGTGGGTTACCCCCGATTGGCTCGTCCTGGCTGGATAGGTGGTCCAGCACCCTCTGCACGAAGTTGTTCCCGTCATAGGAACCAGAGACGATCGAGTCCACTTCCCACCAGGCTTTGTCCTGGCCTTTGCCCTCACGCTGGTTTCCCCAGTCGTGGAAGGGCTGATCCATATACCCCTGAACCAGATCCAGCTCCTCTTCTGTGAGGGGGTCTTCCGATTCCGATTCTTCGATGTCAACAGGGGGAACCGCAAAGCATTGCCGCCAGGGCTCTGCTATGATGCGGTTGACACACACGAAGTCCGTGGCGTCGGCCTGATCAAGGCCCCCATCCACATAGTGGAATTCTGTTGGCCATCTCTGGGGTGGCATGGGCTGTCCCTTAGCGTCCTGATAGACACTCTCTCCAGCCGGTAGGACGACCTTGTTTAAGGTCATGTTGGTCAATGAGGCTACCCAATGTCGGGTACTTTCCTCCTCTGTGCGTCCCATAGGAACAACCAGCACTGCCTTGGAGCGGTCTTTGCGAATCTTCGCTATCGCTCTTGGAATGTCCCAACAGGGGCAATGGATCCACATCAAGCCCTGATGCGGACCCCAGTGCTTCTTCCACGCGGAGTCCTGGGCGCTCCAGTACTTCCCACACACCCGAAGATGGGCGGAGGTTCCTGAAGAGAACGCATCCAGGGCCAGATCCGACGCTCCCAGGTCCGCGACCACTCGGTTCGCCACTTCCGGCATTACGCCGTACTCCTGGTTTGCTGGCCCAGTGGGCTCAGTGTCCAGCGCGGCCATCTCCAGCTGATTGCGTTCGGGTTGGATCCATTGGCATTCCACATGGTGCTCAGGTGACGAAAGCCACGAGAGCTGGTCGTCCTGGTACAGGGTCATGGAGGCCTGGGCCGGGAGGACGCCAGAGTCTGTCTCCATCATGAAGTCGTACCCAACGATCATGTCGCAGTCCATCTCGGCCTCGTAGAAGCGACCGTGCAGGAGGATTTCCTTGCCGAGGTCTGGGCGGCTCAGCTCACGATGGTTCACGAACTGCAGCCCAATGGCCGCTTCCTTCGTGCCTCCCACCATGTACTGGCCGTTCGCCACCTTCAGCCTGACAGGTTTCCGACTGTCGGTCAGATACTCTGGTGGAAGTAGGCCAGCCTTGACCAAGCTGACTTGAGCTCCCGTGTCGACCAACACGTCGAAAACCTTTTCCACTTCCCCGCATAAGGCACGGACCTTAAGATGCAACTGCCGCTCGCGACCGACACGGCGCACGGCGTGCAAACTCAGGATCTCCGGCCGTTCCAGAAGCTCAACAAGCGACTGGTGCAGGTCGTGGACAATGGGCTCAGGCTGCCCATCTGCAGCATCCAGCTGCGGTCCGGGTGATCCTCCGATACTCTCGGATAGATCTTGAAGTACATCAAACACATTCTTGGTCGCGAAGGACGGACGGGTGCAAGGGTTCGTGCCTTCACTTGCTCTCACCCCGCCTCCGCGACTGGGTGCCGGACCGGGCCTTCCGCCCGCGGCAGTCCCTTTGTGCTTATCGACTCCCGACTGGGATTGTTCGGCGCTTCCCACGTCACCATCCTGCGACCGCCCTAGCTGGGGCCCTTGGCTGCAGGGGCTCCGGTAGGGGGCGTCGGTTGTGGAAGTAGGGGAAGTCTCCTCGGCATGAACCTCGTTGACGCCCTTCTTCCTTTCCCTTCTTTCCTTTCTAGTCGTCTTGTTCTTGTCCTTGTTCTGGTCGTTCTGGTTGTTCTCCTTGTTCTTGTTGTCCGACGTGGGGACCCAGTTCCTCTTGATCTCCTGGATCTCCTTGGCCAACTCGGTCCCCTGTGACACCAGCTTGGAGAGCTCGTCCCTGTCCACCTCCACCTTGGCTTCCCGGATACCCGCGGGCGCACGCTTCTTCGACCTGTGCGCCTTCTTGTAAGCCTCCGTATCGGCCTTGTGGACGGGGCATGTTCGGTGGTCATGGTTGAAGCCTCGCTTCCTCCCATAACACACGAAACAGCCCTGAGGGTGAGCTCGTATGAACTCCCCAAAGGACAGCGCAGGGTCGCCAATGCGGCTAGGGTCCCTCTTCTCCTGCTTCCTCCAACCCTGCTGCAGGGGCTTCTAGTTTCCCGGTTTGCTTCCCGCGCTCAGGTTCTTGGCCACGAAGGCACAAACGGCCACCTCGGCGGGCTCATCGTCGTCGTCATCGTCGACGAGAGTTCCATCGCCGTTGGCTCCCGCTGGCTCCATGGCAGCTTCCCCGCCAGGTCCCTCGCCAACGTAGTTGACGTCGCGGTCGCCGGGCCTCAACCCGCGGGTGTGGTGGAGGTTCTGGTACTCCTTGAGCACCTCCTCTCCAACCCACTCCAGGATCTCGTCGCAGCTCATCCGCGCCGGGATGGCCTGCAGACGGATGGTCTGGCTGCTCAACTCACACTCATCAAGGCGCCACATCGCGGTCTTCTCGCGATCGCCCGAGACGGTGATGAGGAGAGCGTTCCGCAGGGAGTGCCGTTTGACATCCCGGGCCACGTTCCTCCTTGTCCAAGCCACCACGTTCGTATGATACTCTTTGGGGTGCATCATCTTGACCGTGTGGTTGGACTTGGCCCGCTTTGATTCCTCCTTGGTGACCCTCTTGATCCATGCTTCCGGCAGCATGGAGAGCAGGCGAGCCTGCTCGTCACCCTCGTTCCAATCCTCCACGTTGCGGCGGAAGAGGGTGTAGTTCCCTCGGAAGTCACGCCAGTCCCGTAGGCGGATCTCCCGTCCATCATGCTCAAGCTTGATGGACTTCCAGCGCTTGGCAGCAACCTGCGGAGCGTCCACCCGCTCCTGCTCATTGAGCCACTTCTTGGCTTTCTTGAGGGTCTTGATTTTCCCCTCATTGGTCGCCATGAAGTATAGCTCTCCGAGCACTTCCGGCAGGCGGTACCTGAACCGTCTGAAGACATACTTCTCCGCATCAGCGGGATGCATGTCCTCAGTAACGGTTACCCCCCAATCGTCCAGCTTCTCCAAGGAGCGGTCGAGGTTGAGGGGGTTGCCGTCGTACATGGGGGGCTTGATGTCCTTCAAGTCTTACCACACGGCGGCATCCGCGGCCTTAGAGACCATGAACGCCGGCCGCGAGGTCGACCGAGGTTCCCATCGGCCTCTCCCACGGACTCCCACGGCTGCCACGTCCATCTCCTCCATGGAATCCCTGTGGCCACGCCGCGGTTCCTCCATGTACGCTGAACCCAGATGTTCACGCCGTACCCCTTCAATGTATGCCTCCTCATCACGGCGCCGGCGGCTGCGTTCAGCGGCCTCCCGTCGTACACCACGCGGCGGGCTGATGTCGAACTCCTCCAGGTCCAGGTCCAGGTCCTCACCTTCGCCGACATCCCACTCCACGTCTCCTCTGGGGACCTCATCCCTGAGTCCACCATAACGTCCACCAGCCATTGGGATTGGCTCCGGGGCTGGTGCGGGGCGCCGGGGGCGTACCGGTGTCCGCGGCGGAGCACGGCGGTTGCGGTACTCCGCGCTGAGCCACTCATCACGCCAATCCTCACTGCCACTGCCGGGCGGCACGCGCTCGTTGCGGCGGCCCGCGCTGTGGTGAGAGGGGGCGGTGAGAGAGGGGGCACTGGCGCCGGGGCGACTCCTGGGGGCTCCGCCGGGGGCGTGGGGTCTGCCTGGACCTGGTCCAAGTCCCCAGCCGTCGTCCGACGAGCCAGACTCCAGGGGTGGGTGGTCTCTGCCGACGCTCCCACGGGCCTCCAGCGCGTCCAGCCTCTGCTGCAGGCCGCTGATGACCGTGTTCAGCTGCCTGGTCTCGGCCCTGGCGATGTCCAGCTCTCTCTGCGCGCGCGCGGCGACCTCGGAGATGCGAGTCATCTCGCCCTTGCCCGTGTCTACCTCGCGCTCGAGGAAGTGGACCCTCCTGCGGAGGTAGACAATTCACCGCCAGGTGGTATCCGGGTCGCCGTTCCCTGGTGGGTCGTCGGGGTACCCAGGGGGTCCTCCAGGAGGGCCTCCGCCGGGTCCGCCCGGTCCAGGGGGTCCTCCCCCGCCCGGTGGTCCGCCTCCAGGGGGTCCACTTGGCGGGCGTCCTCCAGGGGGTCCTGATGGTCCTCCGCCAGGGGGTCCCGGTGGGTCTCCGCCGGGTCGCCTCGGTGGGTCTGAGGATGGGCGCTTCCTCGTGATGCCGAAGTCCATGTCGTCATCCTCGTCCATGTCGCCCCACCTGGGCGTCTCGGTCTCGGAAGACTCCGAGCTCCGGTAGGGAGGGAGGAGATCCTCATCCTCACCTTCCGGCTCCATGGGGACGTCTCCGCCTCCTCCGCCCGTCCAAGCCACCACTTGGCGATGTCGGCGGCCTCGTTCATCCCCTGTCGCTGGACCGTCGCTGGCGGTGAAGAAGGGGTCACTGTCGTGGGGGTGTCTGCCCGCTGGCCTCCGTGGCCTCTCGGGGGTCTTCCCCTTGACCTTGCTCCGTCGATGAGCGGTGGGGCCACTGCTCCCACTGCTGCCCGTGTGGGCCTCGTCCAGCGTCATCTTGGAGGAGGCGTCCCCTTCGAAAAGCTTTCGAAGGGTCTCCACTCGTGATCCTCCCGGGGGAGTCTCGCGGCGGAGTTTGGCCTCTGCCTCCTCCATTGCGGCGGCAATGGCTGCGGCAGCTCGCCTTTCGGCCTCCTCCCGGGCACGAGCCGCCTCGGCTTCCCGGGTCTGCTGCAGCCGCGCCTTCTCTGCTTCCAACGCCGCCAGCTCCGCCTCCGTCTTGGCCCTGTCCTCAGCGACCTTCCGTCGCGCGGCCTCGATGGCGTCCTTCTTGGCGGCGTCCGCCTGGGCCTTAGCCGTCGCTTCGGCGTGGGCCCTTTCCTCCGCCTCCTTCTTTGCCCTTTCTTTGGCAAGCGCCTCTTCCAGCGCCCTCACCTCGGCCTCCTTGCAGGCAATGGCCTCCTGCGTCAGGCGGGCTTCCTCGTCGGCTGCCGCCAACTCACCGTTGACCTGGGCAGTCGCTGCCCCATGGGCGGCTACGGCCGTGAGTCCGGCAGCAATGGCCGCCACGGTCTGGGCGTGGATGGCCATGCCATGCGCCCACTCCGCAGCCTCCTCCTGGGCGATGCCGACGGCGCCCTCCACGGCAGCGCTGTGCTGCCTGGCCCGTTGCCGGGCAACCCGAAGGTTGCAGGGCACCCCACAGGCGCGCTCACAGGCGCGCGCCACGTCCCTGTCGGGAGCGACGCTGCTGCTGGAGCTGGCCTGGTCGGCCGGCATCCTCCCGCGGTGGGCCGACTCCACGTCGCTGCTGGGGCCTGCTGGGGCCTGCTGGGGCCTCAGGAGCAGCGGACGGGGCTTGGCCTTGGTCTGCTTGGCGACTTGGATGAAGTCGCCGAGGGTGGCATGGCCGGGGTGATGACCACCATTGGCCCGTTGGGGACTGGGGGCTGGGGTTCCGCCCTTGGCGCCTTGGGCGGCTTCGGCGGCCAGGGACTCCTGGTACTCCCGCCACTTCCGGTCCCGCTTCCTGTCCCCGGCGGACCGCTTCTCCTTCCCCGGAGACGAGCTGCTGCTGCCCTGCAGCCTGCGCTCGCTCCCCGGTTCCGGGAAGTTCTTCTCGATCATGTCCCACATGGAGACGTTGATCGAGGCGCCCGACGGGTACTCGTTGGGCATCTCGTCCTCCTCAATCCCGTCGGGACGCAGGCCTTCGCCGGGCCTGTCCGGCCGGGTCCACGTCCTCCAGCGCCTCTGCTGGAAGCGGAAGGCGTACCCTTCCGCCCGCAGCCAGTCCTCCACGGCCTGCAGGCGGTCGGGGGCCATGTCCGTGCGGAGCTCGAAGCTCCTGGGCATGCCGCCTTCGCACTGGGGGTGGCTGTGGCGGTAGTGCTGGTCCCAAACCAACCCACGCAGTAGGTGCGCTGCATGGGGGTGGGGCCGCGGCCACGTCCTACCCGCTTCTTGCCTGTTTACCATGGCAGCGGGGGGCGTACTTGGTCTTGAGGTCCTTGGTGTGCACTCGTTCCACTCAACGAACAGGTGGCCGTTGTTGAGGCGGGTGCTGCAGCACTGGATTGGGAGTGCGGCTGGTGCTGGTCAGCAGGTGGATGTGGAGGTGGTTGACGCGGCCTTGCTGGTCGGCCGACAGGACTTGCTGATGCAGGAGTCCTGGTCTGTGCACCTCTTTCACGGTCGCTGCGCGGTCAGGGCGATGCTCTGGACAGCGCTGCGGGCTCCGTGACGAACTCGGCGCTGTCGCTGGGTGGCGCTGCGAGCCGCTGCGCTGCGCTGCGAGCTGCGAGCTGCGCCGCGCTGCTCGGGGTTGGTGGCCCCGAGTGGCACGCGAGGGCTGGGTAACCCCGCGGCGGTGAAACGCTTTTGACGCGTTCCCGTGGGGGGCCGGCCACGGGACGCTGCGGTGACACGCACAGGTGAGCAGGCAGGCAAAGCACTACGCTCACAAGGGCATCAATACGCTCGTGTCATGTGACAAAGCGTTTCAGGATCCTTGCCACTCTGCAACAAGGGAACGAAAGTATGTACAGCAACACATCAGGATATGTACACATGGGGTGAAGACTGGACTGGGGTAAGGGCATCACAGGACAATAGACACTCAGTCCTAACTCGTATCCCAATCCCAGGTCCGACCCTCTCAGTGGCTGGTGGGGACGGGGGCCCAAACACAACCCATGCCCTGCTCAGTCCGGACCCGGAAACCCTGCCAATAGGGGGGGTGTCCCGCCGAGCCACAGGCGGGCTTCTGGGAACCAAGAGGCTCCAAGGCCCACCGACGATGGCTTCCTATGCTCCCTTAACAGCAGGTCCCAACTCCTCTCTGAGACAGAGGAATGGCCCCGCCATTATCCCCTAGGAGTTGGTAGCTGAAAATGGGCTGTTTCAGCCCAAACTGAAATTAGCTCAAAAATCTCCAAAATTGACCCCTCGTCCGGACCCGCCAGAGGTGGGGACGAGGCAACTGACCCTATGCCCTTCGAGTATAAACTCCTCGGAGCCCTCACCCAGCCTGGTTCCCTCTGAGGTCCCGGCATCAGGGCACCACGTGTTCGTCAAGTGGGGTCATGCCCTCCCACGCGCAGCTCGCCCGGCCAGGGCAAGGCCAATGGCTCACAGGTTAGGAGGCAGGACCTAGGACTTCCATCTGAGTGTACAACTTGAAATTAGGTCCAGGCTCCCTGTGGGCATAGAGATATGGTCCCGCCAACTGACCACACGGGGATGTGAAATTGGGGTCCCAAAAGGGGGTCATTTTGGCTGCCAAAATGAGCCAAAATTCGGGGGTGCTCCCAATAGTATATCTCCACGCCAGCTTGGAGATCGGATCCGTCACTCCATACGCGATCCACCAGGAGTCCAACGAAGACTCCCATGCCCTTGGCTCTCACAGATGTCCACGCCACTCGGCGTGGTGACAATCCCAATTGGGTCCACAAATGCCAAGATGGCAAAATTGCCCACACTCACCTCGGGCTAGCACCTTAACGAAGGTCGCTCCGCTTCGCCCACGTGGTGTGTGAACCATGGGGACCAATATGCATAACACCCATGTCATATATGGTCCATTGGTCCATGCGTCCGGCGTGCACGGGTGGGCTCAACATAGTACACGGCGGGCAGCAAAAGTGGAAAATTGCTCAAAATGTCCAAAAATGCGCACACTCATGGTTGGGGCAAATGAGGCACATGCCCGACTCGGACCGGAGTGTGCCATAGGATTGGTATCAAGTCATATGTGTCCAACATATCTTTTGGGCGTCGCCCAACTCCTCCGGTTTCGGGAATGGCAGGGTCGCCAAGTGAGCCCATGATTTGGGATAGTCCCAAATCGCCAACATGGCGGCCACGGTGTGCCAAGCCCAAGAGGAGTTATTCGCCGGGTCCAAGATATGTTGGGCATCGAAGTATGTACCCTCATATCATACTTGGATCATGATGTCAATTGAGCGCAACGTTGAAATACACGGTCGCCACTTGACATCATGACGGGCCAAAAACGGCAAAATTGGCACAAAGATACACAAAAGTGCCTTGAGAGGTGCACAATTATATTATAATATCTTCGGCTTGAATCGTGCAATCAACTAATCCTTCTAAACATAATGACTTGACACCAATGACCTTCGATTCCACAGATGTGCTCCACTTGGGGCGCTTTGAAAGGTCACGAGCGCTACTTCCCAAGTGGGCACATGAAATTATGGAAAATTGCAAAATACACACCTTGCTCCCAACGCATCGCTTCGGGATCACCACACAAGCTTCCCTTCACGAAGGTTAGGCTTGCAATTGATGGTAGGGAGTATGGAGAAGGGGCTTGCACAATATGAGGTCCATTGGCGGGTTTGGCTTGGAGCGATGGACCCGCTAAATGGGCACGCAACACAACACAAGGCACATACTCCATATTGCCCAAAAAGGTAGCTCCCCCCACGATATGTCATGCCCCTCCAAGGGCATAACTTTGTGTCAATTGCTCATAGGAACTCAAGGAGAGTTCCTATGCAACACCAACACTTGCGCGCTACACTCAAAAGTTATCTTAACGCACGCAATATCATGGCCAAAGAGTTATAACGCAAACTCTACCCTCTTGACCATGATCCATTACACTAGCGCGCACCTGTGGAGACGCAAGGCATATAATGCTTCCTAAATTACGTCAGGAGTATTGTGAATACATCCCACGTTTCCTTATTGTCATTCCTCGCAAGCGGCACGAGATATGACCCTCACAAGTGGCCTCACGAATCAACTTTGTTTTGCCCATATCTCTAAGACAAACGGAGGGCAAGACGAAAGGAAAGTTGATTCGTGCATAGGGAAGCACGTAGGTCCACTCGAAGGAGGTCAAATCAAGTGCGGGGATGTCGAAGTCGAAAATCCGATTTCGACATCCTGAAAAATTCGGATTAAGGTTGCGAGTGTAGAATGTGAAAATTGCGGATGCATCAATGCAATTCCTGAAGACTTTAGAGCCTTCGTCACGGATAGCGCTAGAATTTCCATTATTAACAGTTAAACTGGCGGTTACGCTAAAGTCGCGAGCTAACCGCCAGCTGTCAAGACAGTGAATATCAGAACGGAAGCGTAAAAATTGACGGAAACAATGTGAAAATAAAACCCTGTTGATTCCTGATGTTCTGATATATAAATCTCCGCTGGCGGTGCATCGGTTGCCGATGCGGGGCTTTACGGCACGGAACACGCTCCCGCCGGGCTCGCACCGGGCGTCAACGGGCGCCTTCCGTACATGGGGTTAGTGGACCGGAGACCGGTCTTCCCTTCCGTATTTGGGGTTAGTGGACCGGTGACCGGTTGTATGCCGTAACCTAGCCATGGGGTTCTGGGTACCGCTTCAATATTCTTTGATAATGGCCCTTGCTGCTGCCCACGCTTGGTGGGAGCACCATCAAAAGCTCTTTGGGGTCCGTCCCCGTGGCGGTCCTGAGGGGTTTACGATGGGTGATACCAATGTGAGGCGCCCTGTGGCGACCTGCTTTGAACATGGTGTGGACTTTGGACTCCTTGTCCATAAGTCCCCCTTCATGGCGGACAAGCGAAACCCCCTGGTTCTCAGCAACTACATCTTCGAGTTGCTAGAGGTAAATCCAGGGGTTGCTGGATATTTGATCCAGCTTCATCCGGACGATGTGGACGCCGTGGTGGATTCCGTCACCGCCCATGCCGAGAAGAGTGCGGGGACGAAGACGACCCTCTATGTGGGTCAGGAGGACGAGGAGGAGGAAGTGGAGGAGGAGGAGGAGGATGCGGGGGGGCCCGGGGCTGGGGGGAGGAAGGAGAAGCCCCACAACCCCCTCATGATGAGTGTCCAGAAGGTAAGGATCCGACCGGGCAAGGGGAAGGGGAAGTCGGATGGTTGGTTCCCCCACCCCTCACCCACAACACCCGCCGGGTCTGCACTGACGACCCCGAAAACAAGCTCCCCATGCACTCCCTTTGCCCCACAAGGGAGTGGGACCGTGAGTGGTATGGGGTCACCACTCCCAACATTGTTTCGGGGCAGGGGGTGATGCTTTTTCCATTTGGGGCAACACCCCCCCTTATTGGGGAGGCGGAGAAGGTGGTTGCCGCCGAGCCCTTGGGGGCCTTTAATAGGGACCCCAATGACCTTGTGCTCACGGTGGGGGGAAAGCTGGTGGTCAACCACCTCCTGGAGCACGATTTGTTGAGTGATGTGCAGCTGCAAAGTCTTTTGGATGATTTGGATAGGGTGCCTCTCTCAGAGAAGGCACCCATTTTCAATGAGAACCCCCCCATTGTCGGCAGGCCCCAAGATTCTGGGACCCGCCGTACATTGTATGGCAACTATGGGGGTGCCAACCACCACAGGCACAACCCCCACAAGCTCCATGATCTGCCAGTCCTCAAAAGGGTGGCAGATCGTGTGCTTGAGACGGCGGAGAAGACTGTGGTGGGGGGGGTTGGATGGTGCTGCACCATCCTTGACATGGCCGAAATTTCGAGCTATGACCACACCCCCCAGCACCTCCATCGCGAGGCCCCCCCCTACACCATTCCTGAAGGCACATTGATTGTCAATTGCCTTATTATGCTAACCCATAATCATGAGGAGGAGGATGAGTCACATTTTCTTTTTGTGCCCTCCAGCAGTTCGGGGTTCCTTGACCCTTGGGTGGAGAGGGCTGTGCCATTCAAGAGGGGCACTGCCTTTTTTTTTAATGCCCTTGATGTCCACAGGGGGTCGGGGATTCCCAAGGCCTCCCCCATGGGGGTAAGGGACCCCCGCCTCATGGCATTTTGTGCCATTGAGCTTACCCAGGGGGGGAATCTTCGATTCCCCAACCTGCACGTGACGCAGTCCATTAAGAGGCCCCAGCTGGGGGCACCTGCTGGCCGGGTGGCCAGGACAGCCCAGTGTGATGGGGCGGTTAGGTGTAGGGGGAAGGTGGTAGCCAATTGCTACGGATGCAATCGGCTGATTTTGTGCACCGCCTAACAAGGATGGCCTTTGTGTGCCATGCCAGGAGGGGGAGGAGGTGGAGGGGGGGGAGGAGGAGGAGGTGGTGATGGACCCCAATGGGGTCAGCATTGAGCAATCTGCTCAGTGCTTGCTCCCGGTGGGAACAACCACCGGGCATTTTTTGTTGTCGGGGTGGGGGATTGGGAGGGAGGTGATTGCCCCCCTCACTAATGAGGAGGCGGGGGCGGTCGCAGGCCACCCTGATCAGTGCCCCTTGGCCAAGGTGTGCCATGGGGAGGCACAGCCCTGGCCCACCTTGCAAGGGCATGTTGGGATGAAGGTGCCGGCGGGCACCATTTTGGTGGTGAGGAGGGGGTTGTATGGGGGAGTGGCAAGGGTGTCCCCTGAGGTGGAGGGGGTGGCCCAGGTGGTGGAGTGGCGGCAGGTGGGGGAGTATGCGGCCGTCACGGACTTCGTGTGGCTGCGGAGGCTGGGCCTGGTGCTGGACGACGCCAAGAAGGAGGGCCAAGGCATGTGTCCATGTCACCAGGTGTGAAAACTTCCCACAACACCCTGCTCTAAGCCCTGCTCTAACTAGTTATCGCGCTAGGTTATCGCGTTCTAACTAGTTATCGCGGAGTTATCGCGGGGGGTTATCGCGGGGGTTATCGCGCGATATCCTAGTTATCGCGGGGGTTATCGCGCGGGTTATCGCGTGTTTTTTTTTGTTTCTTTTGTTTTTTTCAGGCTACCATCTTGCAGCTGCCCCGCATCTTCGTCAAGGACGACGTTCAGGCAGCCGAGGCAGCAGGCGGGGCGGCAGAAGCAGCGGGGGCACGGCCCGCCAAGCCGGTGGCGGCCCAGTTGGAGCTGGAGGGGGAGAAGAGGCTGCCGGAGGGGGCGTCGTGGCGGTTTGGGGAGCCTGGGGATGAGGCCTGCAGGATGGGGGGGACGGGATGGTACCGGCAGGTCACCATCACAGAGAAGGAGGGGGGGGTGGAGAGGAAGACCAACCTCACCCTCCCCTCCTATGTGTCGGTTGGGGGGGAAACGGCCAAGTGGCCGCAAGCCGCAGAGGGGGAAACGGTTGCGGCTTTTTTGTGTTTGTTTGGGATGAGCGACCCCCCCCAAAGGAAATCTTATTTCCTTTTGAGGGTGTGTTTTTTGTGGGAGGGGGAGTATACGGGGAGGGAAGTGTGGCAGAAGCTGCACAGGGGGGGGGGCATCCACCAGTTTGTTGGGTATGACCCCCCCCCTTCTGTGGTGGACGCCACTGCCGATTGGGTTCGGCAGTATGCACCCAAGGGGGGAAGGCCGGGAAAAGGCCAGACGAAGCGGGGACCAGACGTGGTGGTGGTTGAGCCGGATGCCCCCCCCCCCCCCTTAGGGGTAAGGGCCAAACCCCCGCCCCCAAGCCCTCCCCAAAGCCATCGAAGGTGGCAAAGGTGGCGGCAGCCCAGCCCCCCCATGAGGCCCTGGACGTCGAGGCCTTGGGGGCCAGTGTGGCCACCCACGTGACGGACGCTTGCCAGGTTTTGGTGGAGCAGGCGGCCGCCACGGGCGTGGAGGCCGCACTGGCCAAGGGTCGGTCGGCCGACCACAAGTCGGCCTTGGCGAAGGCCGAAAAGGCCCAGGGCAACACCCAGCGTGCCCTGGACCAGGCCCTCAACCTGGCCGCCAAGAGGGGGGAGGAGGTGGAGGCGATGAGGGAGGCCCTGAGGGAGGCCTGGGAGAGGAGGCGGAAGGCGAAGGTGGAGGCAGCCCAGCTTAGGGTGGAGGTGGAGGGGCAGCGGAGGAGGGGGGATGACCTTGGGCAGCGCTTGGGGGTGGCTGAGGCGCAGGTGCGCAGCCTCACCTCCACCCTCTGTGCCTCCTTCGGGGCGCAGCAGGCCCAGCAGGGGCTGGCGCCGCAAGGGTTGCAGAGTCAGGGTAGCGGGAGTAGGAGTGGGAGCCAATGACTAGTGGATTTGCTCAAGGGGTTGCCCAAGGGCATTTTTCGTGGGGAGGAGCGATATGGGGCCCAAGTGGACATGTGCCACTTTGGCCTTGTGGGAAGTGGAAACCCCAACCCCTCTAATTTTAGGGCGACCCACATGGCCGCTGCTACCGTCAGGCCTGCCCTCACCCCCTTGGTTGCAGACCTCAATGGGTATTGCACCTCCAATGCTCCACCATGGTTCACATGGTGTAGCATCCAAATTGTTCGCCCCCAAGGGACGGACACCATGGGCCTCCACTCCCATTTGCGGGATGGGGCGCCCATGGCGCTTATTGTGTGTGTGGGGTCTTTCACGGGGGGTGAGTTTTGGGTGGAGAGTGGTGGCCTGCTGAATCCCTCCTTGAGGGAAAAAAAGCGGCACACCCGTGTGTGCAAGGGTAGGGCGGTGGAGGATTGGGCATGCACCGCCACCCCCCAAGCCCCGGTGTTGTTCAACACCAGGGCACTACACGCTCCATTGCCATGGGAGGGCGAGCGATGGAGCGTGATTTTTTATAGTGCGGGGGGGGGTTCTGCACTGCACGCCTGTGTGGCGGCAGCAGCTGCTGTCCATGGGTTTTAGGGTGCCCAATGCTTCCTCTAACCCCTCCAGCTAGTGTTATTTGTGATTCGATTATTGTTCACTATTTCTATTACTGTACTCTGTGGACTCTGAGGAGGGGCAACTAGCCCGGAACATGTCCATTTGACTGATTTGAATTTGTGATTGTGGCGCCATGTACCCCGTTCCTGCACATTGTTGACATCTCCAAGGTTTCCTGGGTGCAAAATCAACGTTTGTGAAGGTTTTAGGGTGCCCAACGGTTGCTCTAACACCACCAGTTAGTGCGCACTAACCCCTGGTCTAACTAGTTATCGCGGGGGTTATCGCGCTCTAACTGGGTGCTCTAACTAGTTATCGCGGGGGGTTATCGCGCTCTAACTAGTTATCGCGGTGGGGTTATCGCGGGGGTTACCGCGCGATAACCTAGTTATCGCGGGGGTTATCGCGTGGGTTATCGCGTGTGTTTTTTGCGCCCTTGCTTCAAAACCCTCCCTCATTTCGTGTCCAGGTCCTCTTTTTCTTCATGGACAGTGCTGTCAATGAGGCCCTGCGGGCTCCCAACACAGCTAACCTCCGGCGGTACACCGATCTGCAGTGCCCCAAGGCCCGGCGGCGGCGTTTGAAGGCGGTTCAGCGGCTGGTGCTAGTTCTATTGGGTGACCCAGACGTCGTGTGTGGCACCAACACCAAAGGCGAAGTTTGTTTAAGTGGTGGGGCGTGCACTGCCCTGTCTGGCCCACTTGGCGGCCATCTTGCATTAACAGCTCAGGAGCATGAGGCCCTGAGCATGCTACGCATGGCATGCAGCATGCATCTCTTCCAACGGGCCCTTTTGCGAATGCCCCGCCGTTGCACACAACGGGACCTAAGGACCGTTCGGCAACGGATCATGCCCTACTTTCCCCAAGCCACCATTGTAAAGTCTACCACAGGCCGCAATAGGGCAGCTGCGCATGTGCCTTTGCAATCAATTGTGCAAAATGCAATATCTATGGCCCGAGTTATTGGGAAACCCCCCCCTAGTGGCGTTGCCATTATTGTTATTTCAGTTGATGCGACTTCCTTGTGGAAGGCATCCTCTACCCGTGCGGATGTATGGGCTAATGTATGGGGGGGGGCAAAATATGCTTCGAAGGTGAAGCTATGGGCCTCATGGTTTTGCATGGATGGCGGGGATGAACAGGCTTTTTTGAGAAGCCTGGACATCTCCGCCAACCTCAACTAAGAGGTGAGGGATGTGGAAGAGGACGTTGTCCTCTTTCAAAACCAATTTTTGACTTGCACTGTCATTTTGACAGGGGATGGGAAGGGGATGCAAGCAATGGGGGGGGCTGGGTCTAAGTGTTGGTTGTGCAAAGACCCCAATGGGATTGTTGAGCAAATGGGGCTGGAGTCCACCTCAAGATGGGGGGCTATCTTGAGAAGTGTGACCCCTGATAGGCGGCCGGGGGACTACCAACATGCAGCATGCCGCATCCTAAACGGCATTGCAAAGCGCATTGAGACCACCCTTCAGGCCCTCCCCACTGGTACCCCTGGTAAGGCCCAAGCTCTTGCAGCTTTGCAGGCCTTCAAACAAGCCCTCAAGGATGAGACCTCAGGCATCCCTCTTAGGGAACGCCTCCCTTCGGCCTCGAGGGCCACAGAAAAAGATTTCGATCTAACCAGCACCAAAGTTTTCCTAACCTCCCGCCCCTTCCAAAGGCAATTTGTGGAATGCCTCAAAGAGCATGTCCCCACAGTGAGGACCCCTGGGGGACCTATGTTATGGGTTGTTGTGCATGTCATGGTGAATTGCATTGAGGGTTTGTATGAGCTTTGGAGGGTGAGGGAGTTGTACACTCTAACCCAAGTGGAACGCCACCGTGCGTTGACCACAAAATTTTCAAAAGCGTGGGGAGACTCAGGTTGGTCCCCCACCAGGTGGATCCATTGGTGCTTGGCACATTCCACCTTTTTTGCCGAGAGATGGAGGAACATTTTTCAGTTTTCCTCCATCCCAACGGAGTATCGGCATGGGCCTTACAAGAGGAGGCTCAAAAATTGTTTTAAGGGTTGGTCCTTGGTGAGGCCAAGTATGTCCCTCCGCCACATGCACCATTGCATGTCCATGAACGCCCTGGAGCAAGGGCTTTTGGGGCTGGAGGCAGCCAAGGCCTCAGACATTGATGACTTTGTATGAAAAAAGACCATACATGCTTTGTGCCAAGTGTTTTCTGTTGTTTGTCCTAGTGAGGGATGGAGGAGGGGTGCGCGATAACTACCCGCGATAACTACGCGATAACTGAGTTATCGCACGATAACTAGCGCGATAACTAGTTAGAGCAGGGTGCTCTAACTGCGTTCTAACTCTGTTCTAACTGTGCTCTAACTCTTTGACCCCCCCCCCAAAAGCCACCCCTACAATGAGGGTTTTGTGGGGAAAGAAAGGGGATGGGGGGTTTTTGAGGGTGCTGAATCCATTTTTTAAGGTAGTTTGCCCCAAAACCCAGGGTAGGTGGGTGTTCCAGAAATTGCGTTCTAACTAGGGGTTCCGCACCACGCCCTAGAACGCTGCATCCCATTATTTCAGTTGATGCGACTTCCTTTTCGAAGGCATCCTCTACCCGTGCGGATGTATGGGTTAATGTATGGGGGGGGGCAAAATATGCTTCGAAGGTGAAGCTATGGGCCTCATGGTTTTGCATGGATGGCGGGGATGAACAGGCTTTTTTGAGAAGCCTGGACATCTCCGCCAACCTCAACCAAGAGGTGAGGGATGTGGAAGAGGACGTTGTCCTCTTTCAAAACCAATTTTTGACTTGCACTGTCATTTTGACAGGGGATGGGAAGGGAATGCAAGCAATGGGGGGGGCTGGGTCTAAGTGTTGGTTGTGCAAAGACCCCAATGGGATTGTTGAGCAAATGGGGGTGGAGTCCACCTCAAGATGGGGGGCTATCTTGAGAAGTGTGACCCCTGATAGGCGGCCGGGGGACTACCAACATGCAGCATGCCGCATCCTAAACGGCATTGCAAAGCGCATTGAGACCACCCTTCAGGCCCTCCCCCCTGGTACCCCTGGTAAGGCCCAAGCTCTTGCACCTTTGCAGGCCTTCAAGCAAGCCCTCAAGGATGAGACCTCAGGCATCCCTCTGAGGGAACGCCTCCCTTCGGCCTCAAGGGCCACAGAAAAAGATTTCGATCTAACCAGCACCAAAGTTTTCCTAACCCCCCCCCCCTTCCAAAGGCAATTTGTGGATTGCCTCAAAGAGCATGTCCCCACAGTGAGGACCCCTGGGGGACCTATGTTATGGGTTGTTGTGCATGTCATGGTGAAATGCATTGAGGGTTTGTATGAGGTTTGGAGGGTGAGGGAGTTGTACACTCTAACCCAAGTGGAACGCCACTGTGCGTTGACCACAAAATGTTCAAGAGCGTGGGGAGACTCAGGTTGGTCCCCCACCAGGTGGATCCATTGGTGCTTGGCACATTCCACCTTTTTTGCCGAGAAATAGAGGAACATTTTTCAGTTTTCCTCCATCCCAACGGAGTATCGGCATGGGCCTTACAAGAGGAGGCTCAAAAATTGTTTTAAGGGTTGGTCCTTGGTGAGGCCAAGTATGTCCCTCCGCCACATGCACCATTGCATGTCCATGAACGCCCTGGAGCAAGGGCTTTTGGGACTGGAGGCAGCCAAGGCCTCAGACATTGATGACTTTGTATGAAAAGCGACCACACATGTTTTGTGCCAAGTGTTTTGTGTTGTTTGTCCTAGGGAGGGAGGGAGGAGGGGTGCGCGATAACTACACGCGATAACTACGCGATAACTGAGTTATCGCGCGATAACTAGCGCGATAACTAGTCAGAGCAAGGTGCTCTAACTGCGTTCTAACTCTGTTCTAACTGTGCTCTAACTGTTTGACCCCCCCCAAAAAAACCACCCCTACGATGAGGGTTATGTGGGGAAAGAAAGGGGATGGGGGATTTTTGAGGGTGCTGAATCCATTTTTTAGGTGGTTTGCCCCAAAATTGAGGGTAGGTGGGTGTTCCAGAAATTGCGTTCCAACTAGGGGTTCCGCACCACGCCCTAGAACGCTGCATCCCAATATATAATATGGGGAGGTGGATCACATTTGACATTTCGGATGGGACATCAAACAAGGTTGCTTCTTCTGCTTTGCTCATATGGTGCTCTTTTGTGTGTACAATGTGTTTGGGGGTTGCAGGGTCATGAGTAAATGCAAGGGGGAGGGGTAGGTGATGAGAATGGTGGCATGGGTGGAAGGTAGATAGTCCCCGTATACTCCAAGTATACGGCCGTATACTTCTGAGTATACGGCCGTATACTCCGAAGTATACGGCAAGAATACTTCTCCAATACTTCGAGTATACTGACAAATACCTCAAAAAGTGTAGATTGCCACACACAGGTGTGGGTGTATGGAATTGGCTTTCTGGTTTATTGACCCCCCACCCCCCATTTTCAGGGTGCTAAACTCATTTTTTTACATCCCATGGGCACACGGAACGACTAGGTACATGTGCCAAAATGGCTGTTTTGGGGGGGTATTCTTGGTATGCCAGGTTATGCTCACCATACTTGTAGCATTGCTAAGCCACGTCCTTGAAGAAGGCCTATGGGTCATCCTACCAACAGCACAAGCCCAGCACTTTGGCATGATCGTTGCACACACTCCGGAAGACACAGCCATCGCCCAGGCACGAGTGGTATGCAAAGGAAGAAATGATTGCTCGGTCAATTTGGGGACTTGTGATGCTAAAGGTGAAGTCATTCCTTTGCCAGCTTGGAAAGCGGCCTCTGGTGTCGACACCTCACTCACGCAGATCTATAGCACCCTTGAAGGATCACGAGCGGCGCCCGAGCGAGCTTCCGTCCCCCCATCTGGTTCTAATGGAAGAAAGGAACACTAACGCTTGAGCTCACAAGATACCTATAGATGCCACTCCCCAACAAATTACGAACACTATCCGTGTTCTGCAAGGCACCATATCACACATCCGCTCTGATCTTCAAAGTCAAGATGTCCACACAAGCAAGACCCCAATGTTTTCCGATCTCCACGATTCGTGCTCATCTCCAAGTGAACTCTCCAACACACAATCTGACACTGTGGACTCGGAAGCGTTTTAGGAAACCCCTTCGCTGGCCCCTGGGCTTGTCCCCACACGGTCCCAGATGACCAATGCCTGCTTTGCCTGGCACACCCCACCCCTGTCTTGGTCCCCCTCAGAAAAAACGAATTTCTTTGCCATTGGCCGCAACCCAATCTCAAGGCGATTGTGGCGGTTGTATGCCGCCAGGAATAATTGGCACTCATGGTATGATATCAACCAATACCAACCCCAAGCACACCTGCAGGAGTTTATACAAGAAACCGCATCGCTAAATGTCCATATACACAATATAAACACACCACATGCAAGGTACGCCCTGTCTGGCGGTTGGGACGACTTCCTCGATGATGCCCTGAAAGTGAAGTTTTGCATCGGTGGCTCCGTGTTCACTACAACACCAGGAGCATCTTTCCTCCCGTCCACCCCAGTCTGTCATGCTTTTGGAGCCTCACTGCTGTCCCCACAGGAGCTATTACAGGTTACCTGCAGGGCTGGAGGCAACATCTTTTTCAGACCTGAAGCCCTCAACAACGCGGCACGTGCCCAGTGGTTGTCTATGCTTGAACACTAGCTTCTGAACCCCGGTGATCCGGGCCCCTCAAGGCTTTTTGTCCTGTACAACAGACAGTCATGCCGCATGACCAACGCATGGACAGAGTCCCTTGAAGCCAAAAATATGCTGCACGTCCTCTGCACCACAAAACACGTGCACTTTAGGCACTGCCTACCATGTAACTACAAAGTAAGGGCCCAAAGTGTTTCTTAAGTAAAAACCAGGTAAAAACCAGGTAAATGGGTTAAAAAAATCAATAACTTGCTTTGTGCGTGTTTGCTCGCCTTGCCAACTCTTATGATGTGTAACGGACACATTTGCATGCAAATAGGCTGAAACATGGGTGAAAACGGAGATGTTTTGCCACTTTTACGTCTCTTGAACCACAACACCACCATGTACACGCAATTATTGCTCTTTACTGCCTTTTTGCGCGCGTAAAAGGGTGTATTTGCGTGGTTACTATAAGTTTAGCTCGGATGCAAAAAGGGTAATTTACGCACGCAAAAGGGGTTATTTACTTGTCTCGTGAATTCTGTTGCGGACGCAAATTAGGCCTTTTGCGCACGCCAAATCCATGTAATTGCCTCTTTCACTCTTAGTCTAAGGGGCTTCTTATTTATGGGACATTCCTGGCAAGAAGACCAGAGCCAATGTGGTGTGGTGCACTGGGACCTGATGGAAAAGGGTACCTTGTTGCACCCAAACTTGTAAACACCTAAAAGGTGTCTTGTAGTACTCATGGGGGGTTTTAAGGGGTCATGTGTCCTGAGGGGGCCCAAATGACCTATAGGGACTGTGCTTCCCAACCGTGTACTCCATTGTTAACCTTTTTCAAAAATGGGTACAACCCCTTGTTGCACCCTTGTTGCACCCCTTGTTGCGCAACAACCCCCCCTTGTTGCACCCCTTGTTGCACCCCCTTATCGCGCGATAACCCCCCTTGTTGCACCCTTTGTTGCCCCCCTTTGTTGCACCCTATGAAGCATGCACAAGACAACCACTTTGTGACATCTCTTGTCTACCGCAACCTGCGACGTCCTAGTAGGATTTCTGCTTTGTCTCTCTCCTCTGCCTCCTGTACCTTCCGTGCAAGCAACCCCATGTCCAGGTTATTCATATTTACAACATGGCCCATGGAAAGCCTAGATAACCTTGGCTTTAAGAGAGCCCATCCCTTACAACTGTTGTGTAGGTCCCTCTTGAAAGGGCTATTCCTTTTTTCACTGGGAATGCTTGAATATATATATATATATATATATCCATATTCCTATATGCCTGTGCAAAATAAGGTGAGTGAGCACATGTCCAATGGACCCACGTGCTCACCTTCCACCCTAAGTCCCACCATGCCTCGCGGAAGCGGTCCACCGCAGTAGTGTACATGGCAACATCACTATCTGTAAAAAAATTCTTTTGGCCTCCAAAACCTATGGATATGTGCAAACTGATGCAAGAGGGTACGAAGGACCACCAATACCAAAGGCCCAGCAGGGGTCTCCACATTCCGCATACGTGCCTTGGCAATGGTGACAATGTTGTCTGCCCATTGGGGGTTGGCCATGAAGGCATTGGCACTTGTAAGGTCAAAACTTCCCTCTTTGGCCCGCCTTGGTGCAATCTTCTCTGCCTCTGGGATCCCCTTGCAAAATTCTTTGATCTCGTGCATCTCCCCAGCTAGCTCACGCACCCCAACATGGATCCCTCTTTGGTGGAACTCCCCCCTTAGCCTTTTCACGAGGATGCACAGGATTCTACATGTTGCATGCACGTAGTCACCTACTCTCCCCCCGGTTGGGATGCACCTGAGGTAAGCACCCCACCTCAACCCCCCTTCATGTCTCCTACAAAAAATGCTAGGCCATTATCTTCCTCACAAATCCAACACTTGGATTTGGAGGAGGGGTTCCCGGCATGCATATTTTTCCCATCCCCCGTGATGACACACTTGAACCCTATTAGTGTTTTCCCTTCCCACACAATGTCAGAGTTGTGACACAAATCCTGCACCTGACCATTGAGGTCATGTGCCTTGTCCGTGGCTAGCATGAAATGTGTGTCATCACCCCCCCACATGGCCCACCAAATTGGCCATACGTTAGGGGCCCCTGCATCACTTGGTTGTTGCCAACAGTGGACAGAAATGTCACACCGAGTTGCTGATGCTTTCCATAAAGGGGTGGCATCAGCCGACAACACCACAATGATGTCCGGGCCATGGGTCTTAAATGTTCTGGCAGCTTGCGACAAACTAATTTGGTGGCTGACAACCTCAGCAAGCTTGTTGCTCGCTGAGACCCGAGGTGCACCTGTCTCAGGCACAACAGCCCTAGTGGTAGACCAATAGGGTGTGTGCTGTTGTCGTGCTGCGTCCAAATCTTTTTTCCTACAAGCCCTCGGCAACCTATACATTTGCCTAATACTTAAACGCATTCCACGGACTAGTCTGACAACCCTTAAGGCCTCCTTCTCTTCCACTGTGGCATTACTGCCATCCTTACCACTGGCGCACCCCCCACGGAGATGTACAACTCCTTGATGTGTCATCCGAACTTGTACTTCTCCGTCTTGTAACAGTGACCTAAGAATCTGCTCAGCCATTTTCAAATGTTTGTGTTGTTGCTTCCGGGAGACTTTCTTCAGTGGCTGCATGCGTAAGCCTTCGAGGGTTGAACGGCACTTCTGGATGGCAGTTGATGCCTTGACCTTCATTTTGAAAATGCCGCGATTTGGAGTAACAGTGGTGCAACAAGGGGGTGCAACAAGGTACCTTATCGCGCACCTTGTTGCGCAACAAGGGGGTGCAACAAGGTATCTTATCGCGCACCTTATCGCGTGATAAGGGGGCGCGACAAGGTACCTTATCGCGCACCTTATCGCGCGATAAGGTGCGCGATAAGGTACCTTGTCGCACCCCTTATCGCGCGAACACAAAAGGTCCCATTAGCATCATTAAATAATTGGCAATTGCAAACAGGGCAAAGACAAAGGTCAACTGGCAATTACTTGCAATCAGGTGATCCGCAGCGCCACCCGCCGCAAGGCGGTCCACAACGTGCGAACCCACGTGCCTTAAGTTCCTCACGCTCCTGTAATAAGGCTCTGCTTACATATGCACCATTGTACAAAACAATGGACCACCTGTCTCCTTCCCAATCCCACGGCCTGTGTAGGGCCCCGCTGTTGAAAACGGACCCTTTGCGCGCGGAGCACAAAACCCCTTGGACCTCTCGACCCAAGTGGTTCACCACTTGCACCACCTTTCTAGTGGTTTTACATTTGGGTGCCCAGAGCTTGTCACCACACTCCATCCACAACCCACCACCACGGAAGTCACCAAGTTCAACCACAGCACTGAGAGGTGTCCCATCACGTGGGTGTGAAAGAGGTACCATGGGCTGCTGACCCGTGTAGTGTGGCATTTGCACAGTGCACCAATGAAACCAACTTGGGAGGGTGGCCAAAGCCCATGCACGCACCAAATGCAAAAAATGAATGGCATTTGGCTTCAATGTTGCCTTTAGAATGCGGGCATCCTGCCATGTGGGCCCAATTCGGCCCCACCCGAATTGTGCAGTGTGGACTGGGGCACCAAACTTCTCCCCTCCCTTCAATTGCAAGGCCCGTGCAAAATGTAGCAACTCCTCCTCACTGGGGGTGGCATGCAACTCAGGACCCCTTAGGAGTCACTCCTGAGAAAAAGGAGGCTTAGATGGACTGGCAGGCCAGGAAGTTGAAGGCCTAGGCTGCTTTCGGGGCGTGGTGAGTTCGGCTGCTGTCGCACGGGGGCTGTGGGTTCCCAAGGCTGCATTCAAATTATCCTGAAGGTTAGCCTTGTCTACCTCCAAACTCTCCACTCGCTCTCGCAAAGAATCCCTCTCACTTCTGAGCCGTGCAACCTCAGCACTACTTGTTGTCAATTTGTCCCGTGTTTCCTTGGCGGTTGCCTCTGCCTTTTCTTTTGCCTCCCGCAGCCTGGCTTGCTCAGCAAGGGCCAACTCCAATTTGTCCTGCATTTTTTTTTCTCCTCTTGTCTCTTCAACCGCGCTGCAACCTCACTCCGTCTCTCCTCCCTCAGTGCAGCTGCAACAACCGATGTTGCTTGGGATGTCACTGCATCCTTCACACTTGCAAGCACCCCGGATGCGAAATCCTCAGTGAGTGCACCTACAATATTGAGCACGCTCGTGGCACTGAGGGTGACAGGACCAGCATCGCCAGGAACACTGCCTGCTGCTGCTGCGTGCTGCCTGCCTGCTGCTGGCGTTCCTCCCTTCTTGCCCTCGGGCGTTGGCTTTTCTGGGCCCTTACCCTTGAGGTCACTGGGCTGCCCACGCTTTCTCTGGGCAAGGGGGGTGGCATCACTGTTTGAACTGTCTGCATCCACATTAACCTCCTGTTTCGTGATACCACGACCATATCTGGGGGCACTAGAGGTTTCCCATTCCTTCATCCAGTCCTCAACATATGCAGGCAAGTCATCCCCCCCAAAAGCACGGAAATTGCGCAATGCATGGTGCGTGACCCAACGGAAGATGTCTTCAGTGGGGATCAGGCACTTGAACTGATTCTTACGCCCCCCCTCATAGTAAGAAACATAGCACAACACAGCCACCCCAAAATCAGTCTTTGCATCTGAGGTCCAAAGGCTGAAAACGACGGGGAGGGTGAATGCCTTCACAGTTTCCACCCCCCCCTGGCGAACTTTCAGCTTAAATGACCGACACCAATGTGTCTTTGTGGTGGGGGCCTGCCCAGGGAGGGTTACCTCATTCCCAAACCCTGTAGCCTCAAACACTGCTGGGGGGCCTGGCAGGAACCACTCCTCCCCCACTCCAGTAAAGGCCTCAGTAGCAGGCGCCACATGTCCAACCTTGGACCCAGCGACATCTGGTGCTTCAGGTGCTTGCACAAGGTCCAAACGGGGCCATTGGACTACAGTCACCCGTGAAGATAACAACAGATGGGTGAATATGGGAGCATGGGTGCAGCAACGAATAAAGAATGCAACGATTGCCACCGGACACAGCAGAATTAAATGGAATGCAATTAAATGATGCGATGTACCAAGCGCAACAAGGTACCTTATCGCGCACCTTATCGCGCGATAAGGGGGCGCGACAAGGTACCTTATCGCGCACCTTATCGCGCGATAAGGTGCGCGATAAGGTACCTTGTCGCGTACCTTATCGCGCGATAAAGTGCGCGATAAGGTACCTTGTTGCACCCCTTGTTGCACATTGAAGAACACCACATTGCAAGTCCCATAGCACAAACCTGATGGCATATGCACCAGTACGTGTCCTCAACAATCTTCCCCGACTAGTCCACCGCTTCAACCGTTGCACCGGCGCGCAGGATTGACATGTCGACCATTTTGTGTTCCGTGGGGACCATGTACCAACCAAACACCTCCGTTTTCTCTTTGCCACCACCCTCCTTGTCACCACCCAATGCAAACCCCCCCCACCTCCCATGTCGCAACACCAACACGGTTCCAGCATCAGCACGGATCAGGTGAGAATCCTCGGGGGTGGGGGTGCCGATTTAACCACCTCCATGCATCGCTTCCCAACAAGGACAGTCCAACTCATATCACGTGCCTTGTGCACCCTTGGCTTCTAAGGGTGCCACATGAGATGAACACATGTAGTGCCCACAGCGAAAAAGCATGTGTATGGGAAATCCACAGAAATAGAGCCATTACTGTGTGGCATCGCGACATCCATAGAGGAAGACGGTACATCCTGGGCAGTCACAGGAGCATCACATGATGCACACATCTGGGTCTTGTGTGTGGGGCACAAAACCTTTTTTTTACACCCATAACAAATGGAGGTAGGGCTTTTTCTGCATGACTTGACACCACAGTGGGCAACATCGGGAGCATCTATAATGTCATGGAAGGGTCCTCTGCCCAAAACGGTGGGTTAATACCTTCCGTGACATTTTTGGGCAGGGCAATGGTAGACAGAAGCATGAAACGCACCCACCGTACATTCCTTCTCTGTGAGATCTCATCAACCGGCGGCCACGGCACCCTCGGGCAAGCCACCACCACGATGAATGGAACACACATCGAACACAAATGCGTCTCCCAAACCAGCATTCATCTCCCGGACAACCCAAGGAACAGGAAAACCCACCGATGAACCCTGTATCCACTGGTTTCCATTAAGTTGATAATTCAAAGGGAAAAAAACAACAAATGCATGATGTCCCTCGGGGATCACCTTGCGGGGGAAATCCCTCTGCCAATGTTGAGCAGAACCAAGTGCACCAACATAGGCAACAATCTCAATATTCAAGGGCAGGCCTGTTTGGGTCTGAATGTCATGGTGCAAATCTGTCTTGACATTCTCAAGGTGTGGAAAGTCATGATAATCCTCACCCCATTCATTGATAGGGATGCTATGATGCTTTCCAAAAAACTGCACCCTGTCATAGGAATCAAACTTCCTTCCCATAGAAGGAAACTTTACGTTAGAAATTGGTGTGCCTTGGAGCGGATCGAGGGTAGCCACCTCAGTTTGTAATTTGTACAATGAGGCACTCAAAGTGGCACTTAAAACACAGTGCTCCAAGCGAACAAGGTCTGGGAGTGATTCATTGAATCCCACCCACTCAGGGGACTCAATTGGTTCGTCACCAGAACCAATGAGTGGATCTGCACTATGCAATGGCCATGCAACAACAGTGGCGGAAGTATAAAAAAACAGGGGTGGTGAAACCATAGTATGGGTCGGCCCAGGCCGTGGACCCATTTGAAGGAAGAGAAAAAACCGGCAAAATAGAGGCACATTCCTTCACCGCAAAAACTCGCCCGTGATGTCAATGTATCACGGGGACCTCTTCCTTTTTTGCCCTTTGGGCAGAAAATTGGCACACGGTTTTTCTTTTTCCCACCTTCATCGAGGTCCTGGAAAAGGGGGGTGATGAAGTTGGTGACCCGTGTTCCAACCTTCCCGCTCACCTTGCTTCGAAAAACAGACACCAGTGCATCGGTGTCGGCATTCACCAAATCAAGGGTGCAACCCAAAAGGTTGGGGTTGGCATCCATAATGGGGTAGATCATGTCAATGAGACACGACCCAGTGGCCTCCCCAAAAACCTGTCGTGACACACGGATGTGGGCAAAAGTGGTGGTTGCATCGAATGTTAGCTGCTCATCAGATGCCCTTACCGTGGCAGCTTGCAACACCAGCCCCGGTCCCACCACCCTTCGGGTCCCCAAAACTCGCCGATGTTGTTCCACCCAATCCCCAATGCACACTCCGGCTGCACCCAAAGCCTCCATGACCACCGGCAAGTCCCCACGGACACAAGAGCAGGTCTGAGAACAAAGGAAGAGGGAAAAGTGCAATGGGAACCTACTAATACAACACAAAAGGGGGCGCGACAAGGGGGTGCAACAAGGGGTGCGATAAGGGGGTTATCGCGCGATAAGGGTGCGCGATAAGGGCGCGATAAGGGGTGTTATCGCGCGACAAGAGGCGCGACAAGGGGCGTGACAAGGGCGCAATAAGGGCGCAACAAGGGTGCGACAAGGGTAGTTCAGCACACGCGAATTATAGGTTTCTGCTGCTGGCACTTGGATTTCTTATTATAAACGACATTTCAACTGACAGATTCACCAAATTTAGCAGAAATTAAATTATGGTCTGGCGCCAAATGCGCTTTCAAATTCACGACCCTTTTCCATCAGCGCCTGTCGCGCGACACCACAAAGGCCGCTGTCCATGCCCCCGGCGACCCGCAGCCACCGCCCAAGCCCGCACCTCCTCCCCGCACCACCCATGAGCCCACACGGCAGGCCGTTGATGAGTATGTGAAGGTGGTGGGTGTGGAAAATGTGGCGGGAGCTGGGATCTAGGTGTTGGATTGTGCACTCTCGGTGAACGAGATTAAGGGTTAGCCGGCTATCCCCGAGGATGTTTGCTCGGTGAGAGAGCGGCTGCAAAAATTGCAGCAGGAAAAAGGTGAACCCTTGAAATATTTGTTGAGGGTCAACCTGCAGGCCGGTCCAGTTGCTTTGTCCAAGGGCGTGTAGAGCAATTTTGCTCTAGGCCTGTACCACTGGTTGAGCCCTGCCCCAATGGGAATATTCTTGCAACTCAGCGCAGACGCCCTAACGGCATTGTTTGCCATGATGCAACGTGCCCAGGGCCCCCAAAGGAATATGTGTCGGTGTACAATGTGCCGGATGCAGACCGGGAAAAGGAGGCCGGTAACTGACGGATGTGGTCAGACCCCGTCAAGGTGAAACATTGGGCACAGAAGCTCGATAAGGACGCACACATTTTTTTCTGGGAGTCCAAATTTTAGGACTGGTCGGCCTACGGAGCGATTCAGTCCGTGGGTCGGCGCGAGGGCTTGAAAGGACCGGCCATCCCCGATTTGACGCAGCCCACAATTTCTGTAACGCAGGACGATTTTTTTGAGCATGGCATGGGTTGCCCGTCGCCAGACATCGCAGTGAAATACACTGTGTCTCGGCATCCGTTGCCGGATCCGCCCTCTAGGACCCCCGAGGAATATGAGGCCACAGGCTACCGTTTGGTGGAGGACATTCTGCCAGGGGACTTGGTGGATCAGTTATGTGTGGTGCATTTGGAGGGAGAGGAGAATTGGGAAGACATTCTCCTTCAGGGCCACAACCAAGGAGGTGGGCGCCGTCAGACCGCCCCGGGAACGGTGGACAAGTGGCTTCCCTCGGATATTAAGTGGAGTTTGCTGCGCATTTTGGGAGACTTTTTCCCGGTGCTCGATGACCTGGTGGACCGGGAGCCCCGGTTGGTGGAACGGATGGACGCCCCCCCCCCCTGGCGGGGCTACGAATGGCCGCACCGCAATTTCATGCCTACGTTGCGAGTGCCCTGGACCCGAGGGTGGTTGTCGTATCCCTGCAGGATGATCCCCCGGAAAAATCCCTGCAAATTGCACCGGGGACGAGCCATGGCTACCACGCGTCCAACACGTGGCATGTAGTCCAGCAAAAGCGGGGCAGTGTATTGCTGATGGATGGGACATTGATCCATCGTGGAGCTGGTGGGCCGGGGAGGACGATTTTTCCTTCCCTTTGTGCCGGAAAAATTCCGCACACCCGCAAATGTGGTGGAACCGGAGAATGTCCCGGACCTGATGTTTGTGGAGCCGGAGGAACTGGAGGAGGAAGAGGCGGAGGAGGACCCCCCGGCAACCTCTTCGGGCAGTGATTTGCAGCCCCTTGCACCACCTGCCCCAAGGTTGAGTTGGTCGGCGCCCCTGAAAACGCCCCCGGGGATGGAGAAGAAAGTCCCCTACATGGGTGACCTGTGGGTCATTGGGACTGGGGTTAGGACCGCTGCCATTAGCGTGTGCCCATTCACAACGGAGGGACTGGGGCCGGAGGACGAGCATGCTGAGGAGTGCTCGATGCCCTGGTACCCTGGCTAGTGGATCCGCCCTCCCATGGCGGACAACATGGTGCGGGTCCCCTTCGCCCCCGGCTGCGTCTACTTTGGGTACTGTCCCAGCAGCCTCGCCCTGACCCGCGCACCCAGCGCCCGTGAGATGCAGTGGGCTTCAATGGCGATGCACTATACCGCCTCAATGCCCAGCATGCAAGCCGAAGCCGACGGCAAAGTGAAGTGGAACGGGAAGAAGAAAGAATACATGTGCCCATGTAATGAAAAGATGTGTAATTACCCTGTTTTTGCGTGCGTAAAATGCATTGTTTGCGCATCGGTTATACGCATGACGAGGACGCAAAATGGGTCATTTACACATGCAAAATAGGGTATTTACGTCGTTGCCTAATTTCCATCTGTGACGCAAAATGGGTCATTTATGCACGCAAAAAAGGGTATTTACTTCATTACCTGATTTCAACCTGCGACGCAAAACGTGTTTTCTGCGCACGCAAAATCCCAGTAAATTCATTTATTTCCTCCGTTTCTTTTAGATTGTCGTGAACTTCTTGCCCTTCGCGTTGGTGGATCCCGGGCCCGCTGACAGCGGTGCTGGGTTCGGCGCCGGAGCTGCCGGTGGATCCCAACCTGGGGACTGTGGCGCAGCTGGTGAAGGCGATTTGGGCGAGGTGACGTTTCCGGACGTCGATGAATTCGACGTCCGGTTTGTGCATGGGTATGGCAAGGTTGCCAATGTGGAGGCAGGATTGGTTTTTCTGGAGGATCGGTCTGGGTTGCTCCATTGGAACATTTTCCGGGGAATTTCGGTGCGGCCCTTGGGTGCCAAGACCACGGGTGGACGAGAGGCGGCAGGCGATGCTGTGACATTGATTTGCCCGTTTTGGGTGAAACACAAGAAGGGGCAAGAGGAGAAAGGGTTCCTCGTTCCCTTCCTGTACATGCGGCCCCCGACCTCCCACACGTGGGCCCTCCTGTGAACCCAGGACGAGCTGGGCGAGGTGCAGAAGGTGCGCGGGGTGCCACTGAGTGAGATCGCAGGTGTCCTGCCAGGGACACGTGAGGTTGGTGGTGTGGACCAGTCCGCGGCACTACTGGCGTGGGTGGAAGCCTTTTGGCTGAGGTGGGAGAACGAAGCGCGCAGCGACATGGTGCGCAAGGTGGAGACAGAGGCACGGAAGGTGGCCGAAGCCATGGGCGAGGATGTGGCTTCGGAATCCTCTGCTGGAGGAAAATCCTCCGTGCTCCTGGCGAAGAGGGCCCGTGGCCGCCCCCCCAGGGTGCCCGCGAAGGTGCCGGGAGTCTCTCCGGCCGAGCAAACGTCCGAGCTCGTGTGGCAGCGCTCGGAGAACGAGCTGCTGAAAGGCGAGGTGGCCCTGCTGGAGGACCAGGTGCGGGAGCGGGACGCACAGTTGGCTGCTGTGCGTGGCGAGAGGCAGCGGGCGGATGCGCTGCTGAAGGAGCGGGACGCCCAGCTGCTTACGGAGCGCAGCGCGGCCACAAAGGCCGAGCTTGGGTGGCGAACCCGGGAGAAGAAGCTCCTGGACGAGCTGGAGGCTGCGCGTGGGCAGCGCGGGACGAAGCGCACCGCTCCCGAGGCTTTGGCTGTGCCGGAGGGTGTCGCGGAGGACAGGGCCTGGCTGACGCAGTGTGCCGTTGAGTTGCGAACGGGACTGCAGCAAGCAGCAACGGCCACGGCTCTGCTGGCGGACAGCCTCCAGCGAGTCGAGAGGGAGGCTGCGCCCCCTCCGTCCTCTGCAGAGGCGTTGGACAAGCTGCTGAAGACCTACACGGTCAGCGACATCTTGCAACCCCCGCGGAAGAAAGGGGCAATTGAGCCCGGAACCCGAACCGGGGCGTCGCCACGGTCTCGGGGATCTGGGGTCCGTTGAGCTGACTGGCGGTGATTGGTTGGTGATGGTGTTGGTGAGTGATGGTGATCGGACGGTGATGTTGTTGGTGGGAGATGGTGATCGGATGGTGATGGTGTTGGTGGGACATGCCGATCGGATGGTGATGGTCTTGGTCGGAGATGGTGATCGGATGGTGACGGTGTTGGTGGAAGGTGGTGATTGGTGACGTGGAGGTCACCCGGAGGCATCAGTGTTTCTGTTCCGCGCACGCGTGTCTTTCATTTCAAAAGTGAGGGGGGTAAGTGTGTTGTTGTCGTTCATTTCGTTGTTATCAAATCGTCAAAATCAATGTGCCGTTCATTTCCAAAGGGCCTTGGGGAATTGTCTTGTTGTCTGTCGGTGGCTTTCAACATCAGTCTGTCATCCGTGTGCGAGTGTAGCATGCCTACCTCTGACCCACCCGGGGCCATGGCATTGCAAATGCCTCTTTTACCCCATTCTTGCGTATGCAAATGGCGCCTTTTGCGTGCCTGCACAACTTACACCTGGGACGCAAATACACCATTTTGCGTGCGCAAATTGCACGTTTTGCGCGTCGACTATTTTTCGAGCGAGCACGCAGAACCACCTATTTGCGTGCGCAAAAGGCCCTTTTTGCGGCCCTAACGAAAGTAGGGTAGGTACGCAAATAGGCGCATTTACGCACGCAAAAATGCGGTAATTGCGTCTCCTACCTGCAGTGCAACGCGCTTGTGCCACATGCGTTCCAGGTGTTTTTTCTTTATTATGCCGCTGCATTCGTGGCAGTTCCACCACTTGGCCCTGGGCAATCGCAAAGGCCGTGGTGAGCGGATCAGCAGCTGGCAACGTGCGGTGCGTGACATTATGGGTGAGGATTGGAATGTGCGCATGCGGAATGGGGTTACAAATGTGGTGGACTCGTACACCGATGTCCCCACGGATCATCAACTCGATTTGGAGTTCCGTTCAAAAGAGTGGGTCACCGGTGGGTTTTGTGGTGTCCGCCTGTCTTCGGCGCCTGTTTGGGGGGTTGCGGCTCTTCAGGTTGAATTTTTTTTAATTGATCATCAACCTCTTCAATTTCTTCCGTTCTTCAATTGCCTACACACATGTTTCAATTTTTGAGTGCCATGGCGGTGTTGTGGGAATCGAGGAAGGAGGGGCAAAGTGTCCGCCAGCTGCAGTACAGCCGGTCCACATCCACGTGGTATTGCCCATGGGCCAAAATTGTCTCCGTGCGGAAGACCTTGGGTGCCCCCCGCCCCATTGAATTCTCGTTGGAAACTCCCGGCGGCAATGATTTGATTGGGTCCAGGGTGAATCTGAAGGAGAAGCTGCAGCTTATGTGGCAGCATAACCCCCCGGTAACACAAGGTAACCAAGTGTTGGTGGGCATTTCCATTGATGGAACCAAACTTTGGCAACGCTCTTTTGAGCACTTTGCGGTCGGCGAGTTGGGTAGCCGTCTGCCATTGGGTTCATGGCTGCTACTCCAGGGCTCGGAGACCACCCAAATTCTTCGCGACCTGGCCCACCAGGAAAATTTGAACCTTGATGTTTTGGATGTGAATGTGATGCAAGTGTTGAATGAGGGAGGGTATCCCACACCCGTTACGTGTGTCATTATTGCCGACACCAAGGCGCAAGTTGCCCTCTCCGGGTGTCGGAATTTCAAATGTAATGATCTTTTGTCGCCTGTGTGCTGGCTTTGCGGGGGGAACCGCGTCTTCATTGTTTGGGTGCGTTTGGGCAGGGAAATTCAATTTTGCTCAAGGTTTGGCAATGGGGGGGGATGCCATTGCCATCAGTCCTCCCTTTCCAAAGATCCCCCGACTTTGGACTCCATGGGGTGCACAGTTTGGTGCATTGTGCGGGCAGTGGGTTGGTTAAGGCTTTGATGCATCACCATGGGTGGACAAAGGGGAGGGCATTGGTTTGGGTGCAGTGGTTTTGGGATGACATTAGGGTTGGGAGCCGTACGGCCACGGCGGCCGATTGTGAGCAAGAGAAGGTGGGAAAGAAGGCCCTGCGTTTGGAGCAAACTGCCGCGGCGGCATGGGTCAAAGGGCAAGGGTGGGATTGCATTGCCAACTACTTGGAGGGGGTCAATCTTTTACAAGTCCCGGTGCAAGTGGGGGGGGTTACAATGACATGGACTGCTTGTTGGCGTTTGTGGGGAGAGAAATTTGCAGTGACTTGTGACCTTGTGTCGAAAGCGGGGAGGTTGAACCTTCGCGATATGAATGTGTTGACAAGTGCTTTGTCCGAGATGGGGAGTGCCCACAAAGCTTGTGGGTTTGTGGTGACCATGTGGGCCCACCTTTGGGGGGACCACATGTGGGGGATTGCGAGGGAGTGGGGTACCCTGTCCACATTCAGTGCTTTTAAGGGTGAGGGGAGGCATCAGTCGTTGAAGAGTGAGATTAGGAAGAGGAGCTTCAAGGGGGGAAGTAAGAAACGGGGGTCTCACCTACGGGGGGCACGCCGAGCACAGAGGAAGGGGTGGGCCCAAGTGCTTCGGAACGACAACCTGGACTGGGGGTTGTATGCCCAGGGGTTCAACGTTTGGCAGCCTTCTTGGACCCGCCAAGAGGCATATGGGAATGCCAAGCAGTATTGGGCAAGGGTGATGTGTAAGGGGAAGTCGTAGGGTTTCTCGCATGTTTGTCCTACAATGTTACATTTCTATTTTGCATACTCCGGAGGTTTGGTGGTGGAATACCACTCGGAGCTGTGTGACAAAATGATTGGTACAATGCAAAGAAGGATCCCAGCTATTGCCTCCATGTTTGCTTGCACGCATGGCATCCATTGGACCCGGGATGTGGGTTTGTGTTTGCGTGTAAGGGGTGGGGGGGGGGGGTGAAAAGCAGGCATTTGCACTCATTTTGCGTAGGTAAAAGGGGTATTTTGCGTCCCGAGCGGAAAAAAACTGGTAAGTAAAAAGAGCAAGTTACGCACGCAAAAGGGCCTTTTTACGCACGCAAAAACCAAGTAAAATCCCTGAAACGTACTACCGGGCCTCAAAGGTACAAGAGAACGCTGCGGGTAGGGGTAGGTGACCACTGTGGGTGTTTCCAGCATTGACATGGAACACGGGGGGTTTCTTAGCATGCCAGATTTGAATTTCATACTCATTTTTGACCAAAATGATGTTTTTGACCACTTCCTCATTTTAAAGTCCATTTTTGTGTCTTATTTTTGCTATTTACTGAGAAACATTACTTCGTAGTTACACACAGGGAGCCACGTGGACACTTGCTGAAGGCCCCTGGGAATTTTGTGTGATCCACAGAGGCCACGCCCCTTTGGGATCTCTGGATGCTCCTCACATCCAACTATACCTACAACGGCTCACACGAAAAAACAGAAGTCCGTCAGAAAATGGCCACCATGTTTTTACTGTGCCCCCCGACTCAAAAAAGCAGGTACGTGATATCGAAAATTTTTGGAGCAGGTGGGAGGTGCTCGCTGAAAGGCGCAAAACCATAACGTCCAAAAAACGAGTGAACTACAAACTCCTGGATGACAACCTTCGGAAAACCAACCTGCTTTTGGACTTTGCCTTTGCCCTCGACTTGCACGCGCTGCCAGGTCAGCAAAAATCCCGTTGGGACCATCCCTCCGCATCCCGGGGATCATAATTTATGCTTTTATTGGCCGTTTCCCCCCATATGTAGGACAGTTAGGAGCGAAAACTCGGAGCAAACGGACCCCTCTGCGGCGCCTGATGGAGCACTGCAGACGAGCCAACTCGCTAAGACGCCGTTTTCAGGGCCAGCGGAGAAGGAACTTGCGCACACACAAAAAACTTGGTCACAAGCCGTCTTTGCCCCGCACCTTTGCCAGAGTGGGTGGCCACAGTGCCACTATCCTGCCTTTGCACTTCACTGATCAAGAGTTTGCAGACAGATCAGAAAACATCACTGAAGCCATTTGGGCCCCAACCCCCAACGGAGTCACCCCATATTCTGGTGCGAAAAGCATTGAATCGCTTTATGGAGATTTCAATTTTTCCGAGAATACACCGGTGGCCCAGCTTGCCTCTGAATTTTAGACAGCCAAGAGGTGCCAGTACAATGCGTGCCAGATCATCCACCTGCTCAACGAAAGCCGCGCCGTGCTCCAGACGAAAACTTTCGACCGCGTGTTTCCGAAAGCACAAAAACACCTCCAACAAAAATGTGGCCTCTTCCTCCCTTGTCGAATCCCCCTGCAGATCCCTGGGTACGATGCCTCCCTGATGACAATGATCAGAGATGAGGTCCTAAAAAGGGTCGGAATTCCGACCTACCACCCCCGCTGCGCGAGTGGATGAAAGGGGTGGTCACAGTCATCCCCAAACGAACCCCGTTCATTGCCCTGTGTGTCCGTGGCCAGAAACGAACCGCTGTGAAACCTGCCTCCTTGTCCATGCTACATGATGAACCTGGACATACCTGGTCGTTTCAGGGTACCCCCCACGTTCAGGAATTTACCCGTCCCAATGTAGAAATTCAGCACACCCTCCGCCGCATCATTGACTCTATACCATGCCGCTGTGCCGGTTTGAAAGCCCAGTACCCCACACTGTTCGCTGACCAACAGGATCACGCCCTAATTCGCACGCCTCAACAGTGGTCTACCGTCCTCAAAAGCAGACACACTGCCAGTTGCCCTGTAGAATGCCCGTAATGCTACCCTCCCCTCTGCTCAATTTGTTGCCGCCTTCACTGAAAAGCTGTGCACCGCCCTGCAGCCGTTTGCAAAGGACTGTCCTGCACTGCTTAGCAAAGCTTTCCTTGCTGACCACATCAGCAAATATGTTGCCGAGCATACCGTCAGGTATCCCTGGTTAGCCACTGCGGCTATGAAACGCGATGATACGTAGTTACACGCCCTGGATCTACAAGCTGGTGTATGGGATAAATAGCCTAGCAAACTGCACGTAGTTTGCTCCGTGCATGCAGAGCGCGCATTGGTTCAACTGACCATTTTATGCCCCTCTTTTGAGATTAAAGGCATTGAGGTGCGCAAACACGGTGCGGCAAGGTACGTCCTTTTCAACACTTTAAAATCGGCACTCGACAACAAAATACTCAATTTCGCCAACCGCCTGGGCTTCTGGCCCAAAGCGCTTCTCACTTCGTCGGCCATCGCTGAATATCTCCATGTTGCAGACTCCAAAATCACTGCCCCTGACGCCTTCAAACTCCTGAAATGGAAAACAACCGAGACCCTACGGGACTGGCGTTGGCGGCTGTTAATCTCCCACAAGGGCCACTCCCTGAAGCGCACCTCCCAGCAGGTAGGCAGATGCCTCAGCGTATTGCTGCGCAAGCTGCACATTGCCTTTTCATTTTGGGGCACCCCCAGCATGACCGGTGTCAAGGACGCCCATTCGTACATAAAAACACACGCGCCTAGGGTATTAGATCTTTGGGAGAGAGATATCGATAATGCCTACTGGGAATTGGACAAGGGAGCTGTTTTGGAGGCGGTCCGCCAGGCCGCCCGCATTGTGCGAACCCACAGAAACGTCCGAGGTGGTTTTTGGTTTAGTATAGCCAAAGGGGGCCTGAAGTCACTTGACCGCGTCGGCAAGGCCTCCGACAAGGGCTTTCGGACCATACACCTGGATGAGGTCGTCTCTTTTGTCAACTGGGATATGCACTTTAATAACCTGCTTTGCCTCTGGGGCGTGATCCTGAAACAACAGAAAAAAGGAATCCCCATTGGCGGTCTTTTAAGTGCACAGCTGATGTGCCTTTGGGCCTTGATTTGCGAGTACAATTCCCTGGAAAGTGACGACAAGCAAGCCCTGCTTCAGCCCGTCTTGTCCCCCTGGCCTGATGCATTGCCCCAGCCTGTGATAAAACCTGGGCCTGTGCTTACCTTCCCTTTTGTGGCTTATGTGCCAACGAGTCGAGACATGTTTGATGACCAAGGCATGCACGGATGGTTCCGGCCTGAAAGTAAGCTCCTGTTTACCCTGCAGTTGCCAGCTATTGCAATCCCTGTCGTTGCCATGGGCCTGTGGGACAGCCACCCGGAGGGCAGGGTAGGGAAAATCATTGACCGCTCTGTCCGCAGCCAACGCAAGTTTTTATTGAGTTATTTCCACGACTTCAACCCCCTGAGGTGCATGTTACGCGAGACTGAGGTTCAACATGCAGTCAGCGACTTGCCTACTATACTCCTGACGCGGTATATGGACAACAGTTATGTAGCTCTCCTCAATGTGCCCCACCAATTGCACGACGCTGTGCGCCTTTTCGTGAGCCGATTCCCATCTGCAGTGTATGATATCCCCATGAAATGGGAACCCGAGGGTACGACTGTGTCCTGGTGCGAGGCCTCCCTTACGACTGCAGGGACACTTGTCCTCAAAGGGGTCCCAACCACCCCTGATGAGTCTGCTTTGCCACTCTGGCACCGGTGGCCGGACAGGTGGTTCCCCAGCTGCCCGGTCACCCTACAATCGATGATTCCTTCTCTCGTTCTAAAAGCTGTCATCCTATGCTCTGACCCTATAGCCAGAAAACTGAATTTCCACACCATTATTTAGGGTCGTGGGTTCAAATCTTACCCTTGGAAATGGTGGTTGATGGCCATCAGAGTACGATTGTCCACTTTGGGGCTCCTCAGTGACATCCCTGTACACCAGGTAAAATTGTGGTATGCCCAGGGTGTTACCCTGGGAGGGACAAAGGGAGGGCACATTTTGCATTAGGACTGTTGAACCCGACCTGAGTTGCACTCAATGCTAAAGTGTAGGGGGAAATCGAGACTCTTTGTTGTCTGCAGATTAGTGCTGTTTTAAGCTGTTGAGCCTTTGCTCTGTCATTGTGTTTGCATTGTGTTGTATCCACCCCTCTCGGCCTTTGCAAAGCCATTTGCAATTTTCTTCTTCAGTATTTCAAACTTGGTTGCCCCTTGAACCATTACCTGTCGTGTTCATGTGCTTTGTGATTGCATGCTATCTGGTCCGTGATGTTTACTTTATGCAGCTTGTAGGCAATGAGACAGAGATGATTGCTTGCTGGGTCACTATGCTGACTCCGAGGAAAAAAAGGTTGTCCGCAGTGAGAGGATATAGGTGCATCGGTACGATGTACATACATGTATACATATATGTATATCAAGATAAATGTCCCAAAGCTACGGTACACGCCCAATGATCGAACCTACCTTGTACTTCTGCGGCCTTTCACTCGGCTTCTCATGAGCAATATTGTGTGTGGACTGAAGAGTTGTGCTGGTGCTGAGCGTGCTCTTGTGAGTTGGACACTTTCATTGGAATTTCCAATTATCCAACATTCCAACTTTCCAACATGTGGCCTGCTGTCTTGTGCTATCACGATGGGATATGGTGAGAAGTCGTGGTTCATTTGCCTTTGTGATTGCACCTCCTATGCATGCATGTCCAATTGCATTGTGTTGCATCCCATTGAGTTGCTTGACATCCGTAGTAGCGCACTACGGTAAGCGTTTGTTCAATTTCGAGGAAGTATTGCGCCACGGCTATGTCAAGCTTATTATTACATAATCGTTACCTAACTAACGATTACTTAAAAGTGTTAGGTAGAGGGGCGAGATTTCGGGACGATAATCGTTACCTCCATATCGGCGCCACGAGATTTCGGGACGATAATCGCTACCTCCATATCAGCGCCACATGCCCCATCCCTCCTGAAGCATGTGCAAGGCAAAGCAAAGGGAGTGAAAGCTTGAAAACCACATAGGGCATGAAAAAAAACCCATACGGGAAAAAAAAGTCCCACTGTACACATTAGTTGTGAGGTTTGGGTTCTTGAGGGTTAGCATGCAACAATACACAAATTTATAGATGGATAGATAGATAGATAGGCCTACTCCTTGGCCTCAAGACAACAAGGGCCCACCCCATCCTCCGGCTTCACAGTAGAGCTATAGAAGCATTTCTCATGAAAAGGGGCATTGCAAGCATTGCATTGAACGCGGTTACCACCACGCAATGGCCGCAAAACAAAAATTTCTCTAGAACACTTGTAGCAAATGTTCTTGCGAGGAACCGTCCGAGGAGGAAACCGCGGTCGGCGCATCTTCTTAAACGGCTGAGGAGTATTGGACAAGTCTTGATTCACAGGGGAATCTGCAGGTGCTGCGGGTGCTGCCCAAGCTGCTGCACGATAGCTTTCCCTAGCCTCAGCAAAGGACCTTTTGAGTGAGACCTGTGTCAATGGGTGCTCATCATAGTCCCACTCTGAATCAGAAGACACCACCACAACGTCATTAGCAAGGAGATCCACGGATTCAGCAATAGACAAAGCATCAGAGGCCACACTACCCTTGTTAGGGGAGGTGTCAATAGCCTCAACTTTAAAATCCTCGGAAACAACGGTACCCTTACCCGGTGATTCCGTTCCTTGAGGCAACATATCCTCTGAGAGGACGGTCTCCTTTGCCGGGGAGTCGTGTGCCTGAGCCACAATGTACTCCCGCAAAGAAGAGGAAACGGAGGACTGCTAGGCAGGCATATCCCTATTACCAGAAGAGTCCAGAACATCCGGGTTAACCTTGCATTCTCCTGCGGGCTCTGCGGCAACCTTCGGTTTGCCCTTGGGCTCCACATATGCGCTCAACACAAGTGCAGCACGCGTCGCAGTGTTCACATGGGCCCGGTGGTACACGCCCAACGTTTTGGGGCAAACACCCAAATACCAAAACGGTTTTTTCGGTTGAAAATTGAAAATTCTTCCCAATAGGCTCATTGGAACCGGCTCAAAAAGCCGGTTTTATTGATTGGTCACAACCCCGGGTGCTTTGGCGGTTGGCCGAGATTTTAGGACGATAATCGTTACCTCTGGCTTGGTCCCCCCAGATTTCAGGACGATAATCGTTACCTCTGGATTGGTCCCTCCAGATTTCAGGACGATAATCGTTACCTCTCCCGCGAGACGGAGGTAACAATTATCGTCCTGAAATCTCGCCCCTAGCTAACACTTTTAAAGTATGAGCGCGCTAAGGAGGAGTCATCCACTCTCGTGAATGCAGAAACATCACCAGATGTGGCTTCCTCGAGCTCAAATGTCAATGACCTTGCCCGACCCGCGGCCAATGTGGCCCCAAAGCCAAAGCCAAAGCCAAGTCCCAGAATTGGTAGAGGCAAGCCCCAACCCCGGGCTATGGGTTCTATGCATGGCACCTATCAACCAGCACTTCTCTCCCTTGCCGGAGTTGCCTCCGCTTCCTTCCGGATTCATGTTGCTCCGGATTTGTTTGCTCTATTGTTCCAAGGTGCCGTGCAAGATGATAATTCCACCAAGCGGCTGTGGTTGATGTAGTTTCACAAATTGTTTTGATGAATATTTCTAGTGTTGTTGCTCATGCAATGCATCCTTGGTTGCTCGTTTCTCCTTCAGTGACAACCCCGTCTCTTATTAGGACCCGGTTGCCAACATGAGGTGCACAGTGACAACCTGGTCTCTTATTAGGAACCCGGTTGCCAACATAAGGGCCTGTCGAACCCACCGCGGTCTCTTATTAGTCACCAGTCTTCTAGAGTATGTGTTCTTGTTACGGTGAGGACTTAAACCATTAAGCTTCTGCATTGCACTTTGCTACTTTGCGGTGAGTGCACATGTAGTAATGTGCGGGCATTGTACTGATGGTGTCGAATGAAGCAACATTTGAGCCTAAGCTCGGATGTAGGGTAATGTAGGGTAATGTAGCTCAACATTCCTTTACCTACAGCCCCTTATGTGCAAATCTTTCGACGAAAAATGAAAAGTTTTGAAAAGTTGGGAACCCTAGGTTTTTGGACCTCAACCACCTCGTGGAAACGTCGGTTTGCTCTAATTACATCAAAAAACTACTTCCATTTGCCAGTCAAGTCTCCTACCCGTGGCACCTGCAAAGTATGTGGGAAGCGAACCTCTTGGGTCTGCAAAGGTTGTGGTGTACTTTTGCATGTGAAGAATTTTTTTGTGGCACACCACAGGTTGGCCTAAAAGAACATTGCCCGACTCAGTGATTTTCGCTCAGGGTTTGCAGGTTCCACGGAGGTTGCACAATTAAAGGTGGTTGCAGCAAAACACCCATGCGTTGTAGAAGTGGTTGCATAAAGCGGTTGCAAAATAGAGTACCGGTTGCATAAGGCGGTTGCACAGTTCCAAAACCCCCAAAACAGGCGGTTGCAAGTCAAAAGTAGTAGTTTGACTGGCTGGCGCAGCTCGAAAAGCGTTTGAATGCATGGTTCTATTTGCGAACATGCAATTTCTTTCTCGTGGCCGTGGGGGGGGACATTCTATTGTTTTACGCCAAGAGCATGTTATGCCCATCCACCAACCATGGTGTACTATCAACAGTATTGTATTGGTGTGTGGTTGGAAACAACATGTTGCCAACAAAGGATGCAATCATCAAGATTACCACAAATTGCCAATGTTCGACCCATGCGTGGAAGATCTTGTTTGACCATTACCGCATTATGATCCATAATTCGGCTATGTTGCCCTTTGTGTCAGCTATCGATGTCATGGCCTCACGTCAATCGAATTGCATTGAAGAATGACATGTTGAAATCTTGTGTGTGCTCATTCTAACGTAACTTGTACATCCCATTATATGGCTTTGTGTATGTGCATGTGCACACCTTGTCCTTGCATGTTACTGATCCATGGAGTGTGTGGTGAAATTTCCTTCCTTTTAAACAAGGCACATCATGCATCGGGATGGGGTTTTGGGTTGTTTGCTCGTGTGGGAATCCAGACATAGTGGTCCAGTGGCACAATCACCAACACAATTGCCGTTGCATTGTGTTGTAGCGTCCCCGTGTCCCACTAACGCCGGCAAGCGTGCATGGAGATGCCCCAGTGCATGCATTTTTGAAATAGGAACTGTGTGATTTTGTTGGCATGCCCAACAAAATCACATGTAGAATGGCCGAGCCCCATCCGCAGTGGGGTCCCAAGATGCGACGCGGTCCACTCACACTTGCCACAATCGTCGGGTTTTGGAGGGGCATTGTATAGACAGAGCTCGTAGTCTATGGGTGTTTAAAAACCCAATGGTGGCGTCTAAACCCCCAAGAGTAGTTCCGTTTTTGAGTAATACTATGTTTGACAGCAACCATACCCCCCATTATATCCGGGGCATGGGCATATGACCCGGGATACAGCAGCGGTGATATCCTCGGTCATATGCCCCGGATATCTGCTTAATTCCCTGGGGCATGTAGCAAAAGATCAAGGAAGGTGAGGTAAAAGCGGAACCTTCTATTGCTACTGCTACTTTTGCTCCTCCTGAGGAAGAGAAGGCCTCTAATAATGCTACTTTGTCACCAAAGCGTGAGGTCATGTGTGTTGGCCTCAATCCAGTCAAAGTAGAGAAGAAACAGAAGGATAGGACACCTTCTCATCCTCTCCAAAGATCGTCATTGATTGCAAAGCCGCGACGACCAAGGGGGATGGTGCCCTACAATACACCACCGGACTGAGACAGAACAACGGACGACGAAGCGAGGAAGGGGATATCGACACACTAGGGGCAAGTGGCAGAGCCTAAGAGATTCGGTGGTGCCGCGCCAACAGCATGTGTTTTTATCCCTGGAGCATAGTTGAGCGGTAAAACACTTGACTAACAACTCGACGACCTGAGTTCGATTCCCGAACAGGAGAGTTTGCCAGTCTTCGTACTGCAACTGTCGAATAGCCGCTTGTCCTCGCGGCGATTACAACGACAGCTTAATCCGAGGCACAGGAGCGAGCAAAGCCGCGACGACCAAGGGGGATGGTGCCCTACAATACACCACCGGACTGAGACAGAACAACGGACGACGAAGCGAGGAAGGGGATATCAACACACTGGGGGCAAGTGGCAGAGCCTAAGAGATTGGGTGGTGCCGCGCCAACAGCATGTGTTTTTATCCCTGGAGCATAGTTGAGCGGTAAAACACTTGACTAACAACTCGACGACCTGAGTTCGATTCCCGAACAGGAGAGTTTGCCAGTCTTCGTAACAGCCGAGGAGGAGTATGCCACCTTCCCGTTACCACAATTGAGTGAGAAAGGACCTTCTATATATGTGCTCAATGAGAAACAGAGCATTGTATATGAACGTGAAATGTGCTGTTCTCGTGCATGGGCCGCCCCAGCAACACTTGCCAAGGCTCCGGGAAGTCAAGATTTGTCTAGTATTCCACCTCCTTTTCCCGAGGGTGCATTTGAAGAGCAACCCAAAAAAGGTGAAAAAGGAAGTGCAGGTGAAAAAGGAAATGCAATGTTACCATTGTGATTATGCAGTTGGTGGCCAACGATCGGTCACGTGTGACATTTGCCATGCTGTGTACCATATGCCTTGTGCCAGGCTCATGTGTCCTCCCAAGTTTGGTTCCTGGGCCTGCGAATCTCGTGTCAGAGACATGATTGGCTCCCAAAAGACCATCTACATGTGCCTATATTCCATGTTTGTAGAGAGCTCACTTGAAGCACCATGAGAGAAAGTGTGTCTCGGATTTGTTCCACTTCAAGTGTTCAGGCATCAAGGGCGAGGGAAGGGTTGCGCGCGAGGATCCCGGGTCATATGCCCCGGATATCTGCGGATATCCTCGGGCCCTAATGCCCCAGATATAAGAATTGGGCCTAATGCCCCGGATATCTGCGCTGTATCCCGGGGCATATGCCCCGGGATACGGCGCAGATATCCGGGGCATAGGCCCAATTTTTGTATAGAAGTGGGTACAACCTGCTGGCTGTAGTGGGGGCTTACCGGCAATCGGCCAACGGAGTTGACAGGGCCATTGACAACCAAATGGCCTTGCAACATCGGGAGACAGGCCGCTTTATCTCGTGGAGTAAGGCGACCTGTGCTTTTCCCTTGAGGTACGCAATGGTGAACAGTGTCACCATTGCACGCGAAAGCGGCTTGGTCGCCGAGGACAAATCCCTGTGGGATTCCCAGTGGGATTTATTGTCCTCCATGGTTAGTAGTGAGACCCCCAAGGTCCACTATGCAACCAAGGTTGCCTCCCGTGGTACGTGTAGGCATTGTGGGGGACGTATGCTGTTTGAATGTGCGGCATGTGGAGTGCCTCTGCACAGCTCTGAATATTTCAAGGAGTGGCATGCAGCATGTCAAAGCTCACACTGAGTCAAACGTTGCAATAGGTAAATTGTTGCCTCGGTTTTGTGGAGTGTTTTGCCTGGGTAGGGGATAGGGGTACGAGGTTACGCACGGGGTTACACAGTGGGATAGCAGAATACAATTCTTTGTGGCCGGAGGGGCACGGTTACACAAAATGTGTCAACGGTTACATGTCCGGTTACACATGGCAAACAAATGAGGTCTCTCACACCGGTGACACAAGTTACACAATTGTGTCACCGGTTACATGTCCGGTTACACATTTCATCTACACGGGTGACACAAGTGTGCAGGGGTTACACAACCGGTTACACAGCCCTTCACAAGGGGTGTGGGATGCGATGTTCTAGGGCGTGGTGCGGAACCCCCCCAATTTTGGGTGTTGTTAATATGGTTGGAACCCGGAATTTGACATGTTACATGGGTGCACTATGATGTAACAATGTGCCTTGCATGTCTCGTTTGCTCGGTTTTGCCCGTTTTGCACTTTTTGCGATTTGGTCTTTTTGTGCTCTAACTAGTTAGAACGGGGTTAGAAAGGGGTTAGAGCACTAGTTATCGCATTGGTTATCGCGTGATAACCTAGTTATCGTGGGGGTTATCCCCTGGGTTATCGCGCGATAACTAGTTATCGCGCGAGTTATGGCGTGGGTTATCGCGCTTCATTTTCTCTTGTTCCATGTTTCCCCTCTTCGCTTTAGCTCTCAAATTCTTTGTAATGGCCCTTGCTGCTGCCCACGCTTGGTGCGAGCACCATCAAAAGTGCCTTGGGGTCCGTCGCCTTGGCGGTCCCGAGGGGTTTATGATGGGTGACGTCAACACGAGGCGCCCTGTGGCGAGTCGTTTCCAACATGGTGTGGACTTTGGACTCATCGTCCGTAAGTCCCCCTTCATGGCCGACGAGAAAGACCCCCTGGTTCTCGGCAACTACATCTTTGGCTTGCTAGAGGTAAATCCAAGGCTTGCCGGATTTTTGATCCAGCTGCATCCCGAGGATGTGGACGCAGTGGTGGAGTCTGTCACCGCCCATGCCGAGAAGGGTGCGGGGACGAAGACGACCCTTTATGTGGGTGAGGAGGAAGAGGAGGAAGTGGAGGAGGTGGTGGAGGTGGGGGCTGGGAGGGGGAAGGACAAGCCCCACAACCCCCTCATGATTGGTGTCCAGAAGGTAAGGATCCGACCTGGTAAGGGGAAGGGGAAGTCGGATGGTTGGTTCCCCCAACCCCTCACCCACAACACCCGCCGGGTCTGCACAGAGGACCCCGAAACCAAGCTCCCCATGCACTCCGTTTGCCCCACAAGGGAGTGGGAGCGTGATTTTTTACAGTGCGGGGGGGGTGCTGCACTGCACGCCTACGTGGCGGCAGCAGCTTGTGGCCATGGGTTTTAGGGTGCCCAATGCTTGCTCCAACCCCTCTAGTTAGTGCGCACTAACCTCTGCTCTAACTAGTTATCGCGGTAGTTATCGCGCTCTAGCTGGGTGCTCTAACTAGCCATCGCGGGCGGTTATCGCGGGGGTTATCGTGTGATAACCTAGTTATCGCGGGGGTTATCGCGTGGGTTATCGCACGTGTTTTTTGGGCCCTTGCTTCAAAACCCTCCCTCATTTCCTGCCCAGGCCCTCTTATTCTTCATGGATAATGCTGATAATGAGGTTAATGAGGGCTCTGAACTCAGCTAACCTGCGGCGGTACACCGATTTGCAATGCCCCAAGGCCCGGCGGCGGCGGTTGAAGGCTGTTCAGCGGCTGGTGCGAGTTCTATTGGGGGATCCCAGCATTGTGTGTGGCACCAACATCAAAGGAGAAGTTTGTTTAAGTGGTGGGGCGTGCACTGCCGTGTCTTGCCCACTTGGTGGCCATCTTGCATTCACATCTCAGGAGCATGAGGGGCTAAGCATGCTACGCATGGCATGCAGCATGCATCTTTCCCGGCGGGCCCTTTTGCGAATGCCCCGCCGTTGTACCCAACGGGACCTAAGGAGCGTTCGGCAACGGGTCATGCCCTACTTTCCCAAGCAACCATTGTAAAGTCTACCAAAGGCCGCAATAGGGCAGCTGCCCATCTGCCTTTGCAGTCAAGTTTGCAGAATGCAATATCTATGGCCCGAGTTATTGGGAAACCCCCCCTAGTGGCGTTGCCATTGTTGTCATTTCAGTTGATGCGACTTCCTTGTGGAAGGCATCCTCAACCTGTGCCGATGTATGGGTCAATGTATGGGGGGGGGCAAAGTATGCTTCGAAGGTGAAGCTATGGGCCTCATGGTTTGCATGGATGGCGGGAATGAACAGGCTTTTGTGAGAAGCCTGGACACCTCCGCCAACCTCAACCAAGAGGTGAGGGATGTGGAGGAGGACATTGTCCTGTTTCAAAACCAATTTTTGACTTGCTATATCATTTTGACGGGGGATGGGCAGGGCCCGGAATGCAAGCAGGGGGGGGGGGGGTCTAAGTGTTGGTTGTGCAAAGACCCCAATGGTATTGTTGAGCAAATGGGGATGGAGTCCACGTCAAGATGGGGGGCATTTTTGAGAAGTGTGACCCCTGATAGGCGGCCGGGGGACTACCAACATGCAGCATGCCGCATTCTAAATGGCATTGCAAAGCGCACTGAGACCACCCTTCAAGCTCTTGCAGCTTTGCAGGCCTTCAAACAAGCCCTGAAGGATGAGACCTCAGGCATTCTTCTGAGGGAACGTCTCCCCTCGGCCTCAAGGGCCACAGAAAAAGATTTCGATCTTACAAGCACCACAGTTTTCCTAACCCCCCCCCTTCCAAAGGCAATTTGTGGATTGCCTCAAAGAGCATGTCCCCAAAGTGAGGACCCCTGGTGGACCTCCGTTATGGGTTGTTGTGCATGTCATGGTAAAATGCATTGAGGGTTTGTATGAGCTTTGGAGGGTGAGGGAGATGTACACTCTAACCCAAGTGGAACGCCACGGTGCGCTGACCGCAAAATTTTCAAAGGCTTGGGGAGACTCAGATTGGTCCCACACCAGGTGGATCAATTGGTGCTTGGCACATTCCACTTTTTTTGCCGAGAAATGGAAGAACATTTTTCAGTTTTCCTCCATCCCAACGGAGTATCGGCATGGGCCTTACAAGAGAAGGCTCAAATTTTTTTTCAAGGGTTGGTCCTTGGTGAGGCCAAGTATGTCTCTCCGCCACATGCACCATTGCATGTCCATGAACGCCCTGGAGCAAGGGCTTTTGGGACTAGAGGCAGCCAAGGCCTCAGACATTGATGACTTTGTATGAAGAAAGACCATAAATGCTTTGTGCCAAGTGTTTTGTGTTATTTGTCCTAGGAAGGGATGGAGGAGGGGTGCGCGATAACTACCCGCGATAACCACGCGATAACTTAGTTATCGCGCGATAACTAGTGCTCTAACTAGTTAGAGCAAGGTGCTCTAACTGTGTTCTAACTCTATTCTAACTCTGCTCTAACTCTTTGACCTCCCCCCCCCATAAACCACCCCTACGATGCGGGTTGTGTGGGGAAAGAAAGGGGATGGGGGTTTTTTGAGGGTGCCAAATCCATTGTTTGAGGTGGTTTGCCCCAAAATTCTATTGCCTTCGGCAAGTCCACCTCGCAGAGAATCTACCGCGAGCAACACACACCCAAAATAGGGTGGAAACTACATAAATACCGGCTAAAACATGCTTTACATACCTTGGATGATCATTTTAGGTGATCACGGTATCAAAAAAACAACCTTCGAAAACTTCGATTTTTGAGCTGCCCAGGGTGAAAAACTGCACTAGCAAGTTGTGTACCAATCCCTTGGGAGCCCCCCCCCCCCCGGGACGTAATACCCAAATAGGGTGAAAAAGATGTAAATACGGCCTAACATATGCTTTACATACCTTGGATGATCCTTTTAGGTGATCACGGTATCAAAAAAACAAGTTTCGAAAACTTCGATTTTTCAGCTGTCCACGGTGACAAACTGCATAAGCAGGTTGTGTACCAATCCCTTGGGAGACCCCCCCCCCTTGGACCTAATACCCAAATGGGGGGGAAAACACGTAAATACGGCCTAAAACATGCTTTACATACCTTGGATGGTCATTTTAGGTGATCACAATATCAAAAAAACAAGTTTCGAAAACTTCGATTTTTGAGCTGTCCGGGTTGAAAAACTGCACAAGCAGGTTGTGCACCCGTCCCTTGGGAGACACACGCCCCCCCGACCTGATACCCAAATAGGGTGAAAAACACGTAAATACGGCCTAAAACATGCTTTACATACCTTGGGTGGTCATTTTAGGTGGTCACGGTATCAAAAAAACAAGTTTCGAAAACTTCGATTTTTGAGCTGCCCAGGGTGAAAAACTGCATAAGCAGGTTGTGCACCCGTCCCTTGGGAGACCCCCCCCCCCGACTTGATACCCAAATAGGGTGAAAAACACCCAAATACGGCCTAAAACATGCTTTACATAGCTTGGATGGTCATTTTGGGTGGTCACAATATCAAAAAAACAAGTTTCGAAAACTTCGATTTTTGAGCTGCCCAGGTTGAAAAACTGCATCAGCAGGTTGTGTACTGGCCCATTCACTAGGCCATTATTGGTGGAAACAGTCATTTCGCGTCTTTGGCACGGGTTGTGGACGGCCCCAGGCAAGGCTAGAGACTGCAAAAAACGTCCTTCCGTATCCTAGTAGGCATATACTGTCACAACATCCCCACTCACACCCCTCAGAGTGGGTACCACGGGGTGACCAAGGTCGCCAAAACCGCCAACATAGCAAAAATGGCTGAAAAGTGCATAAACTGCATAAGCGCTCGTCCCACTCCGCCCCATACAAACCCCATAGTGTCGGAACCCGGAAACACTTTTTCGGCTCAAAATCGAAAAAAACCAAAAGATTCATGATTTTCGACCCAAAAAAAGGGGGGGTCATTTTTTGACCCCCCCCCCCACCCCCCCCCCCTAAAAAGTGGGTTTCAAGTGGGGGGGGTCTGGGGGGGTCCGGACCAAAAACTCATTGGGGGATGCGTTTATTGGACAAAATAATGATTTTACAAGGGGTTAAACTAACATTCAACCCCTTGGGGTAGGGTACGCGAATAGCTTCAAAAAGGCCAAAATGGGGGGGTATGTGGCGTTTTCCCCATATATACGCCTGCCTGGCTTTGATCTAACAACCTCTGCGGGGTGATTAAGGTTAGGTGCGTGTTCCGGAAATTGTGTTCTAACTAGGGGTTCCGCACAACACCCTAGAACGCTGCATCCCATGATAGATCCAAAAGTAGAAAAATGGGTGTTTCTCAATGGGAAAAACAGGGGTAAAATGTGTTACCGGACCCCCACGTATGCACAAGTACGTAATGTAGAGGACGGGATATAGAGAGGCCAAAACTTAAGGACAATTAAGGACAATTGTGTACTCTGAGGTTTACATCGGTAACAACAACATTTGTAGTGGAACATACGTCTCATGCGGTGATTCTATTTTTGTGTTTTTGGTCTTTAGGGAGGTTCCGAAGGCAAGGCAACTTGGAGTATGAGGTAGGGGTGTTCTTGAAAGGTGGCCGACGAGCCCCACCCTTGCAAACCCATCCCCATACCCATACCATGCGTGAGAAGAGGCGCTATAATTGTGCACTATATATTCTATTGCCTTCGGCAAGTCCACCTCGCAGAGAATCTACCCCGAGCAACACAAACCAAAAATAGGGTGAAAAACACGCGAATACGGCCTAAAACATGCTTTACATACCTTGGATGATCATTTTAGGTGATCGCAATATCAAAAAAACAACGTTCGAAAACTTCGATTTTTGAGCTGTCCAGAGTGAAAAACTGCATAAGTAGGCTGTGTACCAATCCCTTGGGAGACCCCCCCCCCCCCCCCCCGGATCTCATACCCAAATAGGATGAAAAACACGCAAATACAGCCTAAAACATGCTTCACATAGCTTGGATGATCATTTTGGGTGTTCACAATATCAAAAAAACAAGTTTCGAAAACTTCGATTCTTGAGCTGCCTAGGGTGAAAAACTGCATAAGCAGGTTGTGTACCAATCCCTGTAGACCCCCCCCCCCCCGGACCTAATACCCACATAGGATGAAAAACACGCAAATACAGCCTAAAACATGCTTTACATAGCTTGGATGATCATTTTGGGTGGTCACAATATCAAAAAAACAAGTTTCGAAAACTTCGATTTTTGAGCTGCCGAGGTTGAAAAACTGCATAAGCAGGTTGTGTACCAATCCCTTGGGAGACCCCCCCCCCCACCTAATACCCAAATAGGATGAAAAACACGTAAATACGGCCTAAAACATGCTTTACATACCTTGGATGGTCATTTTAGGTGATCACAATATCAAAAAAACAAGTTTCGAAAACTTCCATTTTTGAGCTGCCCAGGGTGACAAACTGCATAAGCAGGTTGTGTACCAATCCCTTGGGAGACCCCCCCCCCCAACCCAATACCCAAATAGGGTGAAAAACACGTAAATACGGCCTAAAACATGCTTTACATACCTTGGGTGGTCATTTTAGGTGGTCACAATATCAAAAAAACAAGTTTCGAAAACTTCGATTTTTGAGCTGCCCAGGGTGAAAAACTGCATAAGCAGGTTGTGTACCAATCCCTTGGGAGACCCCCCCCCCCGGACCTAATACCCAAATAGGATGAAAAACACGCAAATACAGCCTAAAACATGCTTTACATACCTTGGATGGTCATTTTGGGTGGTCAGAATATCAAAAAAAGAAGTTTCAAAAACTTCCATTTTTGAGCTGGCCAGCGTGAAAAACTGCATAAGCAGGTTGTGTACCGGCCCATTCACTAGGCCATTATTGGTGGAAACAGCCATTTCGCGTCTTTGGCACGGGTTGTGAATGGCCCTAAGCAAGGCTAGAAACCACAAAAAACGTCCTTCCGTATCCTAGTAGGCATATATTGTCACAACATCCCCACTAGCACCCCTCAGAGTAGGTACCACGGGGTCACCGTGGTCGCCAAAACCGCCAACATAGCAAAAATGGCTGAAAAGTGCATAAACTGCATAAGCGCTCGTCCCACTCCGCCCCATACAAACCCTATGGAGACGGCACCCGGAAACACTTTTTCGGCTCAAAATCCAAAAAAACCAAAAGATTCATGATTTTCGACCCAAAAAAAGGGGGGGTCATTTTTTCGACTTTTTGACCCCCCCCCCCCACCCCCCCACCCCCCCCCACCCCCCCCCCCTAAAAAGTGGGTTTCAAGTGGGGGGGGTCTGGGGGGGTCCGGACCAAAAACTCATTGGGGGATGCGTTTATTGGACAAAATAATGATTTTACAAGGGGTTAAACTAACAATTCAACCCCTTGGGGTAGGGTACGCGAATAGGCCCAAAATGGGGGGTATGTGGCGTTTTCCCCATATATACGCCTGCCTGGCTTTGATCTAACAACCTCTGCGAGGTGATTTTGGCTGTTTTCCGGGGGCGCGCTAGCAAGCCGGCCAGCCACACGGGGGGGGGGGGGGGGTTCCAAAGCCTCCCAGCCTCCCAGCCGCGGCTAGGCGCAGCTCCTATGCGTTTCAAACTGCCCTTGTTTATTGTACGGCTTAACATGAACTACGCTGGAGAAATTTGCCCAGGGGGATTCGAACGGGGCATCAAAACATCATGCATGTTACCAACGGCCAATGCATGCAAAAATTCTATTGCCTTCGGCAAGTCCACCTCGCAGAGCATCTACTCCAAGCAACACACACCCAAAATAGGGTATAAACTACATAAATACGGGCTAAAACATGCTTTGCATAGCTTGGATGACCATTTTACGTGATCACGATATCAAAAAAATAAGTTTCCAAAACTTCGATCTTTGAGCTGCCCAGGGTGAAAAATTGTATGAGCAGGTTGTGGGTGTACCCATCCCTTGGAAGCCGGCCCCCCCCCCCCAGGCCAATACCCAAATAGGGTGAAAAACACGTACCTATGGCCTAAAACATGCTTTACATACCTTGGATGGCCATTTTGGGTGATCACAATATCAAAAAAACAAGTTTCATAAATTCTATTGCCTTCGGCAAGTCCACCTCGCAGAGAATCTACACCGAGCAACACGTACCCAAAATAGGGTGGAAACTACATAAATACGGCCTAAAACATGCTTTACATACCTTGGATGGTCATTTTAGGTGATCACGGTATCAAAAAAACAAGTTTCGAAAACTTCGATTTTTGAGCTCTCCACGGTGAAAAACCGCACAAGCAGGTTGTGTACCAATCCCCTGGGAGACCCCCCCCGACCCAATACCCAAATAAGGTTACAAACACGTAAATACAGCCTAAAACATGCTTTACATTGCTTGAATGGTCATTTTGGGTGATGACAATATCAAAAAAACAGGTTTCGAAAACTTCGATTTTTGAGCTGTCCGGGGTGAAAAACTGCATAAGCAGGTTGTGTACCAATCCCTTGGGAGACCCCCCCCCCCCCCCGGACCTAATACCCATATCGGGTGAAAAACACGTAAATACGGCCTAAAACATGCTTTACATACCTTGGATGGTCATATTGTGTGGTCACAATATCAAAAAAACAAGTTTCGGAAACTTCGATTTTTGAGCTGTCCGGGGTGAAAAACTGCATAAGCAGGTTGTGTACCAAACCCTTGGGAGCCCCCCCCCCCCCCCCCCGGACCTGATTCCCAAATCGGGTGAAAAACACGTAAATACGGCCTAAAACATGCTTTACATACCTTGGATGGTCATATTGTGTGGTCACAATATCAAAAAAAGAAGTTTCGGAAACTTCGATTTTTGAGCTGTCCGGGGTGAAAAACTGCATAAGCAGGTTGTGTACCAATCCCTGGGAGACCCCCCCCCCCCCCCGGACCTAATACCCATATCGGGTGAAAAACACGTAAATACGGCCTAAAACATGCTTTACATACCTTGGATGGTCATATTGTGTGGTCACAATATCAAAAAAACAAGTTTCGGACACTTCGATTTTTGAGCTGTCCGGGGTGAAAAACTGCATGAGCAGGTTGTGTACCAATCCCTTGGGAGACCCCCCCCCCCCCCGGACCTAACACCCAAATAGGGTGAAAAACACGTAAATACGGCCTAAAACATGCTTTGCATAGCTTGAAATGTCATTTTGGGTGGTCACAATATCAAAAAAACAAGTTTCGAAAACTTCGATTTTTGAGCTGCCTGGGGTGAAAAACTGCCCAAGCAGGTTGTGTACTGGCCCATTCACTAAGCCATTATTGGTGGAAACAGTCACTTCGCGTCTTTGGCACGGGTTGTGGACGGCCCTAAGCAAGGCTAGAGACTGCAAAAAACGTCCTTCCGTATCCTAGTAGGCATATACTGTCACAACATCCCCACTCGCACCCCTCAGAGTAGGTACCACAGGGTCACCGAGGTCGACGAACATAGCAAAAATGGCTGAAAAGTGCATAAACTGCATAAGCGCTCGTCCCACTCCGCCCCATACAAACCCCATAGAGTCGGGAGCCGGAAAAACTTTTTCGGCTCAAAATCGAAAAAAACCAAAAGATTCATGATTTTCGACCCAAAAAAAGGGGGGGTC